>JAEQBH010004582.1:0-628247 GCA_016808115.1 Tetrastigma voinierianum | reverse complement strand
ACTGGACTTAACTCCCCGTAAAACTGGCCCAGAACCGATAAAATACACTTCTAATGTCCACTTATCCACGTCGAAATAGCCACAACTACGATAAATCCACTACCGACCTAATCCAACACAAAGGCCAACAAATCACGATAACCCAATTGATACAATTTATAGCTTCGGATAAATAATTATATTCATACATTAATAACTCCAGATATAAATAAAAATACGTTTAATAAATAAAATAAAAAAAATCAACGCGGTTCGAATTTTACAGGATACAATTAAACACAACATCGAACCTGTATATATAATCAAAGGTTACATCTTCTCAAAACACGAACATGAGCAATTACACAATAAACAAGGCATTTTCCATACAAAAATAACATTTACGAACAATTAAAATACGAATATCGAACAATTATACAATTTGGGGTTTCTACACGTTTTAGGCTATAGAATCTTTACCGAGTTTCGATTTCGGAAGCCGACTACACCGTCGGAACCACGGAACGGGGACGGACGTTCTGTCCCGGGCACGCTTCCCAAGGTCCGCCGCCGCCGACGGTGACCGGAAAATTTGAGAGTCGTCGGAAATTGGATTCGAAGGCACACCCGCGAAGGCCTTGCTTTCAAAAAGTCTGCCAAATGTGCACTGCTTTCTTCCAAGGGATCAACTGAATGGCTCGAAATGCCCAATCCCGAGGTTTCCTGGGCTTAGGAGATCCACTTGCCCGCTCTCACTGCAAAAAAGGGCCTGGCCGGGTGTCGATCAAGGGTGGATCCCTAGGCTTCGGGGGGGTGAGGAGTTCAGATCCGTGCCCAAGCCAGCGTAGGTGGCCTGAAACGTGAGAAACGGGGTGGCTATTTAGAGAGAGAAAAAGGGGGCAAACCGTTCGTGGTTATCCGGCCAACGGGGCGGTTTCCGATGAACTGCGAGTGGTCAAGGTCGCCGTGTCCAGCGAAGTCGAGAGTAACTACAGTCGAGGTGGTTTAAATGGTCAATAGTCTGGCACGGGCAGGCGGGCGAGGGAGAAAGCCTTGCGCGTGATTCCTGGCAGACGGAAGCCAGCAACCAAAGCAAGACAAGGGTGGCCGGTGATGGGGGTTACCTTTTCCCGGTGTCGGACGGCCAGATCGGTGGCCGGAAGCGGCTGATCGGCGCCGGCAAGGGTGGCGGCGCGCGCACAGAGGAGAGAGAGAGGGAGAAGGGTTTGTTGGTAGTTTTCCCCTTTTTCCTCCTCCATTCCAATTTAGCCCTTCATCTATTTTAATTAAGACATGATTGTGCAATTTTCACTTTGATTAAGGAAAATTTTGTATTTAAATAAATAATAACTTTAAATTAACCTTTGATAAATCAAAATAAATATTAAAACAAGTATGTAAATAATTTAAATGGCCAAAATAATTATTATGACCCAAAATAATTTCTTAAGAAAATTCAATATACGTAATTAAATAAAATTCGATAGATAAATCCGAAATTAAAACTCAATAAATAAAATTTTAAATTGCGCCAAATTTCCTGGTATTACATTCTCTCCCCCTTAAAAAAAAATTTCGTCCTCGAATTTAGGAATAAGAAATATACCTTATCACTGAAACAAGTATGGGTATGAGCGTCGCATCTCTTGCTCGGATTCCCAAGTGCACTCTTCAGTCGAATGATTCTGCCATAGGACCTTGACCATCGGAATGACTGACGGAGTCGGGCGAACTGAGTATCCATAATAGCCACAGTCACCTCATACGATAAATCCTCACCGACTCCTCACTTCGGGGCTCCTCGTGAGCACATGTGAAGGATCGGACACATATTTCCTCAGCATAGATATATGAAAGACCGGATGAACATTGGCGAAATTAGGTGGTAACTCCAGTCGGTAGGCTACATCCCCAACTCTATCCACAATCTCAAATGGTCCCACGTAGCGAGGTGCTAATTTCCCCTTCTTACCAAATCTCATCACGCCGCATCGGGAAACCTTCGAAATACATACTCACCTACACCAAATCCACATGTTTCCTCTTGGGGTCCGTGATAGCTCTTTCTCTGGCTCACAAAGAGGTCCCCAACCTGTCTCGAATGATAGAATCTTTTCGTAAGTGATTTGAACCAATTCAGACTCCGCTAATTTCCTTTTCACCTCAACTTCTCTTTTCCTCAAAGAACCGGGCGATCTACACTTCCTCATACAATGCCCCGTAGCGCCTCATACCGATACTAGCATGATAACTATGGTTGTAATGCTTAACTCCACCAAAGGTAAATGCCAACCTATCACTTCCAAAATCCATTACGCACATCTCACATGTCTTTCCAATGTCTGGAATAGTTCTCTCGCATCGCTCCATCCGCCTCGAGGGTGAAAAGTCAGGCGAAGTCCAATCGAGTACCAAGCTCCTCGCGAAGTTTTTCCGCCAAAATGTGAAGTGAATCGGGGCCCTGGCCGTATTAATAACAATCGAAACTCGGGAATCCTGATGAAGACTAACAATCCTCTCAATATACACCCTAGCATACCCGGCTACGGAAAAAGTCGCCTCGTAAGTATGCAGTCGACTTAGTCATCTTATCGATTATCACCCAAATGGAATCATACCCGCCGAAGTTCGAGTAACCTACCATAAAGTCCATGGTAATATTCTCCCATTTCACTCTAGAACGGGAGTATCGCAATAACCCCGATACAAACTGATGCTCAAGTTTGACCTACCGCAAGTCAAACACTTGGACACAAAACCCCGTTACATCCTTTCTTCATAATACTCCACCAATAAGCAATTCTTAAGATCATGATACATCTTAGTAACCTGGATGAATACCGGGTCGCATGATGGCTCTTCCATAATCTCTTTCTAAGCCCATCAACATCGGGACGCATGTCTAGTACTCCAAATCTCAACATGCCATCATCCCCAATCACAAAATCATATGCTCTGACCGTGCTGAACCTCATCCATAATCTTCATCAATCGGGTCTCGTGACTGAGTCATTTTAATTGGCCCATCGAACCGATTTGATTCAAATGGGCTAAAAGTGCTCCAGACTCCAAATTCTAGCCGTAGAAACCTTGATCATACAATTCATACAACTCTTAGTCAATCAAGGTCAGCACTAATGTGGGCTAGACCGCCCCGATGATTTCCTACCAAAGCATCCGCCACTACACAAATTTCGGCCCGTGATATTGAATCGTACAATCATAGTCCTTAAGCAACCCACCCATCTTCTCTGCCTCCCCAAATTTAGCCCCTTCTCGTTGAAAATATATTTCAAACTTTTGTGATCCGTGAAAATCTCACACGCCTCACCATGTAATGTCTCCGATCTTCAATGCAAAGATCACCGCCGGCCACCTAAGTCACATGAGTGGGGTAATTCCCGCTTCGTGCCTCTTCACCGCCTAGAAGCATAAGCAATCACCTTACCATGTCGCATCAATACACACCCCAATCCGACCCCGGGAAGCGCCAACACACCTGTGATAATCTCCCGAGCCGGTAATGCCAGCACCGCGTAGGCCAAACAATCCTTCAACTATGAAAACTCGCCTCACAAACCTCTCGTCCACTAAATGAATTTTCTCCGGGTTAACCGAAAGAAGGCAGCAATCCTCAAAATCCTGCACAAACGGCTTATAATATCCGGCCAAGCCTGTGAAACTTCGAATCTCAGTCACCTGGTTGGTCTCAGCTTAATCCATCATCGCTTGATCTTCTAGGATCCACTTGAATTTTCCTCGGCATTCGGCATGTCCTAAGAAAGCCACACTATCCACCAAAATTACACTTCGAGAATTCTGGGCATAGTCGATGCTCCCTCAAAGTCCTGCATTACTCATCCTTAGATGCTCTACATGCCCTCCCCATCCCAGAATATACTAAGATATCATCAATGAACACAATCACAAAGCCGACCACAGAAGGTCTGAGTTCACCCCGCCTACTCAATCCATAAAGGTCGCCGGGCCGCATTAAAGGAGTCCAAAAGACACTCTACCAGAATCACAATGTGGCCAAGACCTCACCGACGTCGCTCTTCGGAACATCCTCATGTCTTATTCTCAGCTGATGATATCCTCGACCAGAATCTAATTTTTAGAAAACATGATGCACCTCAAGAAAAACATGATGATATCAAAACAAGCCATCTATTCTGGGAGCTGATATTTATCGCGAATGGTCAAATTGTTCAAATTGGCTCAACAAGTACATAGCCGTAGTGAACCATCTTTCTTCTTTACAACAAGCATGGGAGCACCCTGTGGAGAAGTACTAGGCCCGACAAAACCTTTGTCTAATTAAATCCTGTAATTGCTCCTTCACCCTCAACTCCCGCAGAAAGCCATCCCATAAGGTGGCAAGGAGATAGAGCCGCGTCTGCACTACATCACGTGCAAAATTTATCTCCCATCGTGGCAACCCTGGCAACTCCTCTGGGAAAACATCAGGAAATTCACAAGCAATAGGGACACTATCAACCTTACCTCTATCCACTGCAGTGTCCCTCACAAGAGCCGATAACCTCGCACCCCAGAAAGTGTACCATTTAGTCGTAATGGTCAAATTAAATTGTAGCGGGCCGGTATCCGCTCACCACGAAACCCAAACTCCGAATCCCCGGAACCAGAAAATCACTTGCTCTCCTCGGCAATCCAGCAGTGCCCGCCAACCAATCCATACCCAAAATAACCCCGAAATCCATCACATCCAACAAAATAAGATCCGCCTGTAAGGTCTCGCCTTACTGCGTAACTCCACACGATGGAAAGTAACATCTCGCCCTAAGGCATCACCCGGGAGGGCTGTGACTAATAGAATTGAGTCGGTCCGGCTGGTCGAACACCAGTTTCGATGCAAAACTAGGAGACACAAAAGGAGTGTGTGGCAACTTATCTAATAACACCCTAGCCCCAAAGATAATGCACCTAATAATACCTGATATTAACAAAGATTTGACGCCTCGAAGGTCCTTCGAGGAGGAGTGCGTAAAACTCCGCCCGACCACGCCCGCACCGGGCAGGAGCTCGAAACCACCCCGGCCCCTACTCACTAACCGCCTCCCTGAGCCCCACCTCCATATCCACGGCCCCGTCGCCACTATACCGCGCACCCGCCCTCGAGAAGAACTAGCGCCGGTCCAATGAACCGGGCGGCAACACTACCGCAGTAACCTTGGGGAAAAGGCCGCTGGCCGGGAAATCTAGACATGATTTGGCCATATGGCCCAACCTCCACACCTAAAACAAGCTCCACTAGCCGCCACACAAGGGCCCCGATGCATCCGCCCACACCAGGCACATACCGGTGCCGAACTAGCGCCGCCGCACTCGAACCTCGAACTCTGTCCCCTTGAACTATAGCCCCACTGGGCCTAAACCCCAGTCCAATCCGGAAGCCTCTATAACCTTCGTCAGCGCCTTCACCCTTCTTGTAACCCCTGGTCTAAACCGCCTGGCCTTCGGCCCCACCAATCGGGCAATTCGATCACTATAATATCACAACAAAGCAAGCAAATTAGCTTGCTCCTCCGTGCGTCTCTTCTTAGCACCATCCACTAAGATACCATGAAGGGGCAAGGTCATTTCCATCTGTCTCGCTTAAATCATGACCTTGCCAGTTACACTTCCTCGACCGGCACTAAGGATATGAAATGGTCCAAGCCCTGATGTACTTATCGTCTTTCGGGCAGCCTCCGCGTGAACTAACTCCGGAGTAAATTTACTAAGATACGAACCTCGCTGGTGTACTCCACTACGCATATCATCTCTTCACCGCTTCAAACTGCTCTCCCAGACTTGCCTCATGGCAAAGAAATGTAGTTATCTTCAATCTCGCTCGAATCGAGCCCATGTCATACCTTCAAGAAACGGCTTGATGTAATCCTTGTACCACCGCAATGCGTTTTTCTCGGTGGAGAAACCCGCGATCTCAATAGTCCGCCCATCGATGCCTCGATCAAATGCCCTCTTCCACTTCGTCCAAAACTACTGGGTCACCAGATACTCCCATCAAATACAACCCCATTAAGCCCGTGTACTAACAAAGTGAATAAGGATCCGGTCAAATCCGTCCAATCTTAACAGAACTACTAGCGTACCGCTGTCACCGATGCTCCATAAGTTGCCGGAGAGCCGTCGCACCCCGGGCCATACCGCCAAAATGCCTCCATACAGCCGGCCGACACTGTGCATCTGCCGTGCCCGAAACCCGTGCCTCGGGGTATATTAACCCGCGGCTCTACCAGGGCTCATCGGGCCAAGACCGCCTAGCCGCACGGGCCTACCCCCGTCTCCTTCGCCCTCTCCCAGGAACTGGTGGATCGGGCTGAGGGGATACCTCATCTTGGGCCTCCTGGGCCTCATCATAGAACTGTGCAATTTCCCGCACCCGGCTGCCGCTGCATTAACCCCTCGATCTCCGTCCCATACCGAGTTGCAAACACAAGACTATCGATAACAAATGTATGTCCTAACTGGGACACGTAAACTAGATGCAATAGTGACAGACAAGGACGAACTCATTCCTAATTCTGCAGTACTGGAAACTTAGACTCTAGGCCATAGGAAATGAACCTATGGCTCTGATACCAACTTTGTCAATACTTAATTCAACCCGGGATCCTGGACCTAAGACTGGGAATGGGAAGGCATATACACCGGAACCCGTAGGCAAGCCTTATTGAAATATTCATGCCACCATCATACGAACAACCCGACTATATATCCACATACATATATAACAATACGCCCGGGATGCCAAACATCAATAATAGTAGAAATAAAGTCTCGATCCCACATACACCGTCATCATACACAAATGAACAGAATTATCCTAATTCATAAAACATACTAATATTCCAAAGTACCGTGTTGACACGGATTAAATGTATTAAAGATTAATAATATCATAATAGTACATGTAACCGCCGTGAAGGAAAGAATCTTGCTGGTTAATAAGGATCCAAGCGAGGGGACTGACAGACTGAAATAAATTGAGACTGTCAGTCTTGAGAGTGAGTTAATATCATATAATTTATACCACAATTACAACTAAAATGTTATACATACTTATAGTAATTCATAATATAAACATGGTAATGAAAATCATATTAATAAAGAAATTCCCATAATCATGTATACGCACCCAGCATAGTCATGTCATACACAAACATCACATCAATCGAGAACACTGAAGGTGACCCTGCTCCCATGCTATACGCCTTTACGACTCCTCTTAATCCAACGAGGACTCGGGCGCCCGAGAGAATGCCTCGACCAGGGTCCTAACCCGCCAACCCTTAATCCACAACCCATAGCCGGCGCCCGAGAGAAATGCTCGACAGTCCTTGCCTCCCATCTAATATATCATAATCCATAGCCGGCGCCTCGAGTAACGCTCAACCAGTGGATCTTACCTCCGCATCCCCGAGAGAAACGCTCAACCGTGGAACTCATATACATAAAATGATAACCAGATCATAGACTCGACACACTGCAAGACGCGGTCCCGATGTAACCCATCGGGGTGTATGTCCTGCCATCGTTCCCATTACAAACATTACAAGACAATGCAAAGCAATATCATGAGTCCCAAAGAGTACACGCCCACATCCATCATCACGACAACTTCATATGCGCATATAATATTAATAGTAATAATGATCATGTAATCGAGGTGGACAAAATACACCCGATGCCATGAATACCGTGCTATACATGCGACGATGTTATAAGCTATATGATATCAACTCACGTATTATATCGATCTCGACCGCTTCCCGCATCTCAGTCAGCCCGCTGAAATTGCCTGGACAATCTAGAATTCGGAACATAATTAATAATAAGATTTAAATATACTCTAGACTCGACCGTGATAACTGCTGCACCAAACCGTCATAAAATCGTATTTCTATGTTCTACCGAAATTCGCGTAACCTCCCCAAAACCTGGACTTAACTCCCTGTAAAACGGGCCCAGAACCTGATAAAAATACACTTCTAATGTCCACAATTTATCCAATGTCGAGCCGGGCCACAACTACAGATAAATCCACGGCTCGACCCAATCCAACACAAAGGCCAACAAATCACGATAACCCAATTGATACAATTTATAGCTTCGGATAAATAATTATATTCATACATTAATAACTCCAGATATAAATAAAAATACGTTTAATAAATAAAATAAAAAAAATCAACGCGGTTCGAATTTTACAGGATACAATTAAACACAACATCGAACCGGCGTATATATAATTTAAGTTACATCTTCTCAAAACACGAACATGAGCAATTACACAATAAACAAGGCATTTTCCATACAAAAATAACATTTACGAACAATTAAAATACGAATATCGAACAATTATACAATTTGGGGTCTGGGCACGCTTTTATGGGCTATAGAATCTTACCGAAGTTTCGATTTAATGATCATAACTGGTTTAACCACGGAACGGACGGACGTTCGCCCCGCACGCTTCCTGCTGGTCCGCGCCGCCGACGATGACCTAAAATTTGAGAGTCGGTCTAAATTGACTAAGGCACACCCGCGAAGGCCTTGCTTTCAAAAAGTTCAAATGTGCATCTGTTTCTTCCAAGGATCACCGGAATGGCCGGAAATGCCCAATCCCGAGGTTTCCCGGCTAGAGATCCACTTGCTCCGTTCACCGGTAAAAAGGGCTCGTCGGTGTCGATCAAGGGTGGATCCCTAGGTTTTTGGGGGTGAGGAGTTCGATCCGTGTCGGCTCACGAGGTGGCTTCCAAAACGGAGAAACTGGGCATGTTGGGGAGAGAAAGGGGGGCAACCTGTTCCTAGTGGTTATCCGCGACCCGGGGCGGTTTCGACGAATCCAAGAGTGGTCGGTCTGTCCAGTGAGAGTCGCAGAGTAACGACGAGCTCGAGGTGGTTTAAATGGCCAATGTCTACGGCAAGTAGCGGGCGAGGAGAGCCTCGCGGCGCGCTGATTCGGCGGTATCGGTAGCTTCAAAGGAAACCAAAGCAAGACAAGGTGGGCCGCGATGGGGGTTACCTTTCCCTATGGCTCTGACGCCGACGGCATCGGAAGCTACCGGACGGCTACGGCAGGTGGCGCGCGCACGTATGGCAGAGAGTGGTAAGTATTGTTGGTAGTTTTCCCCTTTTTCCTCCATTCCAATTTAGTCTTTCCATCTATTTTAATTAAGACATGATTGCGTAATTTTCACTTGATTAAGGAAAATTTTTGTATTTAAATAAATAATAACTTTAAATTAACCTTGATAAATCAAAATAAATATTAAAACAAGTATTAAATAATGAAATGGCCAAAATAATTATTATGACCCAAAATAATTTCTTAAGAAAATCTAATATACGAATTAAATAAAATTATAGATACCGAAATTAAACTCAATAAATAAAATTTAAATTGCGCCTAAATTTCGGTATTACATGTGATGTGACAAAAGTTACCTACTATACGTACTCGTGACACATGTTGCAAGACTAGAGAGACACGATTAAACTATACGATTAAGCCGCGTGGTCAAAATCAAGAAAAAAGGGACAGACGGAAATTATGAAAATGTTAATTTATATCGAGACAAAATAACAATAGTGTTCATCTTCTTCACTTGGAGAACAAATCGCGTATTGTGCAGTAGCCGGGTTTTGAATTTCTGCAGGTGAGAGTGTGTGCCTTCTCTCTGGGGGATTTTTGGAGTCGTTCGCACTGGGGCCGGTTCTCGACGGAGCAAGAAGAAAAGTCGATGAGCAAGCACAGGGCTACGCAGGATGATCGATTTTGGTGGAGTTCCGACAACTCCAAGAGGTAGAGATTCTTTCCTACTCTGTGTTATTCTTTCGCAAGAGCCATGTAAAATGGTCGGGGATGTTCCGATGCTTGATTTGCCGTGTTTTCTGGCCTCAAAACATTTGAACTGAGCGAGAAAATCCCCATTATTAGGTCGCGAACATGTCAACCCGAGGATTTCAGACTGCTCATGTGAATAGTGACGTGATTTTTGGTGTGATTTTATGATGTTGAGCGATTCAAAATGGATTTACTTGTGTTTATTAATTGAATTCCATGTGAGCTAATTTTGGTGTTATTTGTAGACTCTCGAGAAAATTCCAATTTCGGAAAAGGTAAAATCAGAATTTCGCAAAAATCCAAAAAAATTTTTAGATCCGATGACAAACGGGATTTCACCGCTGGAATCGCCTCGCGAAATCTAGCTACCACGCTGAATTTCGCCGACTCGAGACAAATTTTGCACGCTTTTCGAGGCACGAAAAACCGTGCCAGAACGAAATTTGAGGTGACAAAAGTCACCTATAACATATACAACCTACAAATTTGATAATATAGTAACTATAATATCTACGTTCGATTTAATTTGATATATCTTTGATTGATCAAATCCGCTTTGCCCATTTGAATCGCCTCATAGAAATAAAGCGTCACAACAAGATGACCATAATTGAGATTCGATGAATTTGATATATCTTCTTATCGATCAACCGCTTTGTTAATTTGTCCAAATCGTCTCATATAAATAAAAATCCGCTTTTCCTATTTAAATCGCCCCCGCAACAAATAAAGCTTCGTAACAAGATGACGAATAACACCTAACAAGCCAATAAATTAAACACCACAATAAAACGACGACAAAACAAACGTTGATAAGAAGACAAAACAAACGTCAATGAGACGTTGTAGAAGAACCACTTTATTATGCAAGAAAATGAAAAGAGATGCAAAGGAGTGGAATAATAAATTTTTTTTTATCCCTCATTGCTTAAAGAAAATGGGCTAGAAGAAAACGAGATGAGAGAAAAGGAGATGAGGGGTGTCTAGGGTTTTTTTACTATTAATTACTTCTTATGTGAAGCTATTATCCTATTTTATTTGCTACTTTTATGTTTAATTTTTTTCTATTAATCTCTATTTGGTATTAATTTCTTCCCTTTCCATTCTTTGTAATTTGTCTCAATATTTGTGCATGCAATATCTTTTTTCACATTATATGGTGTATTTAAAAGTTGCTTAGAAATAATAATTGATATTGCTAATATCACATGTGAAGGGATATAAATTTGAAAATTACCAAGATATTTCTAAATATCTCTTTTTCAAATGTAAAAATTAATTCTTGCAAATTTAAATCAATAATGAAACTATGAAGAAAAGTGTTAAGAAATATATGAAGGTCGAATTATGTGCGCGCGCTGAACCCCGTAAAATCCAAGCATTTTGATAAAGGGTAAAATAGTACTCGACTGAAAACCGAAAATTTTATAGATCTCAGATGACTAAACTGACTTCACTGTTGACTTCGTCTCGCGAAATTTAGCTACCACGAATTTCGCTGGATTCCGGCGCTGGGCCGCGATTTCACGCTTTTCAGACGTGGGGTGGATGACACATGGCAGTTGTCAAAGACGCCATACTAAGACCATAGCAGTAACACTTAAGATTGAAGGAATTGATCACACAATTAGCCATGTGTGGAATGGACCCATGGCTCACATTGAGCCATGGGTGATGAAGTCATGTTAAAATAAAGAAATAAGGAATAAGGACGGAAAATTGATACCACACAAATGGTTCGAAAGGGTATAAATTTCATCCTTTCACTGAATGAGCCGTTGCTCCAAAAAGAGAGAATGACCAAAGGAGAAGAGAAAATGAGGAGAAAATGAAAGGAAAATGAGATGAGAAAAGAGAAAAAAGAATAGAAAAGCAAAAAGGAAAGAAAGGAAAGAAAAGAAGGAACCAAGAGGAAACAGTTCGTAGAGAGAAAAGGGAGGAAAAGGAGAAAGGAGGAAAGAGAGCGAAGATTTTTCCCGTCTTCGCTGATCGCGTACTCGACCGTTCGAGGGACTAAAGCTGGTGCACGCCGTGGACACCAAAGTTGGAGTTCTCGACAAACCCAAGAAAGTGTGGATATTTTCCTACTTGTTTACTTTTAGCCCAAAGCGCTTATAACGGGTAGTGGGGCCGCTTATGAGAGCCATGTAAATTAGTTCCAAGCTTTGGGATTAAAGGGTATGGATTTCATGACCGGTTTCACACAGTCATCGACTGTGGGAGTTAGGGTTTTAATTAGAAACTGAAGGTTTCTAGGTGTTGTGGTTTGTTGTTATGGTAATAATAATGCCAGAACCAACAGCTCATGTTTGGCCGATCACTGTCGCTCGCCAATGGTCCAAATTTCGAGACCTAGGTATGTGTTAGTGGCCGAGCGAATAACATGCAGTGTGTGGAAATGTGATATTGATGCATGTAATTTGATGTATTAACATGGTTTGCATGGAGGTAGATTATATGTAAAAATTATAATTGTCCATGGTGTGTAAATGTTTCATGTAGTGCTCATTCATGCATGTAACATGAGGAAAATGCATCGGCATCATGCATTACATATGCACAGTCACATCGCGGCCAGTCGGGTGTAGTAATGTAAGGTTTATTCACCGCATTGGGTGAATGGGTCGTGAACTCGGGGAAAATGGGACAAAGTCCAAGGTAGAGATTCACGAGAGTGTAAATGATCAAAATGATAAATTACATGTTTTGGGCGGAGCAAGTTGGGGTAGATCCCCTCCCAGGGTGAAAGTCCCAAATGTTATTCACGGTTAGACATGAATCCCGACGATGTAAGTTCGTGAAAATGTTGAAAAGGCGTAAGGCAGCCCCATGTGTAAACCCTGAAACTGGCCCACAAAGAAAGGAAAAGAATTTGATAATTAAAATTGAGGGTTTCCAAATGGTTTAGCCATGGTGTGTGACTGTTTTATTCACACTTGGCATCTGTGTGAGGAGTCGGTTGGGACTTGGTCAGTGGAGAGGCGAGGTTGCATCTCATGCATGATATAGGACATTTTGCTATAATAGTGGGGCCAATTGTATGGAATGATTGATCATTTATATATGCCATCGTATATGCATTTTGAAAGGGGAGTAACCCCTTTGTAGGAAAACTTTCTACTGGCTTTGCTCACCCCCGCTGGGACCCCTCTTCGTGTACAGAGATTATCCAGGAGACGACACTCGCAGAGGTAGTTTTGAGAAGAAAGCCGAAATGTGGCTTTATAAATATTTGTAATATGTATAAATCTTTTTGTAGAACAAGCATGAAAACTATGATAATATAGTTGATTATTAGTTTTATGAGTATGGCTGTATGGGCCCCATGTGGCCATTAATTTAATTATGCGTGTGTCTCAGAACACGAGACGCTAAAGAGATATTCCACGTTGATTCGTAGTCAACGGACCCCCGGCTTTGGGGCTACAAAAGGAATACTTTAATAAGAAAGAAATTAGCCAACTATGAAAGTTTAGAAGTGTAATTATCTTAGTTCAATTTTAATTTAAAAAAATTAAAACTTTGAAATAAGAGTATGAGAAAACTATACTCTATGATCTAATTAAAACTTTCATGAGTCTTTCTCATACCAATTAAATAAAAGTACGTCTATTTTTAAATTTTTACTTGAAAATTTATTTTTTCAAATTTATTTTTTTCTTTATTGGTATTTGGGAAATTTCTTGACTCCTATTCACTTAACATTATATCGTTGCAGTATCCTATTCTTCTATGGACTCAAGTGTCGGACCTCCTATCCCCCTTGACCAGTAATGATCACTTGAGCAAGGTCTTAGGGCATGACAATTATTTTATATAAAAATTAATTTTCAAAATTTAGATAAAATGTTAATTTTTTTATAGATAATATATGAATTTAATGAGTATACTAAAGATGATATTTTCTTGTGATATTTTATGTTTTAAAAAGTGACTTAAAAAAAATATTTATCATGATAATTTTACTTTTTTTTATAAATATATAAAAATATTATACAAATAGTATATAAGGATAACGATAAATTTAAATTATCATCATACACATAAATATTAAATTAGATATTTTGGAATTTGAATAAACAACACATATTATCTATCAATCTATTCATGGGTTTCAAGGAGTAATTTAGTAAATAATTTATTTACTTTATAAAAAAGCATGTTTGAAGACATGGGAAAAAATGTTAATAATAAAATAATATTTTATAATGCATGTTGAGACCATAATTTAAGAAATTCTCAATACGTGAATGACTTTTAAAAATTAAAAATCCTCTAAAAAGATATATTGTATAGAAATCTAGTGATAAATTCAACCAAAAGATTTTGTTACGAAATTAAATCTTCTTATCAAAATTCTATAAATCTAGAGAGATAAATTGAAATCTCGACCCACGCTTTGTTTGTTCTTATGTCAACAGTGTTTTAAAATCGGTGACCCGATAACTTTTTTCGGTTCAGTCATCAACTGTCTTATTCATTATTGTTGATCAGGAAGCAGAAGCAGAATAATGGATCCAGATTGGGCAGTACTGATATAAATCTTCTGGAATCGATCGATTACTTACTCCCTATGGAAGACTACTTGGTCGCATTCAGTGAGGTTTGCATCAATGGCAATACGCAGTTGGTGAAAACTCAACATTCAAGCTCTAACCATAAACGCATTGTCGTCACCACCAACAACTTCCAATGTTGATGCTTCCCGTTATAGATAAGAATAACATAGACGACAGATACAAAGGCAGGTTCGGGTTATACGACGTGACCAAAAGAACATGGTTTCGTTCGGGTCGAGCCGTGGCCGACCGAATGGAGATGTGAGGGATGTTCTCATGGCTGGTTGATTCTACGTCATAACAAAGATTCCCGTAAGGTAATCCTCCGTGAACCGTTCTCCGGGAGGGAAATCCGTCTTCCGCCCATCCGACGTCTTGCGGCCCTTTCAGTACTAGGGAGTAATCGTACTCCCAGGAGGTATGTGTTGTCTATCGATCCTGATTTAAGCAGCAAGGATAATGCGGTTCGTCCTCATGATCTCGTGTAGTGATTCTTTGAATGTAGCATTCTTCAAATCGGGGAATAAACAATGGGTTTATATCGAAGGGTTGAATGATGTGAAAGATATTGTTTACGTTAATGGATTCTTCTATGTGATAAATGGATGGGGAATGCTCTATGCTATTATTTTATGTGAAAGGACTGTAAGGAAGAGTGATGATGTTTATAAAGTTACAAGTATTACTTCATGATGAGGAATATGCTGGTCTCTCATATTTGGTGGAATCTCCTGAAGGAGATCTCTTGTGTTAACGTAAGGTAATAAGAACGGACCCCAATTTATGGTTTATAAATTAGTATGGTTTTCAAAGAATTCAGTATGGGAACAAGCAGGAGTTTGGGGATGTTGCTTTGTTTTTGGGAAACAGTCCATCGATTTCTGTTACAGCGTTCGATTTTCCTGGCAGCCAAACAGCCGATGGGGGTTGGGAGGTTGGGGGATGCTGCTCAAATTCTATATATTTCTCTCCCATCACGAATGTCGTGACATGCATGTATTTTCAATCTAATGATAGGACTGTTAAGCAGCAAGTTACAATTGAATACACCATAAACCCTAGTTTGCTTCAAAATTTGTGTGAAGCTATTATTCTATTTCTTGCTGTCTATACTTCAATTATGTTTAATTTCTTCTATTAATTAAATTGAATTTTTTTCTATTTGTGAGAGTTCTCTTTTTCTCATTTTTTGTAATAGGTTATCTGGTTTTGATATTTAGGTCCCATTTTGGGTTTGCTCTCTAATGGTTATCGATTTTGGGTTTCCTAATAGTTATTGATCTCGGGTTTGCTCCCTGCTAATGGTTACGTTACTTATCTTGGGTTTTTCTTTTAGGTTCATTGAAGGTTTATTTCATTGTCAACTTGAAGACCGGTTCAAGTCCCTTAAGGGTCACTGCTTTTAACCAAAACATTTTTTCTAATAACGCCTTTATTATAAACGTTTTTATAGGAATCTCAAAAAATGATTTTACGTAAGTTTTTTGTAACATGTCGTATAAGTATAAAATGACCAAAAATGACATTTAATATTTAATTATAAAAATAGGATATTATAATAAATAAAATTTTTTATTACAAAGATATATAAATACATATAAACATTTATATTAATAAACTCTAAAATAATAATTTTTATGATTATAAAATTTTAAAAGTATTTAAAATTTGAATTAATGAATAAAGATATATAAATTTGAATTAAACTATTGAATAAATATATATAAATATTTGTGCTTAATAAAACCTAAAATAATTATTAATATGATTATAAAAAATTTAATTAAAAAATATTGAGAAAGTCATGAATGAAATTCATCCAAGGAAGAAAAGAATGGAAAAGAAAAATATAATTAGATTTTTAAAAGGAATGTAATATGAAGGAAAAATAATTAGATAATTTAAGAAAATATAATTAGATTTTTAAAAGGACTGTAATATGAAGGAAACCGAGAAGTATATGGCCGAGGTCCTCGCCAAAATAGAGAAGTAAATCAACGGTGAAGAAGCCCTCCTCTCCAAGCAAAGAAGCTCTTCTTCTCAAAAGGAAAGGAGGAGGGGCGACAAAAAAAGAGAACGAAGCCCCAAGAGACGTGCAAGGTACAGGCATCCTCTTGCCAGAAGCAGAAAACAGAGCGTCCTCGATAAGACGAGAGGGAAACGTCAAGGATCATAGGGGACCACCTTAAATTTCGCGAGACGATTCCAACGCTGAAATCCGTTTCGTCATCCAAGATCTATAAAAATTTCGAGTTTTGACCGAAATTACCATTTTACCATTTTTCAAAAAATTTGAATTTTTCCGGATTTTACAGAAGAGACCCACCCTTAAAGTATGACTCAACTAATAAAGGGACGGGATTGCATTGGGGAGAATCCGCACCTAATTTGTGCAACAAAGCATAACAACGTGATAAAACAAAAGTGCAGTTAGAAGTAAAAAAAAATTAAAAATTAGACACGCATTAATTAAAGTGGTATAATATTATGAAGAAAATTAATATATATATATATATATATATATATATATATATATATATATATATATATATATATATATAAAATAAATGTATTATATATTTAAATAATTAGTTTAATTGCATTTCCTTTTATATTTGTCCATAATGACAAATATGTTTTTTTTGTTTGAAATGGTTACATATTATTTATTTTGAAACCAAACATTGAGCATTTTTATGAGCCCAAAAGATGATAAACTTCTATCTACTTTAAAAGTATTCGAGGGCATTTTTAGAATGATTTAATTAATTTTTAATATAGTCAAATATGGAGTAAAGCAAAAATGGTCCCCATTTGTCAAGGAATTTATTTTTGTTTAAACTTTAACCAATATAATTAAAAAAGCTAATAGATTTAAAAACTGTATATTTTTTAAAAGTGTATTTATTTATTATCATTATTATTTAAAAAGGAAAAAACAAAAAGAGAATTTTAATACCCACATTGAATATCTGTTAGTAGAAGTCATAATGGTAAACTAAGGCCCTAAATGGAAAAAAACATTGGATTTATAGTCCACGATCCACTGGGTATTAAAAAGTATTCAAGGGTTTGTTTGGAATGATTTTAATAAGGATAAAAAATTGTCGCCATTGTCATGGGATTTATTTTTTGAGAGGGGATTTATTTTTATTTAGACTTTAACTGATGGTAATTAAAAAACTAATAGATTTAAAATTTTATTTTTATTTTTTTAAGTGTATTTATTTATTATTGTTATTTAAAAAGGGAAAAAATGAGAATTTTTAATGTCTAGAAGTCATAATGGTAAACCAAACCCTAAATGGAAAAAAAGCATTGATATTTAATCCACGATCCACTTAGTTCCAAGGTACTTTCCATTTATACCCCTACCTAACCCCCATTTATTACCACCCAACTCACATCCACTCGTTTGCCCTTTATTTCTTTTCCACGATCCAATCCATCTATTATGGCGAGAGATAATACAAATATTAAATATATTCGTAATTGTAAAATATTTTAAAATATCTTCACACTATTTATTATTTGAAAATAAAATTTCGATGTAATCTTTTGGAATAATATCTCAAATGTAAACGGCAAAAATATCATATTCGATTTTCATCCATAAACACAAAAAAAAAGAAAAAAATAAAAGGCAAAAAAGTGTATTTATTTTATTTTATATTTTATTAAATAAAGCATATTAAAATTATACATTAATGGTAATTTTTTATTAGTCATTTTATTTGAGAAGGAAATAGTTATTATTTTATGTAAATGATGAAATAGATTAAATAATTTTTATAAGAAAAAATCATAATATCAAATGTGCTAAGATTTTTTACTTCCGAGTATCCTATCATAATTTAATCCGATAAAACTTTAAACATTGATATATTTAGAAATAAACATTACAATTAATCAAAATTCAATACCAGATAAAAACAAAGAACAACTCAATGATATGGTGTTGCTAACAATTAAAATTCAAGATATAAAATTCAATACCATATGTAAATCAATAATTTAGGTTTCATGTGCTTGAAAGAAACCTATCCCCATCTTGAGACCATGGACATTTTCAAACCTAAAATCCTAATTCCTTTTAACCCAAATCCCAAATGGATCAAACATTAAAAAAAAAAAAAAAACTGAAAAAAGGAAAGAAAAGAAAGAGTTTTGTTATGTGGATATTATATTATAAGCAAAAGAAAAGCCAAAGCGATCTGGTGAGCACCATTAGTTTTCCGGGAAAATTGAGTCTCGTAGTTTTTTCCTGCAACTCAACTCGATCTTCTTCCTTCTTCTTCTTCTCTTGTTCCGATTTGATCAACACTCGTAAACTCGTGGAGTTCTATCATCCGAGAGGATTCTGGGAATGAGTCTTATAGTTTTTTCTGCAACTTGAACTTAGCGTCTTTTCTTTCTTCTTGTTCGATTTCATCAACACTCATTCTTTCATGAGTTCTATTTCATCCGTGGATCTCAGGTGTCCTCGCGGATCGCTCTCTCCCATCATTACCGAATAGTTCTTCTACCTTCAAAGAATAAGGTGATTTTAAGGTATTAAGGATTTAAGGGAGGCATTTTAAGGTGGTATATATATATTGAAATAAGTAAATATAATTTGAATTATTCTTCTCCTAAAATAAGGTGATCCCCCAAATTTGTAAAATCTTTCCCACTAGATTCTCCTTTAAAAGCATACTAATTATAAATAAAAAGAAGAATATCACAATAATATTTTATTTTTAAACATTCCTCTTTTTTATATATATATAATTTTCTTTTGTAAAATAATAAATTGTATAGTAAGATTTTAATTTATTTAGAAATATTAATTAATTTTTACTCATATATTAAAAAATAACTATATATATATATATATATATATATATATATATATATATATATATATATATATATATATATATATATATATATATATAAATTTGGAGAAGAATATCACAGAGAGAGTGTTTTATTTCTCGAGTAAAACATAATGTACTACTCGAAATAAAAGGGATATTTTTGTCAAAAAAGAGGTTTGTTACAAAAATACCTTTCTTATTTTCTTATAAAAATAATCATTTTTTTAAACAAAATGTATTTACATGAAAGAGAAATGAACAATTTTATCCAAAAAAATGTTCAAAAAGATGGGTCCTCATTAAAACCGGTGATTACAGTTTTAAATTTTTTAAAGTTAAAATTAGTTGGTGGCTACGGTTTTAAACTTGTACGGTAAATGGAAAATGACTCTATCATGAAAATAATTTGTGGTAAGAAAATTCATACAGCCTTTTAAAATCAAAGTTTAGACCCAAATTAGTACCTTTAAAATAATAAAAAATACTAATTTAGTATAGGTTTGAAAAAATGCCCAAACTAATGGGTTCTTGTCAAAATCATAATTGGTGATTATGGTTTTAATTTTTTTTAAAGTTAAAACCGTAATGACCAACTACGGATTTTTAAGTACTAATTTAAGCATTTTTTTAAAACTTATATGGTGGATGGAAAATGATAACGTGTTTGGCAATAAAATTTCTCTTTGCTAAGACAATTCATTGCCTTCTAAAATTAGAGTTTTGTTTCAAAATAGTGCTTTTAAAATAAATAAAATATCAATTTAGTTTAGGTTTGAAAAAACAATTCTGACTAATAAGTCCTTAATAAAATTATAGTTGATGATTACGCTTTATTATTATTTTGTGTTAAATCCTAACTATCGACTACGCTTTAAGTATTAATTTGAAGTATTTTTTTTCAAAACCTGTATGATGGATTGAAAATGATTGCCTATTTGGCAAGAAAATTCACATCAAATAGTACTTTCAAATGAAAATATACCAATTTAGTATATGTTTAAAACAATGCCTCAAAACTAGTGGGTTCTCATCAAACTATTATATTGATGACTACATGAATTTTTTAAGTTAAAACTGTAGTTAGTGAGTACATTTTTAAGTTTAAAGTTAAAACCGTAGTTACCAACTACGGTGTTAAGCACTAATTTAGACATTTTTTTCAAACATGTACTAAATTGATATATATTTTTTAATTTTAAAAATATTATTATGGAACAAAACTCCTAAAATCACCAATCTTTGAAAGTCATTGACAAGAATTGCTTCTAAAAACAAAGTTAAAGTAAGAATAACAACTTCTCGTTGTGACGCCCATTTCCCAGTACCGTTTACAACCCGTCACCTGCGGACATTCGTGGATGTTTCCAGAATCCGACACCATCATTTAAAATCGGCGTAGCCCTTGCACGGAGCTCTCACCAAGGCAAGGGCTACTTGCTCCAACACTAACAATGACCACATCGGGTCCATGCGAGTAAAATGGCCACTGGGCCCATGCATCAATAATACTTACAAAATTACATCAACTATATACTAATAGTTCAAGAGTTATTACAATACTCTTAACTAAAAAACATATATCAAAATTTGATAATTTAATACATGTTCTATTAAAATGAATACCAAAAGCCACAAAACTGCTTTTTCTAAAATGCGGCCTCTAGTGAGCGCCGCTCTCCCGTACACTGTGCACTGGAAATAGTGATCCCTCGACAGGCGAGCAATTCAGAGATAATTTCCTACATGGGTTACTCCCCACCTAAGCGCACATGTCATGGCAACCAATCACACTCAAGCAAATACACGATCCTACTTGAATGTCTACATGCCTAATCCCATGTCTCGAGTCCTCACCGACTTCACACATGCCTGGGTTTCTCAAATGCGAAGAAATCACGCTTTCAAAACAAAAGCTTTTTGTTCTCGAAAACTTACTACCGAGATTCGGTAAACATATTGGACTACCCTCCGAGGCGAATCTGTTGGATAACCTTCCGAAACAATTTATGGGCCCCTCCGATGTGAATTGTTGGACAATTTCCTAACACAATTCTCCGGAAAATCTTTCTGTCAAATCATTCCTTCACAATATTTCCTTATTTTATTCATGTCACGCACTCACTCTTAATATTCTATACAGCGTCTAAAGGTGATAATGTGGAATGCATTATGCCAATCCCAACAACTCATGCTAAGATATAAAACATGTATATATTAACATAATTAATTCACACAATTCATGTTAAACCCCGAGAAAATCTAATTTTTTGAAAAAGGGTAAAACGGTAATTTCGGTCAAAATCTGGAATTTTTCTAGATCTCGGATGTCGAAACGGACATCACCGTGAGTCGCCTCGAAATCTAATGGCACACGTCGACCTCACGACCCCGAGACAAATAAATTTCACGTTTTTCACAAGCACCAGTGCCTTAAAACGGCGAGACATGTGATGTGACAAAGTCACCTACTACATGTACTCTGTGACACATGTTAAAAGACTAGAGATGATGGAAATGGATGGCTTAGATTGGTCATGTCAAAAATCAAGAAAAAGGGACAAGATGGAAATTACGGTAAATGTTAACGGTAACTGCAGACAAAATGTTCATCTTCATTTGGAGAACAACCGGCGTAAGGTGCAAAGAGCTGGGTTCACTTCTAGGAGAGAGAGTGTGCCTTCTCTCTGCATTTCTGCTGCTGACCGTCTACCGACTGAGCAAAGCAAAGTCGATCTACGCGGCGTAGGGCTAATGTGTGGACACCGACGGTGAAGTTCGACAACTCCAAGAGGTAAAGATCTTTCCTACTTGTGTTATTCTTTGGCTAAGTATTTCATGTAAATGGTCAGATGTTCCGATGCTCGATTTCGCGCGCGGCCTCAAAACATTTGAACCGAAAAAGCGAGAAAATCCCCATTATTGCGGGTCGCGCAACGCTGCCAACCCGAGGATTTCACTGTTCATGTGAATAGTGACATGATTTTTATGATGTTGAGTGATTCAAAATGAATTACTTGTGTTTATTAATTAGCCCATGTGAGCTAATTTTGGTGTTATTTGTAAGACTCGAGAAAATTCCAATTTCTGGAAAAAGGGTAAAATCGTAATTTCGGTAAAAATCCAAAAATTTTCTAGATCTCGGATGATGAAACGGATTTCACCGTTGAAATCGTCTCGCGAAATCTAGCTACCACGCTGAATTTCGTCGCACTCGGTGACGTCAAAATTTACACGCCGGCGCACAAAGATCTCGGTGCCGTAAAACGAAATTTGAGCGACAAAGTCACCTATAACATATACAACCTACAAATTTGATAATATAGTAACTGTATCTAATGCTCGATTTAATTCGATATATCTTTTTGATTGATCAACCATGCTCCATTTGAATCGCCCTCATAGAAATAAAGCGTCACAACAAGATGACCATAATTTGATATCTTCGATGTAATTTGATATATCTTCTATTGATCAAATCCGCTTTGTTAATTTGTCCAAATCGTCCCATATAAATAAAAATCCGCTTTTCCTATTTAAATCACTCAAGAACAAATAAAGCTCGTGAATAAGATGATTTAATAACACCTAACAAGCCAATAAATTAAACACCACAATAAACGACGGCAAAACAAACGCCGATAAGAAGACAAACCAAACGCCAATGAGACGTCAGAAGAACCACTTTATTACGCAAAGAATGAAAAAGAGATGCAAAGGAGTGGAATAATAAAATTTTTTTATCCCTCATTGCTTAAAGAAAATGGGCTAGGGAAGAAAACGAGACGAGAGAAAAGGAGACGAGGGCTATTAGGCTCCTTTACTATTAATTACTTCTTATGTGAAGCTTTTATCCTATTTTATTTGCTACTTTTATGTTTAATTTTTTTGTCTATTAATCTCTATTTGTGACACTTCTTTCCCTTTCCATTCTTTGTAATTTGTCTCAATATTTGTGCATGCAATATCTTTTTTCACATTATATGGTGTGTATTTAAAAGTTGCTTCTCAGAGAGAACAATAATTGATATTGCTAATATCACATGTATGATATAAATTTGAAATTAATCCAAGTGAGAGTTTCTAAATATCTCTTTTTCAAATGTACTAATTTGCAAATTTAAATCAATAATGAAAACTATGAAGAAAAGTGTTAAGAAATATATGAAGGTCGAATGATAAAAGGTGTGAAACCCCAGAAAATCCAAGATTTTGGATAAAGGGTAAAATAGTAATTTCGACTGAAAATCCGGAATTTTTCTAGATCTCGGATGATCAAACGGACTTCTCTCTCGTTGAACGCCTCGAAATTTAGCTACCACGCCGAATTTCGCTGGATTCCAGGTGATCGCGGATTTCACGCTTTTCGAGGTTTCGCGCACACACGACACATGGCAGCAGTTAGGGATGCCACGGCACCATAAGAGAGTAACACTTCTGGTATCAATAATGACTCACAATTAGCCATGTGTGGAATGAATCCCATGGTTCACATTGAGCCACATGGGTGATGATGTCATGTGAAAATAAAGAAATAAGGAATAAGGATGGAAAATTGATACCACACAAAATGGTTTCCAAAAGAGGAAATGGGTATAAATTTCATCCTTTTCGACTGAATGAGTGGTTGCTCCAAAAAGGGAGAGAAAATGGACCAAAAGGAGAAGAGAAACAGGAGAAAATGAAAGGAAAACAGATGAAAAGAGTAAAAAGAATAGAAAAGCAAAAAAGGAAAGAGCGGAGTTAAAAGAAGGAATCCAAGAGGAAACAGTTTCACAGAGAGTAGTGCCGGGAGGAAAAGGAGAAAGGAGGAAAGAGAAAGGAAGGATTTTTCTGGCTTTCGGGCGATCGCAGCTCGACTGTTCGAGGACTAAAGTTGGTGCACGCCGGACACTGAAAAGTCGAGTCGCCAAACTCCAAGAGTAGGATATATATTTTCCTACTTGGTTTACTTTTTAGCCTAAATACTTATAATGGTAGGGGGTTGCTTATAGAGCCATGTAAATTAGTTCCAAGCTTCGGGATTAAAGGGTATGGATTTCATGATCGGTTTCACATACTATCGACTCGGTGGGAGTTGGTTTTAATTGGGAACCAAGGCTCCTTTTAGGTGTTGTGGCTTGTCATATGGTAATAATAATGCCTGGAACCAAATGTTCATGTTTCAGAAGGGACGGTGAAGTGCCCCGTTTGAATGGCCAAATTTTGAGACCTAGGTATGTGTTATGGCTTGAGAATAACATGCAAGGTGTGGAAATGTGGATATTGATGCATGCAATTTGATGTATTAACATATTGCATTGCCGGCGCATTATATGTAAAATTATAATTGTCCATGGTGTAAATGTTTCATGTAAAGGCTCATTCATGCATGTAACATGAGGAAAAATGCATTGGCATCATGCATTACATGGCACGGGTCACATCGCTACGTCGGGTGGGTGCAGGTAAGGTTTATTCACCGCATTGGTGAATTGGCCGTAACTCGGGAAAATGGGACAAAGTCCAAGGTAGATTCACGAGTGTGTAAATGATCAAAATGATAAATTACATGTTTCATGAAAGCAAAGCTAGGTAGATCCCCCTGTGTGAAAGTCCCAAATGCTATTCACGCTAGACATGAATCCCGACGATGCCCGTGAAAATGCTGGAAAAGGCGTGCAAGGCCCGGTGTAAACCCGAAACTGCGGCCCACAAAGAAAGGAAAAAGAATTTAATAATTAAAATTGGAGGGTTTCCAATGGTTTAGTCATGGTGTGTGACTGGTTTTATTCACACTTGGCATTCCAGGTGTGAGGGAGCCTACTGGGACTCTGGGTCGTGAGTATGAGGGGCTGTGACCATGCATGATATAGACATTTCATATAATAAGAATAATTGTATGGAATGCGATCGACAGTTTATATATGCCATCAGATATGCATTTTAGCGGAGTAACCCCTTGTAAGAAAACTTTCTACTGGCTTTGCTCACCCCTGGGCCGTGGGACCCCTTCGTGCAATAGACTATCCAAGTTATATCGACACCTCGCGAGGTAGCCTATGAGAAGAAAGCCGAAATGTGGCTTTGAGTAAATATTTGTAATATGTATAAATCTTTTTGTAGAACAAGCATGAAAACTATGATAATATAGTTGATTATTATTTTGGCGAGTATTGATGGCGGGCCCCATGTGGCCATTTTACTCATGTGTGTGTCTCGTAACACGAGACGCGTAGATATTCCACGGGTTGACGGGTAGTCAACGGACCCCCGGGTTTTGGGGCGTCACAAAAGGAATACTCTTTAATAAGAAAGAAATTAGGTTTTCAACTATGAAAGTTTAGAAGTAAATTAATTTTAGTTCAATTTTTTTAATTTAAAAAAAAAATTAAAACTCTTGAAATAAGAGTATGAGAAAACTATACTCTATGATCTAATTAAAACTTTCATGAGTCTTTCTCATACCAATTAAATAAAAGTACGTCTATTTTTAAATTTTTACTTGAAAATTTATTTTTTCAAATTTATTTTTTTCTTTATTGGTATTCAAAATTTTTGACTCCTATTCACTTAACATTATATCGTTGCAGTATCCTATTCTTCTATGGACTCAAGTGTCGGACCTCCTATCCCCCTTGACCAGTAATGATCACTTGAGCAAGGTCTTTAGGGCATGACAATTATTTTATATAAAAATTAATTTTCAAAATTTAGATAAAATGTTAATTTTTTTTATAGATAATATATGAATTTAATGAGTATACTAAAGATGATATTTTCTTGTGATATTTTATGTTTTAAAATGACTCATGTTACTAATCGGTAGCACTAATTTAGACATTTTTTTCAAACATGTACTAAATTGATATATATTTTTTAATTTTAAAAATATTATTATGGAACAAAACTCCTAAAATCACCAATCTTTGAAAGTTATTGACAAGAATTGCTTCTAAAAACAAAGTTAAAGCAAGAATAACAACTTTGCTGTGACGCCTACTTCCTGTGTGGGTCCGTTTACAACCCATCAACATGCGAATACTTCTCGTGGATGCTCCAGAACCCGACACCACCACGGGGTAATCTTCCGGCGCAGTCTCCTTGCATGGGAGCTCTACCCAAGGTACAATACCTGTTCCAACAATTAACAATGACCACATCGGGTCCATGTGCGAGTAAAAATGGCCACTTGGGCCCATGCATCAATACTCACAAAATTACATCAACTATATACTAATAGTTTAAGAGTTATTATAATACTCTTAACCAAAACATATATCAAAATTTACAATTTTAATACATGTTCTACAAAATGAATACCAAAGCAACAACCCGGCTTTCTTCTAAAATGCGGCCTCTAGTGAGCGCCGTCCTCCTGTACACTCCCCCGCACCGAAATAGTGGATCCGACAGGGTGAGCAACCCAAAGAGATAATTTCTACATGGGTTACTTCCCACCTTAAGTGCACACATGTGTCATGGCAAACAATCACACTCAAGCAAATACATGATCCTACTCTGAATGTCTACATGCCTAACCTCTATTGTCTTGAGTCCTCACCGACTTCACACATGCCTAAGCTAAATGCGAGTAAAATCACAGCCAAAACAAAACTTTTTGTTCTCGAACTTACTACCGAGATCCAGAAACATATCGACTACCTTCCGAGGTGAACTGGCTGATAACCTTCCTCAACAATTTATGCCCCGATGTGAATTGTTGGACAATTTCCTAACACACCGGAAAATCTTCGTCGAAATTCCTTTCACAATATTTCCTTCTTTTTATTTTATTTCATGTCATGCACTCACCTTAATATTCTAGGTGCCCCAAAGGTGCTAGAATGCATTGGTGCCAATCCCAACAACTCATGCTAAGATATAAAACATGTATATATTAACATAATTAATTCACAAAATTCATGTGAAACCCTAGAAAATCTAATTTTTTGAAAAAGGGTAAAACGGTACTTCGGCCAAAACTGCACTTTTTCTAGATCTCGATGACAAAACGGACATCACCATTGAGCTCGCCTCACGAAATCTAGCTACTACGTCGACTTCGGGTCGAATTTCGAGACAAACAAAATTTCACGCTTCAAAGTTAACTAAAGTCGAAATCCGCTGAGACATGCGCGACGCGACAAAGTCACCATTGGCATGTACTCTCGCGACATTACGTCGCAAAGACTGTATAGATGACGAAATGGACGGCCGATTAAGCCACGTGGTCAAAAATCGCTAAAAATGACAAGATTAAATATGAGTAAACGCGAATTAAAAATGAGACAAAAATATCAATATGTTCATCTTCTTTTCATTGGAGAACAAATCGCGTAAGGTGAGCCGGGTTTTGAATCCCTTGCAGAGAGGGAGTGTGTGCCTTCCAGATTTCTACCGCTTGACCGCTTCGCTCGACTGAGCAAAGCAAAGTCGACCACGCTGGGCGATGGCCACCAGGACACTGAATGGTGGAGTTCACAACTCAAGAGGTAAAATCTTCCTACTTATGTTATTCTTGGCTAAGAGCCATGTAAAATGGTCAGATGCTCGAAGCTTGATTTGCCGCGTTTTCTTGGCCTCAAACATTTGAACTCGAGCGGAGAAAATCCCCATTATTGTACTGAATGCGTTTCACCGGTGATTTCACTGCTCATGTGAATAGTGACGATTTTTGGTGTGATTTTTATGATGTTGAGTGATTCAAAATGAATTACTTGTGTTTAGTTTACTAGCCCATGTGATTAATTTTATGTTATTTGTAAGACTCAGAAAATTCACCCTCGAAAAAGGGTAAAATCGTAATTTCGCAAAAACTAAAATTTTCTAGATCTCGACATGAAACGGATTTCACTGGCGGAATATCTCACAAATCTAGCTACCACGAATTTCGCCAATTTTGGAGACAATCTAATTTGCACGCTTCGAGGCATCGAATATCTCCGGTGCCGTGAAAACGAATTTGAGGGGCGCATAAAGTCACCTATAAATATTATACTCATGTGGGATATAGTCAGATGAAAGAGAGAGGATGATGAAATGGATGGCCGAGATAGTGCCAAAATGTCAAAATCCAAGAGTAAGGGCTATACGACATTATTTAAATTCTAAATTATAATAAGGACAAAATTATGTATAGTGTCATCCTCTTCCTTTATTCAAGAGGCAAAAAACGTGAAGGAGGAGAAAAGGGATTTACAGTGGGTTAGGTTTTTTGATCGAGCAGAGAGCTGACTTCTCTAGATTTCCGGCTAATCCGGGATCGTCTGATTGAGCAAGAAGGAAAGTTGCTTCACGCAGCCGAGGCCTACGCGGCCTGGGTTCAGGGGAGTTTCACAAACTCGTGGAGGTAGTTCTTATCCTACTTGTTTTACTTTGATTTACGTTTAGTATTTCTCGGCTGGATTATGCCTGAATGGAAATGCTTGATCGGTTCCAAAACTTGGAACCGAAATGTGAAATTGTTGAGTCGGGTTTGACAATCCACCGTATGGACTGCTGGGTGGCTTGTGGTGTAAATTATGCATTAAATTGTGATGCACTAAGACGAGCCTGAATGGTCAAGTACTTTGATTCACAAAGGAACCGGAGCGTTGAGAGAAAGTGGTCGTGGAACAAGAACTCCGAGGGTTTCACCGCTCATGAATAGTGGTCATGAAATATTTTTGTGAAATAATGTAGTTTGGTTGAGCACTCAAATTGAATTGCTCGTGGTTTGTTAATTAGCCCATGTGAGCTAATTTTTTGTGTAATTGATGGTGAATGTGCATAACATGTTTTATGTGTTTTAATTATGTTAATATATATACATGTTTTATATATTAGCATGTGTTGTATAAATTGTGTTGAAATGGCATATGCACCGGGGTAGCCTAGAAATTAGGTGTTGTGCATGACATGAATAACGAAATAAAAATGAATACGACAAGTGAAACGAATTTCACAGAACGATTTTCCGTAATGGCGCTGGGAGATGGTCCTACACCAATCTGGCCGTAGAGCCTATGTATTGTTTTGGAAAGTTCTCCAACACATCTGCCCCGGAGGGTAGTCCCATATTTTTACCTTAATAATTTCTAGTATATTTTTGAAAACAACAAGTTTTGTTTTTGAAAATGATGTTTTCATACATGGCTTTGTGCAAGGTGATGGAGTTTATGACTGATATTAGTTGGTTGGCTTGTATATCTAAGTAGATCTCAAATTTGCTTGAATGTGTTTACGTCAGATCATTGTATATGCACTTAGGTGGAAGAACCATTTGCGCGATTCCATTATCAAGTAAATAGCTCACCCCCATTTTAGGGAATATATTATTTCAGGTACAGGGAGCGTGCGAGGGACGACTCATCTTAAAGGCCGATTTTGAAGAAAGCCGGGGTGTGGATTTGATGATGTTTTAGTTGGATACATGTATTAGAATGATTTAAAATTTTAATATATGTTGTATAAGAGTAAATTATTAAATCTTGAGTTAGCAGATATACATGATAATACGAATATCAAGTACGGGCCCAAGTGGCCGTTTTACTCATGTATACGCCTTATGATGTCGATCGGGGACAGTATGTACCTCGGGGTAAGAGCCCCCGTACAAGGGAGACTCTCGCCCACTTTTCGTGAGTACGTCGGGTTACCCGACATCTCACGAGTATTCCGTTGTGCTGACCGGCTGTCAATGGACCCCGGGTTTCGGGGGCGCTACATTATTGGCTGTGAATTTGCATAACATGATTTATGTGGATTAATTATGTTAGTATATACATGTTTTATATATTAACACGAAGCTCATTTGACGTAAGATTACGCATTCCATACGACCAGTAAGACCCTGTAATATTCAGAGCTGAAAGCCGTATTTAGCTACGAAATTGAAAGAAAACGAAAAATGGTTGCGAAGGAATTTCTGAAGATTTTTCCAAGAATTCGCTTTTGGAGAGTCGTCACCGTATCACTTGATGATGTAATTCGCGACTGCTTTCTGAAGGCATCCAAAGAATTCGCCTCGTGGCGTAGTCCAATATTTTGATCGAACTCGTAGCAAGTTTTTTTAACAAAAAAGCTTTTGTTTTGAAACTCGATATTTTACTCGCATTCTGCATTCTTGGGGGTATTATAAGGAGGTGAGTCGGTGAGGACTCAGACATGATCGGGTCATGTAGATATTCGAAAGGTGCCTCGCCGAATCGTTGACGTGATTGTTTGCCATGACATGTGCACTTAGGCGGAGTAACTCACGGTGAAATTTTCACTATCGGGCCGCTTCACCCCAATGGCGGTTCACTATTTCGTGACAAGGGAAACAGATAGGAGGACGTCACTAGAGGCCTTAGAAGAGTTTATCGCGCTTTCTGAGAGACTTTTGTATAACATGTATTGGGAAATGTACATTTTAATATATGTTGAATTAAGAGTGAATTATTAAGTCTTGAACTATGGTAATATAGTCGATGTATTTTAAGTAGTATTGGACAAATAGGCCCAATTTGGCTAATTATTTTACTCGCACGCGACCTGGGGCAGTGCTGCATTATCAGGGAACCGTTTCGACAGTAGCCAGATTTTGGGTGTAGCCCCGCACAGCCGAGATCGCCCGATTTTCGTAGTTTCATACGTTACCCGACATCCACGAGTATTCGCAGCGTCGACGGCGATCAACGGTGACACCTGGTTTTGGGCGCCAACTGGCGTTATTAAATTCACATCAATAACACCAAAATTAACTCACGCTTAATTACAAATGGCAAAGAATTCATTTTCAATCACTCAACAACACAAAAATCACAACAGTCCCACGCCAATAAACCGAACCTCGCGCGGCGACTGCTCATTGCCACACACCGTGGGATTTCCTTCACCCTGGGCTCAAAACTTTGCATCGATTACCCGGCCTTTCTAGGCCCAACAACCTCTATCCTTAAACGCTATTACTTAAAGAATAAAACCAAGCAGAAAAGATCTCACCTCTCGAGTTGTCTTAACTCCACTAAATCGGCCCACGCAGAAATGCCTACCGCGCAACAGCCTTTGCTTCGCTCCGCCGAGAACCGACGGTCCGAATTAACGCAGAATTTAGATTTCGCGAGATAACCTAACCACAAGCTCTGCTTTCGCCATCCCAGTTTAAAAATTCTCGTGGCCAATCGAAATTACCATTTTACCCTTTTTCAAAAAATTTGAATTTTCCCGAGTTTTATATTGGTTAATTTTCCTTTTTGGTTTGAAAAACATGCGGTTCTCTTTTCTTTTTTGTTATGAAAAATATGAAAAACACAAAATAATTTAGTGAACAAAAACAGTTTTCAAAAACACTGAGGACCTATTTGGTTTTTAAACTGTTATTGTTCTCAATGTGTTTTTTAGAAAAAAAGGGAATCAAACATGTTCTTCCTATTTTTCTTATCCTCTTTATTTTTTTAGAAGGAAACACGGTCTTCAAAAACAAAAATCAAATAGATCGTTTTCAAAAAAACAGGAATTATATATATATATATAATTTTATTTTATTTTTTAAATGATTAATAAAATTTTAAAGAAAATATGTTTTTTGGAAATTTCTGAAGAACATAAGTCTCTCGATTCAAAATTATGATATAATTAGATGAAAAGATAAGAAGAATGGATGAGAGGTGTAGAATAATTCTATGAATCGTGATAATCTTTAATAGGTCATCTTGTCCCTTTTTGACAAAGGGAAGGAAGAGCCGCCCACTTAAAAGCAAATAGAGCTACACATATTTTATTATGAAAAAAAACTATTTAATATATAATAAAATAAAAGGGTTCTCCAAATGGAGAGCTACACATATTTAATTATGGAAAATGAATTATGTAATATAATAAAATAAAAAGGTACTCCAAATTCCAATCATGAATTATGGTACTAGGTTGGTTGAGGATAATTTTTAGCTTATTTCCCGTTGAGGTAGGTTGCCCCATTCCCATATTATTTTTGTTGCACTAATGGTATATCTTTGAATTGCCAAATAAAGCAAATGCGCTTTTAAGGTCACAAGATTTTTAAAAGTTAAGTTTATAGACCTAAAAACACTCTTTGTTATCTCTAAGACAAAAATGTTTAGTAACATTTTAAAAAACCCCTTTGAAATTTAAAAAAAAACACTTGAATATTCTTTTGAGAAGCACTTAAGAGGTGTTTTTTTGAAAAAACACTTTAAAAGTTTTTGGATACTCCTAATATACCTACTTGTTTATCCTTAAATATCTCTTTATTTTATTTAAAAAGATCGGATAATATCATATTCTTTTAAAAATTCAAATAATTCAAATCTTTTTGTAAATATTTAAAAAAAATCTATAATCATAAAAATATTTTATAAAAATAATTTTTTAAGTTTTTATTAATACAAATTTTTGTATATGTTTATTAATTAATCTCAAATATTTTTGTAAAATATTTTTTATAATCATATGAATAATTATTTTAGGTTTTGGGCTAATACAAAATATTTAGGTATGCTTTATTCATTAGTTCAAATCTTTTTATAAATATTTTTAATATTTTATAATCATAAAAATAATTATTTTAAGTTTTTATTAATAAAATATTTATATATGTCCATTCATTAATTCAATTTATTTCATAAATATTTATATTAATACACCCAAAATATTTATATTTAGGATTATAAAAATATTAAATATGAAGTGTTTTGATTTTTTTAGATTTAACCTTTAGGATTTTGATAATTATAAAATATTTAATATGATTTAAATGGTTACTAATATAATTAGATTTAAAAAAATATATAGTAGATATAATTAAATATGAATATTGTATGATTTCCTCAAAAGTTTAAAAGTGTTTTTTAGCTTCTCCTAAAATACTTTTTAAAACATGGGTCTAAGTTGTCCTATGCCCATCTCACTCCTTCAAGTCAATTTGGCTAAATAAATATTATTTATAAATAATAAAATGTTATAAATATGTATAATTTATAAACAAATAAAAATAACTATTTTTATTTAATTTTTTATATATAAATAATAATATAATAAAAATAGTTATAGCCAAAATCATGTCAGGGTGTGTGTGTTTATTTCCTTTGGTCTTTACTCATGTTCTCGGAATCTAAAACTAAAAAAATATATGAAAGCAACTCGAATCAAAGACTTAGTATCAACCAAAGATTCTCCTTGAATGCGTTTAGAAGATTCAACTAAGACCACTTAGGATATTTTAATTAAGAAAATGACATTAATTAAAATAAAATATTTTATGTGTTAAAAAATTTAACTTATAGCTATAGGATTTGTATATTATATTCTTTTAACACCCTCTCTTACATTTGGAGACACAAAAGAAAAAAACAAACATAACTAAAAAAACATCAAATATGTTAATGAAATATTAAGTTAAAAGATTATTAAATAATATTTTTTTTCTTATAACTAAAAGTTTTAGTTACAAACCGCTTAAAATCGATGCCGACCGATTTTTCTCGCTTAAAAATCGGTTTTCGCTACGGAAAGATTTTCGCGAAAATCGTTCGTAAAAATCGGGAAAAATCGCAGATTTTTCGGCAAAAAATCTGAAAAATCCGATATTTTCCCGAAAAAATCCGATTTTTCCCGAAATTTTGGGTAAATCATATTTTAGGTCACTAAGGAGAGAGAAATTAAAAAATGGGACCAAACAAAGCTGCAGAATAAAAAAAAAGTGTATTTTGGGAAAATAATTCACGCTAAAGGCATCGACCAAACCCACGACCGATTTACCCATCGACAAAGGCCCCACTGTCTCTCTCACTCTATTTCTCACACATCTATCATCTCTCCCTTTGGCCTCTCACTCTCTCTCCTCAAAAATACGAAATTCTGTATACATTTTACAACTTAACGATGCACTGCTATTTTGAACTTTAATGGAATAATTGATATGATATTAATGTTATCATATCAAATATTATAAACAGCAATCAAGTTTTTTTAATACAGATTTTAACTTTAATGTACAATAATGTTCATTAAAATTTAAAATTCACGACTCAAAAAAATATGAAAAATTTACTTCAAAGTGGTTTCAACCATCCAAAACAATTCCTGCCTCGCACCCTATAACTACTAAACTATTGATCGTACTTATTATATATAAATGCAAACTTTTTTATATTATTTTATTATTTATTTGTTCATAATCCTTTATAATATTTTATTTTATTTTTATTTTACATTATAAACTTATAATATTTTTAAATCAAATATTAATTTGAAATGCAAAAAGAAATAAAATAATATCATTTAAAATTTTAAAATTATAATATATAATATTTTTGAATCTCTCATTATTCATAATATATTTATAATAATAACAAAAAATAAATAAATAATATCTCTTTAATATAATAATATCTGAATAATATATTAAATATAACATATTTAATTTAATAATTACTAATAAATTTGATTTTAATCTACCTTAATTAAGATATGAATCATTTCTCAATCTATATAATTAAAATATGAAAAATTTAATAACCGATATTTTGTAAAATATCCACCGATATTTTACCGATATTTCCGTAAAATCCAATTACCGATATATCCGTGTTTACCGATATTTCGATCCGTGGTTACAACAAAGTAAACTGTTTTTACTAAGACTCAACTCAGGGCTCATTCCCTTCCTATGTCCTTGTCGAGTCAAACACATGCACTTTACCACTCTACCACGAGCAAGGCATGATGGGCAAAAGACATCAAAAATCTTAAATTTGTGAACCTAACATTTTTCATGGGTAGTAAAAAAAACATTTTTAATGTATCAATGAGGCATATTTTAAGTGGTTAAGAGTTAGAATGGGCATAGGAAGGGGTTGGGGTCGAGTTCAATGTGACAACCTACGAGGAAATAGATGTTAAAAAACATTTTTTTATGTTATTTCTTGAAAAATAATCCAATTTGGACAAAAATATCCTTCTCCATTTAATGTATTTACATTTTCTCATTTTCTATTTCATGTATTTACATTGTTTCTTAGAAAAAAAAGTTATTTTTACAAGAAAAAAACAAGGGCATTTTGGTCAAAATTAGGGCAAAATTGGATGAAAAGTCAAATTTATAAATTTGGGTTTTAAAAGATTTTTTAATCAAATCAACCTATCTTAAACCCTTATCAATTTCAATTTTAGAAAAAAAAAATGTTATTTTTACAAGAAAATAAATTGGGTTTTTTTGTCAAAATCCGGAAAAAATTGGATGGATGGTCAAATTTCCAAATTTCGTTTTCGAAAGTTCTTTTAATTATATCACTTTATTAAACCCTAATTTTTCATCATCTTCTCCATGACAACTAAAATAATGAGTTTGCCATCGAATCCAGATTGGAGATCACCCCTGAGATCTTCCATTTAATTTTAGATTGTTTAGCACCTATAGATGATTACTTCGCATTCAGCGAGGTTTCACAATGGCAGCATGCAGTTCTTGAGAAACTTCAACATCTACGCTCAAACTATAAATCATTGTCGTCACCACCAACATCTTCCATTGTTACTGAGATCGCTCCCAGATAAATACAGATCCTTGTTATACGACGCCATGAAAACAAAAGAGCTTTGTTCAGTCGAGTCACGACGGGAGGGATGGAATTGCGAAGGATCTTCCGATGGCTGGTTGATTCTTGTCCATGAAGATTCTTACAAGGTAACCCTCCGTAAACCATTATCTGGTCAGGAAATTCATCTTCCTCCGATCAGAAAAACAATATATTTGGAACATTTGGGCCGAAAAACTAGTCTATTAATGTATGTTCGTTCACCGAAGAGGTTTACCCTCTATTGATCCAGATTTGAGTAGGACGATGATTTTGTACTCATGATGACAGTGGACTAGTAGAATCGATGAGAAAGACAGTTTATTCAATTAGTATAGCATTCTTCAAATCTGAAAATGAAGATTGGGCTTCTATATTGAAGAGCTGAGTCTTGTGGAAGATATTGTTTACGTTAATGGATTATTCTATGTCTTAAAAAGACGGAAAATGCTGTATTCTATTTCTTGTGATGATGTTTGTTATAAAGTGAGAAGGATTACTCCACTTGATCATGAGGTTGGAGGATGACCCTCTCTCGTATTTGGTGAATCTCCTGAAGGAGACTTTGGGGATTAATGTGGCGAATGAAGCCTTCTACCAGAATTTAAGATTTATAAGTTGGTGTGGTTTTCGAAGAATCCGAGATGGGCACAAGTTATGAGTTTGGGCGATGTTACGTTGTTTTTGGGAAACAATAGATCGATTTCTGTTACAGCATCTGATTTTCCCGGAAGCCAAACACCTAGATGATGGGGATGTTTCAAATTCTATATACTTCTTCGAATCGGGCATTGTCATTTTTTGAATTCCTATATAGGAGGTCCATATGTTTCCATGTAAATGATAGAAGTGTCTCAAGGCTTCCAATACATGGACGACCCTTTGGATTTGCCAAAATTTATGGAAGGTATTATCCTATTTTATTTGCTAGTTTTATGTTTTTTCTTTCAAATAAATAATAATAATATTATTGATTCTAACTTGCAATAAATCGATAAATCAAAATGCAAATAGCTAAAAATTAGAATGAAACAATATCCAAGTTAATAGTATAATACAACCTACAAATTTTATAATATAGTAAACTAAATATTTATGTTCGATTTAATTTTGATATATCTTCGATTGATCAAACTGCTTTCGCTTCCATTTGAATCAATTTCTCAGAAATAAAGCTACAACAAGATGACCATAATTTGATATCTTCGATGTAATTTGATATATCTTCATCGAACAACCGGGCTTGCTAATTTGTCTAAATTCCCATATAAATAAAAACTGCTTTTCCTATTTAAATCGCCTCACAACAAATAAAGCTCTCGCAACAAAGCATTTACCGACAACACCCATCAAAGTTCGATAAATCTAAACATCATAATACATCATTTACAAAACAAAACATTGATAAGAAGACAAACCAAACGTCGATGAGACATCGTAGAAGAACCACTTTACTATGCAAGACAATGAAAAGAGATGCAAAGGGGTGGAATGATAAATTTTTTTTTATCCCTCATTGCTTAAGGAAAATGAGCTAGAAGAAAACAAGATGAGAGAAAAGGAGATGAGGGGTGTCTAGGGTTTTTTTACTATTAATTACTTATGTGAAGCCATTATCCTATTTTATTTGCTACTTTATGTTTAATTTTTTTCTATTAATCTCTATTTGTGACACTTTCCTCTTTTCATTCTTTTGTAATTTGTCTCAATATTTTAGCATGCAATATCTTTTTTTCACATTATATGGTGTGTGTATTTAAAAGTTGCTTTTAGAGAACAATAATTGATATTGCAATATCACATGTATGATATAAATTTGAAAAATTAATTCCAAGATATTTCTAAATATCTCTTTTCAAATGTACTAATTTGCAAATTTAAATCAATAATGAAAACTATGAAGAAAAATGTTAAGAAATATATGAAGGTCGAATGATAAAAGGAATACTCTTTAATAAGATTGAAATTAGGTTTTCAACTATGAAAGTTTAGAAGTAAATTAATTTTAGGTTCAATCTTTTTAATTTAAAAAAAAAAAATTAAACTCTTGAAATAAGAGTATGAGAAACTATACTCTATGATCTAATTAAAACTTTCATGACTTCTTTCTCATACCAATTAAATAAAGTACGTTTATTTAAATTTTTACTTGAAAATTTATTTTTTTCTTTATTGGTATTTGGGAAATTTCTTGACTCCTATTCACTTAACATTATATCGTTGCAGTATCCTATTCTTCTATGGACTCAAGTGTCGGACCTCCTATCCCCCTTGACCAGTAATGATCACTTGAGCAAGGTCTTTAGGGCATGACAATTATTTTATATAAAAATTAATTTTCAAAATTTAGATAAAATGTTAATTTTTTTATAGATAATATATGAATTTAATGAGTATACTAAAGATGATATTTTCTTGTGATATTTTATGTTTTAAAAATGACTTAAAAAAAATATTTATCATGATAATTTTACTTTTTTTATAAATATATAAAAATATTATACAAATAGTATATAAGGATAACGATAAATTTAAATTATCATCATACACATAAATATTAAATTAGATATTTTGGAATTTGAAGTTTAAATACCACACATATTATCTATCAATCATTCATGGGTTTCAAGGGGAGTAATTTAGTAAATAAATAATTCTTATTTACTTTATAAAAAGCATGTTTGAAGACATGGGAAAAAAAATGTTAATAATAAAATAATATTTTATAATGCATGTTGAGACCATAATTTAAGAAATTCTCAATACGTGAATGACTTTTAAAAATTAAAAATCCTCTAAAAAGATATATAGTATAGAAATCTAGTGATAAATTCAACCAAAAGATTTTGTTACGAAATTAAATCTTTTATCAAAATTTATAAATCTAGAGAGATAAATTGGAAATCCTCGACCCACGCTTTGTTTGTTCTTATGTCAACAGTGTTTTAAAATCGTGAATCTGATAATTTTTTTCTCGTTCAGTCATCAATCCGTCTTATTCATTATTGCTGATCAGCAGAAGCAGAATAATGATCCAGATTGGGCAGCACTGATATAACCTTCTGAATCGATTTAGATTACTTACTCCCCATGGAAGACTACTTGGTCGCATTCAGTGAGGTTTGCATCAAATGGCAATACGCAGTTGGTGAAAAACTTCAACATTCAAGCTCTAACCATAAACGCCATTGTCGTCACCACCAACAACTTCCAATGTTGATGCTTCCCGTTATAGATAAGAATAACATAGACGACAGATACAAAGGCAGGTTCGGGTTATACGACGTGACCAAAAGAACATGGTTTCGTCCGGTCGAGCCGTGGCCGACCGAATGGAGATGTGAGGGATGTTCTCATGGCTGGTTGATTCTACGTCATAACAAAGATTCCCGTAAGGTAATCCTCCGTGAACCGTTCTCCGGGAGGGAAATCCGTCTTCCGCCCATCCGACGTCTTGCGGTCCTTTCAGTACTAGGGAGTAATCGTACTCCCAGGAGGTATGTGTTGTCTATCGATCCTGATTTAAGCAGCAAGGATAATGCGGTTCGTCCTCATGATCTCGTGTAGTGATTCTTCAATGTAGCATTCTTCAAATCGGGGAATAAACAATGGGTTTATATCGAAGGGTTGAATGATGTGAAAGATATTGTTTACGTTAATGGATTCTTCTATGTGATAAATGGATGGGGAATGCTCTATGCTATTATTTTATGTGAAAGGACTGTAAGGGAAGAGATGATGTTTATAAAGTTACAAGTATTACTTCACGTGATGAGGAATATGCTGGTCTCTCATATTTGGTGGAATCTCCAGAAGGAGATCTCTTGCGGGTTAACGTAAGGTACAAGAACGGACCCCAATTTATGGTTTATAAATTAGTATGGTTTTCAAAGAATTCAGTATGGGAACAAGTTATGAGTTTGGGGGATGTTGCTTTGTTTTTGGGAAACAGTCCATCGATTTCTGTTACAGCGTCTGATTTTCCCGGCAGCCAAACAGCCAATGGGGTTGAGGTTGGGGGATGCTGCTCAAATTCTATATATTTCTCCCATCACGAATGTCGACATGCATGTATTTTCAATCTAAATGATAGGACTGTTACAGCAAGTTACAATTGGAATACACCACAAACCCTAGTTTGGGTTTCTCCAAAATTTGTGTGAAGCTATTATTCTATTTCTTGCTGTCTAATAATTATGTTTAATTTCTTCTATTAATTAAATTGAATTTTCTCTATTTGTGAGAGTTCTTCTTTTTCTCATTTTTTGTAATAGGTTATCTGGTTTTGATATTTAGGTCCCATTTTGGGTTTGCTCTCTAATGGTTATCGATTTTGGGTTTCCTAATAGTTATTGATCTCGGGTTTGCTCCCTGCTAATGGTTACGCTTATCTTGGGTTTTTCGAAGTCTATTGAAGGTTTATTTACTGTCAACTTGAAGACTGCCTAAGTCCCTTAAGGGTCAATGCTTTTAACCAAAACGTTAATAACTCATTTATTATTATAAACGTTTTTATAGGTATTCCAAAATGATTTTACGTAAGTTTTGTAACATGTCGATAAGTATAAAATGCATTCAAAATGATATTTAATATTTAATTATAAAAATAGGATATTATAATAAATAAAATTTTTATTACAAAGATATATAAATACATATAAACATTTATATTAATAAAACCTAAAAATAACACTTTTATGATTATTAAAATTTAAAGTATTTATAAAAATTTAATAATGAATAAAGATATATAAATTTGAATTAAACTATTGAATAAATATATATAAATATTTTGTATTAATAAAACCTAAAATAATTATTAATATGATTATAAAAAATTTAATTAAAATATTGAGAAAGTCGTTGAATGAAATTGAAAAGAAATACAATAGATTTTTTAAAAGGAATGTGGCCATGAAGGAAAATAATTAGATAATTTAAGAAATATAATTAGATTTCTTAAAAGGACTCAATACATGAAACCAGAAGTATATGGCCGAGGTCCTCGCCAAAATAGAGAAGTAAATCAACGGCGAAGAAGCCCTCCTCTCCAAGCAAAGAAGCTCTTCTTCTCAAAAGGAAAGGAGCAGGGGCGACAAAAAAAGAGAACGAAGCCCCAAGAGACAGGCAGACAGGGACAGATCCCTAAGGAGAAGCAGAGAAAACAGAGAGCGGTCCTCGACAAGACGAGGGAATGTCAAGGATCATAGGGGACCACCTTAAATTTCGGGAGACGATTCCAACGGTGAAGTCCGTTTCGTCATCCAAGATTTAAAAAAATTTCGGGTTTTGACCGAAATTACCATTTTACCATTTTTCAAAAAATTTGAATTTTCCCTGATTTTACAGAAGAGACCCACCCTTAAAGTATGACTCAACTAATAAAGGGCTGGGATTGCATTGGGAGAATCAAGAATCTACTCTTGTAAGAAATAAAAGCATAACAACGGATAAAACAAAAGCGCATAGAAGTAAAATAAATAAAAAAAAATTGTAGACAAACGCATTAATTAAAGTGGTATAATATTATGAAGAAAATTAATATATATATATATATATATATATATATATATATATATATATATATATATATATATATATATATATATATATATATATATATATATATATATATATAATAAATTTATTATATATTTAAATAATTAGTTTTATTTAATTGTAGATTTCTTTTTTATATTTGTCCATAATGACACAAATATGTTTTTTTTAAATGGTTATATATTATTATTTATTTTAAACCAAACATTAAGAGGCATTTTTTATGAGCCCAAAAGATGATAAACTTATCACTACTTTAAAGTATTTGAGGGCATTTTTTAGAATGATTTAATTAATTCTTTTAATATAGTCAAATATGGAGCAAAAAGCAAAAATGGTCCCTATTTGTCAAGGAATTATTTTGTTTAAACTTTAACCAATATAATTAAAAGCCACAGATTTAAAAAACTGTATATTTTTAAAAGTGTATTTATTTATTATCTTTATTATTTAAAAAGGAAAAACAAAGAGAATTTTAATACCCACATTGAATATCTGTTAGTAGAAGTCATAATGGTAAATCTACACTTAAATGGAAAACATTGGATTTATAGTCCACGATCCACTGGGTATTAAAAAGTATTCAAGGGTTTTGGAATGGATAAAATTGTCGCCATTGTCATGGATTTATTTTGGAGAGGGGATTTATTTTATTTTTAGACTTTAACTGATATAATTAAAAAACTAATAGATTTAAAAATTTTATTTTTTATTTTTTTAAGTGTATTTATTTATTATCATTGTTATTTAAAAAGGGAAAAAAAATGAGAATTTTAATGTCTAGAAGTCATAATGGTAAACCAAACCCTAAATGAAAAAAGCATTGGATATTTAATCCACATCCACTTAGGTTCCAGCAAGGTACTTTCCATTTATACCCCTACCTAATCCCCATTTATTACCACCAACTCACATCCACTCGCTTGCCCTTTATTTCCTTTTCCACGATCCAATCCATCTATTATGGCGAGAGATAATAAATATTAAATATATTCGTAATTGTAAAATATTTTAAAATATCTTCACACTATTTATTATTTGAAAATAAAATTTCGATGTAATCTTTTGGAATAATATCTCAAATGTAAACGGCAAAAATATCATATTCGATTTTCATCCATAAACACAAAAGAAAAAAAAGAAAAAAGAAAAGAATAAAAGGCAAAAAAGTGTATTTATTTTATTTTATATTTTATTAAATAAAGCATATTAAAATTATACATTAATGGTAATTTTTTATTAGTCATTTTATTTGAGAAGGAAAGAAGTTATTATTTTATGTAAATGGATAATAGGGATTAAATAATTTTTTATAAGGAAAAATCATAATATCAAATGTGCTAAGATTTTTTACTTCCGAGTATCCTATCATAATTTAATCCGATAAAACTTTAAACACTGATATATTTAGAAATAAACATTACAATTAATCAAAATTCAATACCAGATAAAAACAAAGAACAACCTCTAATGATATGGTGTTACACAATTAAAATTCAAGATATAAAATTCAATACCATATAAATCAATAATTTAGGTTTCATGTGCTTAAAGAAACCTATCCCCATCTTGAGACCATGGACATTTTCTGAAACCCCAAAATCCTAATTCCTTTTTAACCCAAATCCCAAATGGATCAAAAACATTAAAAAAAAAAAAAAAAACTGAAAAAAAAAAGAAAGAAAAAGAAAGAGTTTTTGTAACACCCCTGGTCCCGGTAGGAAATGCATAGCATACTTATACTCCAGAAAGATAAGAGCACCAATTGTCACATAATAGTATTTTTGGAGATTAAAGCAGAAATGAAAGTTTATGAACCCGGAATTTTGGTATTAAAACAAGGGTACAATTGGTTATTTAGCAAAAGGATTTACAAAGATTATTAAGTCAGATGGGGCCATAATACAATTTCATAAGTTACAATTGCAAATTGAAAAGATGAGGGTTATTTGCAAATTAAAGGAAATGTTAAAATAATAAAAGGAGAAAAACAAAAGCCAAACATTCATTTGGTCTTCAAAAGGCTAGGGTTCACGTATGAGAGAAAGGAAAAGGGAGAAAAGGAGAGAAAAGAGAGGAAAGAAGAGAGAAAGGGAAGAAAATGGTGGAGCAAGGTGGAGATGTGATTTTTTCTTTCTCCTTCAAGCTTCCAAGTGCTCTACAAGTGGTAGCAAGGAGAGGAGCCAAAGGAAACCAAGAACAAGTAAGTTTTAATGGTGGGAGTTAGGGGTTTGATGTTTTTCATGTCTAACGCTCAATTTTATATTATTGTTAAATTGGTGGTATTTAAGGTTTAATGGTGCTGATTTTGATATCAATTGAGTATTTAAAATGGATTGTGCTAGTTTCAAAAAAGAAAGTGAGGGAATTGTTAGGATTTGATAGGGAATTGTGTGTGATATGTTGAAATGGGTATAAGGCATCAGATTGGAGGTTTAGAGGAAAAAAGTGGAAGAGAAACACATTCGTCATTTTCCGGCAGCGCCCCAGACAGAAATGCCCCGTTCGTTTTCTTGACCAACTTTCGTATTTTGGCCATAACTTGCTCATTTCAAATATGATTTGAGTGATTCAAAATGATGGGTAAAATAGACTTCTAGGGGAAAAATTTATCTGAAGGAAGTGCGTGCAAATTGTAACCCTAAAGTGCCCAAAAATGTACTCAAAGTAGGGCCATGTGTAAGCCACTGTCTGGTTCTCGGTACAGGAAATGCTCTGTTTTCCTATTTCGACCATTTGTAGTATTTCGACCATAACTTGCTCATTTCTGATCCGATTTGAGTGATTCAAGTTTTTGGTTAAAATGGACTTCTAAGGGAAAAATTTATCTTAAGGAAGTTCAAGCAAATTGTAATCCCAAAGTCTAAAATTTGTCAAAGTGGAGCTATGTGCAGATTCGTTCGCTATCTGGGGATGTAAAACACAATAACTTGTGCTATGTGGTTGAGGGTTTTAGAGAAGGAATTTTAAGTTGAAAATTTAAAGAGATGCCATGATATATAGTTGACTGATCTGGGAGAGTTTCATAAATTTTGAAGACCGTTTGAATAATTTTTTTAGTCATAAAGTCTATAGAGTATTGTTAAAAAAAGGTTAGCTAAAATGGCGGGTTTTTAGCTTAAGGGTAATTTGTTCATTTGGTTTAAAATGAATGTATGGTGGATTAAAAATGGAAGCAGGATTAATGTATAGTTGTGGTTTTCTTGAAAAAGGTGAAAAGGACTAATTTGGACGTGGGAACGTGGAATCACTCTGAAGCAAGCGATCGAGCTGAACTGGAGTGAAATGATATTTTGAAAATTGAGTTTTTAAAAGTGAATGGTTTTAATGTTAAATTGAAAGTTTAATGGAAATGTTTATGTAAATGTTAAAGGCATATGGAAATGTTTTATCTTGCATCAATATATTTATACTAAATTATATTCAGATGCATATGTTAAGGTATTATGAAAAGTTTAAAATGTGTAAAGAATGTGATATGTATATTTGTATATATATATATATATATATATATATGAGTTTTCATGATAAAGTAAAGGATTTTACATGGATTTATAAATGTATTTCTGATAAATGTTTTACTCCGATGGTTACCCTAACCCCATATGACTGTTATGACTGGAGCATCGGTCGAGGTACCTAAGGCAAGGATTTAGAGGGTAAAGTTATAGTGCCACAACCGAGGGAGGGAATTAGGTGTCTAGAGCACATCCTTACACGTGATAAGGTTTATGACTGAACCCTATGCAAAGCGTGAGTTTCTCCGCAGCCGTAGTGGTTATGACTGAATGTGATCATCCCTCACCGTCGCACCCGGAAACTGCTCGTGTGTTTATTCCCGGGTTCCATCGTAAAGAAAGAAAGAAAGAAAGAAAGAAAGTTTGAGGCATAAATGTTTAAGGTATAAATGGATTTAATGTATAAGTATTTATTATCGAAAGAAAGAAAGTTTAAGGCATAAATAAGCTTAAGGTATAAATTGATTTTAATCGTATAAGTATGTATTATTTTGATATATACTGAAATGTTATCTTAATGACAATGTACAATCATTGGGCTTCTTTTAGCTCATTCTTTCCATATGTTTCCAAAACATTTTCAGGGACTCAAGACAGGCGCCTGCAGAGAGGTGCAATTCTCCCGCACAAAGTGAGTCGAGCCATCGAGGAGACGACGCGATGTGAACCAGATTGTATAAATAGTTTGCATATTTTATATGTCAAATAGTTTGTCATGTATATATGCATATATGGATATATTTTGAAAAGGAACTACTTAGGTGGTCGGCTTAAGTCCGGCTCAAGCTCAATCTTTTTATAAAACTGTGCATGGAATTGAAGTTTTGAATGTTTTGATGATTGAAAGGAATAAATGTATATGGTATATATATTGTGTTGATTGAGTTGTGGACGAGGAGTCCTAAAACGGAAGTTGAAAATTTGAAAGATTAGAAGTGTTTTTAAATGCTTATGCAGGTATTTGTAAATTTGGGAAAGTCCGAAAAACAGAGGAAACTCTGGCCGATTTTTCTGAAAAATCTAAGTGTTTGAAAAAAAAAAAAAAAGAAAAGAAAAATTTTTACCACTTCGCTTCCGCATTATTTTCTAAAGATATGTAAAGGATTGTAAAGGGGTTCGCTCCATGGATTTTATTTGATAGTTTTGAGAAAAAGTTTCTATATCCATTGGAGTGCCGGGAGGTCCCCTCGTTCATGAGGTTAACGCCGATCCTTCAACGTGTACAGAGCCACGCTTTGAAAATGTTATAAAGATTTGAAAATTTTATGTTCATATGATTGTTTTAATGTTTTATTAATTGAGATAATTATTTATGTGATTTAAAATCATATATGCATTACACACACATGACATATTAAATTTTAATTCACGTAAAAAGGCTGCCGAGGGTTTAATTCGCCACCGTGAGAGCTCTCGAGGCACAGTACCACCAATTCGAAATACCGAGGTTTCATTTATAGGAAATAATACTAGATCTTTTTGAGTTGGAAGGTCTAGGCAAAAAAAGGAGTCTTTAATTTTACCTCAAAGATTACATTTGGAGGATAGGAGAATAGTGTGAGTGAAAAGATCATATAAGTTGGAAAAGAAATTGTAGGCATGTGTAGAAGGGTCCCACTCATCATCAACACCTTAGGAGGAATATTAATGTGATGTAAATCAGACTCGTCCAAATGGGAGTCTATTCGTCAGAATGAAAATCTGTTACTACTTCAACATGGAAATGATAATGTTCTACAGGTTCAAACAGGGATGAGCAATTGTGAGGATACGGAGATCGATATTTTGGTAATCCGTGTCAAGATGATTGTTGGAAAAAGTTGAAGAAGACGTATTCTAATGATAGATTAACATATAAATGCATGATCTATACATAATTCTGCACAATTAATTGTGGTGGATATGAGGTCCTTATTCCAAGAAATGCCACAAGTCATGTTCAAGATAGTTAGTCATGTATCATTGCTTGAAAAGTTGAATCCAAATGATAAAAAGATAAAATGGAAAAACCAAAAAGGTCCATATCATGGCTTGAAGAGGTTTGTCGAGGTTTTAAATTCCAGATTGTAATTCCACGGAAGGTCGACACTCTTCAATAATACGCATTTACCCCGAGTAGAGCTAGCTAGGATGAGAGGAGCATGGGTTTGGCAATCCTGTGCCACGCATCAGCCACATTAAACTGAGTGGGCTCAACATGAGTTCAGGAGGTTCCAAAGAAGCAATTAAGGTTTTATGGATTATTTATCTAAACCTTCAATCGAGTTGGCACATATATTAAGGCTTAGGCATTAAATTGACATGATTCTAAAGTATTTGCCAAGAAATTGAAAAGAAAGAATGAGATTATAAGGATTGTCAATTTAGGTCAACTCTTGGATGTTAATGAAAGTGATGTTGTTTGATTGGTTTAATTGATTTAATGACATTACTGAATGCTTGAAGGAATTGGGTCGGAATTAATGGAATTAAAAAGTTGAATAGAAATGAGATGAGAGGGTTAAAGCTTTCAAGAAAGGGTTTAATTGAAATGCATTGGTTTGATTTCAGCTTTAAGTAAATCAATGACATTGATGAATTATCAAATATAAATTGTTGAAAGAAAATGGAAGAAATGGAAGAAATAAGCGCGAATGTGTGACATGGTGGACGGACCAATCTTAGAGAAGTATGGAAAAGTTGAAGTTTCCAGCTGATTTTAATCAACGAAGTTACTACATGCCTAATGGAACGTGTTGTAACTAATGTTTTAAGAAGAAGAATCGACAGATATAAATGTAATTTTTTTACTAAGGTGAAGTATTATGGGTTTTTCATTTTAAGGATGCTAATGGTTTGATGTAAGGCTTGCAAAGATGTTGTCATGAGCCTGACGACTGGGAAGTGAATCGTGATAAGGGAGACTTAATAGATAGAGGATGTGTTCCTAAGACAACATTCAAAACACTAGAGGCATTTTGAGTTTTTAGTCATGTTATTTGGACTTACGAACGCCTCTAAAATACTTTATGAGATCCACAACAAAGATTTTCTACCATTTTCAGATCACTGTTATTCGTGTTTATTTTTACTGATATACCATACCTATTCCATAGTGGAGAAGAAAACATGCAGCACTCTTCGAGATACCCTCGCAAAACACGCGGGAACATCTAAGAGTATGCTAAACTCGCAAGTGTCCGTTGCCTAGGCCAGTTGTCGCCTTTAGACACATAGTTTCTCGGGCAGAGGGATCTCATGATCCATGGGCGTTTTAAGTTACATCAATTGAAACCTCCTACGAGTGTTACAGATAAGGAGCTTTCCTGGTATAGCAGATATTATGAAGTTTGTTTAGGGGTTCTCCGTGATAGTGAAACACCGACTAAGCGACAAGAAAAGACGTTAAGTATGATCGGGTAGATACGCCCTGTCACCGTAGTTGAGAGTTGAAAGATAGATTAATTCGTACCTCGCTTTAGCCATTTCAATGGGAAAGATGGATTTGGTGGTTTATAGTGATGCTTCCGTGCAAGGCCTTGGTTCTGTTTTTGATGCAAATGATAGGTGATTGTATATTTCTGTGACAAATTAAAGAAGCATTAGCGAGGAGACTCACACACCCACTTAGAGCTAAAGTGTTGAACGTTTCGGCAATCTAAAAATATGGAGACATTACTTATATGGTGTTCTCGTAGATTTTACATATCATAAAAGTCTTAAATATATTTTCACCCAAAAAAAAAAAGAGTTAAAACTACAAGAAAGCATTTACTTTGAAAGTCGATAAGGATCACGATCGTATTTCATCGAGTACCATCCAGAAAGCTACTGCCCAGGCCGATGCCTCGAGGGGTCGACCGTGAGAGTACTTTGTCTCCACATGAGATCGTTGGTCTTCCACTACTGGGTAGACCCGAGAGCTTTAGGGGTGATATTGGAAGTTGAGAATTCAGAACCTTATCGGGCCAATGCTTGCTGTAGATCGCTTCTAGTGGATCGTATTCTAAAGGCCAGGCGTCGCAAGATCCACAAATGATTAAGCTTAAAGAAGAGATAGAAAAAGGGAAGAATGTGGAGTTTCAAAATTAGAGATGATGGCATGATGTTGAAAGGATGCAGAATGTGTGTGCCGAGTATGGCTAACAAAGAGTAGACATTATACAAGCACATTCATTCGCGCATGCTATGCATCCGTGTGAAAAGCTCAAGATGTACAGGACTTTGAAAAGAACATATCGGGTGGAATGGGATGAAGAAAGAAATTGCGAAGCCTTGCTTCGTGCCTAACCTCACAAGAGTGAAGGCAGAGTGACCGAGGCTTATGTGAAGATACGCCATTCCTATTCCAAAGATGGGAACGGGAAAAGATTACTATGGATTTTGTAGACAGTCTTCCACTGACTCGTGAGGCAACATGATACAATATGGGTTATAGTTGACTGCTTAATTGTGTTTTGCTCATTTTCTACCGCTAATGTTGAAGACTTTGTGAAAAGTCATTCAATCAGATGTAGGTGAGATAGTGAGACTTCCATGGGGTTCCAGCTTTGATAGTTTTAGGACAGAGATTCCGTGTTTACTCTCACGGTTTTGGGCCTTAGTTTACGTAATGCCCCCCGGCACTAAACCCGCATTTCAAGATGCTTTTCATCCACGTGACTACGTATTAATCCGAGGACTATACAGACTTAGAGGATATGCTAGTGGCATGTGCTATGGAGTTTGTAGGAGTCGACAACTACCCACTTCGATGGAGTTCGTGATACACGACGCTTATCGTGCCGCATTGGTATGGCCTCATGAGGCTCTTTATGGACTCGAATGTCGAACTCCGCAATGGCTGGGATGAGGTAGGCGAAGGAAAATTAGTAGGCTCGAAATCGTCCAAGTGCCTTGCATGGGATCAAAGTTATAAGGGATAGATTGAAAATTGCACAAGACCGAGAAGTGCTATGCGGACAACCTGTCAGAGAGACTTGCAATGGAGATAGGTGACCAAGTTTTTTTTGAAGATTTCACCTTGGAAAGGTGTGTTGTGATTTGGGAAACGAGGCAAACTTAGCCTAAGGTATATTGGACCTATGAGATTATGAGCAAGGTGGGGCTAGTAGCTTATAAGTTGAAGTTACCCCCGTAGTTATCATGATTCATGATACATTCCATGTATCGACATGTCGAGGAAATATATCCTGCATCCTTCACATGTATTGAGAGAACAAACCAATACAGCTTAAAAGTATAACTGACTTTATGAAGAGATACCGTGCATTGTAGATTAGAAAAAAAAAAAGGAAAGTGGTGTTGAGGAGTAAAGTGATTCCATTAGTCAAAGTACTATGGAGGAATCATGAGAGGGAGGCAAGCTACTTGGGAGCAAGAGGCTCAGATGCGACGTCATTACCCTCAATTATTTTCCAAATGAGGTATTTTCCTTTCCTTTCTTTTGGAGTATAGTTTATTCATTTCGAGGACGAAATGTTCCTAAGGAGGGAGGATTTTGTAACACCCCGTCCCGAGAGAGTGTACAGTACATGATACTGTAGGGGCGTATAAGAGCACCAATTGTCACATAGTAGTATTTTGGAGATTAAAGTAGGAAATGAAAGTTTATGGAACCTAGAATTTTGGTATTAAACAAGGTACAATTGTCATTTAGCAAAAGGATTATGAAGATTATTATGTAGAGATGGGCCATTACACAATTTCATAAGTTACAATTGCAAATTGGAAAAGATGAGGGTTATTTGCAAATTAAAGAAATGTTAAAATAATAAAAGGAGAAACAAAGCCAAACATTCATTTGGTCTTCAAAAGGCTAGGTTCACGTATGAGAGAAAGGAAAAGGGAGAAAAGGAGAGAAAAGAGAGGGAAAGAAGAGAGAAAGGGAAGAAAATGTGGGTGGAGCAAGCGCGGAGATGTGATTTTTTCTTTCTCCTTCAAGCTCCAAGTACTTTGCCGCGGTAGCAAAGGAGAGAGGAGCCAAAGGAAACCGAGAACAAGTAAGTTTTAATGCAGGGAAAGTTAGGGTTTGATGTTTTTCATGTCTAATGTCTTGAATTTTCTCGTATGGATGTTAAATTGGTGGTATTTAAGGTTTAATGGTGCTGATTTTGATATCACTGAGAAGGAAATGGATTAGGTTAGGTTTTGAAAAAGAAAAGTGAGGAATTGTTAGATTTGATAGGGAATTGTGTGTATATGTTGAAATGGGTATAAGGCATCAGATTGGAGTGTTTATGAAAAAGTAAGAGTAAACACATTCGTCAGGCAGCGCCTCGGTACAGGAAATGCCCTTGTTTTTCTGTTGTTTTGACCAACTTTCAGATTAAGCCATAACTGCTCATTTCAAATTCGATTTGAGTGATTCAAAATGATGGGTAAAATAGACTTCTAGGAAAATTTATCTTGAAGGAAGGCAAATTGTAACCCTAAAGTGCCCAAAAAATGTACTCAAAAGTAGGGCCATGTGTAAGCCACTGTCTGGTTCTCGGTACAGGAAATGCTCTGTTTTCCTGTTTCGACCATTTGTAGTATTTTGACCATAACTTGCTCATTTCTGATCCGATTTGAGTGATTCAAGTTTCTGGTTAAAATGGACTTCTAAGGGAAAAATTTATCTTAAGGAAGTTCAAGCAAATTGTAATCCCAAAGTGCCCAGAAAATTTGTCAAAGTGGAGCTATGTGCAGATTCTGTTCTGCCATCTAGATGTAAACACACACCTGTGTTATGTGGTTGAGGCTTTAGAGAAGGAATTTTAAGTTAAAAATTTAAAGAGATGTCATTGGATATATAAAGGACTGATCTGGAGAGTTTCATAAATTTTGAAGACCGTTTGAATAATTTTTGAGTCATAAAGTCTATAGAGTATTGTTGGAAAAAGGTTGGCCAAATGAGCGGGCTTTTAGTGCTTAAGGGTAATTTGTTCATTTGGCTTTAAATGAATGTATGGTGGATTAAAATGGAAGTTATGATTAATGTATAGGTTGTGGTTTCTTTGAAAAGGTGAAAGGACTATCGGATCGAACGGGAATTTAATTTCCGAAGCAAGCTGATTGAGCGGTGAACTCGTGAGTGAAAATGATATTTTTGAAAATTGAGTTTTAAAAGTGAATGGTTTTAATGTTAAATTGAAAGTTTAATGGAAATGTTTATGTAAATGTTAAGGCATATGGAAATGTTTTATCTTGCATCAATATATATTTATACTAAATTATATTTGTATGCATATGTTAAGGTATTATGAAAGTTTAAAAATGTGTAAAGAATGCATATGTATATTTGCATATATATATATATATGAGTTTTCATGATAAAGTAAAGGATTTACATGGATTTATAAATGTATTTTGATAAATGTTTTACCGGGATGTTACCCTAACCCCATACGATCGCATGACCGGAGCATCTACGAGGTACCTTTGCTGCAAGGATTTAGGAGGGTAAAAGTTATAGGTTACTAACTATGGGAGGGAACAGGTGTCTAGAGTAATATCCTTACACGTGATACAGGTTATGACTGAACCCTACAGAAAAGCGAAGCCTGCCAGCCAGAATGTTAGCGACCGAATGCGATCGTTCCTCACCGTCGCACTTAAACTGTCGGCAGTGTTTATTCCCTTGGGTTCCATCAGAAAGAAAGAAAGAAGGAAAGAAAAGAAAAGAAAGAAAGTTTGAGGCATAAATGTTTAAGGCATAAAATGATTTTAATGTATAAGTATTTATTATCGAAGAAAGAAAGCTATGCATAAATGTTTAAGGCATAAATTGATTTTAATTGTATAAGTATGTATTATTTTGATATATATCGAAATGTTATCTTAATGACAATGTACACTTCACCGGGCTCTTTTAGCCTATTCTTTCCATATGTTTCAAAACATTTTCAGACTCAAGACAGCCGCAGGAGACCCTCCTCGCACAAGGAGTCGAGCTTTCATCGAGAGACGACGATGTGAACCCATTGTATAAATAGTTTGCATATTTTATATGTCAAATAGTTTGTCATGTATATATGCATATATGGATATATTTTGAAAAAGGAACTACTAGGTGGTCGGCTTAAGTCCCATTTCAAGCCCACCTTTATAAAACTGTGCATGGAATTGAAGAAGTTTTTGAATGTTTTGACGATTGAAAGGAATAAATGTATATGGCATATATTAAAGGATTGAGTCAGGGACGAGGAGTCCTAAAACAGAAGTTGAAAATTTGAAAGATTAGAAGTGTTTTTAAATGCTTATGCAGGTATTTGTAAAATTGGGAAAGTCCGAAAAACAGAGTAGAAACTCGCCGATTTTTCGAAAATCTAAGTGTTTGAAAAAAAGAAAAGAAAAAAATTTTTACCTACTCTCGCTCGCATTATTTTCTAAAGATATGTAAAGGACACAAAGTGTTCGCCCATGATTTTATTTGATAGCTTTTGAGAAAAAGTTTTATATCCATTTGAGCTTTATATCCCCTGTTCATGAGGTTAATCCTGCCCGATTCTTCAGTTTTGTTATGTGGATATTATATTATAAGCAAAAGAAAGTGTGATCTAGGAGCACCATTAGTTTTTTCTGGAAAACTGAGTCTGGTAGTTTTTTCTGCAACTTGAACTTGGGATCTTCTTCTCCTTCTTCTTCTTCTTGTTCTGGATTTGGATCAACACTCAAACTCAGGAGTTCTATTTCATCTGAGGATTCTGGGAATGAGTCTAATAGTTTTTTCTCGCAAATTTGAACTTAGCCTTTTTCTTCTTGTTGTTTTGGATTTGGAACAACACTCACTCTCATGAGTTCTATTTCATCTGAGGATTCAGGGTGTCTCTGTGATCGCTTTCCCATCATTACCGGATAGTTCTTCACCTTCTGCAATAAGGTGATTTTAAGGGGACATGATTTAAGGGAGGCATTTTAAGGTGGTATATATATATATATATATATATATATATATATATATATATATATATATAAGGTTGAAATAAGTAAATATAATTTGAATTATTCTCTCTCAAAAATAAGGTGATGCCCCCAAATTTGTAAAAATTCTTTCCCAATTAGATTCTCCTTAAAAGCATACTAACTTTCTATAAATAAAAAGAAGAATATCACAATAATATTTTTATTTTTTAAATATTCCTCTTTTTTATATATATAATTTTCTTTTTTGTAAAATAATAAGTGTATAGTAAGATTTTAATTTATTTAGAAATATTAATTATTTTCACTCATATATTAAAATAACTATATATATATATATATATATATATATATATATATATATATATATATATATATATATATATATATATATAAATTTGGAGAAGAATATCACAAGGTGGTATATGTTTTATTTCGAGTAAAACATAATGTAATTACTCGAAATAAAAAGGGATATTTTGTCAAAAAAAAAAAGAGGTTTGTTACAAAAATACCTTTCTTATTTTCTTACAAAAATAATCATTTTTTTAAACAAAATGTATTTACATGAAAGAGAAATGAACATTTTTATCCAAAAAAAGACTTAAGAAAAAAACATGGGATATGATAGAATCCCAAATCTTTTATTATTTGATTTTTTAACCAAATATTTCTAAATAAATTTGGAGAAGAAGATATGGAGAGTATTCAAATCGGATTTTCCACCTATTAAAATATTAAATAATTATGAATATTCCCTCTCACTTTTTAGTACCAGCTTGCCTTTTTTCAGTTTTGTTCTGCCATTTGCCATGGTGGAGCATTGAATGTGACCATTCTTTTTGAGGAAGGCTTTGGTCAAAAGCCGTCTATGTTTCATGAATGGTGGATGGAAAATGACCTCATGTTTGGCAAGAAAATTCCTCTTTGCTAAGAAAATTCTTGTGATTAGATTTTTGTCCCATACTTTTAAAATAATCAAAAAAACACGCTTAGTGGGGGTTCCAAAAAATGTTCAAAAGGTGGGCTCTCATAAAACCTAAGGCAAATTTTTTAAAGTTAAATTAGTTGGTGGTTACTGCTTTCTTAAACTTGAAGTTAAAAACTTTGAGCAAATTTTTCAAACTTGTACTTGAATGGAAAATGACCGGCGTGTTTGGCAGAAAATAATTTGTGGTAAGAAAAATTCATAATACTTTTAAAATCAAAGTTTAGACCCAAATTAGTACCTTTAAATAATAAAAATACTAATTTAGTATAGGTTTGAAAATGCCCAAACTACTGGCTTCATTAAAATCATAATCGGCGATTATGGTTTTTTAATTTTTTTAAAGTTAAAACCGTAATGACCAACTACGGATTTTTGGCACTAATTTAAGCATTTTTTTTTAAAACTTATATGGTGGATGAAAATGATAACGCCAGAAGCACCTGGCAAAAATTCCAATTTTCTACCAAAAAATCGCACTCGCAAAAACCGAATTTTCTAGATCTTGATGACGCAAACTGACTCTTCTGAAATCGCCTCACAAATTTACCTACCACGCCAAATTTCGCTAGATTCTATATGGCTCCGGGATCTCACGCTGAGGCATAGAGCCGAATTAATAATACTGCAAGGCTGAGAGACGCCACATGGCACCTCAAAAAAGTGACACTTTAAGATTGAAAAGCGGATTTGCTCACATTGGAGCCATCGCAAGATAAATTCCACGGCTCACAAATTTCATGCCGCTAGAGGAGGCGATCCTAATACCATATTGCTCTACGTGGTGACGATATGTCATAATAAGCGGTTTTAAAAATACAATAAGATTTAATGCATACCTAATACCTGGGTTTGATAAATGAGATATAATTTCCTCCCATCGACCGAATGGGACGATTCTCCAAATCGGAGTGATATAGAAAGAAGTTATAAATGATGAGAAACGAAAGTGAGCTTGGTAAGAGAAAAGAGAAAAAGGAAAAGAAAAGGCAAAAGGGAAAGAAAAGCAAAAGTGAAAGACAAAGAAAAGAAGTAAAACAGAGTAAGAAAAGAATTAGATACGTAAGCGCTTTGTTCTTCATTTTTAGAGAGAGAACGTCTTCCTTCTCTCTAGGATCGTGGAAGATCCGACCGTCGGATTCCTTCAAGACAAGAATGGTTGTTCTTACACGAGAGACAACGCGTGATCGGCGAGCTTCAAACTCCAAGAGAGATATTCTTCCTTACTGATTTACTTTTAACAAAGGCTTTATAATGGTAGGGGTTGTTTGTGGAGGCGAGAGGCCATGAAATTAGTTCAGCCTCGGCTAATGGCATGGATTTCACGACCGGCTTTCCTGACTATCGGAGTTAGGAAAGTTTCAACTAGAAACCATGTTTCTGGGTGCAGATTAAGGCTTGTCACGTGTGTAAGCTGAACCAAATCGTTCATGTCAGGAAGGGGCCGTGGAGGTACCGCTGAATGGTCCCAAGTTCAGGACTCCAATTGTGTGTTATGGCTTGCTCGAATAACATGCTAAGGGTGGAATTGTGGGATATCGATGCATGCTTTTTGATGTATTAATATGTTTTGCTATAGTTATATGTATAAATTATAATTTTCCACTGAGCCAGAATGTTTTGGGCCGTGAATCATTCATGCATGTAACATGGGAAAAATGGTATCACATCATGCATTTCATATGCACGGTCACATCGCGCCGCCTGTGGGCGCAGGTGTTTATTCATCGTTGTTGGTGAATGGGTCGAGTTCTGGGAAAATGGGACAAAGTCCAGCGTAGAGATTCACGAAAGTGTGTAAATTAGATCAAATGATAAATTATACAGCCATGGAGTAAGTCAAGTGTATCTCTGTGGTGAAAGTCCCACCAAAGCTATCACTGCTAGACATGGATCCCGACGATTTCAAGTTCGCGAATGTCAAAAGGCGCATACGTCCCACGGCGTAAACCCTGAAACTGCGGGCCCACAAAATAAAGGAAAAGAATCAAAATCAGGTTTTGATAAATAAAATTTGAGGGTGTCCAATGGTTTGGTCATGGTATGTGACAGGTTTTAGTCACGCTTGGCATTCCAAGTGTGAAGGAGCTCGTGGACTCAGGTCGCGGAGCATGAGGGGTCAGATCTCATGGCTGATATGTATTATTTCATATAATAGTGAATAATTGTATGTGGAATGATTGATTTGCTTAATTATGCCATTGTATTATGCATTTTTAGGTGGGGGAGTAACCTTGTAGGAAAACTTTCTTACTAGGTTTTTGCTTTACCTGTCATGGGACCCTTTCGTGCAATAAGAGACTATCCAGGGAGACGGCACTCAGTAGGGGTAGCTTTTGAGAAGAAAGCCGAAATGTGGCTTTGAGTAAATATTTTTGTACATATGTATAAATCTTTTTGTAAAAAAGGCATGAAAACTATAAGAAGATAGTTGATTATATTTTTATGAGTATGGATGTATGGGCCCCATGTGGCCATTTTACTCATGTGTGTGACACGTAACACGATACGTGTCGATTTTCCGCAGGTTGACGGGTAGTCAACGGACACCCCGGATTTGGGGCGTCACATAACGTGTTTGGCAATAAAATTTCTCTTTGCTAAGACAATTCATTGCCTTCTAAAATTAGAGTTTTGTTTCAAAATAGTGCTTTTAAAATAAATAAAATATCAATTTAGTTTAGGTTTGAAAAAAAAAATAATTTCGACTAATGGGTCCTTATCAAATTATTATAGCCGATGATTACGCTTTATTATTATTTTGTAAGTTAAAATCCCAATCATCACTACGCTTAAGCATTAATTTGCGTATTTTTTTTTCAAACCTGTATGATGGATTGAAAATGATTGCTCATTTGGCAAGAAAATTCATACTGAAAATAGTACTTTCAAATAAAAAATATACCAATTTAGTATATGTTTAAAACAATGCCCAAACTAGTGGGTTCTCATCAAAACCATAGTTGATGACTACAGTTTTAAATTTTTTTAAGTTAAAACTGTAGTTAGTGATTACATTTTTAAGCTTAAAGTTAAAACCGTAGTTACCAATCAAGTAAGATTAAGAACTACAATTTAGACATTTTTTCAAACATGTACTAAATTGATATATATTTTTTTAATTTTTTAAAAATATTATTAGTGGAACAAACTCCTAAAATCTAATCTTTTGAAAGTTATTGACAAGAATTGCTTCTAAAAACAAAGTTAAAGCAAGAATAACAACTTTGGTTGTGACGCCTACTTCCCGCAACCGTTTACAACCCACAACGCTAGCGGAATATTTCGCGGATGCTCAGAACTCCGACACCACTGACGTAAAACTGGGCAGAGTCTCCTTTGCACGGGGAGCTCTACCCAAGGTACAATACCTGTTCCAACAATTAACAATGATCACATCGGGTCCATGCGAAGAAACGCCACTGGGCCCATGCATCAATACTCACAAAATTACATCAATTATATACTAATACTTTTAAGAGTTAATATAATACTTTAACTTTTAAACATATATCAAAATTTACAATTTTAATATGTTCTACAAAATGAATACCTCAGCAACAACCCGCTTAAAATGCTGGCCTCTAGTGAGCGCCGCTCTCCCGTACGCTCCCTCAGACTAAATAGCGATCCTCGACAGGAGCAATGCCCAAAGAGAGATAATTTCCTACATGGGTTACTCCCCACCTAAGTGCACATGTCATGGCAAACAATCACACTCAAGCAAATACATGATCCTACTTGAATGTCTACATGCCCAATCCCATGTCTCGAGTCCTCAACGACCCTCACACACGCCTGCCAAATGCCAGTAAAATCACGCTCAAACAAAGTCTTTGTTCTTTAAACTTACTACCGAGATTCGTTAAACATATCGGACTACCCTCCGAGGCTAACTGCTGATAATCCAAACAATTTATGGGCCCCTCCGATGTGAATTGTTGGACAATTTCCTAACACAATTCTCCGGAAAATCTTTCGTCGAAATTCCTTTCACAATATTTTCCTTTTTATTTTATTTCATGTCATGCACTCACTCTTAATATTCTAGGGTGCCCCAGTGCATATGGAATGCATTATGCCAATCCCAACAACTCATGCTAAGATATAAAACATGTATATATTAACATAACACCACACAATCTACGCAAAACCCTCGAGAAAATCTAATTTTTGAATGGTAAACGGGTAATTTCTCGTCAAAATCCGAATTTTTTCTAGATCTCGGATGTCGAACGACATCACCGTTGGAGTCGCCCTCGCGAAATTCCAGTTACCACGTCAATTTCGTCGACTCGGCATACCGAAATTTCACTTTTTCGTTAGCACCAGCCAGAAATTCCGCTTAGAGACACGCGACGCGACAAAAGTCACCTACTACACGCATCTGCGGACACATGTCGCAAGACCAGAGAGATGATGGAAACGGGATGGCCAGATTGCTCTACGCTGGTCAAAAAATCAAGAAGTTTTGACAAGATGGAAATTATGAGAAATGTTAATGAGAATTTGTCAAAATAACAATAATAGTGTTCATCTTCTCTTCATTTGGGAGAACAAATCGGCAGAAGGCTAGTGAGAAGGGCTAATTTCTGCAGGTGAGCAAGGCCTTCTCTCTGTGATTTATCGCTGGACCGTCGCTTCTCGACGGAAAAAGCAAAGTCGCATCTACGCGGCGAGTGCCACGTGCAGGACACCCATTTCGGGCTGAGCTTTCGACAACCCAAGAGCAGAAAGATCTTTCCTACTTGTGTTATTTCCTGGCCAAGAGCTACGTAAATCATTTGATGCTCGATGTTTGATTGCCGTGTTTTCTGGCCTCAAACATTTGAAACCTGGCTTTGAGAAAACTTCATTATTGCGGTCAGCACGCGTTGCCAACCCGAGGATTTCACTGTTCATGTGAATAGTGACGTGATTTTTGGTGTGATTTTTATGATGTTGAGTGATTCAAAATGAATTACTTGTGTTTATTAATTAGCCCATGTGAGCTAATTTTGTTATCGTGCACTTTAAAAAATTCCGTTCTCGGGAAAATGGTAAAATCGTACTCGTAAAATCCAAAAATTTTCTAGATCTCGGATTTATCTAAACGGATTTCATCAGTTAATCGCCTTCGTGAAATCTAGCTACCACGTTGAATTTCGTCGAATTCCGAGATAGTCGAAATTTACACGTTTTTCGAGGTATCGAGTATCTGGTGCCGTAAAACGAAATTTGAGGTGACAAAAGTCACCTATAACATATACAACCTACAAATTTGATAATATAGTAACTAGAATATCTACGTTCGATTTAATTTGATATATCTTTGATTGATCAAATCCGCTTTGCCCATTTGAATCGTCCTCATAGAAATAAAGCGTCACAACAAGATGACCATAATTTGATATATTCGATGTAATTTGATATATCTTTTATTGATCAAATCCGCTTTGTTAATTTGTCCAAATCGTCCCATATAAATAAAAATCCGCTTTTCCTATTTAAATCGCCCCCGCAACAAATAAAGCTTCGTAACAAGATGACGAATAACACCTAACAAGCCAATAAATTAAACACCACAATAAAACGACGACAAAACAAACGTTGATAAGAAGACAAACCAAACGTCAATGAGACGTCGTAGAAGAACCACTTTATTATGCAAGAAAATGAAAAGAGATGCAAAGGAGTGGAATAATAAAAATTTTTATCCCTCATTGCTTAAAGAAAAGCTGGCCAGAAGAAAACGAGATGGTAGAAAAGGAGTATGAGGGCGGCTAGGTTTTACTATTAATTACTTATGTGAAGCTATTATCCTATTTTATTTAAGCTACTTTTATGTTTAATTTTTTTCTATTAATTCTATTTGTGACACTTCTTTCCCTTTCCATTCTTTGTAATTTGTCTCAATATTTGTGCATGCACTATCTTTTTTCACATTATATGGTGTGTATTTAAAAGTTGCTTGGTAGAGAACAATAATTGATATTGCTAATATCACATGTATGATATAAATTTGAAAATTAATTCAAGATATTTCTAAATATCTCTTTTTCAAATGTACTAATTTGCAAATTTAAATCAATAATGAAAACTATGAAGAAAAAGTGTTAAGAAATATATGAAGGTTTAATGATAAAAGGTGTGAAACCCCGCAAAATCCAAGATTTTGGATAAAGTGCAAAATAGTACTTCGATCGAACCGGAATTTTTCTAGATCTCTGATGACCTAAACCGACTTCGCTGAAATCGCCTCGCGGAAATTCTAGCTACCACGCCGACTTCGCTTCGATTCGGCGCCAGCCGCGATTTCACGCTTTTCATGGCGTAGGTGCGCATGACACGCAAGTGTCAGATGCCACTACACTACAGCAACACTCGGCATCGAAGGAATGACTCACAATTAGCCATGTGTGGGAAATGAATCCCATGGCTCACATTGAGCCATGTGGGTGATGATGTCATAAAAAGAAAATAAAGAAATAAGGAATAAGGATGGAAAATTGATAGCCACAAGAATGGTTTGAGGAAATGGGGAGGAAATTTCATCCTTTGACCGAATGAGAGTGGTTGCTCCAAAAGGGAGAGAAAATGACCAAAGCTATAAGAGTAAATGAGAGAAATGAAAGTGAAATGAGATGAAAAGAAAAGAATAGAAAAGCAAAAAGGAAAGAAAGGAAAGAAAAGAAGGAACCAAGAGGAAACAGTCAGAGAGAGAGAAAAGGAGGAAAAGAGAAAGGAGGAAAGAGAAATAAGGATTTTTCCTGGCTCGCCATCGCAGCTCGACCGCTCGAGACTAAAGCGACAAGACGCCGGTAATACCAAAAAAGTCGGAGTTTAATAAACTCCAAGAGGCAGATATTTCCTACTTTATTTACTTTTTAAATTTGAAAAGGCTTTATACCTAGTGCTGCTTTATTACGTAAATTGGCCCAAGCCTTCGACAGCTTTTATCGGATTTCATGATCGGCTTCATTGCGCCATCGATCGTGGAGTTAGGGGTTTTAATTAGAAACTGAAGGTTTCTAGGTGTTGTGGTTTGTTGTTATGGTAATAATAATGCTTGGAACCAAATAGGTTCATGTTTGTGAAGGGACGGTGAAGTGCCCTGTTGAATGGTCCAAATTTTGAGACCTAGGTATGTGTTATGGCTTGAGTGAATAACATGCAGTGTGTGGAAATGTGATATTGATGCATGCAATTTGATGTATTAACATGGTTTGCATGGAGGTAGATTATATGTAAAAATTATAATTGTCCATGGTGTGTAAATGTTTCATGTAAAGGCTCATTCATGCATGTAACATGAGGAAAAATGTATTGGCATCATGCATTACATATGCACTGGCCACATCGCGTCGCTCTGTGTGGGTAGTGGTAATGTTTATTCACCTAAGACAGAATGGGTCGTGGAACTGGGAAAAATGGGACAAAGTCCAAGGTGATTCACGAAAAGGCAAATGATCAAAATGATAAATTACATGTTTTTTGGCGGAGCAGTTGCAGAGATCCCCTCCGTGGTGAGTCCAAAATGTTATTCACGTTTAGACATGAATCCCGACGATGTAAGTTCGTGAAAATGTTGAAAAGGCGTGCGGCGTCCTACGGTGTAAACCCGGAAATCCGTGGCCCACAAAAGAAAGGAAAAAGAATTTGATAATTAAAATTGAGTGGTTTCCAAATGGTTTAGTCATGGTGTGTGATCGGGCTTTATTCACACTTTGCATTCCGTGTGAGGGAGCCGCTGGGGACTTGGGTCGTGGAGTATGAGGGGTCAGACTTCATGCATGATATAGACATTTCATATAATAGTAAATAATTGTATGGAATGTGATTGATTGTTTATATATGCCATCGTATATGCATTTTAGGTGGGGAGTAACCTCAGAGGAAAACTTTCATCGGGCTTTCGTCACTCCTCGTCATGCACCCCTTTTCAAGTACGTAGACTATTCAGTGGAGACTTCCGCACTTCAAGAGAGGTAGCTCTTTTGAGAAGAAACGAAATGTGCTTTTGAGTAAATATTTGTAATATGTATACCTTTGTAGAATAAGTATGAAACTATGATATTATAGTTGATTATTATTTTATGAGTATGGATGTATACAGATGTGGCTATTTACTATGTGTGTCTCAGAACACGAGACGTGTAGATATTCCGGCCGGTTGATTCGTAGTCAACTGACCGGTTTTGGGGGCGCTACAAAAGGAATACTTTAATAAGATTGAAATTAGGTTTTCAACTATGAAAGTTTAGAAGTACTAATTTTAGTTCAATTTTTTTAATTTAAAAAAATTAAAACTCTTGAAATAAGAGTATGAGAAAACTATACTCTATGATCTTAATTAAAACTTTCATGATTCTTCTCATACCACTAAATAAAAGTACTATTTTTTACCCTTACTTGAAAATTTATTTTTTTTCTTTATTGGTATTTGGGAAATTTTGACTCCCATTCACTTAACATTATATCGTTAAAAGATCCTATTTCTTCTACGGACTCAAGTAAGTTCGACCTCTCTATCCCCTGACCGCAGAATGATCACTTGAGCAAGGTCTTTAGGGCATGACAATTATTTTATATAAAAATTAATTTTCAAAATTTAGATGTGTTAATTTTTTTATAGATAATATATGAATTTAATCAGCATACTAAAGTATATGTTTTCTGTGATATTTTATGTTTTAAAAGTGACTTAAAAATATTTATCATGATAATTTTTACTTTTTTTTATAAATATATAAAATATTATACAAATAGTATATATGATAACGTTAAATTTAAATTATCATCATACACATAAATATTAAATTAGATATTTTGGAATTTGAATAAACAACACATATTATCTATCAATCTATTCATGGGGTTTCAAGGAGTACTTAGTAAATAAATAATTTTTATTTACTTTATAAAAGCATGTTTGAAGACATGGGAAAAATGTTAATAATAAAATAATATTTTATAATGCATGTTGAGACCATAATTTAAGAAATTCACTACGTGGAATGACTTTTAAAAATTAAAAATCCTCTAAAAAGATATATAGTATAGAAATCTAGTGATAAATTCAACCAAAAGATTTTGTTACGAAATTAAATCTTCTTATCAAAATTCTATAAATCTAGAGAGATAAATTGGAAATCCTCGACCCACGCTTTGTTTGTTCTTATGTCAACAGTGTTTTAAAAATCGGTGAATTCGATAACTTTTTTTCGGTTCAGTCATCAATCCGTCTTATTCATTATTGTTGATCAGAAGCAGAAGCAGAATAATGGATCCAGATTGGGCAGCACTGGATATAAATCTTCTGGAATCGATTTTAGATTACTTACTCCCCATGGAAGACTACTTGGTCGCATTCAGTGAGGTTTGCATCAAATGGCAATACGCAGTTGGTGAAAAACTTCAACATTCAAGCTCTAACCATAAACGCTACGTCACCACTAACAACTTCCACGTTGATGCTTCCCGTTATAGATAAGAATAAATATACTATGGTGATACAAAGGCAGGTTCGTTATACGACGTGACCAAGAACATGATTTCATTCCGTCGCCGCGGCCGAATCGAATGGAGATGTGAGGATGTCTCATGGCTGGTTGATTCTATCGTCATAACAAAGATTCCCGTAAGGTAATCCTCCTCCGTGAACCGCTCTCCCGAGGGAACCGCCTTCCGCCCATCCCCACTACCTTGCGGTCCTTTTTCAAGACTAGGAGTAATCGTATCTCCAGGAGGTATGTGTTGTCTATCGATCCTGATTTAAGCAGCAAGGATAATGCGGTTCGTCCCTCGATTCGTAGTGATTCTTTTGAATGTAGCATTTTCAAATCGGGGAATAAACAATGGGTTTATATCGAAGGGTTGAATGATGTGAAAGATATTGTTTACGTTAATGGATTCTTCTATGTGATAAATGGATGGGGAATGCTCTATGCTATTATTTTATGTGAAAGGACTGTAAGGAAGAGTGATGATGTTTATAAAGTTACAAGTATTACTTCACGTGATGAGGAATATGCTGGTCTCTCATATTTGGTGGAATCTCCAGAAGGAGATCTCTTGCGGGTTAACGTAAGGTACAAGAACGGACCCCAATTTATGGTTTATGGGTATGGTTTTCAAGAATTCAGTATGGGAACAAGTTATGGAGTTTGGGGATGTTGCTTTGTTTTTGGGAAACAGTCCATCGATTTCAGCATAGTGTTCCGATTTTCCCGGCAGCCAAACAGCCAATGGGGTTGAGGTTGGGGATGCCGCTCAAATTCATATATTTCTCCCATCACGAATGTCGACATGCATGTATTTCACCTAAATGATAGGACTGTTACAGCAGTTGCTAATTGGAATACACCACAAAACCCTAGTTTGGCTTCTCCAAATTTGTGGCTATTATTCTATTTCTCACTGCCTAATAATTATGTTTAATTTCGCTATTAATTAAATTGAATCTCTTTCTATTTGTGAGAGTTCTTCTTTTTCTCATTTTTTGTAATAGGTTATCTGGTTTTGATATTTAGGTCCCATTTTGGGTTTGCTCTCTAATGGTTATCGATTTTGGGTTTCCTAATAGTTATTGATCTCGGGTTTGCTCCCTGCCACGGTTACGCTATATTTATTCGTTTTTCTTTGTGCTCATTGAAGGTTTATTTCATTGTCAACTACACCTGGGTCAAAGTTCCTTTAAGGGTCACCGCTTTAACTAAAACTGCTTTTTTCTAATAACGCATTTATTATAAACGTTTAGAGTAGGTATCTCCAAAAATGATTTTACGAAGTTTTGTAACATGTCGTATAAGTATAAAATGACCAAAAATGACATTTAATATTTAATTATAAAAATAGGATATTATAATAAATAAAATTTTTTATTACAAAGATATATAAATACATATAAACATTTATATTAATAAAACCTAAAATAACAATTTTTATGATTATTAAAATTTTAAAGTATTTATAAAAATTTGAATTAATGAATAAAGATATATAAATTTGAATTAAACTATTGAATAAATATATATAAATATTTGTATTAAATAAAAACTAAAAACAGAATTATTAATATGATTATAAAAAAATTTAATTAAAAATATTGAGAAAGTCGTTGAATGAAATTCTTGATTCGAGGAAGAGAAGAGTGGAAAAGAAAATATAATTAGATTTTTAAAAGGAATGTATATGAAGGAAAAATAATTAGATAATTTAAGAAAAAATATAATTAGATTTTTAAAAGAACTGTAATATGAAGGAAACCGAGAAGTATATGGCCGAGGTCCTCGCCAAAAACGTAGAAGATATCAACGGCGGCTAGTTCTCATCTCCAGCAAAGATGTTGTTCTTTTCTCAAAAGGAAAGGAGCAGGGGCTTACAAAAAGAGAACGGCCCCTCATCAGACAAAGGCATTGTGACAAACATCCCCTAAGGAGAAGCAAGAGAAAACAGAGAGCGGTCCTCGACAAGACGAGGGAATGTCAAGGATCATAGGGGACCACCTTAAATTTCGCGAGACGATTCCAATCTGGTTCGTTTCATTATCCAAGATCTAAAAATTTCTGCTCACCGAAATTATCATTTTACCATTTTTCGTAAAAATCTAATTTTCCTGATTTACGTACAGACCCATCCTAAAGTATGACTCAACTAATAAAGGGACGATTGCATCGGGAGAACCCAAGAACCCACCTCAAGAACAAGTATAACAACGATAAAAACAAAGTGCATAAGTAAAAAATTAAAAATTGTAGACACGCATTAATTAAAGTGGTATAATATTATGAAGAAAATTAATATATATATATATATATATATATATATATATATAAATAAAATAAATACATATATTTAATAATTAGTTTTGTTTAATTGCATTTCCTTATATATTTGTCCGATAATGACAATAAATATGTTTTTTTTTAAATGGTTACATATTATTATTTATTTGAAAACCAAACATTAAGAGGCATTTTATGAGCCCAAAAGATGATAAACTTATCACTACTCTTTAAAAGTATTCGAGGGCATTTTAGAATGATTTTAATTAATTCTTTTTAATATAGTCAACATGGAGCAAAAAGCAAAAATGGTCCCCATTTGTCATGGGATTTATTTTGTTTAAACTTTAACCAATATAATTAAAAAAGCTAATAGATTTAAAAACTGTATATTTTTTAAAAGTGTATTTATTTATTATCATTATTATTTAAAAAGGAAAAAACAAAAAGAGAATTTTAATACCCACATTGAATATCTGTTAGTAGAAGTCATCATGGTAAACTAAGACCCTAAATGGAAAAAAACATTGGATTTATAGTCCACGATCCACTGGATATTAAAAAGTATTCAAGGGTTTTTTTGGAATGATTTTAATATGGATAAAAAATTGTCGCCATTGTCATGGGATTTATTTTTTGAGAGGGGATTTATTTTTATTTAGACTTTAACTGATATAATTAAAACTAGATTTAAAATTTTATTTTTTTATTTTTTTAAGTGTATTTATTTATTATCATTGTTATTTAAAAGGGAAAAAAATGAGAATTTAATGTTAGAAGTCATAATGGTAAAACCAAAAACCCTAAATGGAAAAAGCATTGATATTTAATCCACGATCCACTTAGTTCCAAGGTACTTTCCATTTATACCTCTACCTAACCCCATTTATTACCAATTAACTCACATCCACTCGTCTGCCCTTTTATTTCTTTTCCACGATCCAATCCATCTATTATGGCGAGAGATAATAAATATTAAATATATTCGTAATTGTAAAATATTTTAAAATATCTTCGCACTATTTATTATTTGAAAATAAAATTTCGATGTAATCTTTTGGAATAATATCTCAAATGTAAACGGCAAAAATATCATATTCAATTTTCATCCATAAACACAAAAAAAAAAAAAAAAGAGAAAAGAATAAAAGGCAAAAAAGTGTATTTATTTTATTTTATATTTTATTAAATAAAGCATATTAAAATTATACATTAATGGTAATTTTATTAGTCATTTTATTTGAGAAGGAAATGTTATTATTTTATGTAAATGATGAAATAGATTAAATACTTTATAAGAAAAATCATAATATCAAATGTGCTAAGATTTTTACCGGAAGATCCTATCATAATTTAATCAGATAAAAACTTTAAACACCGATATATATTTAGAAATAAACATTACAATTAATCAAAATTCAATACAAGATAAAAACAAAGAACAACTCAATGATATGGTGTTGCTAACAATTAAAATTCAAGATATAAAATTCAATACCATATAAATCAATAATTTAGGTTTCATGTGCTTGAAAGAAACCTATCCCCATCTTGAGACCATGGACATTTTCTGAAACCCCAAAATCCTAATTCCTTTTTAACCCAAATCCCAAATGGATCAAAAACATTAAAAAAAAAAACTGAAAAAAAAAAGGAAAGAAAAAGAAAGAGTTTTGTTATGTGGATATTATATTATAAGCAAAAGAAAGTGTGGTCTAGGAGCACCATTAGTTTTTTCGAAAATCGAGCCCTGTGAAGTTTTTTCTCGCAATCCTGAACTCGGGGATCTTCTTCTCCTTCTTCTTCTTCTTGTTCCGGATTTGGATCAACACTCATACTCAGGAGTTCTATTTCATCTGAGGATTCTGGGAATAAGTCTAATAGTTTTTTTCTCGCAACTCAACTTAAATAAGCCTTTTCTTCTTCTTGTTTGGATTTGGATCAACACTCATTCTCGAGTTCTCTATTTCATCTTTGATTCAGGTGTTCCTATGACTGTTTTCCATCATTACCGAATAGTTCTTCACCTTTAGCAATAAGGTGATTTTAAGGGGGACATGATTTAAGGGAGGCATTTTAAGGTGGTATATATATATTGAAATAAGTAAATATAATTTGAATTATTCTCTCCCAAAAATAAGGTGATGCCCCCCAAATTTGTAAAATCTTTCCCAATTAGATTCTTTAAAGCATATCAACTTATAACAAAAAGAAGAATATCACAATAATATTTTATTTTTAAATATTCCTCTTTTATATATATATATATATATATATATATATATATATATATATATATATATATATATATATATATATATATATATATATATATATATAATTTTCTTTTTTGTAAAATAATAATTGTATAGTAAGCTTCACTTTATTTAGAAATATTAATTTCTACTCATATATTAAAATTAATCATATATATATATATGTATAAATTTGGAGAAGAATATCACAAGGTGGTATATGTTTTATTTCGAGTAAAACATAATGTAATTACTCGAAATAAAAAGGGATATTTTGTCAAAAAAAAAGAAGAGGTTTGTTACAAAAATACCTTTCTTATTTTCATTAAAATAACTTTAAACAAAATTGTATTGCCATGAAAGAGAAATGAACATTTTTATCCAAAAAAAGACTTAAGAAAAAAACATGGGATATGATAGAATCCCAAATCTTTAATTATTTGATTTTTTAACCAACATTTAAATAAATTTGGAGAAGAAGATATGGAGAGTATTCAAATCGATTTTTCCACCTAGTTAAAAATATTAAATAATTATGAATATTCGCCTCACGTTTTTAGTACCAGCTTGCCTTTTCAATTTTGTGCCCTACACATATGGCATGGTGGAGCATTGAATGACCATTCTTTTGTGGAAGGTTTTGGTCAAGCCGTCTATGTTACATGAATGGTGGATGGAAACACCTCTGTTTGGCAAGAAAATTCCTCTTTGCTAATAAAATTCTTGTGATTAGATTTTTGTCCCATACTTTTAAAATTAAAAAAAAAACATCAGTTTAGTGGGGGTTCCAAAAAAATGTTCAAAAAGGTGGGTCCTCATCAAAACCGGTGATTACAGTTTTAAATTTTTTAAAATTAAAATCATAATTGATGAATACGATTTTAAACTTGAAGTTAAAACTTTGAGTAATTTTTCAAAATTGTTTGATAGATGGAAAATGACTGCGTGTTTGGCAGGAAAAATCACATCTTAGGTAAGAAAATTCATGCAGCCTTCTAAAATCAAAGTTTAGTCCCAAATTAGTACCTTTAAAATAATAATAAAATACTAATTTAGTATAGGTTTGAAAAAATGTTCAAACTAGTGGGTTCTCATCAAAATCATAATTAGTGATTATGATTTTAATTTTTTTTTAAAGTTAAAACCATAATGACCAATTACGGATTTTTAAGTACTAATTTAAGCATTTTTTTTTTAAACTTATATGGTGGATGGAAAATGATAGCGTGTTTGGCAATAAAATTTCTCTTTGCTGAGACAATTCATTGCCTTCTAAAATTAGAGTTTTGTTTCAAAATAGTACTTTTAAAATAAATAAAATATCAATTTAGTTTAGGTTTGAAAAAAAATACCCTCACTAATGGGTCTCTATCAAAATTATAGTTGATAACTACAGTTTTATTATTATTTTTGTAAGTTAAAATCCCAATCATCGACTACAGTTTTAAGCATTAATTTGCGTACTTTTTTTTCAAACCTGTATGATGGATTGAAAATAACTACTTGTTTGGCAAGAAAATTCATATTGAAAATAGTACTTTCAAATAAAAAATATACCAATTTAGTATATGTTTAAAACAATGCCCAAACTAGTGGGTTCTCATCAAAACCATAGTTGATGACTACGGTTTTAAATTTTTTTAAGTTAAAACCGTAATTAGTGATTACACTTTTAAGCTTAAAATTAAAACCGTAGTTACCAACTACGATGTTAAACACTAATTTAGACATTTTTTCAAACACTTACTAAATCGGAGCATATTTTTTAATTTTAAAAATATTATTATGGAACAAAACTCCTAAAATCACCTATCTTTGAAAGTCGTTGACAAGAATATTTGCTTCTAAAAACAAAGTTAAAACAAGGACAACAATTTTGGTTAATTTTTCTTTTTGGTTTGAAAAACATGCGGTTCTCTTTTCTTTTTTGTTATGAAAAATATGAAAAACACAAAATAATTTAGTGAGCAAAAACAATTTTCAAAAACACTAAAGACCTATTTGGTTCCCCTTTTTTTAAATTGTTATTGTTCTCAATGTTTTTTTAGAAAAAAAGGGAATCAAAACGTGTTCTTCATATTTTTCTTATTCTTTTTATTTTTTTAGAAGGAAACAATCTTTAAAAACAAAATCAAATATATATATATATATATATAAGTTGTTATTGCTGTTATTGTTATTATTGTTATTAAGGTTAAGGTTGTTGTTGTTACTACATATATATGTTATAAAATGTGAATTCGACCATTAGCTCACGAAAAAAATAGCTACGAACTTCACAGCTTATTAATCTAATCTCGTATTCATCAACGAATCTAACACTAATAGCGCTCACGCATTTTATCATCCGGTAGTTCTATGTTGTCTTCACCTTTCATTAAAAAACATCAATGTAAATGTTTCTCTCTTATCTTCGCTCTCACTCACGCTACGACTTTCTCTCATTCCCTCACTAACTTCAACTTTCTCACATATTGGGATCATTTGGTTTACAACAATATAAATTTTTTTAAATGATTAATAAAATTTTAAAGAAAATATGTTTTTGGAAACTTCTTAAAGAATAAGATAAGTATCTCAATTCAAAATTATGATATAATTAGATGAAGATAAGGAGAATGAATGAGAGGTGTGGTATAATTCCATGAATTGTGATCATCTTTTAATAGGAAAAAGACATCTTGTCGCTTTTTGACAAAGGGAAGGAAGAGCCGCCCCCTTAAAAGTAAATAGAGAGCTACACATATTTAATTATGGGAAAAAAAAACTATATAATATATAATAAAATAAAAGGGTACTCTAAATGGAGAGCTACACATTTAATTATGAAAAATAAACTATGTAATATAATAAAATAAAAAGGTACTAGGTTGGTTGAGGATATAGACAGGCCATTGAGATAATTTTTAATTATTTCATTATAAGGTCGTCCCATTTTTATATTATTTTTTACGGGACTACGAGATCTTGTTTGCTCACAAGACATACTAAACGCCGCGCTTGGGCATTTGGCTTGACAGTTGTTTAAAAATGTTTATAGACCTAAAAACACTTTTAAATGGTTTTAAGACAAAAAAACGCCTTTAATAACATTTTAAAAAACCCTTTTGAAATTTCAAAAAAACGCTTGAATTTTTCTTTGAGAACCACTTAAGATGTGTTTTTTTGAAAGAACACTTCAAAAGTTTTTGGATACTCCTAAAATACCTATTTGTTTATCATTAAATATTTATTTATTTTATTTAAAAAAATAGGATAATATCATATTCTTTTAAAAATTCAAATAATTCAAATCTTTTTGTAAATATTTAAAAAAAATTCTATAATCATAAAAATATTTTTTATAAAAATAATTGTTTTAAGTTTTTATTAATACAAATTTTTGTATATGTTTATTAATTAATCAAATATTTTTGTAAATATTTTTTATAATCATATGAATAATTATTTTAGGTTTTTATTAATACAAATGTTTAGGTATGTTTATTCATTAGTTCAAACCTTTTTATAAATATTTCATAATCGTAAAAATAGTTATTTTAAGTTTTTATTAATACAAATATTTATATGTCTATTCATTAATTCACTTATTCCTATAAATATTTTTAAATTTTTTATAATCATAAAAATAGTTAATTTAGGTTTTATTAATATGAAATTTTATATGTATTTATATACTTTTGTAATAAATTTATTTATTTATTATGATATCCCATTTTTATAATTAAATATTAAATATCATTTTTGGTAATTTTAATGATATAAAAATGTTTTTATACAACATGTTAATTACAAAAACTTTTGTAGAATCACTTTTTTCGGATTCTAATAAAAATGTTTCGATAGAAACACTGTAAAGGAAAACGTTTTGGCTAGAAGAGCTGTTACAAGAAGCAGTGCCAAACAGGCTCTAAGTTATACCGCATCTAGACTAATCCTCATATAAGTCGAGATAGACTACAAGGACAGTAAAACTCTATCACAGAATACAACTGCATTCCCAAGGCTTAAACTCAACATCTCTAGTTAAGATAGGAGGGACAATAACAATCTCACCTATATGTTTGGTGGTTCCCCGTTCTTATATTTACTTATTTCTAAAAAATAATTAATTATATTAAAAATATAGGGCAAGTTTGACAATGTTTTTTGTAACAACGTTTTTATATGTATTTTTTGTAACATATCGTAGAGGTATAAAAAGACTTTTATATAATTAAAATAGGATATCTTAATAAATCAAATTTTTATTAAAAAATATATAAATACATATAAAAATTTATATTAGTAAAACCTAAAATAACTATTTTTATGATTATACAAAATTTAAAAATATTTATTGAAATTTAAACGAATGAATAAACATATATAAATATTTATATTAATAAAAATCTAAAATAATTATATTTACGATTATAAAAATATAAAATCCGTAAGTGTTTTGGTTTCTCTAGGATTTAACCTTTTAAAATTTTGGATAATTATAAAATAATTATCGTAATATGATTTAATGGTTAATGATATATATAATTAGATTTTAAAAAAAGGACTATAATAGATATAATTAAATTTGAATATTATATGATTTTAAAAGCGTTTTTAGGCCTAAAAACACTTTTAAGAAACATTATCAAACTGATTCTAAATATTATTATTTTTAACTTCTATTCACTTTTATATTTTTTTAATAAATTATAATTTCAAGGTAATAAACTATCTTTGGCATATTACAGTACTTTGTTCTTCTTATAATTAAGGATTTGATCCGAGTTGTCGTGAGTGCCAATCTTACTCTTTTATCACATATGTCAAATCAATTTGGCTAAATAAATATTATTTATAAATAATTAAATGTTATAAATTTGTATAATTTATAAAAAAATAACTATTTTTATTTAGTTTTTATATATAAATAATACCATATAATAAAAAATAGTTATAGTCAAAATCATGTCAGGTGTGTTAGTTTATTTCCTTTGGCCTTCACTCATGTTCTCGGAATCTAAAACTCAAAAAATATATGAAAGCAACTAGAATCAAAGATTTAAGGTAGTGTTTGTTTTTTTTACTTAATGCTGAATAGAACTTTTTTTGAGTTTAATGCTGAATAGTACTTAATAGCATTAAGTATTAAGTTGTTTGTTTTTTAATATTAGGTAGTGAGTAGGGATGGCAACGAGATTCGATTATTTTTGCCTCTCGGGTCCTCGCCGCTCTTAATGGCACAGTTTAATTTCTAATTTAATCGGGTTTTTAACTGTTTGGGTTTATTTTCAAATCCAAGACCGGGTTCGTATTGTTATCAGAAACCCGAAAATTAGAAATTATCAAAATGGCAAAATGTTAATAAAAATAATAAATTGCCATATGGTTCAAAAAGGCTTCCAGAAAATTCTCGTATTCGATGATGAAACGCGATCAGCTACCGCTAAATTGCCTCACGTAAATTCCGGACTTTAAAAGTTTCGTTGAATTCAAAGACAAGCGGAAATTTTTCCGATTTTCTGGGTGATAAGTTGTCAATGACTCCAGGGACGAGATTTTTACGAAAATCTCGAAAGTCAGGAAATGGCTTGGGCTAAGTTCATTTAAAATAAAGTGAACTGAAAAGAAATAAATTGTTTCGACATAAATGGATCCGAATGAAGCAATATGAACTATGTATCCAAAATAATAATGTTCGCCCGATTATATTTTAAAATATTTTTTATTTTATTTTTTATACTTTAATATAAATAATAACTATTATTATAATGTTTTTTAATAAATAATTTATAAAAATTCATAATATTTTTATTTTTATGAAAAATATTAATTTTAATATAATAAAAATAAAAAAGTAAATATAAAAAAATTAAAATTAAAAAAAATAAAATAAAATAAAATGTAAACGGGGCGAGTTTGAGAATTTTTCCATCTCCGCCCTACCCTGTTTAATTTTTTAAATAAGACAAGTTTGTGACTGAAAAAATAACAGCCTCGGGGCCTGACGCCGACCCGCCATCCCAACCTCCCGTCATATCCATAAGAAATGCGATATCGCTAGCTCCTCTTTGCTGGACAATGATTGAGTTTTTCTTATTTTTAAAAATGATTTTTTCTCAATGTAAAGCCAAATATTTTCATTTTTTTCTATTAAGAACTTTTTTTAAAAATTCTCAAAGAAAAGTCGCTAAAATTTTAAAATTGAACAAATTTACCAAAGCCTATTTAGTTTCAAAGATGTCAAAAACAACGCCACCTTAGTATCAACCAAAGATTCTCCTTGAATACGTTTAGAAGATTCAACTAAGACCACTTAGGATATTTTAATTAAGAAGATGACATTAATTAAAATAAAATATTTTATGTGTTAAAAAATTTAACTTATAGGACTTGTATATTATATTCTTTTAACTCCCTCGCTTACAAATGAAGACAACAAATAGAAAAAACAAACATAACTAAAAACATCAAATATGTTAATGAAATATTGGTTAAAAGATATCAAATAAATATTTTTTTATAACTAAAAGCTTTGGTTATAATATAGGAAACTATATCCACTAAAACTCGAATTCGGGACTCCTTCCATTACTATGCCCTTGTCAATTCAAACATGCTTTACCACTCTATCACGAGCAAGGCATGATGGGCAAAAGACATCAAAAATCTTAAATTTATGAATCTAACGTTTTTCATGGGTAGTTGTAAAAAAACCATTTTTATTGTGTTAATGAGGTATAGATCAAGTGGTTAAAAGTTAGGGTGGGCATAAGGAGGGGTTGGGGACCAGGGTTCGAGTTTCAATGCAAACAAATCTATGAGGAAATAGATGTCAAAAAAAACATTTTTTTTATGTTATTTCTTGAAAAATAATCCAATTTGGACAAAAATATCAATTTTCATTTAATGTATTTACATTTTCTCTTAGAAAAAAAAATGTTATGTTTACAAGAAAAAACAAGGGCATTTTTATCAAAATTAGGGCAAAATTGGATGGAAAGTCAAATTTATAAATTTGGGTTTTAAAAGATTTTTTAATCAAACCACCCTGTCTTAAACCCTTATCAATTTCAATTTTAGAAAAAAAAAATGTTATTTTTACAAGAAAATAAATAGGGTTTTTTTGTCAAAATCCGGAAAAAATTGGATGGACGGTCAAATTTCCAAATTTTGTTTTCGAAAGTTCTTTTAATTATATCACCCTTTATTAAACCCTAATTTTTCATAATCTTCTCCATGACAACTAAAATAATGGGTTTGCCCACGAATCCAGATTGGAGATCATTCCCTACAGATCTTCTCCATTTAATTTTAGATTACTTAGCACGCATAGATGATTACTTCGCATTCAGCGAGGTTTGCCTTCAATGGCAGCATGCAGTTCTTGAGAAACTTCAACATCTACGCTCAAACCATAAACGCCATTGTCGTCACCACCAACATCTTCCATTGTTACTGAGATCGCTCCCAGATAAATACAGATCCTTGTTATACGACGCCATGAAAACAAAAGAGCTTTGTTCAGTCGAGTCACGACGGGAGGGATGGAATTGGCGAAGGATCGATGGCTGGCTGATTCTGTCCATGAAGATTCTTAGCGTTGCACCTCCGTAAAACTATTATCTGGTCAGGAAATTCATCTTCCTCCGATCAGAAAAACAATATATTTGGAACATTTGGGCCGAAAAACTAGTCTATTAATGTATGTTCGTTCACCGAAGAGGTTTGTACTCTCTGTTGATCCAGATTTGAGCAGGGACGATGATTTTGTACTCATGATGACATGGACTAGTAGAACTGATGAGAAAGACAGCTTATTCAACAGTATAGCATTCTTCAAATCTGAAATGAAGATTGGGTTTATATTGAAGAGCTGAGTCTTGTGGAAGATATTGTTTACGTTAATGGATTATTCTATGTCTTAAAAAGACGGAAAATGCTGTATTCTATTTCTTGTGATGATGTTTGTTATAAAGTGAGAAGGATTACTCCACTTGATCGCGGAGGTTGAGGATGATCCTCTCTCGTATTCGCAATCTCCTGAAGGAGATCTCTTGGGGATTAATGTAAGGCGAAATCGAAGCCTTCTACCAGAATTTAAGATTTATAAGTTGGTGTGGTTTTCGAAGAATCCGAGATGGGCACAAGTTATGAGTTTGGGCGATGTTACGTTGTTTTTGGGAAACAATAGATCGATTTCTGTTACAGCATCTGATTTTCCCGGAAGCCAAACACCAGATGATGGGGGATGTTTCTCAAATTCTATATACTTCTTCGAACGTGGGTATTGTCATTTTTTGAATTCCTATATAGGAGGTCCATATGTTTTCCATGTAAATGATAGAAGTGTTCCAAGGCTTCCAATACATGGACGACCCTTCCTTTGGATTTCGCCAAAATTTATGTGAAGGTATTATCCTATTTTATTTGCTAGTTTTATGTTTTTTCTTTCAAATAAATAATAATAATATTATTGATTCTAACTTGCAATAAATCGATAAATCAAAATGCAAATAGCTAAAAATTAGAATGAAACAATATCCAAGTTAATAGTATAATACAACCTACAAATTTTATAATATAGTAACTAAAATATCTATGTTCGATTTAATTTGATATATCTTCGATTGATCAAATCCGTTTTGCCCATTTGAATTGCCCTCGTAGAAATAAAGCGTCACAACAAGATGACCATAATTACATCTTCGGATGCACCTGACATATTCTATCGGGATCAACCGCTTGTTAATTTGTCTAAATCTTCCCATATAAATAAAAATCCGTTTTTCCTATTTAAATCGCCCCCACAACAAATAAAGCTTCGCAACAAGATGACGAATAACACCTAACAAGCCGATAAATTAAACATCATAATAAGACGACGAAAAACAAACATTGATAAGAAGACAAACCAAACGTCGATGAGACATCGTAGAAGAACCACTTTACTATGCAAGACAATGAAAAGAGATGCAAAGGGGTGGAATGATAAATTTTTTTATCCTCATCGCGGCTACGAAAAATGAGTTTCAAGAAAACAAGCATGGCAGAAAAGGAGATGAGGGGTGGCTAGGGTTTCTTTACTATTAATTACTTCTAAGTTAAATTTATGTGAAGCTATTATCCTATTTTATTTGCTAATTTTATGTTTAATTTTATTTTCTATTAATCTCTATTTGTGGCACTTCTTTCCCTTCCATTCTTTGTAATTTGTCTCAATATTTGTGCATGCAATATCATTTTGCACATTATATGGTGTGTATTTAAAAGTTGTTTGGTAGAGAACAATAATTGATATTGCTAATATCACATGTATAATATAAAATTTACATCGGAATGGAAGTAGGAAATAAATTTGAAAATTAATTCAAGATATTTCTAAATATCTCTTTTTCAAATGTACTAATTTGAAATTTTAAATCAATAATGAAAACTATGAAGAAAAGTATTAAGAAATATATGAAGGTCGAATGATAAAAGGAATACTCTTTAATAAGATTGAAATTAGGTTTTCAATTATGAAAGTTTATAAGTAAATTAATTTTAGTTCAAAAATTTTTAATTTTAAAAAAATAATTAAAACTCTTGAAATAAGAGTATGAGAAAACTATACTTTATGATCCAATTAAAACTCTCATGATTCATTCTCATACTAATTAAATAAAAGTACTTCTATTTTTAAATTTTTACTTGAAAATTTATTTTTTCAAATTTATTTTTTTCTTTATAGGTATTTGGGAAATTTCTTGAATTATATTCATTTTACATTATATCATTGTAGTATCCTATTCTTATATGGACTAAAGCCTCGGAGCCTTATCCCCCTTGACCAGTAATGATTACTTGAGTAAGGTCTTAAGGGCATGACACTATTTTATGTGTTCAAATTTCAAATTTAGATAAAATGTTACCCTTTTTTTATAGATAATATATGAATTTAATGAGTATACTAAAGATGATATTTTCTTTGTGATATTTTATGTTTTAAAATGACTTTAAAAAATATTTATCATGATAATTTTACTTTTTATAAATATATATAAAAATATTATACAAATAGGATATAAGGATAAGATAAATTTAAATTATTTACCATACACATAAATATTAAATTAGATATTTTGGAATTTGAATAAACAACACATATTATCTATCTATCTGTTAAGGGGAAGGAGTACTTAGTAAATAAATAATTCTTATTTACTTTATAAAAAGCATGTTTGAATGATTATGGAAAAAATGTTAATAAAATAATATTTTATAATGCATGTTAGACCATAATTTAAGAAATTCTCAATACGTGAATGACTTTTTAAAAATTAAAATCCTCTAAAAGATATATAGTATAGATGTTCATGATAAATTCAACCAAAAGATTTTGTTACGAAATTAAATCTTCTTATCAAAATTCTATAAATCTAGAGGGATAAATTAGAAATCCTCGACCCACGCCTTGTTTGTTCTTATATCAGCAGTGTTTTAAAAGTTGGTGAATTCGATAATTTTTTTCTGATTCGCCATCAATCGTCTTCTTCATTATTAAAAGTTGATCAGAAGCAGAAATATGATCCAGATTGGGCAGCACTGATATCAATCTTCTGGAATCAATTTTAGATTACTTAATCCCCCATGGAAGACTACTTGGTCGTATTCAGTGAGGTTTGCATCAAATGGCGCACACGCAGTTGTGAAAACTTCAACATCAAGCTCTAACCATAAACGCCATTGTCGTCACCACCAACAACTTCCAATGTTGATGCTTCCCGTTATGGATAAGAATAACATAGTCGACAGATACAAAGGCAGGTTCGGGTTATACGACGTGATCAAAAGAACATGGTTACGTCATAACAAAGATTCCCGTAAGGTAATCCTCTCGTGGAACCGCTTCTCCGAGGGAACCGCTCGCCCATCTCGACGCCTTGCGCCCACCGCACTAGGGACTGTCCATCTACCATGGTGCCACATGTCACCTATAGCCCATATTTGAGCTCATTGTTTGACTTGCTCACAGCTTGACATGTGTTTCATCTTGAGCCACTCAAACGTGCTAAGTGTCCCGCACTACTCTCCGTGCCTTGAAAAACGTGAAATTCCGACTGTCTCGGAATTCGACGAAATTCGATGTGGTAGTTAGATTTCGCGAGACGATTCTAACGGTGAAGTGCGTTTCGTCATCCAAGATCTAAAAAAAAATTCCGGATTTTGATCAAGTTATACCATTCTACCATTCCTCAGAAATCTGGATTTTCCTGGGTTTCACACACAAGCTGTCATACGATATTCGACACCCGGTGCCTCAAAAAACGTAAAATTCCGACAGTCTCAGAATTCAACGTGGTAGCTAGATTTCGCGAGACGATTCCAACGGTGAAGTTTGTTTCGTCATCCGAGATCTAAAAAAATTTCGGGTTTTGACCGAAATTACTATTTTACAATTTTTCAAAAAATTCGAATTTTCCCAGGTTTTACAGAAAAGACCCACCCTTAAAGTATGACTCAACTAATAAAGGGACGGGATTGCATAGGGAGAATCAAGAATCGAATTCTTGTAAGAACAAAGTACAACAACGTGATAAAACAAAAGTGCATAGAAGTAAAAAAAAATTAAAAAAATTGTAGACACACATTAATTAAAGTGGTATAATATTATGAAGAAAATTAATATATATATATATATATATATAAAATAAATGGCTATATATTTAAATAATTAGTTTTATTTAATTGCATTTCTTTTTATATTTGTCCATAATGACACAAATATGTTTTTTTTATAAATGGTTACATATTATTATTTATTTGAAACCAAACATTAAGAGGCATTTTTTATGAGCCCAAAAGATGATAAACTTATCACTACTTTAAAAGTATTCGAGGGCATTTTTAGAATGATTTACTAATTTTTAATATAGTCAAATATGGAGCAAAGCTGAAAATAACCCCATTTGTCATGGGATTTTATTTTTGTTTAAACTTTAACCAATATAATTAAAAAGCTAATAGATTTAAAACTGTATATTTTTTTAAAAGTGTATTTATTATTTACTATTATTAAAAGGAAAAAACAAAAGAGAATTCTTAATACCCACATTGAATATCTCTTAGTAGAAGTCATAACGAGAAACGCAGACTCTAAATGGAAAAAAAACATTGGATTTATAGTTCACGATCCACTGATATTAAAAGTATTCAAGGGCTTTTTGGAATGATTTTAATATGGATAAAAAAATTGTCGCCATTGTCATGGATTTATTTTTGAAAGGATTTATTTTTATTTAGACTTAATCAATATAATTAAAAAAATAATAGATTTAAAAAATTTATTTTTATTTTTTAAGTGTATTTATTTATTATCATTGTTATCTAAAAAGGAAAAAAAAGAAGAGAATTTTAATGTCTAGAAGTCATAATGAAACCAAAAACCCTAAAATGGAGCCTCTTTCCATGATCCAATCCATCTACAGGTGTGAGAGATAATAAATATTAAATATATTCGTAATTGTTATAAAATATTTTAAATATCTTCACACTATTTATCATCATTTGAAAATAAAATTTAGATGTAATTAATCTTTGGAATAATATCTCAAATTTAAACGGCAAAAAATATCATATTCCATTTTCATCCATAAACACAAAAAAAAAAATATTTATTTTATTTTATATTTTTATTAAATAAAGTATATTAAAATTATATATAATGGTAATTTTTATTAGTCATTTTATTTATAAGGAAATAGTTATTTTATGTAAATGATGAAATAGATTAAATAATTTCAGTAAGAAAATCATAACATCAAATGCTAAGATTTTACTCAAGTATCCTATCATAATATAATCAGATAAAAACAAAGAACAACTCAATGATCTGGTGTTGCTAACAATTAAAATTCAAGATATAAAATTCAATACCATATAAATCAATAATTTAGGTTTAATGTGCTCCAAAAGAAACCTATCCCCATCTTGAGACCATGGACATTTTCTGAAACCTCAAATCCTAATTCTTTTTTAACCCAAATCCCAAATGGATCAAAAACATTAAAAAAAAAAAACTGAAAAAAGAAAAGGAAAGAAAAAGAAAGAGTTTTGTTTTGTGGATATTATATTATAAGCAAAAGAAAGCTATTTGGGGAGCAATCATTATTTTTTTCTGGAAAATTGAGTCTGGTAGTTTTTTCTGCAACTTGAACTTGGGATCTTCTTCTCCTTCTTCTTCTTGTTCTGGATTTGGATCACCACTCAAACTTAGAAGTTCTATTTCATATGAGGATTCTGGGAATAAATCTGATAGTTTTTTCTTCAACTTGAACTTAGCGTCTTTTTCTTCTTGTTGTTTTGGATTTGGAACAACACTCACTCTCATGAGTTCTATTTCATCTGAGGATTCAGGGTGTCTCTGTGATCGCGCTTCATCATTACGGATAGTTCTTCAAATTTCCGCAATGATTTTAAGGACATGATTTAAGGGAGCATTTGGCGTGGTATATATATATTGAAATTATTTTGGTAATCCCAATGAAGAAGCAAAGAGCACTTGGAATTATTCTCACTCAAAATAAGGTGATGCCCCCAAATTTGTAAAATCTTTCCAAATTGGATTCTCCTTAAAAACTATATTTAATCTATAACAAAAGAAGAATATCACAATAATATTTTATTTTTTAAATATTCCTTTTTTATATATATAATTTTCTTTTGTAAAATAATAATTGTATAGTAAGATTTAATTTATTTAGAAATATTAATTAATTTCTACTCCTATATTAAAAATAACTATATATATAACTATATATTCCTCTTTCTTATTTTCTTAAAAAAGTAATTATTATTTTTAACAAAATGTATTTACATGAAATAGAAATAAACATTTTTATCCAAAAAAAAAACTTATTTTCCGAGAAAAAACATGGGATGTGATAGAATCCCAAATCTTATATTATTTGATTTTTTATCCAAATATTTCTAAATAAATTTGGAGAAGAAGATGTGGAGAGTATTCAAATCGGATTTTCCACCTATTAAAATATTGAATGATTATGAATATTCACTCTCACGTTTTTAGTACCAGCTTGCCTTTTTTCAATTTTGTTCTGCCATTTGCCATGGTGGAGCATTGAATGTGACCATTCTTTTTGAGGAAGGCTTTGGTCAAAAGCCGTCTATGTTACATGAATGGTGGATGGAAAATGACCTCATGTTTGGCAAGAAAATTCCTCTTTGCTAAGAAAATTCTTGTGATTAGATTTTTGTCCCATACTTTAAAATAAAAAAAACATCAGTTTAGTGGGGTTCCAAAAAATGTTCAAAAGGTGGGTCCTCATCAAAACCAAGGACATGCTTTAAATTTTAAAAGTTAAATCATAATCGCACATCATGTTTTAAACTTGAAATTAAAAATTTGAGCAATTTTTCAAACTTGTATGGTGGATGGAAAATGACAGCGTGTTTGGCAGGAAAAATAATATGTGGTAAGAAAATTCATGCAGCCTTCTAAAATCAAAGTTTAGTACCAAAATAGTACTTTTAAAATGATAAAAAATACTAATTTAGTATAGGTTTGAAAAAATATGTGACGCCCCAATCCCGGGGTGTCTCGTTGACCACCCGTCATGTAAAACTCGGGAAAATTCAAATTTTTTGAAAAAGGGTAAAACGGTAATTTCGATCAAAACCCGAAATTTTTCTAGATCTCGGATGACAAAATGGATTTCACCGGGCCAATCGTCTCACAAATCTAGCTCACTGAATTTTGTCAATTTCGAGACGCTTGAATTTCAAGTTTTCCGAGGCACCGAGTGTCGGATGCCGTAAAACAGCTTGTAAGAGACATGTGATGTGACAAAAGTCACCTACTACATGTGGTCTGGCGTATATATAAAGGTATGATTAGTGAGATGATGGGAATGAATGGCTTAGATTAAGCCATATGTCAAAAATCCAAAACTTAAGGACACAATGAGAATTTTTGAAAAGTTAAACGAGCATAAGACAAGAGGGAATTGTTTTCTTCTCTATTGAAACACAAAAAACGGACAGTGAGGGCTGGATTCAGATTTGAGAGAGAGAGAGAGTGTGACTTTTCTCTAGATTTCCCTGCTCGACCGTCTTGCCGACCTTGAGCCAGCAAGCCAGCTCGATCTACGCAAGGGAGCATGCTGGCCATGATGACCGATTTGTCGGAGTTCCAACAACTCCAAGAGGTAGGGATCTTTCCTACTTGTGTTATTCTTTGGCTAAGAGCCATGTGTATGGTTAGGGATATTCTGAGGATTGATTTAGCCATAATTTCGGTCTCAAAACATTTGAACCGAGTGAAGAAACCTTATCGCGGGCTCGAATCTGTCGCACCCAAGGGTTTCATCTGCTCACGTGATTTTGTTGTGGTGATTTTTTTGTTGTCAAGTGATTCAAAAATGAATTTCTTGGATTGTTATTAGCCCATGAAAGCACTTTATTGCTATTGATTATGAATTGAATAACATGAATTATGTGAATTTAATTATGTTAATATATACATGAAAATATATTAGCATGAATATTTCGAATTGGCATAGACTCCATATGCAATCAAAATTCTAGAATATTAGTGTGGAAAGCATGATGAAAGAGAAACAAAAACGTAAAATGTTTGTGAAAGGAATTTGACAGCACTCTTTCTGAGAATGTGTTGTAGATTGTCCAAGAATTCACGTCTAAGGCCCATGAATTGTTTCGGAAGGTTATCCAACAGATTCTCCTCGGAGGGTAGTCCAATATGTTTACTGAATCTCGGTAGTAAGTTTTCGAGAACAAAAACCTTTTGTTTTGAAAACTGTATTTTTACTCGCAATTGAGACATGGGATTGGGCATGTAGACATTCAAGTAGGATCATGTATTTACTTGAGTGTGATTGGTTGCCATGACATGTGCACTTAGCCGTGAAAGAACTCCATGTAGAAATTATCACTATCGGGCTTTGTTCACCCCGTCGAGGATCACTATTTCGTGCATGTGAAGTGTACAGAGGACTACGCCACTAGAGTGTCGTGTTTAGAAGAGAGCCGAGTTGTGGCTTTGGGTATTCGTTTTGTATAACATGTATTAAAACTCTAAATTTTGATATATGTTTTGTAAAGAGTAATTTATTAACTCTTGAACTATTGTATATAGTTGATGTATTTTGTGAGTATTGATGCAGGGGCCCAAGTGGCCATTATTTTACTCGCATGTGGACCTTGTGTGGTCATTGTTAATTATTGGGATAGGTTTTGTGACTCGGGCAGCCCTGCGACAAAGGAGACTTCGCATATTTTCGCGTGAGTGGTGTCGGGTTACCGTGACATCCACGAAGTATTCCGCTGCGGGTTGACGGGTTGTCAACGGCCCCGAATGGGGCTACACGCCAACTCCACTTAATATCTGTCTCATATCATGAGACATATACATGAGTAAAAATGGCCACTTGGGCCCATACATCAATACTCATCAAGAATACACCAACTACATACCATAGTTCAAGAGTTATTACATTACTCTTAACCAAAACATATATCAAAATTTAAAGTTTTAATACATGTTATACAAAATGAATGTCAAAGCCATTAACTGCTTTCTAAAACTCGGCCTCTAGTGAAGCCGTCCTCCCGTACACCCCTCGCATTCAAATAGTGATCCTCGACAGGTGAGCAATGCCCGCAGTGATAATTTCTACATGGGTTACTCCCACCTAAGTGCACATGTCATGGCAAACAATCACACCTAAGTAAATACATGATCCTACTTAAATGTCTATATGCCTAATCCCATGTCTCGAAATTCACCGACTTCACACATGCCTAAAGCTAAATGGCGAAAGAAATACATTTTCAAAACAAAACTTTTGTCGATCACACTACCGAAGCCTCATAAATATATCGACTACCCGAGGCGAATGCTGAATCATTTTTCCGAACGCCATGGGTTCGCCCGAGATGAACCGCTGGACAACTCTGCCGCAATTCTTCAAAAAAAATATTCCTTGAAATTCCTTTCACAACCGCTTACTTTTCTTCATTTTCGCACGCGCACTCACACCTATCGTTCTAGGGTGCCCTGGTGCATATGGAATGCATTATGCCATTTCTAAACAATTCATGCTAATATATTTACATGCATATATTAACAAAATTAACTCACATAAATCATGTTATTCAATTTACAACAATAACACCAAAATGAGCTCACATAGGCTAATTAAAAAATCAAGCAATTCATTTTGAATCACCCAAACCACACAAAAATCACACAACATATCACGTGAACAGTAGAACCTTAGGGTCGGCACTGTTCACGGCCACACAATGGGGATTTTCTCCACTTGGTTCAAAGATTTTGAGACCGATAACACGACCATTCAGGCCTTAACAACTCCCCATCCATAAAAATGGCTCTTAGCTAAAGAATAAACCAACTAGGAAAAGATCCCTACCTCTTGGAGTTGCCTAACTCCCCAAAGCTCTGGGTACCTAAGACGTAGCCCTTGCCACAGAGAACAACTTGTGTTTGCTTTCGACGAAAAACCGATTCGGCCCGAACGCCGAGAAATCTATAGAGAAGTCACTCTTTCTCTCTCTAGATCTGAATCTTCCACTCACTGCACGTTTTTCTCAAATTTGGAGAAGAAGAAGACTATTTCTTCTTTTGTCTTATTCACTTAAACTTTTCAATTATTCCATCCTTGTCCCTTCATTTATTTACACATGGCTTAATTCCAGTCGGGCCTTCACATCTCACTAATCACGCAAATACGTATCGCTACGTACATGTAATAGGTGACTTTGTTACATCATATACTCCTTTCACAAGCCGCATACGAATAACCGACACCGGCAGGCTCAAAACGGAAATTCCCACTTAATTCGACGAAATTCAACGTGGTAGTTAGATTTCGTGAGACGATTCCAAAGGTGAAGTCTGTTTCGTCATCCGAGATCTAAAAAAATTTCGGGTTTGGACCGAAATTACCATTTTACCCTTTTTCGTAGTAAAAATTAATTTTCCTTATTTTACAAATACCAAACTATGGGTTTCATCAAAATCATAATTATGATTATGGTTATAAATTTTTTTTTTAAAGTTAAAACCGTAATGACCAACTATGGATTTTTTGGCATAATTCTAAACATTTTTTTAAACTATAGGTGATGGAAATGATAATATGTTTGGCAATAAAATTTCTCTTTGCTAAGGAAATTCATTGCCTTCTAAAATTAGAGTTTTGTCTCAAAATAGTACTTTTAAAATAAATAAAATATCAATTTAGTTTAGGTTTGATAAAAAAATAGCCTGACTAGTGGGTCCTTATCACAATTGTAGTTGATGACTACAGTTTTATTATTATTTTTGTAAGTTAAAATCCCAATCATCGACTACAGTTTTAAGCATTAATTTGCGTATTTTTTTTCAAACCTGTATGGTGGATTGAAAATGATTGCTTGTTTGGCAAGAAAATTCATCTTTGCTAAGAAAATTCATACTGAAAATATTACTTTCAAATAAAAAATATACCAATTTAGTATAGGTTTAAAACAATGCCCTAACTAATAATCCTCATCAAACCATAATTGATGACTACGTGTTTTAATTTTTAAGTTAAAACCGTAGTCAGACACACTTTTGCTTAGGAGTTAAAACCGTATTTACCAACTACGGTGTTAAGCACTAATTTAGGAATTTTTTCAAACATGTACTAAATTGATATCTATTTTTTAATTTTAAAAATATTATTATGGAACAAAACTCCTAAAATCACCCATCTTTGAAAGTTGTGTTGGATTAAAATCATCGAAAAGACTCTTTGTGGACAATAATGGGCACTTCGGCAAGACTTTTGACCTTGAGCTTCATCATATGGATGTTAAGACTCCGCATTTCTCAATGGTGACATTGATGAAAAATCCATATGGTGCAACCAGAAAATTTTTGTGTCAGGAGATACAAAGAGGATGGTTTGGTGTTAAAGAAATCCATCTATGGGAGTCAATGGTATTACAAGTTTCATAAAGTTATTTATTAGCCGGTGATTTAAATATAAATATGTTATCGCATGTTGTATTTACGAAAATTTACATTCAAATGTAGGTTATATATATTTCAGATACAATTAACACAATATGTCACCAAAGTGACCATTTTGTGCAAATTAATTTATTTCAAAATATAACAAGATTATGTGCCTGTAATTTATGTGAATATTAATCGTTCTCTGATTCATCTTCTAGTTCTGCTTCTAACATTAATGCCAGCATTAATTCTATTCCTATGCTAAATGTCACAAACTTCAAGACATGGCATGAGAACCTCCAAATAGTTCTCGGTGTCATGGATCTGGATCTTCCGTTAAGAGCTTCTCTTTCTCCGCACCCTTTACCGCTGAAAGTCTTCCGATGAAAGAGGGATAAGCTAAAAGGTGGGAGAAGTCAAAACGCATGTGTTTGATGATCATTAAGAAAGCCATTCCAGAAGATTCAGGGGCAAAATATCCGAAACGATAAAGACAACCAAAGATTTCCTACAAGAAATTAAGAATAGATTTGCCAAGAATGAAAAGTCTGAAACAAGTACACTTTTGGCAAATCTCATGTCAATGAGATATAAAGGTAATGGGAACATTAGGGAGTACATTATGGAAATGTCTCATCTTGCTTCAGTTAAGAGCACATAAACTTAATCTCTCTCGAGGATTTGCTTGTGCATTTGGTTTTGATATCCTTCCACACAATTCGGCCAATTTAAGGTGAGCTACAATCATGCAAAAGGAGATTTTGGTTCTTTAATGAGCTCATCTCACATTGTGTGCAATAAGAGGAAAGGTTGAAGCAAGAAAATATAGAAAGTGCTCATTTGACTGGTACTTCCAAGGATAAGAAAAGAAAGAAGGATAAAGAAGCTGCAGAGGTTCCATATCAAAAGAAACAACATAAAGAAAAAAAAGTTGATGGTTGTTTCTTCTGTGGAGCTGTGGGACATAAGAAGAAGCAATGTACCAATTATCATGCTTGGTGTGCAAAGAAAGGTACACTTCTTAATCTAGTTTGTTATGAGGTTAATTTGACTTCGACACCTAAACACACTTGGTGGATAGATTCTGGTGCAACCACTCACATCAGTGTGTCCATGCAGGGTTGCTTGAGTATCTGAAAGCCAAATGATGGTGAAAGATACATCTTTGTAAGCGATGGCAAGAAGGTAGAAGTTGAGGCAATTGGGACATTTAGGTTATTATTAAAGTCTGGTACTTATTTGGATTTGAATGAGACATATGTTGTACCGTCCTTTCGACGGAATTTGGTTTCTATTTCTATATCGACAAATGCATAGATACTTGTTCTTTTGAAATAATAAATTTAGTCTTTTTCATAATCAAATTTGGTTGGTACTGGTTCTTTATCTTATGTAGATAACCTTTATATGCTTGATATAGTTGCTTCATATCAGGAAACCTTGCAATTAAGCACTCAAGGTGTTAAAAGAAAATTAACCGATGAGAATTCCTCATCATTATGACATAAGAGATTAGGTCACATCTCCAAAAGGAGAATTGAAAGGCTTGTGTTAGATAGGATTCTAGATTCCCTTGATTTTGCAAGACTTTGAAATTCTGCATCAAATTACAAAGGAAAACAAACAAACACAAGGAGATTTGGTGCCAACAGGGTTACAGATGTCTTACAACTGATACATACAGATATTTGTGGGCCATTTCCTACGATTTCATGGAATGACCAACAATATTTTATTATGTTTATAGACGATTTTTCATGTTATGGGTACCTTTATCTCATTCATGAAAAGTCTCAATCACTGGAAGTGTTCAAATCGCTCTCAAAGTCAAGGTTGGAAAATCAACTCAACAAAGGATTAAAACGCCGATCTCGACCATGGTGGTGAATACTATGGAAAGTATAACGGTTCAGGTGAACAACGTCCAGGACCATTTGCTAAATTTCTAGAGGAGTGCGGTATCGTCCCACAGTACACCATGCCAGGTTCTCCAAGCATGAATGGTGTTGCTGAAAGGCAAAATAGAACGCTCAAAGACATGGTAAGAAGTATGATTAGTCATTCTAACTTGCCAATATCACTCTGGGGTGAAGCATTAAAGACTGTAGCATATATCCTTAACAGAGTACCAACTAAAGTAATTGCTAAAACCCTTATGAACTTTCATCAAGTAAGAAGCCTACCAAGCACTTACACATTGGGATGTCCAATAAGCAAGGCTTTACATGCCACATGAAAAGAAATTGATTCAAGAATGGTTAGTTAAGTTATTTTATTGGATACTCCCGAAAGATCCACAGGGGTTACAAATTCTATGATCCTACTACTAACCAATTTCGAGACTCGAAATGCTCATTTCTTTGAGGATGCTGAGTTGACGGGGAGATAAGGATAGGGATTTTGCTTTTAAAGAGGAATATGTTGATATTCCCACAACTGTCATTGACATTGATCAGGCTCCTATACCTGACATTGTTCAAGAAGCAGATCCAAATCAAAACAATATCCAAGAACCTCTCATTCCAGAAGAACAAAATCTACCTCCTCCAGAACCTATGCCATTAAGGAGATCCATTAGAGAAAGGAGAAGTGCATTGCCAGATGATTACATTGTATTTCTTCAAGAACATGAGTTTGACATTGGTGCGATGGAAGATGACCCAATCAAACTTCCGCCGCTTCCCGGAAAGTTCTAAATCTCAAGAGGAATTGATGCCATGAATGAAGAGATCAAGTCCATGAAGGACAATGACGCTTCGATCTTGTCCCATTGCTCGATATAGAAACCCATTGGTTGCAAATGGATATTTAAAACCAAGAGGGATTCGAAAGGTGATGTGGAGAGATACAAAGCTCGTCTTGTCGCTAAGGGTTATACACAAAAGGAAGGCATCTGTAAAACCTGAGAAAATTCTAATTTTCTGAAAAAGGGTAAAATGGTAATTTTGGTCAAAACCCGAAAATTTTCTAGATCTTGGATGACAAAACAGACTTCACCGTTGGAATCGTCTTGCGAAATCTAGCTACCACGCTGGACGATTAATTGGTGATACGGAGACACGCTTTGAGGTACCTAGGTGCCCAACATAGCTCGTGAAACACATGATGCAAAATAAACAAATTAACACATGTACCTATGTGACACATGTTGCATGATTAGTGAGAGAAGGAGATGAATGACTTAGATTAAGCCATGTGTCAAAAAGCTTGTAAAATCAAAACTAAAGGACAAAATGAGAATTAAGTGAAAAGATTAAATAAATAAGACAAAAGACCATCTTCTTCTCCATTTTTCTCATTGAACGACAAAGGAGGGGGAGAACTAGCTAGAGAGAGAAAGTGTGACTTCTCTCTAGATTTCTCGCTTTCGCATTGTTCGCTCGCTTCGCCAAGAAGCAAAGTTGTTCACGCTGCAAGGCCACGCTGCGGCACTGGCACGGAGTTCGACAACCCAAGAGGTAGGATCTTTTCTATTTGCTTTATTCTTCGCTATTTCATGTAAATGGATAGGGATGTTCTGAGGCCAAATGGCCGTGTGTTTTTCAGTTCCAACGATTGGGATTGAGTGAGAAACTCCCTATGGTGGCCGTGAACAAAGGCTTGAGCTTCCAGGTTTCACGTTGTTCACGTGATATGTTGTGTGATTTTTGTGTTGTTTGGATGATTCAAAATGAATTGCTTGATTTGTTAATTAGCTCATGTGAGCTAATTTTGATGTTATTATTGTGAATTGAATAACATGATGTATGTGAATTAATTTTTGTTAATATATGCATGTAAAATATATTAGCATGAATTGTTTGAAATGGCATAATGCATTCCATATGCAACGGCACCAGAACGACATAAAAAGTGCGTACGACACGAAATGAGAAAAGTGAAAGCAATTTCAAGGAAGATTCTTTCCAAGAATTACTTCCTTGAGAGTTAATAATCCAATAGTCATCTCGAGGTGACCTATGACTGCTTTCGAGAATTACCTAGCAATTCACCTAGGAGGGTTGCCCAATATATTTACCGAAACGTAGTAAGTTTTTTGAGAACAAAACCTTGTTTTTGAAACTATATTTTTCTCACATTGTATTTAGGCATGTGTGAGAGAGTCATGAGACTCGAGACATGTATTGAGCATGAAGACATTCGGGCAGATCATGTATTTGCTTGAGTGTGTTTGGTTGTCATTACATGTGCACTTAGGTGGGGAGTAACCCATGTAGGAGATTATCGCTACTGGGCATTGCTCACCCTGTCGAGGGATCATTATTTCGTGCATAGGAGTGTATTGTGAGGACGACGCCACTAGAGGCCGCATTTTAGAAGAAAGTTTCCGATTGTATTTGGTATTCATTTTGTATAACATGTATTAAAACTTAAATTTGATATATGTTTCGTTAAGAGTATTGTAATAACTTTAACTATGGTATAGTTGGTGTATTCTTGATGAGTATTGATGTATGGGCCCGGGCGGTCGCTTATTCATGTACATGTCTCATGATATGAGACATAGATATTCGCAGCTGACGGTATCAACGACACCGGATTGGGGCGTGCCACAAAGATCGACATAAAGAGATTTTCTCTCCGATTTAATCTTAATCGACTCTTTAGACAATGGCACTTCAGGGCGCACTTTGAATTCTCAGCTTTCATCGATGTGGATGTTAAGTCTACATTTCTTCAATGGTGACATTGATGAAACACCTATATGGTGCAACCGTAAAATTTTGTGTCAGGAGATACAAAGAAGATGGTTTGCAAGTTAAAGAAATCCATCTATGGGCTTAAACAAGCTTCTCGTCAATGGCATTACAAGTTTCATCAAGTTATCATTTCGTCTGGTTTTGAGATGAATATGGTAGATGACTGTATATATATCATAAGTTCAGTGGGAGTAAGCATATTTACTTGGTTTTATATGTTGATGACATATTGCTTGCCACCAACGATATAGGCATGTTGCATGAAACCAAGAGATTTATATCAAAGAAATTTGATATGAAAGATCTTGGGTGGATGCTCTTTATGTTAGGTATACAGACACCCGGATTCGATCTCGGGAATACTTGGTTTACTGCCAAAGAGCTATATTGGAGAAAATTTAAAAGGTCGGCATGCATGATTGCAAACCAGGTAACACCCCTGTGGCTAAGGGAGACAAATATAGTCTCAATCAATGCCCCAAGAATAATTTTGAGATTTAGGAGATGCAACAGATTCCTTATGAGCAATAGGAAGTCTGATGTATGCTCAAGCATGTACCCGTCCGGATATTGCGTACGTTGTTGGCATGCTGGGCAGATATTTAAGCAATCCTAGAAAGGATCATTGGATAGCAGCCAAGCGTGTCATGAGGTACTTACAGAGAACAAAAGACTACATGCTCACTTATCGAAATTCGGGACGCTTGTAGATCATTGATATTCTCGACCGATTTTGTCGATGCCGAGATAGCATGAAATCTACTTCAGGCTATATGTACTTGCTTGCTGGAGGTGCTATATCTTGGAAGAGTGTTAAACAGTCTATTATAGCTTCTTCCACCATGGCAATTGAGTTTGTAGCTTGTTATGAGGCATCTAATCATGGAATATGGTTGCAAAATTTTGTCACTGGCTGCGTGACATGGATGGCATTGGAAAGACCACTTAAGTCATTTTATGACAAATAAATCATTAATACTATATTCCAACAACAATGTGAGTTTGATCGGGTCAAAATTTATAGACATCAAATTCCTAGCTTTGTCAAAAGAAAGGGTTCAGAGTGGACTTATATCTATTAAGAATAATGTGGTCAAACCCATGATTGCGCATCCACCGACTAAGCGGATTACCACCGGTCTTTCATGAGCACACCGCTTCATAAGGAGTGTGGCTTCAGGATGTGTCGCTTTAGTGGGAGTTTGTATTTTAGATGCTTTTTGTGATACTTTTGTTATGGATATTATGGATTTTAAGGTTATTGGTCATAAAGAAGTATTCGCCATCCACTTTGATTTTGTATGGTTTGATCTCACTAAGGTTTAAGGAGGACCAGTTGGAAATAGGCATGTTGAAATCACATAGTATGAAATTTCCATGCTACACATCCACACTTGATCTTTGTCATTAGTTACATTGATATGTGTGATCATTGATGGGTCTAGTTATGAAATATGTAACGACGATCGCTTTGGTTCTATATTGGTGTAGTTAATGGACACGATTGTTAATATATATAAAGTTTTGATAGCAAAACTCATGAGCTCATAAAGTATAATTCACGTTTATAAAGTTACATATATAGCCCAAGTGGGAGATTGTTGAGTAAAATAAAATATATGGGTCGTTGTATATATTAAATAAAATGTGCATTATAGGCTATCAATAAAGTTAGGCTAATTAAAGTGATTAATTTTAAGTTTTGAGGCCTTAATTAATATATTATAAAGTGTGGGCATCAATGTGTAGAGATGCCGAATTTCTATTTTTATGATGAGTTGTAATAGAAATTATGAATGGGGCCAGACTGCTCATATACGCATGATTGTTTATAAATAAAATATGGTCCCCAAATCACATAAGGTTTTTCTTTCTTCTGATTCCTATTGTCAGAGAGAAATATTAGACATAAAACTAGTGTAGATCTGGAAGATCATAAAGCCTCAAACTCATATTCAGATTTGGAAGATCATAAAGCTTCAGACTCAGATTCAAATATCTCAATATTTTGTTATGGATCCAGCACGCTTCGCTAACTCGTGATTTTGATTCTTGATGATTCAATATGAATGTTCCTGTTTGTGTGATGGTTTTCACATAATTTTTTTTTTAAATCTCTCAAGTTGTTGACAAGAATTGCTTCTAAAAACAAAGTTAAAACAAAGATAACAATTTTGGTTAATTTTCCTTTTTGGTTTGAAAAACATGCAGTTCTCTTTTCTTTTTTGTTATGAAAAATACAAAATAATTTAGTGAACAAAAACAGTTTTCAAAAACACTAAGGACCTATTTGGTTCCCTTTTTTTTAAATTGTTATTGTTCTTAATGTTTTTTAGAAAAAAAAGGAATCAAACGTGTTCTTCCTATTTTTCTTATTCTTTTTATTTTTTTAGAAGGAAACAGTCTTTAAAATATATATATATATAATTTTATATTTTAAATGATTAATAAAATTTTAAAAAAATATGTTTTTGGAAACTTCTAAAGAATAACATAAGTCTCTCAATTCAAAAATTATGATATTATTAGGATGGAAGATAAGGAGAATGTATTATAGTATGAATAATTCCATGAATTGTAGATCATCTTTAACAGAAGATATCTTTGTCGCTTTTGACAAAGGGAATGAAGAGCCGCCCCCTTATAAGCAAATAGAGAGCTACACATATTTAATTATGGAAAAAAAACTATATAATATATAATAAAATAAAAGGGTACTCCAAATGGAGACCTACGCATATTTAATTATGAAAAATAAACTATGTAATATAATAAAATAAAAAGGTACTCCAAATTCCAATCATTAATTATGGTACTGGTTGGTTGAGGATAATTTTTAGCTTATTTCCTTAGTTGAGGTAGGTCGCCCCATTATTTTTTGTTAGACTACGAAGTATCTTGAGTTGGGTTTGTTCATATATGAAATGTGTAAAACCCTAGAAAATTCCAATTTTCTGAAAAAATGTACAATTATCATTTTGGTAAAAATGCGAAATGTTTCTTGATCTCGGATGACGAAACGGACTTTACAGTTGGAATCGTCTCGCGAAATCTAGCTACCACGTCGAATTTGAGACAATAATTTCATCGCTGAGGCAACCGGTGTCAGAACGATTCGTGAAAGACATGTGATGTCACAAAAGTCACCTACTACATGTACTCATGTGACACATGTTGCATGATTAGTGAGAGGATGAGATAAAGGCCTAGATTGTGCCAAGTGTCAAAAATCAAGAAAAGAGACACATTGGGAATTATTGGAAATGTTAATGGGAATAAGACAAGGATGAATAGTTATCTTCTCCACCACTACACAAACGTAAAGGGTCGGAACAAATTGGCAGTAGGCTGGTTTTTCATTTTTAGAGAGAGAGAGAGCTCATTCTCTCTAGATTTTTGGCCGTTTGGACCGTCGGTTTTAAACGGAGCAAGAAGCAAAGTTGATCTACGCGGCGAGGCCACGCGTGACACCGACTAGTGGAGTTCGGCCAACCCCAAGAGGTGTGGTGGATCTTTTCCTACTTGTGTTATTCTTGGCCAGAGTCATGTAAATGGTTGCAGGATACCTGAGGCTCTCTTGAATTCAGCCGTGAGCTGTCCCAAAACATTTTGAACCGAGTGGAGAAAACTCTATTGTTGTGGCCGCGGAACAAAGGCTAACCTCGAGGGTTTCACCGCTTCACTCGAATAGGCACGTTGATTTCATAATTTATACGTTGGAGGATTCAAAAATGAATCATCGATTTGTTAATTAGCCCATGTGAGCTAATTTAGAAATATTGATTGTGAATCTTGAATAACATGATTTATGTGGATTAATTATGTTAGTATATACATGTTTTATATATTAGCATGGTTGTCGGGATTGGCATAATGTGATTCCATATGCATCAGGCGTTTTTAGAACACTGGATTGACAAGGTTTCAATTTTTCAAAACCCAAAGGCAAAACACAAAAAAAAATGGGTACTTTTTGAAAAAGTGTTTCGATAGTATAAATAACACAAAAGGAAACCAAGAAGCTAACGAACATCACAAATGGTCTGCCAAAATATCAAAAACATAACAGCCACTTCCTTCGCTAACTGTCCCCCCAACCAAATGTCACATTGTCCGAATGGGGTCGGGATTGGAAAGTTAGAAAGCAGCGTTGCACTTGATGAGATGTACTGTTGTTGGATAGAGACTTTGCAAGCTCACTAGACCTATTAACTCGCCTGGGCTTCAAATAAACAAGTTAGGAGAAGAAAAAGAGAGGTATGATCATTTGAGCATTTCAAAATTACACCTTCATAATAATTTCAAAAGTGTTTTTCTGGCTATATTTGATTCCTACACTCTAAGCCTAACGGTACCAAAAACTCCTAAAACGGAGTTCGAATGAGAAAGTTATGAGCGAAACAAAATGAGGGTGCAATAGGTTTTTTTTTTTTTGAATAATAAAAAATTAAAAAATAAATTAAAAAAACAAAATTTTTTTTTATATATATAATTTTTGAAGACCACTTTTATTTTTTAATAGTGAAATGAAACTAAAAAAAAAAAACTGACTGTAAGATACCAAAAAGGATGATAAAGGAGAATTCACCAGAACTTATGATGAGGATCACAAGTGTTCCACAGCTCGTCAAATGCACTTAGGCACCATCCCTGGCAACGGCGCCATTTGATTCATGCCACAGTAGGTGTTCTAGAATCAACAAAATTTATATCCTAGGATTCCTACTGCCGTAGCAAAGCTACTGCAGTATAGCGGTCTAGGGTCGAACACATGGATGAGTTTTCTTTGTACAAATGACTTACAGTGAGCTTAAAACTAGTGAATTCAATTTGGATTTCAAGGTTTAGTAAAAATAGTGAAGTTGGATGGTTGGAAACTGAAAATAAACTGAAGAAAAATAATAAAAGAGATCGCCTGGGGTACGTGATAACGGCTTATGATCCTAGGGCAACTGAGAGGGTTTCCAGTGGTCATTTCTCGCTGCTGGGGAGGATGACCTATAGTCATATCCCAAACGGATCTTCATATTTAGGTATAAAACCTAACCCAAATAATTATCCTTTGAAAATGGTGTTCAATGGTGCAAAGAAGGTCACCGACTTCCGTGAAAAATAAGTCTCATTGACTCACATTCCAATGGGTCATAGATGGTAACTAATAAATCTCAGTGGATCTAGCAATAAGCATCCACTGAACCCTAAAAGCTTACCAAATAATAGCCATTCAAGATTCACAAACCTAAAGTTAGAAAGGGAACACAAAACTGCCAGTGAGTACCTACGTGAAGAACATGGAACCCTCTAGCCTTAAGATCTTGTACCCAACAACCTTCCACTTCAAGGAGGAAAGGGTTTTAGCCTCTCATCCTCCGAGTTGTCATCCTCGGAGGGTGTTTGGCAACCAAGAAAGGGAGAGAAAATGAAAGCGGCGTGGGTAAGAAAAGAGACGAGAGAGTCAAAGCTCCTCGCCAAAAGAAACTTTTATTAATGAAGGAGATGTCTATACAGTGCTTGTCTGGGGGCTTTTTATAGTCAAACCCCCTTTACAAATTACCAAAATAATGTAGCAACCACTATTACAATCTGGGGCAAAAGGAAGAAAACCAAAAGGGAACAAATGGTCAAAGCTTCAAAAAAGCAGAAAAGTGAATAGTGCAGAGGGTGAACAAAGGATCGGCATGATGCAATTACAGATGAATTTCGAAATTCTCACGTGCCATAAATTTCTTTCGCGAACTCCCAGAAAATTCCCCGCGATGCTCCAATTTCCTTGTATTTTCTGCTCTTCTTTCCTTCTAGTCTCTAATTTGCAATGCTGAGTTTGACTCGAATTCTTCGTGCTTGGATCGACTCAAAATTTTTTGCATAAATAGCTTGTAAAAATTGTAAAATTTGCCACAAAATACGATCAATAGCATAGTCGGGACCTTAATGTGCCAATTGGGTTAATTATGCTGATTAGTATACAAAAAGTACTCAAAACCTATAATAAACAGGGTTCAAAATAGCATTTTTTGAGCACTAATCATTGGACAGTCTCCAATAAACCACTTTAATAAAAAGCATTGGACAGTCTTCGATAAACCGCTTTAATCAAAAGCAATGGACAATCTTCGATAAACAGCTTTAATCAAAAGCATTGGACAGTCTTCGATAAACAACTTTATTCAAAAACATTGAACAGTCTTCGATAAACATCTTTATTCAAATTTATGAAATGCACTCGTGAGACTCCATTAGACGTAGTCCAAAGTACCAAGCTCACCACACACTCACTAAGAATGATGAATGATTATGATCGATGATGCCTTTTTCAACCTAATCGGGCCGGAAAGCGTGTAGGGCTGCCGGGCTGGACCCGGATTGCTTGTGGGCCGATGCAGTGTCTCGATCATCCGCAGTAGGATCGGCCGCTGACTGCGTGGTGCTCGGACGTAGCACTTCCGCAAAAACAAGAAGAAGAGGGTCGCGCAGGGCCGTGCCCGTGGCCGCTCCGATGCCTAAGCCGGGCTTTCTTTCGAGAGAAAAGAGAGACCGCTTTAGAGGGCGAATGTGCCGCAGGCGAGAAGGCGTCTGCGAGTGCGTACTCTTCACCACTGGGGTGATCATGTATTTATAGTGGATGTCCAAATCCGCCTGACCGAAACTAGGATTGGTTCTCATTGGATGGGATTTTCTTATCAAGTATCTTGATTTGCAATGGATTTAGAAAGAGTCGTTTATTTGGATAATCTCTTCCTTCCTTATTGGGGAGATCCAATCGTGATGACTGCTATTATTTTCCTTCCTTATTGATAAGATTTGGTTGACTCAGAGGATGATATATTGTTGCGGGGTTATTCTATTTTCTTGCTTCGGGGCGAAATACAATCGATTTTGCAAAGATATGGACCTTCTAATTCATTCGTGGATCGCCCTTGACCTAGTTCGGGCCGGGCCTTGCTTGAGCCGGTACCGAGGGGCTCGCGTATTGTGTCGGGAGCCCACTTCTTTGCTTGGTGAGTGGGCCCATGGTTCATTTTTCAAACCCTATCAATTGCCCCCAAATTTCTGGGTATGGGCACGCGGGCAAGGGTCAGACGCTTTCTGCATCGGATGTACTGAACAAATGTTCGCTGAGGTTGCATAGTTGGCGCTTAGTCGCCGGGCCACATATGGTTTCGTGATAATGACACTCTCGGGCTTTTCGCGCCGCTTCCTACCTCTTCTAGCTTCTTCGCTCTTTCGCAAACCTCCTCTCGTCCCGGTGCTTCTCCCGTCCTCCAACCTCTTCCGCGATCTCGCATTCTTTGCCTCGTAGTTCCCCGCTTGACCCTTTTGTGTAGAGTCTTTCCGCATTTTTCCTGAGGTAGCTTCTTCCGTCTTATTCCCGACCACCGCTTCTACCTCTTGGTTTTTCATCGGGTATGACGAGGCGCCAGGTTAAACGATCGATTTCGCTTTTATCATTATGGGTCCGTCGCCTTCTTTACGTGACATGGCGACTTCGCTTGTTGTCGGCCCCGGGACCCGTTAGGATGCTTCCCGCGCTCCGGGCCGTGGTTGAACCCCGAAACGCCTCGGGGCGCCCTCTCGGATAAGGATAAAGGGAAAATAAACCTAATTAAATATCCCGGGGCCGTGACATCTTAAATCGCCAGCCCAACATGCCGTGGATCGCGGACCCAGCAAAAGGCCCGGTCCTTCGTATGGGGTTACCTTGTCGAACACATCGGCACTCCCCCGGTGTCCGAGTATGGACCCCGACGCCTCGACTTTTATGCGCCTGTCGACGGCATGTTTCTTCGAGGCTCTTGATAATGGTCTGCTTTTCCAACGGCACCCCTTCATGAAAGGGGTCTCGCAACATCAACAACAAGCACCGCCCTTCCCAACTCGCTCCCAACGGTCAGTATTTTGGTAAGCCTATTGGCCTTTTAGGACGCAGGGCTCCTGCTGCTCCTAGCGTGGCTTTCGTTTCCTCTATCTTTTTAGCCCAAAGGAGACCACCGAGGGCTTCCTTTATTTCTCCAGCTTTGAACTCCTCCGTGATCTTCGATCTTCCTTCCTCCCATAGGTCGGAAGGGACGCTTATTTTTGTTAGCGGTCAGAATCGGGAATATGATCCTTCCGACAAGGACGACAGACTCGGGAGTTCCGCGCTCGACCACCCCCGATAATCTTCGTGAGTGTTTGCTCGCAGATAACTTGTGTGAAGGTCGCTGAATATTTCTGATTTTGTATTATTCTCATGCTTCCTAGGTGCTCGACTTGACCTTAGTGTCAAGATAATGCCGTAGCTCGTGTCGGGCGGAATGTTCCGCCGCCTTACGCGGAGTCGATAAAATCTGACATTCCCCGCCCGTTTAATTTGAGGTCCGCGACGCTCTCTACCGCTTCGAGGCCCTCATTCTTCCACCTGGGAGTCTCTCCCATTAGGCTTACTCACGCCACTTACTAGTGGGGAGAGATTTTGGTCCAGCTCGGGGGCAATCGTCCCTGGGGTTCCAGAGTGCGAAACTGAAAATCAAGCTCCATCGAGAAAGATCGACCGTTTCATCAAGGTTCAGAAATTGGGGCGCTCTCCTACTTCTTGCTCGGAAGCCGGAAAGGGCGCTAGCCGCCAGCGGCCGAGGCTCCTCGTGGTCACGAAGCTCTCCACCTTCTAAGCCCGCCAGAAGGCAAAATATCTCGATGGAGCCGCCGAGCGGCCGCCGCGGTTATGCCTATTACCATCTGGAATCCGCCTTCGGAGAGTGCTAGGCCACCGAAGGTGGAAGGAGTTGGAAGAGAAGAAACTAATCAAAAGTCAAGAAGATGAGGACTCTGTTTCAATGCCGAATCAAGGCGTGCGATTCGCCCGTCCTAAGGATTCTCACCGAGGTCGAAGCGCCGCCTGATGGAGTTTCGGTTCTATCCTTCGTGGGTTGCCCTGTAAGTCCTGTATCTGAGAATGTCTCAAGCTTGGTCCCATGTTGGATGTTGACTTCATGTTTGATGTGCGTAGCTACCATTTGAAGGGTTTGGCCGAGTATACAAACTAAACGAAAAGCATGTAAAAATCGCCCGGATTTATAAGGCGAAGGCGGCCTCTTTCTTCTCGGCTGGATCGGTTACAAGAATCGCGCGGCAGATGACCAACAAGAGGTGGAGAGGCTTAAATTTGATATAAAGCATGTATCATACGCTCGTACCGCGGAAAAAGAGAGGATGAAGTTCGGGCAGTTGCAACCGCAAGGCGAAGCCGGGCGGTCCGGGTGAGCTCCAGTTGCGCTGAATGATCCGATCGAGACCCGATGGGCTGCGTACCCTCCCGCACGAAGCCAGACGGCAAAGATGAGCTCGTCATTAATCGGGCGAAGCCGCGGAGTCTCAAGAGCAGAGCCGCGCGCGCTACTGGGCGACCGCGGTGATAAAGCAGGCAGCTAGCCGCGGGTCGCGGGCGCAGGCCTTCAGGCCAAGGCGCCGCAGACACGCCGTCGTGAGGCCTCCGAGGCTATAAATTCGGGCGGAGCGGGCCGACGAGGAGGTCGCGGATCACATGGATCTTCACCAAAGAAATATCCTCGGGTTGCTCGTGAGGGATGATACATAGCAGACAGGGACCGCCAATGCTCGTACCGGCCTCCGTGGCTCGCTTCAGCATATCGCGAACGCCCACCCAGATTTGGACTTCAACTTCGATCTCCCAAGTGACGAGGAGGCAGAGGAGTCTTTCTCTGCAAATTATTCTCAAGAACCGATACCCCCGGCCCAAGCTCCATTCCCCCTCTTCGGCCGTCTGCTCCTTCCCGCCGACGCCTAGGTTTCATCATTTCTACCGCCGACATCGACTTTTATATTTTTCTTTATGTACACTGCTTTATCGCCCGGGGCCCGAGACATATGTAGCTCTTTCTTTTAATAAATATTCATTTTATCGCCTGGGCGCTCACTATAGTATTTTCGCTTCATGGAATTGGGTATGGCCCGACCGATGGTCCGAAGGCAATTAAGCTCGCCAAATCAGGTCGCTGAGGCTTCATGGGCTAATTTAATGATTCGACCGATTCCTAGGCCGTAAGGCTCAGAGTAGGCGGAGCTCGCTGCGTCTGGAGTTTTACCGGTATTCGCTGAACGCCTTCGCGTCGAACTCCATTTCTAGCCGCATGACCTATTTTTGGCAGAGCTCGTCATCTTGGGTGGCTCACCTCCATCGACTGACTTGCATGAGTTGAACTGATTCCTTAGGTTGCATGACCTATTTTTGGCAGAGCTCGGTTATCTCGCGTGCTCTCACCTCCATCACCGACTTCGCGTGAGTCAACGTATTCCCCAGTCGCTGGCCCGCTTAAATCGCTGAGCTCGCCAATTCGAAGCAGGGCTCTGGCGGCCGAGTCGCGAGCCGAAGCTGACTTTTAGGTTGCATGGCCTATGTTGAATGGATGAACTCGTCAATGTGAGCTCGTCAACGCGAACTATTAAGCGAGCTCGCTGGCGTGAACCGTTAGCCGAGTTGTTTGCGTGAACTGGGAAGAGCCACAATACGGACAGCTTGGGTAGAGTCGGCCCATGAGAGTCGCGGCGCAGCTGGCCCATGTGAACTGCCGGAAGAGCTCGCCACGGCGACAGCTGGTAGAGCTCGCTCCATGAGAGCTGCCGGGGAGAGCTTCGCCCATGTGAATCGGCCGGGAACGCCGCCAATGTAGATTGTCATGGAGCTCGTCGGCGTGAATCGCTTTGGGAAGAGCTCGTCAATGCGAACAGTTGGGTAGAGCTCGTCCATGTGAAATTGTCAATCGCGAATCGCCGGGCGTGACTCGCTCTATGGTGATCGGTTGGCGAGCCGTTTATGTGAATCGCTGAAGAGCTCGCCACGCGGTCATTGCAGAGTCGCCTATGTGGAACTTGTCAATCGCGAATCGCCGGGCGGCTCGCCTATGTGAACCGCCGGGAAGAGCTCGCCTTATGCGGTCAGTCAGGCGTAGTCGCGAGTGAGTCGCTGGGCCCGCCGCCGAAAGGTTCGTGGCGTTTCCAACCCGAGCTGGATTCGACTTCAAGCAAAGGGGCCGCGGCCTGTGGCCGGCGGATCACCACGGAGCACGGGCTTCGCGCCGCGGGCTCGTGGCTTTTCACCGAGTATGGCGTAGCCGAAAGGGCACGAAGCCCGAAATGGTCTAACTCCCGGCGCGCCGTGGCCCGTGCAGCAGATGAGCCCGCCAGCGAGCCACTAGGCTCCCTCGGGCGCCAGTGGGCCTTGGTGGCGTTCCAAATGAGGGCGATGAGCCGAGCGGCACGTAGCCCGAGCCGTCCGACTCCCGAGGCGCCGCGGGCTTGTGCGCAGTGCATGAGCCTGCTAAAGTGAGCTACCAGCTCCCGGGCGCTGCGGCTCGTGGCGCTCCGGTACCGAAAGTGGCGATGCAGCCGAGCGGCAATGTAGCCCGAAATGGTCTCGACTCGAGGCGCGGCCCGCGGCAGAGCAGATGAGCCTGGCCAAAGTGAGCGCCATCGTGGGCTCTCGCCGCCGGCCTCGTGCATGCCTCCAAATGAGTGGCGATGTAGCCGAGTGGCAATGTAGCTGAAATGGTCCGACCCGAGGCAACGTGGCCCCACAGAGTAGATGAGCCTGGCCAAAGTGAGCCACTGGTCTCTAGCGCCCGTGGCCTTGGTGGCGTCCCACCCGGAGTGGCGATGTAGCCGGGAAGGTCACGTAGCCCGAGCATGTCCGACTCGAGGCGCCGTGGCCCTCGCAGAGTAGACGAGCTCGCCGGGTGAGCTGACCGGGCCCTCTCGCGCTGCGGGCCTCAGCGCCTACCGAGGGCGATGTAGCCGAGTGGCAATGTAGCCCGAAATGTCCGACTTCAGGCGCCGCGGGCCTCGCGGCGCAGTAGATGAGCTCGCCAAAGTGAGCTACTCGGGCTCCCCGCACCGCGGGCTCGTGGCGTTCCACCGAGAGCGCATGGGAATGGCGGCAATGTAAATGAGTCGGGTTCGACTCCCTGAGGCAAATAAGTGGCCTGTGCAGAGTGGTGATGAGCTCACAAAAGTGAGCTATCATTTCGTCGCGACGAATTCGCTTGATTGAATCACGCGGCATACCATTCACTTTTTGCATTTTCGAAAGGTGCGAACGCCTTTAATGCCGACACGGAGAATTGAACGCTCGTGTGACTTTTCGAAAGCCGGCCTTCATAAATGGCGCTTTATTGCCGGGGCTTATACTTCGTATATTTTGCTTCTCCGGTGCGTAATCCTGGACCGTGAGATGAATCGTCGGTCCGGTCAGTTTTCGTCGGGGATCCTTCAAGATTTCCGGGACAATTTCGCTGCTCTTCTACATGGAGTTGTGTTTTTCCTAGTCTCCCTTATGGAGTCATGTTATTCCCTAGCTTCGTGATAGGGAATGCGTCCGGAGAGGGCGATGCATTTCAAGGCGCCCCTTTTCCTCGTTCTTCTTCTTCCTTCCTCCTTTCTCCTTCTCCTTCTTTTCATCTTTCTTCCACATCTCATTCTCCCCTTGTTTCTTCGCACAAAACTCCTTCCATCCCTTTTTCTTCTCCTCTTTTCCATTCTCTTTCCTTCCTTCCTTCTTTTCATTCTCTTTCTCCTTGCCCCTTTATTTTTATTTTTATTTTTTAAAGGGAACTACTTGTACTGAGTGCTTTCAAGATGTAATCGAGGGAACTGCTTGTACTGAGTGCTTTCAAGATGTAATCGATGACACCACCGGGACAGGTCTAAATGTAATTCAACAAAAGAAACTTTTCCTTTATGTCTCGTGGAACCTTCTTATTGTGCTTTTCTAGTTTTATATCTCGAATCAAGTCGGGACGTCGACAAATATACTCCACGAACGCCACTCATCACCTAAGGATTAACAAGGCTCTATTTAACCTACAAACCGATGCCATCGGGTAAAAACGCTAAGATGTTCGCGCATTCCACGTATACGTAAGATTTTTCCTTCCTATGTCCGGGAGCTCATAATTGCCCTGCGCTCGACGAGACTCAGATATGATGTAAGGACCTTCCCGCCAGCCCGCTTCCATGCTACGTTCTTCCTTGTCGCGTGTGAGTTTCTTTAAGACTAAATCACCCTAAGATATAGCCTATGGGTTTGACTTTTTATTATAGTACCTTGTCATCTTCCTCTTTGATAATCCTCCGCACGCCTTGGGTCCTTGCTCGCGCTTTTCATCCAGAGCTCAAGTTTAGACGGCTGCCCTCGCCATTGTTCCACCGATGCTAACTCGATCCCGGGGAGACTTTATTCCTGACCTCAATGGGGCATCGCCAAGGTCACAGCTAATGGGGTTTCCCGTTGTCGACTTCTCCAGGTTTCTATAGGCCTATAGTACCGTGGGAGGTATTCTACCCAATTTCTAGTCTTCCGCTTGGTTTTCAAGGCGGCTTTAAGTGGTTCGGAGCAAGGACTTCTCGCCCGTCCGCTGATCACAGGCCGAGATGAGTAATAATTTTAATTCCGAAGCTCTAAGACGTAAATCTCTCGAATTTGGCGCTGGCCGAACCGTTTTCCGTCTGATATCGTATTTTGGAATACCAACCTCGCATGATGGCTCGCCACACAAAATTGCGTATCTTCCACCTCAGAATCGCGGGCTAAGGGTTCGATTTCCGCCCACTGGGTGAAGTAATCCACCGCGACGATTATGACTTCAGATCGACCTCACCAATGGGCGTGGGTCCCGCAGATGTCCAAACCCCACCGTTGAAACGGCCAGCTTGTGGATCGACGCAGTGGTCTCCGATGGGAGGAGGAGACTCGCGTGCTCCCGGCGATTCTCGTGATTTCTCGACTAGGTCGGGTCAGATCTCGAAAGTATTGTGGTACGTGCGAGTATCCCTCGCTCAAGACTTTTCCTCGCTAATGCTCGAGCCCGATATTATTCCCACATATGCCTCGTATTTCTCCTCAAGACGCACTCTGTCTTCTCCACGATGCATTTAAGGAAAGGTGTGAAAAATCCCCGCTGTGAGGCTTCCCTTGTGATCGTAACCCGCACTGCCTCTGGCCTAAATCGCCTTCGGCCTGCCTGTAGGCTTCCTCGCCTATAATATAATCCCAAATGGGCTCCATCCAAGTCGGTTTGACCCGACCCGGCAACCACCTCGCCATAGAGATCGCATTGAGGTTCCGCCAGTATTCGACAAGTGTCGACCGAGGTCTTCCCGTGAGGGCCGTGGCTGGGCCTTTGCCAAGGCGCCGCCGAGTTCTCTCGCCCAGAATGCTTGACCCGAACCCACACTAATTTTTTTAATATGTCACGGTCCTTTCGAGGTATAGAATCATCCTTTCACTTTGGCCTCGTGGTATCTTCTATTTGGTCCGATCACTACCGAGTCACCAGAGACCTCTAGCTGGTCGACTCTAATGAATGGGGCGAGGTCGAGGCCTCGCTATGACGGCCTCATACTTCGCCGTTTGTTGGAAGTATGGAATCCAACCGAGCGCATACTCAATGTCTATTCCTTCGGGAAGTTAGGATAAGACCTCGCCTCCACTCCCCAGCGTCAAGCTCCATCTACGAGTTTCCGGGCGGGAGAGGTCGGCCGCTGTTTGGGTGTCCTTACCGGGTTCCGCCTCGATGTAAACCCACCCACGGGGTCAGCCAAGACTTGCCCTTTGATGCGCTACCTGCATTCGATCGAAATCGGTCGCCCATGGCCCACTCCACGCCCTTCCCGAGGTCTCGGTTTGCGCAACACTTGAGCCATCCCATTCCGCTGAACTTATATGAGCCCTCGGAAATACGGGCGAGCTGAGCGCTACCAGAGCCAAAATTAACTTTTCCATTCTTGGGTACTTTCCTTCTCGCTTCCCTCTTAGAGCTCTACCGCATTAGTAAATCGGGTAGCCGAACTCGCCTTATCTCCTCGACGAGGCTGGCCGGCTGAAAGTCCACACGATTTGGGCATGAGGAAGAGCCCTTCGACAGGCTTACTAGAATTAGAGGGGAACTCAGTACGCTAATGTCAGAATGCTTCACACTTTGTATCCTATTAGTGCCTGTGACTTGAAAGAAAGGTCGCATTATCACTACTCGATATTTAACCCATGGAAAGTCAGAGATCCTTTCCTATCAGCGCCAGATTTCCTTTACACTGTGAGGGTGACGCGATGTCGAAAGCACCGCTTTATCTGTTCGATTTACCAATTCCCAGACATTATGAAACCGTGAATTTTCCTACCGACACGCCGAAGGCGTACACTTGGCCGGAGCTCAAATTTTCATGTTGTAACTTCTAGATTTGGAACGCCTCTGAGAGATGAGCAATGTGAAGGTCGGTTGTGTGGTGGATTTTACCAAAGATGTCGCCTATGTATACCTCCATCAGCCTATCTCGTCGGGAACATCCAGTTCACCAATCTCTGGTAGGTGGCTCCTACGTTCTTGAGTCCGAACGGCATCACCCGATAGCAATAGGTTCCTCGCAGACGAACGAGGCCTTTCTTCGGGCCGCCGTGGTCCATACCGGACCGGGTCAGAACCGGAAAAAGCATCCATAAACCGAGAAGTTCATGGCTCGCCGCGGGCATCCACGATGAGGTCGATCCTCTAAAAGGGAAGTCGCCCTTGGGCATGATTTGTTTATGTCAAGGAAGGATACGTAGTCGCCACTGTCGCTTGTTTTCTCGGACGAACGACGCCGCCAACCACTGTGATACCCACCTCCCGATCTCTCCCGCTGAGGAGTTTCTCCGGCCCCGCTGATGGCTTTTTCGCCTTTCGCGCAAAGCTCCTTCACTTGCTTGACCATGAAGGATCTGGCCGGTGTTTACCTGGCGCGTGATTACCGTAGGTCAATTTCTCCCATATCCGACCGCTTCCATAAGACGCCTATGTTTTGTCTCAAAATCGGTGCAAGGAGGCTTTTGAGGTCTTCGCTAGCTCGGAGCCGATATAGCGTAGATGTTCCGGTCGTCATCCAAATGACACGTTCTAGTTTCAAGGTTCTGGTCGTGGGCACTCGTCACGCATGTCAAGCCTGCCTATATTCACGTAGTTGACCGCTTGCTTCATGGAGGTCGTAGCATTCCCTGGCTATCCGTTGATCTCCTCGAACCATCTCTACTCCGTGTATGGTTGGGAACTTGATTATCATGTGGTATGCGGAGGGGATGGCTTTTATTACGTTGAGTGAGGGTCTTCCTAACAACATATTATAAGCCGCCCGGGCCTACAATGTGAGGAATCTTCGTCGTCACCGGCAAGGGGGTTTCTAGTGGTGAGCACCGCTGGATCGGTGCCCAAAGGTAACACCTTTCCCGTAGTGCCGCGTACGTGTGCTGACGGCTCCGCTTTTCTCTCCCAATGCCCATTTTATCGAAGGCTGACGCGAAGATGATGTCAGCGAACTCCCGCTATCAACTAGAACCCGATGAACTGTCTTGTTGGCCACACCGCGCCGAACTACCAATGGGTCAAGCCATGGGGCGCTGCATCCTTCCGTGATCCGAAGTCGAGAATGTGATGACGTCGAGTCATGCGCTTGGATACCGCCTTATTTCCCCCTGCATTTCCGCTGTCTTGATGTCGCAGATGGGCCTTCCGAAGCCGAACTAGACTCTCCCGCCGAATCCTCCCGAGATCACATGGATTTCTCCGCAAGGTCAGGCCGAGCTCGCCGCGGCCGAGGAGGCGTTGCCGAAGTTGGGGCCCGGCTCGGGTTTGATTCGCCCGACTGAGATATGAAACGCCGAGGTATCCACGCCAGATAAGTACTTTATTTTCCTTGGCATGGTCGAAACCGCGTGTTCATAGTCCCTGCGAAACTCGCAATACTGTGTCATTCTCGTACGGATCCGATTTCATTTGAGTTGGCCACCTAGGAACTGCCGCTCGCATTTCATGCAAGACCCGCGGACACCTGGGCGCGTCAAGTAGGGGAGTGAACCGCCGAGGCGAATAACGCCGCCGCCTTCGAACAGTAGGGACCGCAGACGGCCCCCGAGGGTCGCGCTTTAAAGGATCGTTTCTCCATCTGGGGATGTTTCTGACGCTTGTCTGGGGGCTTCGTCCTCACAAGCATTCTGCCTAATTTTCTCTTTGGCGGTGGAGTGAGCCTTCCTTCTGGATATGAGGGCTTCGTTTATATACTGCTATGAGCACCTACCATGCTCGCTCGAGGGTTCTTCGAGATGGAAACACGTATCCTTCGACTGCACTTCTAACCCAAAGAATGAACGCAGCGGATTGCGTAATTTTCATCTGGTATGTCTATCTTCGGGTGACCTGACGCTGGAATCTTTGCAACGAGGATTTCGCACTCTTCTGCGTGCCCTGTTTGACGGTCAATAGATGGTAACTCGGCTCTCGTATCGCCCGGGGCCCCGATGGAAGGAGACGAACGAATGGACAGCCAATGAAGAGATTGATGAAGGTGGAATTCTATTAAACCAGGCCAAGGCTGGGCCTTTAGTGTGGTAGCGAAAGCCCTGCATCGCACAGGGTCCTGATACCCATGTAACTCCATTTGATTTTTGTAAGTATTGAGGTGGTCAACGGGATCTTTGACTCCATCGAATGCTTCCACTGCGGGCATCAATTTCGCTGAAGAGGGTAGCGTAGCACCTCTACCAGCGGTGATTCAGCTTTGTTGTACCAAGGTGTCCATAGTGTCTGGTGCGCCCTTAACCACCTCTCACACCCGCCAGCTCTTGTTGAAGACTCAAACCGCTCCCATGATCGCTTCTCCCGCTCCCGGGCCGAGGGTGATGTAGTTCTTGTTCTCGGAGGTCTCCAGCATCGCCATCGCTTCCCCGTGGGCCGGCTAGGTCCGTGCCCCCCGCCCGGGCCTGGATTTTGCTTTCGCTTTCTCGCACCTCGGGAATGTCGTGACCGTGGTTGTTCCTCACGGGGAATGTTAGACCTTCCCGGGTCTCGCCGTGGTCTCCCGAGGATGTCAGACATTCGCCCGGTAAGTTGTTCTAACTCTTCTATCAGCGTTGATTGGTCGAGGCGGCGCTTCCGTTCTTCCGGTATCATCATCGGTCACCGCCCCCGAGGTCCGCCGTCTGCCGCTCGGTGGATCCCGCATTTTGGTTGATTACGCGGTTCGCTGTTTCGCTTCACTTACCGCGAATCGAAATCGTTGAGATTATAAAGGAACTGTCGTTCCTACAGACGGCGCCAACTGATGATGCTCTTTCAACCGAATCGGGTCGAGCGTGTGTGGGCCGGGTCGACCCTGATTGTTTGTGGGCTAGGATGCGTGGTCTGGATCGCCTGGCCGGTGCGTAAGATCGGTTAACGCTGATCCAGTTTCCGGACGCAGTACCGCATTAAGGAAGCAAATGACGGCTGTGCCTCGCGGTCGCCCGATGCCCAAGCCGCTTTTCGAGAAAAGAGAGAGATCCGCGAGATCAATGTGTCGCGATATGAGGCGCCTAAGAGCGCATCACCACGGCGCTATAGCGATAAGTGATGTCCAACCTGGATCAAACTGTAGATTTAAGTTCTAGCTGATGATTTTCATCAAAAGACGGATATTGTAATGGATTAGAAAGAGCTCATTTGCATAATCTTCTTCCTTATTAGGAGATCCAAATGGTGATGATCATATTATTTCCTTCCTATTGATAAGATTTGCCGACTCCAGATGATATATTGTTAGGGTTATTCGCTATTTTCTCGCTTAGCTTAAATACAACTGATTTGCAGATAAGGACCTTCTAATTCATTCAGATCGCCCTGACCTATGGCCGTACCTTCATTTTGGCTGGTACCGAGGGGCCTGGAGGCTGCTAGGGCACGCCACTTTCTGGGAGCCAGAGCGGCCCATGCAGGCCATTTTTCAAAACCCTATCACTAATCACACGACAATTAATGCGATGTCTGCATATGAAATTCAATTATGCTGGCCCATGCCAGCCATGCCATATGGATGAGTGCTATGATGGACATTTTAAACCACAGACACTGATGCATACTGACAATCGTGATCATTTAACATACAAATTTCCAACAAACGACACACAATACATGTCATATTATACACACATATATTGGACATCTACAAGCTCATCACCAATCAAGCAATATCTGAGATTATGCTCAGCTTAATTTGTTACTAACCATGTCCAGCCAACAGCCTACAACTGGGTTACAAACGGTCTGTTCACACAACATCAAGCCAAACCATTAGAACACACAATTTAGATTCCAACATTTTGAACCAAATATATCACTCCAATTCAGCAAATGATATCTACAATCATATACCAATTCAGGCAAAAAACTGACACAAAACTATTAAACAAATCCTGTTGTAGCAGTCCCTAAAAAACCACCATAAATTCGGAGTTATGGAGGCTCGGAGTTTGGGTGATTCAACTTCTAACACATCAGCGCCTCGGGATAGAGCCACAACCTCCTTGAAGGATACTAGTCCACCAAAGACTTTTTTCCCAATAAAAAATCAATCCCAAAAATCGATAGAAATTCGCCTAAAATTGTATAAACAAGGCAAATTTTAAAATGAATCATAAATACGTTATAGAGGCTTGTTGATCTAAGATTCAAAATTCTAAGATCAAGTTCTAAGATAGGGCTATAATTTCCTTGAAGGATAGTTATCCAAATTCTCCTTTTCAACCCAAAATTGAAATTCCAAAAACTGACATCATGCATAGGTCAAAACAAGACACTATTTGTGACGCCCCAAACCTGGGGTCCCATGACAAACTCGCACCTCGCTGAATACTGTGGGATGTCCAACCCCATGTCACTAACATAGTGTTCATAGCCCCTTGCATGGGGAGCTCTACCCAGAAAAATACAAAAACTTGTCCCAACACTTGTTAATGACCACATTGCATCTCACATATGAAAACACGGCCACTTGGGCCCCGCATTAATACTCCACAAAATACACCAACTATATAAAATAGTTCAAGAGTTAAGAATTACTCTTAATCAATACAGACAAAAATGTACCATTTCTAATACATGTTATACAAAAGTCTCTACCAAAGCCACAATCCATTTTCTTCTAACGTCTCATGAGCGCTGCCCACACCCTCAGATTCTAAAACAGATCCTCGACAAGGTGAGCAAAGCCCAAGAGGTGATAATTTTCATACGGGCTACTCTCACTAAGAATACGCTACAACAATCACATCCAAACAATACAGAACCACTAATATCTATATGATCAACCCCACGTCCCCAGTCCTCACCACTCTCACATATGCCTGCCGACGAGTAAATATCCGGAACAAAACAAAAGCTTTTGTTCAAAACCTTACCACCGACTTCGTAACATCGGACCACCCTGCGCGACGGCGATATTTCTCCGAAATGTCATGGTCCTCAACCGGCGTGATCCGCACAACTTCAGCAATTCTTCGGAAAATCTTCCTTGAAATTCACAAACATTGTTTCAATTCGCGTCACGGACCACCTTGGTCATTCTAAAGGCCCTAAAGTGATGGCGAACGTACATGCCAATCCCAAAACATCTGGGCGCTAATATATTCTACGCGCATGGCGTTATTAACATAATTAACGCCCAACAAATCATATTATTGTACCACATCAATAATACCTCAAAAATTAGTCACATGGGCTAATTAGCAAACACAAGCAATTCATTTCTGAATCACTTTAAACACACATTTACACACCAAGAAAATTCACGCTATTCATATAAATGCAGCTGAAAACCCTGTTGGTACTGCTCACGTACCAAGGCAAATAGAATTCTTTCTCCACTCGTTCAAATCTTTGAGATCAAATTTACGCTAAAACAAAGCCTTGGAATATTCTGTAATCCATTCGCATGGCTCTTAGCCAAACAATAATACAAGTAGGAAAAAGATCCCTAATTGAGTCATTTTAACTCCATCAAATCGTGTCCACGCAGCCCTCGCGCCAGATCGACTTTGCTTGCCCATTGAGAACAGATTTCCGTCCGAATGGCCAAAATCTGTGATATGCACAATTTTCTCTCTAGAAATCACAAACCCCAACCATCGCACTGCCCAGCCCACGCCTATTTTTGTCTTTTTGTTTTGAGAATGATTAACTATTCAAGTTTAATCTATTCTCATTGTCATCAAATTAATTTTACCATGTCCTTTTTTTCTTGATTTTTGACACTTAAAACAATTCTAGCTATCTATTTCCTCTTCTACTCATAACATGTGTCATATGGGTACATGTAGTAGTGACTTTGTCACATCACATGTCTCAAACTCCAAGTTTACAAGACCCGACACTCTGGGCTCTAAACGGAAATTCCAACCATCTCGAATTCTTATCAGCTAGATTTCGCGAGACGATTCCAACGATAAAGTCCGTTTCATCATCCGAGATTCAGAAAATTTTTGGATTTTTCCGACTAAATGCCATTTTTATCATTTTTCAAAATTTTGAATCTTTTCGTCTTATATTCTCCTTCCAAAGAATTTATCCTAGCCCCGGACAATCACAACAAATCACACATATGCAATGTGCACTATGCCATGCATGCAAATCAGTCATTTAAGTAATTAAACGATCAACTAATGCCTTATCCCAACAAGCGGATAGGTGGCCTCAAGACTGTCCCCAAGGCTCTCACGCCGATTCCACCTACCTATGCTTCCATAGCACCCTCAATAGCTCTCACGAACAAAGGCCGCGAAAACCTCATCCCGCTATTCACAATGTACACTGGTCCTCCCGTTGTCCCATCCGGTGTCAACCACTTCTCCCGATCCATGAGTCAGATCCGGATGCACCTCCCGAGACGGAAATAACCCGCGGACACCGACATGTCAAGGGATCGCCAACCCAGACGCTTACGTCACCTCCAGCATCTCGGCGCCCAACGAACCTCGACGATAGCTTCCGCTACCGAACCTCGACCACCTCTCTTACGATCACCTTCAAGAAGACGTGGATCTCCAACCTCGAACTTTAAGAGTCGACGCCGTACACGCATAGCTCTACGGCCTGTGTCGAGAAGACGATGTCGTATCAAGCTCACCTCTGAGGTGTTCTAATCGAGATCATGACCAAAGATGGAGCCTCTCCACCGGTCCAACATATCAAGATCCGAGATAGCCTCCCGCTATAATGCCCCATGAGAGTTATCTATATACCTGGGCTCTGGAGCAACCCGCGGCTAGGCGACCCACTAAGGGCAAGGCCTTCCCAGCTAATTCTTATAGATCTAGACCATGCTCGCAGCATGTCCCTCTCAACACCGTAGAGTCCTCTCCACCCACCATCCGCTTGTGTGGAAAGTTGTACCCCGCCGGTCACCAAGCAGGTCTACAAATTTCCTCGAAACTCTTCCAAAGTGAGTCAGAAAACCCTAGTCCCTATCCGGACACTGCGCGGATAATCGGTACTTCGCGTAGCCGGAGGATGTCTCGAATATACAACCGACATAATCTCGTCGTGGAAGGTCATCCTCACGGCAAGAAATGTGTCGACTTCGTGAGCCACCCGACCATCCCATACCGATCATGTCCTACGGTGTTTCAGGGCTGCCGGGTCACAAATCCATCGCGGACTTGCTCCCACTTACACCACCACCTCCACGGACGCGAGCCCCGCCGCCGGCTGGGTGCTCACTTTAACTCGCTGGACACATGAGAGATCAATAACAAAGTCCCTACGTGTCTCTTCTCATCCCGCCCAGTGAGTAATCGGGCGGCGAAGATCCTCGGGCAGCCTTCGCGCCACCGGATGCACTACAAATCGAGCGTTGAAACTCCCGAGAATCTCCTCTTCAAATCATTCAACTAGGGAACCACTCACCCGCCCCTATACCGGGGCGACTACCATCTCTCGTGTAGACGGTCCAAATTTCGTCACATGTACCGATTGTACTTCAAATTCCCCGATGGACACTATCTCCGTGTCCCGCCCTCGAACTCAATCACCGCCAACAAAGACCGCGTTTACCTTTAAACTCTCAACGCACTCGAGCCCACTGGCGTACCGTGAGCCCAAACCGGCCCCACGCTCGAAAGCATCCGCCACTCCCGGAAGCGTTACTAGCCAATGCTCCCGTGACTTCCGACTAAGTGCATCAACCACTACATTCGCTCTACCAAGGTGGTAATGCAAAGTGAAGTCATAATCCTAGGAACTTATCCATTCGCGCTTGCCTCATATTGAGGTCCCGCCACGCGGAAAACATACTTGACTTTTATGGTCCGGAGACACCTCAAACTCCCGCCATATAAGCACGACTTTCAAATCTTCAGCGCTAAGACTACTACCGCCAACTCCCCACAAACAGCGGGTAATTCGCCATGATTCTTCAACCCACTTAACCATGCAAGCCACCCTCGACTACATCAAAACACATCCCGCTTCCAGCCTCTCGCGGCATCAATACATTGTGTACCCTGTCTCCTATCCGAACTATCAAGATAGGAGCCTGTGGCGGTCCCTTCAACCCCGACGCCTCTCATCGTCATCCCACCAACTGACTCTCCCAACACCTCACATAGGTGCCTAATCGGGAGAAACCTCAACAATCAGAGTACCCACCAATCCTAAGAAACCGCAGATTCGGGGACTCCACTTTGGCCTCTCCCAACTCATAATGACTCACCTTCTGAGTCAATCGACACGCACGTCGATAACACGGTCCTAAAAATCTCACCCTCAATAAGCCAAACCCGCACTTATCAACTTGGTGTATGTTGATGATCTCAAGAATCGTGAAACGATCCTCAAGTGATCCTCATGCTCCCACTCACCGGGAATAGATCAGCATCATCCACAAAGACTAAGGATAAATCGATTCAGATAGTGGTCGAATACCCGCATGAGGTCCAGTGAATGATGTTGGCGCATTCGCCAATCCAAAGGGCATCACTATAAACTCACGTGCCCATAACGCGGTCCTAACACCGCCTTAGGATATTCCGCCTCCCCAACCTCACCTGGCGGTAACCGCGGCGTATATTCATCTGCGTAGAGTAGACTCGCGCTTCCTCTCAATCGACAAACAAGTCATCAATCTCGGCAATGGGTACCATTCTTGATCATAAACCCTGCCAACCGCTGCAGTCAATGCACAAACAAGGGTCTTGTCCTTCTTCTTCATAAATAGAACCTGAGCACCCCTATGGTGAAGTGCCTGGCCTAATGAAACTCCTCATTCAAAGAGCCTCGTGACTGACCGGGAAGTTCCCGCAACTCAAGAAGTGTCGTCCCGGCGGAGTCATAGAGACATGGGCACTTCAGTGGTAACTCATACCGAAGTCTACAACCGCTGAGTAATCCCGACAACTGCCTGAAAACATCCTCATACTCGCAAACTAATGGAGGGGTGTATCTGGTGCCCGGGCCTCACCAACTTCGCAAGGCTTGCTAGCCAACCCGCCAATTGTCCAGCGACATCACCTGTATAACGCCCAAAGCAAATATCAACTATCCCCCCGAATAAATTACCCAGTATCGGCCCCGCCGAGGCTATGAACCCTCTTATTAACGCCAATCGATAACGACTAAGTCGTCACCAATCCATCCTAAAGACGACGTAGCGAACTCGATACGTCCACGAATTCCTCAAGTCCACTATGAGTAGAATCCCCCGAGACTTCACCAGAACTCACTACATATCATCCTCATCCTCACTTAATCCCTAAGGGATAACTCACATACAAGGGCTCCTCTAAGGTCTCAACCTCTAAGCCTAACTCTATCACAACTGATGCAACAATGAATGAATACGACGCACCAAAATCAAATAACACTCTTGCCCATGTTTGTGATAGCAAAACGCACTGCATAATCGCTAATCACACCATTGCGGTGTGATGGCAACATGCCTTAACCCCGATGAAACCACGCGTCGCCTTCGGCTTCTACGATATCGTTCCGGGCCGGCTTCAGAATGGAGGTGCCCGCAATCTTGAGATTGAAACCACCCTCCGCCTATACCGGGCCGTGGAGGAATATACCGCATCCTCTCCCCGTCTCTACCGCCGACCGACCGCGGTCGTCCAAACTTTGGGATCCCCAACATAAAAGACCTTCTCACGGTTCAGGCCACCGGCAACGACATACACACGATCCGCCCAAATTTCGATCGTGAACTCTTGATCTCGCCTCGTCTGATACGCGCCTTGGAACCCACGTGAACTAAAGCCCTCCGGGCTCTTCGAACCAGAAGAAGACTCGACTCTCCTTCCTGCTACTAACACCCCGCATCCCGAAAAGCCCGGGAAGATCCCGATCTCTCTCTCTGGTCGTAAGGCCCCAACCATGGAGTCCGTGTCCTCAGAGGCAGCCCTACATCCCGCCTTGAATGGATGAACTCTTTAGCCCATTCTCGACCCCGACCTTGGCCATGTCCACACGTATTCATCGGGAAGAAAATGTGCTAGTCTATGAATCTAGCCACGTAATCCATCACGCCACTATCGCCCTCTACTTTAGCTCTAGGAACTCCCGAGCCTTCGCGGTGACGAGCAAGATCCGAAAAATACTTGCCCCGAATAGCTCCCGAACTCTTCCCATGTCATTGCTCTAGGTCTCGTGAGGTCTTCGCCCATTTCCACCATACGTGCTTTACCTCTAGCCGAATGCGCCTAGTTCGATCCTCGAAGGTCGTGTCGAGGTAGACTCCATAGCCTCTAACACCTTCTCAACTGCATGAACCAATGGTCTCACCATCGAGATCTCTCCCCGTGAATGTCGAGGATGATGCGCCCTAAACCCCGGGCGTTACCGACTCGCTACCCGCTGTAATCGGCTCGTGCAATAGCAAAGCAGCCCATAATACCGGCCAACCTCAACAAAGGCCTCGCCGGGTCACATCGGTGGTGCTCGACCGGGGCATCTCGTGGGACACCCTACGCCCTTTCGCCCTCAATCAGCCATCTACACATGTCAATGACAAGTTAAATCTCTGAATAAGATTCTAAGGCTTAATCACATCCCCGAGACATTATTCATATACAAAAAATATTTCATACACAATGTCCATGCATTCATAGGTAATGAAAGACAATTGATTCCATATATTAAATCATAATCAACAACAAAAATTTTATTTTATTTTTTTAAAAAAAAATTTATTCAATTTTGTTTTATTTGATTTGATTTGATTTTTTTTTTGAAAACCTCGTGAACAAAGGCCCATGAACAAGCATCCCAAATGCGACTCGCAACAAAGGTTCGAAAGTGAAAACTAGGTTGGGTGGCATTGTGGCACACCAACGTATCTTTTACTACCGCACAGCCGCGGCATGCCGCGGTTACGGTGAATGACCGCATCAGGTCGCGGTGTCAGCGTCGCAGTGTCGTATCGCAGCCCAAGACCGCCTTGTCGTCGCAGCATTGCTCGACCGTGTCGCGGGCTCCCTTTACCGCTACGACTCCAGCTTCATGCCCGTCACTATACAAACCATTGTATCAGGACTCAAAGTCGAGGATGGGCAAAACGCCTTCCCGAAGACAAATTTTTTTTTCATTTTTTTCTCATTCCAAATATCGGAAAAACCACTCCAAATATATATATATATATATATATATATATTTTCTAGTAAACCAAATAAATTTATTAATATTTATTTTATTTATTTATTTCCAGTTTTACACACTGTAAAACCTTAGAAAAATTTATTCACATCATTATTTTTTTTTTCCTATGTGCTATGCACCAAGCACACATTTCACACAACATTCACAACACATCAATCATCAAAGTGCACAAGGAATGTGTGATCTAACCTGTATCTATCAAGTCCTAGGTAATTGTATACCTAACTTATTGACACTAAGCTCTAGGTATTTATAAACCTAAGCTCTTATACCAAGCTGTGACGCCCCAAAACCCAGGGGTCCGTTGACAACCCGTCAACCCGCGGAATACTCGTGGATGTTGGGTAACCCGACACCACTCATGAAAATCGGGTAGAGTCTCCTTTGTACGGGGAGCTCTACCTATGGTACAAAACCCGTCCCAACAATTTACAATGACCACACAGGGTCCACATGTGAGTAAATAATGGCCACTTGGGCCCCTGCATTAATACCCACAAAATACATCAACTATATACAATAGTTCAAGAGTAAATAAATCACTTAATCCAACATATATTAAATGTACCATTTCTAATACATATTATACAAAAGTCTCTACCAAAGCGACAACCCGGGCCTTTCTTCTAAACGCGCTCTAATGAGCTGGCCCTGTGCACACTGCACCGAAAATGTGGTGATCCGACAGGTGAGCAGCCCGCAGTGATAATTTCCTACATGGTTTACTTCCCACCTAAGTGCACATGCCACGACAAACAATCACATCCAAGCAATTACATGAACTCCACTGAATGTCTACATGACTAATCCCATGTCCCGAGTCCTCACACCGACTCTCTCACATACGCTCTGCCGAATGTGAAAATATCCGCCAGCTTTCAAAACAAAAGCTTTTTGTTCTCAAAAACTCACTACCGAATTTCGGTAAATACATTGGATTACCCTCCGAGGCGAATTGCTGGATATTTCTTCGAAACAGTCATGATCCTCATCCAAAGTGATATGTTGGACAACTCTCCAAGGCAATTCTTCGGAAAATCTTCCTTGAAATTCCTTTCACAAACATTTTCGTTTTTCTTTCAATTTCATGTCATGCACTCAATTCCCATTCTTAGAGCCCCAATGCATACGAATGCATTACTAATCCCAAAACATTCATAATATATTCACATGCATATATTAACATAATTAATTCAAACAAATCATGTTATTAAATTCACATCAATAACACCAAAATTAGCCTGTTACTGGCTAATTATAAACACAAGCAATTCATTTGAATCACTTAAACACACATTTTCACACCAAGAAAATTCACATTATTCACGTGGAACAAGGAAACCCTGCTGCAATCGCTCACGGCCACACAAATAGGAATTCTTTCTCCACTGGGTTCAAAGCTTTTGAGATCGAATTACCGCTAAACAAGCTCCTTAATATTCCAACCATTCACATGACTTAGCCAAAGAATAACACAAGTAGGAGAAGATCCCTACCTCTTGGAGTTGTCGAACTCCACCAAATCGGTGTCCACGCCAGAAGCCCTCGCCAAGGTGATTGACTTTGCTTCGTTCGCTGAGAACCGATCATTCGAATGACCGAAAATCTAGAGATAAGGCACACTTTCTCTCTCTAGAAATCACAAACCCCAGCCACTACATGTTCAACCACTTGCCCATTTGCTCTTTTTTGTTTGAAGACAAGACCAGTTTTGAGCATTACCGTTAACGTTTGGAAATAATTCTTATCATGTCCGTTTTAATGATTTTGTGACGGCGCGTCAGAAGTAATTCGTTTCCTCCCTCACCTCTTTAAATGCGACATGTGCGTGGGTACGTAGTAGGTGCTTTTGTCGCATCACATGTCTCGAGCCGTTTCTGGCGCTAACGGCGGTGCACCAGCGTAAAATTATTATCACCGGGTCGGCGAAGTCGGCGTGGTAGGTAGATTTCGCCAAGGCGATTCAACGGTGAAGTCAAGTTTAAATGCATCTGAGATCTGAAAATTTTGGATTTTGGCCGAGTGCGATTTTACCATTTTTAGAAATTTAGATTTTCCGGGTCTTACGCTATTCCAGCAACCATTATTTTGCCAAACAACCCCTTAGGGAAAAAAGGACCAAACAGCCCCTTAGGGCATTAAAACTCAACCAAACAACCCCTAGAATAGAAAATAAACCAAAGTAGGAAGAATCCTTACCTCTTAGAGTATAGAAGAAACTCTAGGAAGTCTCGTGGACACTTCACTGGCCAAATGACTGATTTCCTAAACTCTAAGCTTGAATCCTCGGTGAAATCTGTGTTCCGATTATAATCGTATCCCTCGTCAGTAGATGAACTTTCGTTCTTATCTAGATGAATTCCAATGTGTGCCATTAGATCGAAGAGAAGTTTTGATTTTTTTTTCTTTTTTTTCTCTCCCTCTCTCTCTAGTTCGAACCAAAAAGAAAGAAATCCTCCCTTTTTATTTTTCCTTTATTTCACCTTTTTAACATATCTTTAAGTTTTAATTGCTTGGCCCACGTCCTGTCACGTGTCACAACTCGGTCGGGCCCGTTTTTGCCCCGAAACGATTTATTTCGTCCCGGTTTAAGTTCAAATTATTTTAAAATGAACTTTACTTAAAATTATTTTCCAACTTTTGAAATTTTCCCAAAAATCCCGTTTTTGGGGTCATTGGACACCTGTCGTCTCGAAAAACGTGAAAATTTCGACTATCTCGGAATTCGACGAAATTTTTTTGGGTAACTAGATTTCACGAGATGAATCCAACGGTGAAGTCCCTTTCATCATTAGATATCTAGAAAAATTTTCAGGCTTCCACACCGAACCATTTCGATAATTTTCACATTTTGGCATTTTGAAAAATTAAAAATTTTCTCAGTTTCTGGTGATTGGGGACTATGACAAGCGGTAGTTCGACGCAAGCGACCATCCTAATCGGTAAGTTTACTTAAAACAAATTTTCATCCTTACCTCGTTTAAAAAAAATAGATGGGGTGACCGGTATGACAGAAATGGAAAATTCTCATACATATTTAATTTTAATTTTTTTATTATATTAAAATTAATATATTTTAGTATTCAATTTTTATTATTATATATTAATATATAAATAAAACGCATCATACTTATATCATGTGGTAAAACATTCAATATTTCAAACATAGGGAAAAATGGTCTTTAGTTTGGGTATATTAAAAGCAATTTACTATATTGTAACTAAAATATTTCTTTATCAAAAATAATAAACTGTTATAAATGAAGAGCTATTTCATGTGGTGAATGACCACATTGAAAGTTATTCAATTAACCAATGAATTATGTTAGTGAATGAATTATGATACATGAACTTCCATTAACATGTTAATGATGAGTAATGGAGGTTAATTCAAGCCTATAAAGGCTTCATCTTCCACATTTTTATAGAACCATCTCGGAGAAGGAAGAAGTTCCACAGTTTATAACATCTCTCTCTCTCCCTTTTGCATTTCTCACTTTTTTATTTTCCCTTGTCTCTTTTTATATACAAAGGAGAAAATATATTTATCTTTCACTTAAGGTTTGCATTTTTTAATATTTTCATAACAAGTTATCGGCACGAGTTTGCTCTGAAGGTATTATTTAATCATAAACTTAAAGTTATTTTAAGTTTACGTATATATCAATATTTAATTTTGATTAGAAATAAAAAGCTATATTTTTGTTAGCAATTTATAATAGATTTGATTCTTATTATTTTGTCATACATCAAAAGTTTGTCATTAATATCAAAAACTCAAGTTTATGACATTTAATATTTTAGAAAGTAATTATTATCTTGGATCCTCGGTGCTAAGTAAACTATTGAACTTTTGAAAAAAAATCATCAATCTAGTCTGATTGGGTTTGAACGATTCCCTGAAGTGAATCAATATCATCCCAATTGGTCATGGTTGTGATCATGGAAGAAATTTCCAATACCATATTGATGATCCCTCAAATCCTTGGAAAAGGAAAAACCTCACCACCAAAAGTGCTTTAAAATTGAGATAAAATGGGAAGTACATATGAGATAAAACCTTCCAAGAACCATGAGAATATATGGTATGAAAAGGCATTAGTCACGTACCTGTTGTACGCCCAAACATTTGATCGACTTTCACTAAGCATCAATCAAAGAAAAAGGAAAATAAATAGAAATGAACGAACCTAACTTACTATGATACTGATTTCTGTAACGCCCCGTCCCAAGAGGGTGTATGGTACGGGCAACCATAGGGATGCATATATGCACCAAAATACTTTCTTGATTTTGAAGTGTCATTGTGGTATTTTTGGGAGTAGTTGTTAAGGATGAAATTGTGAAATGATAAATTGATTGAACCCGGAATTTTGTACTAGAACAAGGGTGAAGTTGTAATTGGTCAGAAAGGGATATGAAGGTCATAATAAAAGACGAGAGTATGCCATTATAGAATATAGCATAAGTTGATTTTCAAAAAGAAAGAAACTTGAGGACTTAATTGCAAATAAAGGAAAATTTAATATAAAAAGAGGAGACCAAATTGGTCTCTCATATTTTGGGCATTTGGGGGAAGAACTTCTATGTGAAGGAGAGGAGAAGAGAGAAAGGAAGAGAGGAAGGAGAGGGAGAAGAGAAAAAAGGTATGAATCTTTGGGTTTTTGTATGAAATCATGTGTATTTTGGATGTCTAGGGTTTTTGGTATGGATTTCCATGGGTATTGGCTTGTTCCAAACCTAGGGTTTTGTTGGGAGATCATCCTAACCCTAGATTTGTTGAAGTTGTGTGGGCAAACCCTAGTGGTATAAGATAAACATGGAGTCGTCATATTTCTATGGTTTATATGGATTGGTGGACCTTAGTATGAATTCTTGGGATTTTTACCACAGGGTTTGGATTCTTGAGTTCCCAGACCACCAATACAAGTGTTGTGGTGTGGTTTTGGGTAAATTCCATGTTGGTCTTTGAGGTTCTTTTGTATTGTCTTGATTGGTTGGATTGTTTTTGAGGAATGGTTGTAAAAAAGGAGAATGTTAGGTTTTCAAAGGAAATGCTGTCAAAATTTTGTAAAAAACCTATGTTCTTGTTTAGCTATAGATTAAGTTATAATCATCCAAATGAAGTGATTCCAATTGGTAAAGAACCATAAGAGATAGGGCTACAAATGTATAGAAGGGACCAGAGCAAATTGTAGCTCTAAGGCTCCCAAATACGGACTTAAAGGTGAGCTTGTGTAGCTCACGGGTTATGCTCTATTTTGGGTATTGTTATAGTGTTTTGGCCATAAGTTGAGTTTCACTCATCCAAATTGAGTGATTAAAAATTCTGGATAAAATATACTTCTAGGGGAATAATTTATTTGAAGGAATTGTATACAAATTGTAACCCTAAATTGCTCAGAAATCTGTCAAAGTGGAGCTATATGCAAATTCTGTTATGCCAATTTGAGTAATCTAGATGTAAAATACAATAACCTGAGTTTTGATGATCGAAATTGGGTGATTCCCATTGGAGAAGAAACCTTAGAACCATAGCTTCAAATGAGTGAAGAAACCATTTCCAATTTTTGAAGTTAAGACCCCAGAAATCAAGAATAACAGTAGGTGATCTAGCGAGCTAACCAATTTGACATCAAAAATGTTGTAACTTGTGTTATGTGGTTGAGGGCCTTAGAGAAGGGATTTTAAATTGAAAATTTAAAGATATGTCATTATATATATAAAGGACGGATCTGGAGAGTTTCATAATTTTTGAAGACCGTTTGAATAATTTTTGGGTAATAAAGTCCAAAGAGTATTGTTGGAAAAAAAAAAAAAGCCAAAATGAGTGGTTTTTTTTAGGGGCTTTTTGTGCTCAAGGATAATTTGTTTATTTGGATTTATATGAATGTTGTGTGACCCTAATGTGACTTGTGTGTGAAGTTTCGTTAAAATTCGAATTCGTTTCAATATAGTCGCTTTGTAAGCCTACATTAAGTTTTACATGATTATGCAGGCGACTAATGTTTTCACCATATTCTCTTGAGTGTGTAGGGTAAAAGCGGAGGCGGAGAAATTTTGAAGTTGTACTCAAGTTTTGTAACCGGAAATGTGAGTGTTCTAAACTCTATTTTTAAATACTAGTGTATTGTTTATAAATCGTTTTACACTGATATGTTATGGTTTTAAAGTATTAAACCATATTTCCAACAAACAATGATTTTAAAGTATTAAACCATATTTCAAGCAAGCAATGGTTTTAAATTATTAAACCATATTTCAAGCAAGCAATTGTTTTAAAGTGTTAAACCATATTTAAAGCAAGCAAGCAAACAAAAATTATATTTTATAAATCAGGCCTTAAGAAATCCCTAGTTTAAGCAAGCATACCGGTAAGAGGTATTTCGTACGTGCACGATGAAGTTAGGATATCATTTCATGCATTTTAGATTTGCCTGGTTAGCAAACTTTGTTCATGCATCATGGCATATTAAAGGGGAGCGTGGCACATGCTGGATTATATAGGGTTAGCGTGCTATCTATTATATGGTGACGTAGACCAAGGTCTTTCCACTATATTTACCGGAAAAGGTGATGTGGGCCAAGGCCCTTCCACCTAGGTGATGTGGACCCAAGTTCTTCCACCGGCATGGTTGAAGCTCAGGCTCCCTTGTTTACTAGGGTACAACAAGCAAGAAAGGCCTCCAGTGGTTGATCTTGATTTATAAGCATTTTTCATATAGTTTTAAAATCAACCACTGGTAAGCAAGCAAGCATAGTATGAAAAGTTTTTATAAACTTTTAAAGCAAGCAAGCAAGCATGGTATGAAAAGTTTTTAGAAACTTTTAAAGCAAAGCAAGCAAGCAGTTTCTGAAAAGTTTTAGAAACTTTTATAGCAAAACAAGCAAGGTTTCTGGAAAATGTCTTGTAAAATATAGTTTTAAATTTTTGAGATATTTTCAGAAAAAGCAAACATTTTATAAAGCATACACTCAATGAGCTCGTTTAGCTCATTATTTTCCTATTTTTAAAACTATTTTCCACGTACAGGCACACCTGACACTAGGACATATTAGGATTCTCCTGACTTCTAGTATAAGTGCTGTATTAACTAACTTTTGTAAGGAAATATGTCACACCCCCACCCCTACTAGAGGCCAGTGTGACGGCCCTCCACGAAACTCTGGTCGATGCTTTGCGACTAGAGAATCCTGTGAAGCGAAGCCTTGTTGTTTGCTGAAAATCCGTTTAAAAAAAAATTTCTTTTCTAAACTTGTGATTTTATAAAATTTCGGCATCATAACAGCTGCATACAAGACATATCCCAAAACTTGTATATGCAGTTTACACTTTTCAAAATATGGCAACCAACACACTCTTTCAAAAGAGCCTCGAATCATCACATTTTCACAAAACAAAACTATGTACATACATATGCTCAACTGTAAAAATTCAAAGTATTTCCTTACACAAGTTATTTAATACAACACTTATACTAGAAGTCATGAGAGTCCTAATGTGTCCCAGCGTCCGGCGTACCTGTACTTGGAAAATAGTTTATAAAACAGGAAAATAATGGGTTAAACGAGCTCAGTGAGTGTATGCTTTATAAAATGCTTGCTTTTCTAAAAATATCTCAAAACTATAAAACTATCTTTTACAAGACATTTTCAAGAACCCTTGCTTGCTTTACAATAAAAGTTCTAAAACATTTCATGATATGCTTGCTTGATTTGCTTTAAAAGTTTCTAAAACTTTTCATAATATGCTTGCTTGCTTTTTCTGTAAAAGTTTCTAAAAACTTTTCATAAAATTCTTGCTTGCTTACCATTGGTTGATTTTAAAACTATATGAAAATCTTGCTCATCCCAGATCGACGGCTCAAGGCCTTCTTGCTACGTACCCTAGTTAACACGGGGCACAGCAGCTTCGCGTGTAGGTGGAAGGACACAGGTCCACATCACCTAGGTGGAAGGGCCTTGGCCCACATCACCTTCAGAGTAAATATGGGTGGGGAAAATGCCGTGTCTACGTCACCATAATCTAGCTAGCGCGCTAACCCTATATACTCTAGTATGTGCCACGGTCTCCTATAAATGCCATGATTCATGAACTAAGTTTGCCGACCAGGCAAATCTAAAATGCATGAAATGATGTCCTAACACCACCGTGCATGTACAGAATACCTCTGACCGGTATGCTTGCTTAAAACTAGGGATTTTCGTTAGACCTGTTTTATAAAATATACTTTGCTTGCTTGAAACATGGTTTGATAATTCAAAACCATTGTTTGCTTGAAATATGGTTTGATAATTCAAAACCATTGTTTGCTTACTAAAACTCATTGCTTGATTGCTTTAAAATATGGTTTACAATCAAAACCATTAAATACCAGCGTAAAACAGTTTATAATAGTACACTAGTATTTGAAAAATAGGTTTAGAAACATTTCCTTTTGGTTTCACAAGAAACTTGAGCACGTCTCTAACTCACACCTTTGCTTTTAGCCTACACACTCAAACGAATACGCGAAACATTGATCGTCTGCGTATAGCGTAAAACTTAACATTACTTCACCGCGCAAGTCACTTTAGGGTCCACACAACGGTCATATAAAAGCAAAATTAACAGAATTACTTATGAACAAAAAAGCCCCTAACAAAAAAAAAAGCATTTTCATTTAAGTGATGGCACAACAATACTCTCTGGACTTTATTACCCAAAATTATTCAGGTCTTCAAAGTACCAAACTCTAGTCTTTCTTTTTATATATCAGCTGTATCTGTTTCAATTTAAATTATCTCTAAAGGCCTGTACATAGCACAGTTCATTGCCAGGTATAAATTAGTTAGCTCTTGGTCATTTCTCTATTATCATAGTTTACAAGTGCCCAAGCTGTGATTAAAAATTGTTTAACCGCTAATTTAAAAGCTATAGTTCAGGTTTCTTCTCAGTTAGGATCACAGTTGGATTACTAAAGCTAGTTGTTATGTTTGTCCAGATTGCTCAATTGGCACATGTGAAATCACATGGCTCCCACTTTGACAAATTTTGGGAACTTTGAGTTCTGAATTTTCATATACTTCTTCTAGTAACTTATTTCCCTAGAGAGTCTATTTTGCAAATTTTGAATCACTCCAACTTGGATGGTAAACTCAACTGAAAACTTACCTCTTTCTTAAAACCAGACATAACCATGGAGCTACACGACTATCTTTCAGTTGTGTTTAGAACCCCTTAGACTACAATTTGCTCTTGATTATATAATTGTATCATATCTCTTGGTTCTTTACTAATTAGATCATGTTTGGATGGACTATAACTTAATTATATTAAACTAAGAACAGGTTTTTAAGGGTGGTAGCATTCTTTGAAAACCCAACATTCTCCTTTACAAAAATTCCTCAAAACCAACATGGAGATTTACCCAAAACAACTCCACCACAATTGTATTGGTGGTTTGAGCATTTATAACCAAACCACAGGTAAAGATTTAGAGTTAGCCCAGGTCACAAAATCCACCCAATGCAAGAAATAGGAAGAATTCCTTATTTGTAACCTCCTTTCCAATTCAGGTTTCACCTACCTGACTTCAACAAATCAAGGGAGTTATGATGGTCATACAACTAAACCCTGAAAATCATATCAAATCCGAAAATACCTGAAAAGAGATTCCATGACTTATACACGCAATTCTCCTTCCTCTTGTATACACTTCTTCTCTTCTCATCTCCTTTCTTTCTCCTCATACCTTACTGTGAGAGCCCTAACTTGGGAGACCACAATGAACTAATTTTTATCTCATCTCTATTTATATCATGTGTTTCTTTAATTACAGTTGAGTTATAATCTCAAGTATTTGAAATCAAACATATTGGCTTTTATAATGGCCTCTGTCTTCTCATATTATGCCTTTCCTTTTCTTATCCTTTTTGGCAAATTACAACCTTGCACTGCAATGGCATTCAAAAACCCTCATTGACACTTAGTAATTAAAATCTTTTGGTGTATCTAGCTCAGTTTACACGTGCAATGCGCCCCCTCATGCAGGGCAGTTGCAGTCTCCCTCACTAGAACATTTAAGATTATAGAATGAACATAAACTGGAAGGAAAGTACCTCGTTAGGAGAAAGTAATTGGGATCTTGGCGGGCATAGAGGTCTGGCTCCCAGTGGCTTCCCTCCCTCTCATATTCTTCCACGGTACTTTAACTCAAGATTGCTCATATAACACACCTGTTCCTTACGATCCTACAATGCACGGTGTTTCTCATAAGTCAGTTCTCCTTCATTTTTGCCTTTGGAAGCTCTCGACACATGTGAAGGATTTGGGATGTACTTCCTAAACATCGACACATGGAATGTGTCATGAATCCTTGATAACTCTAGGGAACTTGACTTGTAAACTCAGCCCCACAGCGCCACGATGTAAGTTCACCAAGTCCCGGGTAAAGGCTTGCACCGTTTCGATCTAAAACACCCTTCACGGAAATCACCCGGAAGACCGATTACACCATCTCCGGCGCAGTATCTCGGTGGTTTGTGCATAACATATCTATCTCTTGTCTTCAGTTCATCGGAAGCGACTCTTTCTGCGGAAGTGATCTACACTAATTCGGGGGCTACCGGTCTGTCTGTAACCTCATCCGGCGTTGAGTCATTTCTGCCATGCGCTAGATAAGACATCCGCATCGTTTGTGGCGTATGTGTCAGTGACCATTTAGTGCCAAATGAGTATTGACTCCCTTAGGTTATCTGGCTCTGACATATCCTCAGCATCTGAATGGTCATCTCTGTGCCACTCATCAAAGGATGAAATGTTATCTTTGAAATGAAAGCAGTACCTAAAGTTTGTTTACAAAGCGGAGCTGAAAACCTGGATGTGAACACAGGGTCTCGATTTGAAACTATCATTTGGAACCCGTGATCCTCACTATCTCATCCATAATTGGGCGACTTTCCGAATCTGACGTGCGGAAAATGGCGGACTTGATGTAGATAACTATCACCGCCTAGCATCATGCGCCTCACGAGTCCGTGGAAGACTGTCCCACGCGAAATCCTTTAATCTTACTCCATTTCCTTACAGAATAGGGAATGCGCATATCTTCCCACGGGCCTTTGATGCTTCGCCTTCACTGTTGCGGGTTAGGCATGCAAACTTGCGATCTCTTTCTTCATCCCATTCCACGAGTAATGTTAACAAAGTCTTGACATCTTGAATGCTACTGGATGCATAGCATGCGGATGAATGCGCCTCTTCCATAATGTCTCTCTTAAGATCGCCGTACCAGCTTTGCATTCTCTATCTATCACTTATCATGCTTGTTCGTCTACGATTTGAAACTGCACTTTCTTTCCCTTTTCTATCTCTTCTTGAAGCAATGTGGATCTTGCGGCTGCTTGCTTGCGATCAGTCCACTAGGAGATGTAACATGAAATATGGCTAACAGTATACTGGGCCATCGGCCTCCGATATCACCCGAGCTCTCGGATCCACAGGTGGAAGGCGCGATCTCGTATGAGGCAGAAAGGCTCTGCCACTGCTCGAGGCATACGCTCGGCATTGCTTTCTTGGATGGTACTTTCAGATAGTACGGTCGTAGTCCTTAATCAACTCGAGCCATCTTCTTTACTTCGGGTTTAACTTTCTTTTTGGGTGAAAACTATATTGAAGACTCTTATGGTCATAAAGATCCTACAAGGAGCACCATATAAATAATGCCTCCATATCTTGAGGCAAACATAATTCTTTATGACTTTGATCGTGTGTGGGATGCATTCTCTACTCGCCCTTGTTTTTCTTAGGGCATACAATCAACTATCCATTACGCATCAAAACAAATTCAGACCCTGCAGGGAAGCATCGTTGTAAACCACGAACCCATCTCTTTCCATTGGGCGTGAAAAGTTAGAATTAGAGTACAGGCGATCTACCCTTGACTCCTCAAAACTCTGGCAGCGGGCGGGCACCCGATCATACTTGACATCTCCCTTGTTTAGCTTGATCGGGTGGGGAACACTATCATAGAACCCTTCCCAACAAACTTCACGTAATACCACAGTTAAACCAAGGAAGCGGCCTCGACACATTCTTTGGTGGTTTTCCGATTACCACGACCACATTTTACGGGATTACACTCCACCCCCTCAATTTGAGATCCACACCAGGCCTAGGAGATACCACCTGTCGAGCAGCGGCACTTGCTCAACTTGGCATGTTGCCACTCCATGGGTCACAACTACAATCCCTCAGGTGCTCTGGCAGATGTTCCTCGGCTACCCCCCAGGAATACCTTGGGATATCATTGATAAAGACTATGACAAACCTTTATCCAAATCTCTTGGTGAATGGAGATTCATCAAATCCATAAAGGCGGGGCATTAGTGCCAAATGGCATACGAAACTCATAATGTCCTTAAGCGTGTCTGAATACGGTCTGGAACGCACCACCCTCTTACCCTCAGCGGTAATTACCTGACCTCAAATGTATCTTGGAGTACACTTGGAGACAGAGCGTGATAACTCTTGATCTAGGGAGTGGATGATTACGGATGATAACTGCAATTCGGTTGCACATAATCTATACACAGCCTCGAGCTCCCATATTTCTTTTGCGAAGGCTGGGCTCCTATGGGGATATTCTCGGTCGAGATGAATCCCTTGTAGCAACAATTCTTCCTAGCGGGCCCCAGCTCTCTCAACTCGTAAGGGAGCCGCCTCACATAAGGAAAGTGGAAATGAGCTCGGTCCACAGGTCAAATCAATGGTGAACTCACATCTCTATAAGATTGATCTTATCCTCACAGAATACATGCAGAACTCACACTGGCTAGATCTCATCCACTGAGGTCCCACCATGTCTCACCGCACCAAAGCTAGATAACCAAACAGCGCCACGATCCTTTCATGCCATGACGGAGATCATACTGAGAGGATAACTCTCTACATTATTCCTCTGAACTTTGCCTCCGTTTCCTAGGCTATGCAGACTTTACTTCCTATTTTATAAATCTAGTAATGACCATGGCGAGTGGCTAGATCCAAATAAGAACCACATCAAAATTCCATATATCTAAGGCCACAGTCTGTGGGAACTCTTGTCCCCATTCAGAACTCTACTATCTCGACTTCTGTGCGAGACTAACGGATCTCTTCTTTGGAAGGAAACTCCTCATCACGACCCTACAGGTTGATTCTCATCAGACGATCTAAGAAGGCACGGATCTGTGAGCCAGATGTAATCACGATTAACAATGTATATCATGATCAAGGATAGAGCCAATACTGGTAACCACATACGGGCGCATCTACATCTTAACAGTTATGACACCACTCTAACTGATCTACGGGTCTACATACTGCGTCCACAGAATTTACCTGCACCACCACGTACTTCTACCTTAATTTCCTGCCCCAGCCCCTCTGCTTAAAAACCTACTGCCGAAATTCTCACAGTACTCATCTCTTGTCTGAGGTAGCTAGGTGCCCTCTGCCGATATCTACAGACAATCAAGCCAGAACACTCCCCCAATGAAATGGCGGCTTCACAGCCATAATCGAGCTCTCTGTCTTGAATCTCTTACACTCCCAAGTGTCGCCTCGACACACATCCAATTGGAGGAATACTGGGTGCCACTTCTTGGCAACTAGATTTCATTCGATCTGACTAGAAACTCCCAGACCTGCACCTCGGCCTCACATAACCTCTACCCTTGCTTCTCTTTTTCTTTGGGCGACCCGGGCTTTGTTGGGGAGGTGCACGGTGCACTCTTACCTTCTTGCTTACTTTGATACATAGTCGTAGTACTACTAGCCCTGGAGGCGGCCTCGACTAAATCCCCAAATACATTTGGAACCATAGACAAATGAACTGATACGGTCTTTGTCAAGCCAAAAATAACACGCAGGGACCTCATCACCACCAATATGGAACCAATCTAACTAGCTCACGAGAACCTCTTCTCTTTGCGTCTGACATGTTCTTACTGGTGAAGAACTCATAGTCTACCACCGAATCCTTGTGGCTGAGTAAGAAGAATCATCGGTAAACTCTTACTTGCAAAAGCCCCGGTCCCTTGATATAGCGAGATCTGCCTCATCCCATGACATCACTTTGATCTTAGCCACAATATCATTCTGAAAGCTGAAGCGGGACCCGCCCGATATTTGTGACTAACTTTCTCTATGCAGTGACCTCCGGGCTCTTCAAGAACCTCTCTAGTGGCGATGGGGTGGCTGAAAATTGCTAATGACAGTCATTTATATAGCCTGTCGAGTGTCTGTGCCAGCATCTGCGATGTTGGCAAATCTGGGTGCAGAGCTCCTGCTGGTGGCAGGATGAATTGACCCGACCTACCTGCGGAGAAATTTGATTCATTGGAAGCGATAGAAAAATCAGCTGGTGCTCAACTCCCTCAGGACTCTGAGGACCTCGAAAGCCTCTGGAATGACTCTCCTAGGACTACCTCGATGTCCTCTACCTGACATAGTGCTGTATTTGCAAAAAAAAAAATCAATTGTTTAATACTTTGAAACACTTAAAATGTATGTAATTTGAATTTGAAAATGAATGGTTGTCAATAGTGTAAATGTTGTAATAGCTACGAGACAACACATGTTTCTAAGACCACCGCTACGATACGAAGCTTATCACGCTTTACTGGCGGTTGTGAGCCTCCACACGAAACCGGCGATGCTTTGCGACTAGAGAATCACGACCAGGCGCATTACTTCTTGAAAATCCATTTTAAAAAATTTTCTTTTAAAATTTGTGGCATACTGACTACATACATGACATATCCTAAAACACGTATGCTCTGATTTACACTTTAAAATATATGGCATGAGCACACTCTTTCAAAGAGCTTCAGGCTCATCACATTTCACAAAACAAAACTATGTGCATACATACTCAAGCGTACAAATTCAAAGTATTTTACTTACCACCGAGTTATTTTGTCGACACTTATCACCCCAGAAGTCATGAGTCCTAATGTGTCTCAGCGTCCGACGTACCTGTACTTGGAAAATAGTTTGTAAAACAGGAAAATAATGGGCTAAATGAGCTAAGTGAGTGTATGCTTTATAAAATGCTTTTCTAAAATATCTCAGCGCAAAGGCTATCTTTTTCTGAAGGTATTTTAAGACACTTGCTTGCTTTAATAAGAGTTAAACTTTTCATTCAATGTACTTACTTGCTTTACAACTAAGTTTCTAAAACTTTATAATATATACATGCTTTTTGTTGTAAAAGTTCACAAACTTTTCACCAATTCTTGCTTGCCTCATTGGTTGATTTTAAAAATGTATGGCGTCTTGCAAATCAAGATAACCATTTGGGAGGCCTTTTCTTGCTTCTTGTACCTAGTAAAGCACGGGGCACGGAAGCTGACCTTCTTGGAATTGGAAGGACCTAGGTCCACATCACTGGTGGGCCTTGGCCCATCACCTCGATGAAATATGGTGGAAAGGCCTCGTCTGTCTTGCAATCATTCCTCTAGCTAACCACATATACTCAGTTGACCTTGGTCTGCACAGTCCATGATACATGAAGTAGGTTTGCATTAGGCAAATCTAAAATACATGAAATGATGTCCTAACACACCACCGTGTGCGTATACGGAATACCTCGACCAGGTACTTGCTTGAAACTAAGTTTACCGTTAGGCTGTTTTATAAAATATACTTTGCTTGCTTGCTTGCTTGCTTGCTTGCTTGCTTGCTTGCTTGCTTGCTTGCTTGCTTGAAACATGGTTTAACAATTCAAAACCATTGTTTTCTTGAAATATGGTTTGATAATTCAAAACCATTGTTTGATTGAAATATGGTTTGATAATTCAAAACCATTGCTTGCTGCTAAACTCATTGCTTGCTTGTTTTAAAATATGGTTTGATCAAACCATTAAATATGATGTAAAGCAGGTTATAATAATACACTAGTATTTGAAAAATGAGTTTAGAACACTCTTTGTTTTAAAAGCAGGTACGATTTTACAACTTATGTGGCACAGCCTCTGAATACGGTAGCTGATGTCGATCATAGTATAAGCGTAAGACTTAGCGTGCTTCATGGTCACTTTAGGGTGCACACAACATTCATATAAAAGCAAATTAACAAATTACCTTGAGCACCAAAAGCCCCTAAAAAAAAAAACCACTCATTTCGGTGAAGCCTTTTAACAGCCTCTTTTGGACTTTATTACCCAAAATTATTCAAACGGTCTTCAAAATTGCTAACTCTCCAGTCACTCCTTTATACCAAAGTAACAATCTCTTCATTTACTGTTCAAAATTCTGCCTATCTACAACAGAAGACACTAGCTGCAGCAACCTGATTGGCATTTTGGAGTGCCAGGTTAGTTCACTCACTGAATCACCTACTGTTATCGCATATGATTTCTGGGGTCTTAACTCCATAAATTGGAAATGGTTTCTTCACTAATTTGAAGCTATGGTTCTAAGGTTTGCTTCTCAATTGGAATCACCCAATTTGGGTCACAAAACTCAAGTTATTGTTTACATCTAGATTACTCAAATTGACTGAAAGAATCACACATAGCTCCAGCAGTAAATTTTGGGCACTTTGGGGTTTGTTGTATACTTCCTTACGTAACATATTCCCCTAGAGTCTATTTACCCAAGTTTGAATCATAATTTGGATGATGAAACTCAACTTATAGAAAACACTATAATGTGCCAAACAGGCATAACTGTGAGACTACACAGAATCACCTTTAAGTCCGTATTTGGGAGCCTTAGAGCTACAATTTGCTCTTGGTCCCTTCTATACATTTGTATCCCTATCTATTATGGTTATTTACCAATTAGAATCACTTCATTTGGATGATTATAACTTAATCTATAGTGAAAACAAAACTGAAATTTGACATTTATTTAGAAAACCCAACATTATATTTTTACAACCATTCCTTAAAACCAACAAAGGAATTTACCCAAAACAGCTCCACCACAATTGTATTGGTGGTTTAGAACTTCTTATAACCAAACCTGGTAGGCTTCAAAATTCTTTAAAAGGTCCACCAATCCATACAAAATGTGAAATAGGAAAGAATTCCTTGTTTATCTCATACCAGTGCTTTTACCCACACAACTAACAAATCAGGGTTAGGATGATTATTCCTAACTAAACCCCTAGAAAAGGAGAAACTAATCTCCACTTGGAAAACCCCTAGAAATCATACCAAAATCCAAATACAGGACCACATGAAAAACATACACAGGGTTCATATATTCTCTTCTTCTCTTGCTTCTTCTCTTCTCCTCTCTTCCTTTCTCCTCCTCTCTTACAGTGGAGCCTCTTGGGAGACCAAAATGAATAGTACTGTCTCATCTCTGCATATCATAATCTTTTCTTTAATTTACAAGTTGGTCCCTCAATCTACCAAGTATTTGAAATCAACTTATGTTATTTTTATAATAGCCTCATCTTCTCATATTATACGCTTTCATATCTTTTTGCGTTATAGCTTTACCTTGTTCTAGTACAACATTCCAAAATACTACAATGACACTTAAGTAATTAATAAAGTCTTTGGTGCGGCGTATGCAAACTATATGATTCTGTCCATGCACACACCCCTCTAAAATGCGGGGCGTTCTAATGAATTGCCATAGATTGAATATGTATGTACATAGTTTTTGTTTATATGAAAATGTGACTTGAAGGCTCTTTGTAAAAGTGTTGTTGGTTGCCATGTTTTAAAAGTGTAAAGCTTGTATACTCGGGTTTGGATATATATATAAATTTGTTATCTTTGTAGAAATTTTATAAAATCACAAGTTTAGAAAGAAAAAGAATTTCTGCAGGGTTTTAGCAACATACGGCCGGCTTCACGGGATTCTCTAGTGTGATACTTGGTACAAAGGGGTTCCTATGGGGTGCGCCTTTCATACTATTCGGCAGGGTGGGGGTGTGTCAATTTCTTTAGGTCTAGTGAAAAAACATAATATTTGATGGAATGATGAAAATCATATCAAATGATCTTGCATATAACTAAGATTCAAATAAAATATCCACATTTGTTACATCTTGCTCTAGTCATATTATTTATTATTTTTATATTAGTTGTATCTCAAATTCATGTGTTATTTATCTCAAGATGAATGAGGGTAATGTATGTCTTGTTGACTGTACAACAACTCGCACAATTCTTCAAGATAAAAGATACTTTCTAGATTTGACATTAATAAATTCCAATGTAAGTACCATATACGAAGATGCGCAAACTTAGTGAAGGCTTGAAAGGCAAATATAATCTTCAGATGGGACTTGGTTCCATATCAATGATGCATTATATTCTAGCAAATCCACAAGGAATTTGCTCACCTTTAAAGATATCCATAGAAATGGATATCATATTGAAACTATGAATGAATGTAATACATAATTTATTTACATTACCTTTATTGTTTATGACAAAAAACTAATAATAGAAAAACTCTCAGCGATTCTCAGGTTATATCAGCCCTGGAAATATAAAACATAGTTCATATCCATTATTATTAGACGAGTTCAGCGACCCAAAGACTTTTATTTTTTGGCATGACAGGCTAGGTCACCCTGGGTCCTCGTAATTGCAAAGAATCATAGAGATACTCATGACATCCATAAGACTGAAGGTTCTTTTGATGATATTGTGTGCGCTGCTCTGGATAATTGATGGTGATTCATCAATTGTAAAGTCGCGTTTGAGTCACCAATTTTCTTAGAAAGAATACGGACATGTGGACTTATCCATCATGGACCTTTTAGTTGCTGATCTTAGTGACCTTCACAGGGTGGTTACATGTTTTGTCTTCTTTTCAATGAGAAATGTTGCCTTCTTCAAACCTGCTGTGTCAAATTGCAGGCCCAATTTTCGGATTATTGAATTAAGACTATTAGACTTAATGGCGTGTTTAGGTTTACCTCGACATTTCACGATAATATCCGATTATGATAAATGTGGTATCACGACCTATCGTATAACCAGCGGTTTGGCATGATCTCTCATCAATGCCCAAATTAATGGTTGATATTTGTTAATGAAAACGATTAACTTAGCTAAGGACATATATTACGCGCTCTTTAAGCTTGGATTCGTATTCAACGACGACTTACATGAATGCCCTTCCACGACATGCCCCGAAGCGAACAACCAAATATTTCTCACTTACGTATATTTGGTTGTGTAGTCTATATACCAATTGCACATACACAGCACTAAAATGGGTCCCGACAAAGACTTGGTTATGTAGGTTTTGATTACCAATCTATCACCAGATATCTTGAACATAGCGGGAATGTTTTTAGCGCTGCGGATTGTCATTTAATGATAGTGTATTCCCACCATTAGGAAAAGTCGGTTCTAAACGGCGAAATTCTTAGGGCCATCTATAATATCTCATTTTGATCATCGTACAATCATTACATTAAGTTTAAAGGATCATTCATTTACAAATATTGCAAATCAATTTACCAAATACTTTTATTGATACCAAGAAAGTGACAAGTCACATATCCTAGTTCGCAAATGCTCTTAGCCTGCAGTTAATGTCTGAAGGACAATTAGCAAATGAGTCTAAAATATATTTGAAGCGTGGGGAGACCTATTGGCTCAAAAGATATAACTCCCCGGAAGAGATAACACAAATGAGAATTGCTACACCTTAAAAGGTACATGACAAACAAAAGGCCCCTATAGAGGCATTGATAAACAAAAAGCCCCTGAAGTGGTATATGGTGAACAAGAGGCCCTTGTAGAGGCATATACCGAACAAAAGACCCCTGAAGAGGTTCGAGAAATAAAAAGTGCTTGTGAAGAGGCCTGGAGTGCGAGATTAGGGGTCTCAATAAGTGTGTATTTTCTTAATATAGAAAAATGGGATCGAAATAAAGTTATTATCAATAATATTTTTGCTTTCCAAATGGCCTTAGAAATCATAAGAAATGATGAGGATCCCGAACCACAAAATGTGGAAGAATTTCGAAATATAAATGATTTGTAAGACCCGAGAAAATTCCAATTTTTTGAAAAAGGGCAAATTTGTAATTTCGGTAAAAATCCAAAATTTTTCTAGATCTCGGATGACGAAACGGACTTCACCGTTGGAATCGTCTCACTAAATCTAGCTAACACATCGAATTTCGTCGGATTCCGAGACAGTCGGAATTTCACATTTTTCGAGGCACTAGGTGTCAGGTGCGGTAAAACGGCTTGTGAAAGACATGTGATGTGACAAAGTCACCTCTTACGTAATAACTGCATGTGACGTGTTGCATGATTAGAGAGATGATGGAAATGGATGGCTTAGATTAAGCCATGTTTCAAAAATCAAGAAAAATGGACAAGATGGGAATTATGAGAAATGTTAATGAAAATGAGACAAAATAGCAATAGTGTTCATCTTCTTCATTTGGAGAACAAATGGGCAGTGGCTGGAACGGATATGCAGTGGTTGGGGTTTGTGATTTTTAGAGAGAGAGAGTGCCTTCTCTCTAGATTTATGGCCATTCGGACCGTCGGTTCTCGACGGAGCAAGAAGTAAAGTTGTTCTACGCGGCAAGGGCTACGCGTGGACACTGATTTGGTGGAGTTTCGACAACTCCAAGAGGTAGGGATCTATTCCAATTTGTGATATTCTTTGGCTAAGAGTCATGTTTATGGTTAAGGATGTGAGCGGTTGTTTGTCAGTCGGTCTCAAAACCTTTGAGCCAAGTGGAGAAAAATCCCAGATTTGGTGGTCGTGAACAGTGCCAACCCGAGGTTTCCTTTGTTCCACGTGAATGTGATGTGATTTTTGGTGTGATTTTTATGAAGTGTTGAGTGATTCATAATGAATTGCTTGTGTTTGTTAATTAGCCCATGAGCTGTTTGGTGTTATTGGTTGTGAATTTGCATAACATGATTTATGTGAATTGATTTTGTTAATATATACATGTTAAATATATTAGCATAAATTGTTGGGATTGGCATCATGCATTCCATATGCACTGGGGCACCCTAGAATATTAGGAGTGAGTGCATGACATGAAAGAAAACAAAAACGAAAACGTTTGTGAAAGGAATTTCGACGGAAGATTTTCCAAAGAATTGCCTTGGAGAGTCATCCAATAAATCACTTCGGATGAGGACCATGACTGTTTCGGAGCGTTATCCAGCAATTCGCCTCGAAGGGTAGTCCAATATATTTTACCGAAACTCGGTAGTAAGTTTTCGAGAACAAAAAGCTTTTGTTTGAAAACTGTGATTTTACTCGCATTTAGCTTAGGCATGTGTGAGGGTGTCGGTGAGGACTCGGGGCATGGTTTGGCATGACATTCGAGTAGGTTCATGTAATTGCTTGGATGTGATTGTTTACCATGGCATGTGCACTTAGGTGGGGAGTAACCCATGTAGGAAATTATCACTATTGGGTTTTGTTCACCCTGTCGAGGGATCACTATTTCAGGTAGAGGGAGTGTATAGGAGAACAACGCTCACTAGAGGCCGTGTTTAGAAGAAAGTCGGGTTGTGGCTTTTGGTATTGATTTTTGTGTAACATGTATTAAAATTGTAAATCTTAATATATGTTGGTAAAGAGTAATTTATTAACTCTTGAACTATTGTATATAGTTAATGTATTTTGTGAGTATTGATGCAGGGGCCCAAGTGGCCATTATTTTACTCGCATGTGGACCTGTGGTCATTGTAAGTGTTGGGGCGGGTTATGTACCTTGGGTAGGAAGCTCCCGTGCCGAAGACTGCCCTTTCGATTTTCAGGTGGTGTCGGGTTGCACGACATCCACGAAAAATATTACTGGGTTGGCGGGTTGTGTAGGGACCCCGATTTTAGGCGTCACAACAGTATCGAGCTAAGGTAGCGATTGCAGCAGAGCTCGATGGGTATAGAAGTTGGGTATGTGATTACCTAGACAATCCGCGGACGAGTTAAATTTTCATACCTTTGTGTTTTATGTGATTGTGTGATTGTTGTGTATGAATTGTGTGATTTGTGTGCTTAGCGAATAGCACATAGAAAAAAAAATGATGAGAAGAAAAAAAATTTCTGTAAGTTTTACAGTGTGTAAAACAGGAAAAAAAAAGTAATAAAATATTTAAAATAAATATTTTTGGTTCTACTGGAAAATGAATATATATATATATATATATATATATATATATATATATATATATATATATATATATTTTTTTTTTTTTTTTTTTTTTTTTTTGGTGGTTTCGATAAATTTGGAATGAGAAAAAAAAAAAATTATGAACATATGTATGTCTCGGGGGGCTTGAGTTTCGGGGACATGTCGCCATCACACCACCGGCGAGTCGGTGGATCGAAGCTAGTTATACGAGTGCGTTTTGTTATCTCGCCTATAGGCAAGAGTATTATTTGATTCTGGTGTGTCGCATTCATTTATTCTTTGCATCGTGATAGAGTTGGGCTTAGAGGTTAGAGCCTTGGAGGCCCTTGTAGTGCAGGGTTCTCCTAGGGATTAGAGTGAGGATAGGGGATGATATGTCGTGGTTGCGAGTTAGAGATCTCGGGATTCTACTCACACGGTGGACTGAGGATCATGGACATGTCGAGGATTCGACGTCTCGTCACGGTGATGGATTGGTGACGACTTTGGTCGTCATTGGTTGTGAGTGTAGGAGGTTACCGCTGCCGTGGGAGACTGACACTCGTGTTGTATTTTTAGGGGACAATCATGATATTTTGCCCCCCGGACGAGTGTCTGAGTCTGGGCGTCGGGGCTGGGACAGGCGGGTTGGTACAGCAAGCGCCCACCACCAGAGGGCGAGGTGAGGCTAGAACTTAGATCTACCTTGAGTGATCTGAGTATGAGGATGTTTTAGGATGGGATCAGGATTGCCTCAGTAGGGTTGTAGACTTCGGTGTCGAGTTACACTACTGTTGCCACTTGACTCTATGACTCCACATAGGATGGCGCCGGTAGAGTTGCAGAACTTCGAGTCCGGCTCCCAGGAGCTCTTGGACCAAGGGGTTCATTAGGCCAGAGCACTTCACCATGGGTTGCTGCGAGTTTACATTTGCAAGAAGAAGGACAAAACCCTTGGTGTGCATTGATTACAGAGACCAGAGTTGAACGGGGGTTCTGATCAAGCTCCCGGTACCCATTGCGAGGATTGATGATTTGTTTGATAGGTTGAGAGGCATGAGTCTACTCCCGAAGATAGAGCTTGGCACTGGTTACCATCGACTGAGGGGTTAGGGAGGTGAGATATCCTAAGGCGGCGTTTAGGACGCTATGGGCACTTTTGAGTTTCTGGTGATTCCCTTTGAATTGACAAATGCGCCAGCAGCATTCATAGACCTCATGTATAAAGGTATTCAGCCCTATCCCAAATTCGATTTATCGTGGTCTTGCGTGGATGACATTTGATCCTCCCAATCCAGTGGGAGCATGAGGTATCACTTGAGGATCGTTCTGATTATTGAGAGACCATCGGTTTATGCGCTAAGTTCGGTAAGTGCGGTTTGGCATACGAGGTGAGATTTTTGAACACGTGATGTCCGGTGAAGGTCGAGGCCATGATGAGCTGGGAGAGGCCGAAGTCACCGAGATACGCATAGCTTCGGGATCGGGCCGGGTATTGCCAGGAGATTCATCGAGGATTTCTCCCGATTAGCAAAGACTTATGATGAGATCGAATTCTAAGGAGGTCAAGTTTGATTGGGCACCTGATGCGTAGAAGGCATTCCAGAGCAAAGATGGAGACTTACTCACCCGATCTCAGTCCCTGACAGTGGGACAAGGGTACACAAGTATCAGGATGCCTCGAGGGCTTAACTCGGGATGTGTCATGGATGTACCAGAGGTGGTAGCTTATGGTTCCGTCGCTAAAGAATCATGAGCAGAATTACCCACACACGATATGGAGTTGGCTATCGAGTCTTGTCTTTAAAGATTTAGCGCCCACTACTTATATGGCGAGGAGTTCGAAAGTGCACTTAGACCACAAAAAAGTCTGAATTATTTTCATTACTGCTGGGACTTCAAATACGAAGGCAACGCAGATGGATGGAGTTCCTACAGGATTATGACTTCAATTTGCATTACCACTCTGGTAAGGCAAATGTGCTGGTTGATGCGCTAAGTCGGAAGTCACTAGGAGCATCAAGTAGTATAGCTCCTGAGGTAGATGCTCAAACCGCTGGATACCACACAAAGATAAACGAGCAGATCAAGGTACTTTGGGGAGTTTAAGTGGCTACACCGTCTGGGCTGAAAGGTGAGTGATCGAAAGTCCTAGGGCAGACGCTAGATAGTGTCCATCAGGGACCGAGTGCAATCAGGTATAGGTGACGAGGGCTGGACCATCCACACAGAAGGTAGTCTTTGGTATAGTGGACTGCAAAGGTTCCCCAAATAATCGATTTGAGAGAGGAGATTCTCAGGAGTTTCACCCGCCTCGATCTGCCGCGCATCGAGTGAGATGAAGAGACACGTGGGGGACTTTGTTCAACGATGTCTCACGTGTCAGCAGGTTAAGGTTAAGCACCGTAGTTAGCAGGCTACTCAAACATCGATATGGCCGAGCGGAAGGAGCACGTCACGATGGATTTCAGGATCACTCACATGGACACCGCTGGGACATGATGCGGTATGGGTGATAGTGGACCGGCTCACGAAGTCGACACATTTTTTAGCCGTGCAGATGACCTTCACATTGGAGAAATTCTACAGGTTGTACATTCGAGAGATCGTTCGACTACATGGAGTACCAATATCCATAGTGTCGGATAGAGACCCGAGGTTTAAGGCGCACTTTTGGAAGAGTGTCTAAAAGGCTAAGGCACACTCCACACCATGAGTACAAATTCCTTCCACCCATGCATCTGACGGTCAACCATAGAGGACTATACTGTGTGTTGGGAGGGACACGCCGCGAAGACGCTTGGCCCTGATCATACAGAATCGAAGAGCACTGGCTTCTTAGTGGAATTCAATTTACAACAACGCTTATCGTGCGAGTATACAGATGGCACCATACGAGGTATTGTATGAGAGGCTATGCAGTCAAGCATGTTTGACCGAGCGGAGAGAGCTCCATCACTGGGTCCCGATATGATTGCAGACACCTTCGAGAAGGTGAGCTTGATAAGACAACGCCTTCTGGCCTGGGCCAGAGCCGGCAGAAAAGAGTTATCGAGCGTGCGACGTCAATCCTGAGTTTCTGGCGCCGGGCGATCACGCCTTCGCGTGATGCCTAAGAGAGAGGAGTGGCCGTCTCGGCGTTTGCGCTTACGGCCAAGGTTTATCGGGCCCTTCAAGATACTCGAGTAGGCACCATAATGGTATCGCTACTTTTACCGCCCAACATGTCAGTGTCCATGAGGTATTTCACGCCTCCATGATCCGGAGGTACACCTGCATCCAAATTTCATGTAAATGACGGGAGATTGAGGTCACAAGGATGGACCTTCGATATGGGACTTAATGTGTGCATTATAGATAGTCGTGACTGCCTATGCATGCAAGACCTCGAGGCTAGTGAGGGTGCTACAGAAAGCAATCTCATGATTATGAAATTAACGCGAGTCATGAGACACGATGCGCCACCTATCCCTTCATGCTTAGGATGAAGGTACGTGGTCTACCGCTTAATACTTAAATGACTAGTTTACATGTATGGTATAGTGCACGCTGTGCCATGCATGTGAGTTTGCTAGGATTGTCCGTAATTTCCTCTGCACGAAATTCATTTGAGAAGCGGAGAAATGTAAGACCCGAGAAAATTCCAATTTTTTGAAAATGGCAAATGGTAATTTCTGAAAACTAAATTCTCTTAGATCTCTGATGACGACGCACTTCACCGTTGAACTGCCTCACGAAATCTAAATTTGAACATGTCGAATTTCGTCTGACTCGAGACGTTTGAATTTCACTGCTTCGGCGCACTGTGTGCTCCAAAGGCCAGAAAACTGGCCATATGACATTGATGCTCACAAAAGTCACCTACTACATGTACTCATGTGACACATGTTGCATGATTAGAGAGATGATAGAAATGGATGGCTTAGATTAAGCCATGTGTCAAAAATCAAGAAAAATGGACAAGATGGGAATTATGAGAAATGTTAATGAGAATGAGACAAAATAGCACAGAAGACATATCTTCTTCATTTAGAGAATAAACATGTTACTGAACGGATATGCAAAGTGGGTCAGTTTGTGATTTTTAGAGAAAGAGAGAGTGCCTTCTCTCTAGATTTTCGGCCGTTCGAACCGTAGGTTCTCAACATAGCAAGAAGTAAAGCCAGCCTGACGCGACGAGCCACGCCATGACATCGATTGGGCGGAGCTCCGACAACTCCAAGAGGCATCTTTTCCCTACTTATGATATTCTTGGTTAAGAGCCATGTTTATGGTTAGAGATATTATGAGGCGATTTGAATGCAGAATTCGATCTCAAAACCTTTGAACCGAGCGAGAAATCCAAATTGTGGTCGGAACAAGCGTTGCCAACTCGAGGTTTCACTATTCAGTGAATAGTGACGTGATTCGTGTGATTTTACGACGCTGGTTATCTAAACTAATCGCTTGTGTTTCATTAATTAGCCCATGTGGAGCTAATTTTGGTGTTATTGGTTGTGAATTTGCATAAATATGATTTATGTGAATTGATTTGTTAATATATACATGTTAAATATATTAGCATAAATTCGTTGATCGGGTATCATGATTCCATATGCACTCTGTGGCAACCCTAGAATATTAGGGAGTGAGTGCATGACATGAAAGAAAACAAAACGAAAAACGCTTTTGTGAAAGTAATTTTTAATTAAGATTTTCCAAGAATGTCAGAGAGTCAACAAACACATCACTTTGATGAGGACCATGACTGCTCTGAGCATTATCCAAAGAATTCGCCTGGAGGGTAGTCCATCATTTTACCGAACTCTGTGAGTAAGTTTCGAGAACAAAAGCTTTTGTTCAAAACCTGAATTTTACTCGCATTTAGCTTCTAGGCATGTGCGAGTGGAGCCTGAGGACTCGAGACATGGGTTTGTGCATGTAGACATTCGAGTAGGCTTTATGTAATTTCTCGATTTGATTTGTTCATATATGATGTGCACTTATAAAGGAGTAACCTATGTAGGAAATTATCACTACTGGGTTTTGCTCACTCCTTGTCGAGGGATCACTATTTCAGGTACAAAGTGGAGGTAATAGGAGATCGACGCTCACTAGAGGCCTGTAAGAAAAGTCAGGCCACATGCAGATTGATGGCAGAATACGTGATTAAAATTGTAAATCTTAATATATGCTGGTAAAGAGTAATTTATTAACTCTCAACTATTGTATATAGTTGATGTATTTTGTGAGTATTGATTTAGGCCCAAGTGGCCATTATTTTACTCGCATGTGGACCCCGTGGTGGTCAGAATCACGATAAGCATGCATCTTTAACTCCCTGCATAAAGGAGACTCTGCCCGATTTTCATGAGTGGTGTTAGGTTACCCGACATCCACGAATATTCCGCGGGTTGACAGGTAGTCAACGGACCTGCCGAAGGCTACACACTAGCTAAAATGGAAAAAGCTATATGTGCATAATTAAACTCGCATCAAACGAGACGCTTGGACCAAAAGCGCAAATCCGAATACAAAAAGAATGAAATAGTAATGGTATCAAGCAAGCAAGATATAAAAGTCGAGAATAGCATAAGGTTTGCATTTTTTAATATTTTCACAAAATAAACAAAAATAAATAAATCATTTTTATATAAAACCGGTCTCTTTGCCATCCTTGCTTTTTAGTTTTAGATGCCACATCTTTGCCCAAATTTGTAAGATTATTAAAACGAAATTATGTGCAAGGTAATTTGGCAAACATGGAGCCCACATAAGCAAATGAGTAAAAATGCAAGATTGTCATTCCTAAAGCAATTACTCCTATTTTCTACAACATTCAAAGTGGAAAACAAAAAAAAATGAAAAAAATACCTGAAATTCAAAGCAATTAAAGTCTTAATACTTTAGAATGAACAAAAAATGAATGCAAAAAATACCTGAAATTCAAAGCTCTAAATCCGATGTTCCCAAGCCAGAAATGAGTATCAAAGAGAAACCAACTAAAATTCAAATCAAAACCCTCTAAACCTTTCTCTTTTCTTTTTTCTTTTTCCTTTTTTTTTTCTCAGCAGAGTAAAGCTAAGCTGAAGATGCAAATATTTTCTTTGGATGGCAAGGTATTTAAAGCTTAATGTCTTCAACCAGAAGCCTTAAGCCTTAAGCAGCATCAAATAATCTTCATATGAAAAAGCCAAATTTTAGCAGTTAAATCCTCTCTATGATGAAATTTTGAAATTTTAGAGATGGGATTTGAGTAAGGATGTCATGAAATAGAAAAAAATAAAAACCCAGATTCCATAACCATCAATTCCACTTTATTTTTATGGTTTCCACAATTCAATTGCATTTCTTTTTATATTTGTCCATAATGAATCAAATATGATTTTTTAAAATAAATTGTTACAGGATACTTTCTACTCAAATATTAGAATTAACTATATATATATATATATATATATATATATATATATATATATATATATATATATATATATATATATATATATTGAAATTAAAGAATAAAGAGGTATTTGAAACATTTAATTGATAAGTGTGGGTATCATGGCTTTTTGCACCAAACCTACCATTCAATAGCCCGCACTATTTGCTCACAGCCCATGAGGCCTGCCAGTTGCGCCCACCGCCTACCCTCGCCTGGCGAGCCGGCCCGCGGCCACGTATTAAAAACCACACTGCGAACCCACCGCACTACAAGTAGCTCCTAACCCGCTTTAGTCCCGACCCCCTGTACCCTGGCCATCTCACCACATAGTGGAAATTTGTTCAGGAAAATACGTGAAAGTAGATATTTATCCTGAATTTCCTAATTTCTAAATCATTTATTTGGAAGAATAATCCTAATAAGGAAAATAGATATTATCCCTTAATAGGATAATCTTGATATGAAAACAGATCTTATCCCATAAAAGCGATAATCCTTAATAGCGAAAAACATATATTATTCCTAAAATGTGTTAATCCGAGATTCGTGAACCGAACCCTATAAATTCGGAAGATCCCCACGTAAAAATACAATTCCAACTATCTCAACCTTCCTTCTTCCTCCATCACGACTTTAATCATCTGAGAGCCATTCGCGACACTTTTGCTTGGACGCCTCTTTCGCAGTTCACATTACGCAAATGACGCCCGAAGATCGCATTTAACAAAATCAGTTCTGCAATAAGATTTCCAAATTATTCATACCTCGTAAAATAGTATTTAACAAAGGGTGTTTGAATTTATAAATTAATTATTTTCTTAAAAAATAAAATTATATATATGACTTATTTATGAATTTTTAAAATTTTCTTGTGAATGGAAAAAATCATTTATTAAAAGGAAAAAACTATATTTTAAAATCTCCCCAAAATCTTCTAAAATATTTAAAACACATAGAATATTTTAAAAGAACAATCAAGGATGTTTTAAAACAAACAATACCATAATCAATCTATTTTTTTAATTATTAATTTTATATATTATATTTTAATTAGGTAAAATAGATAAATATAATAATTATTTTTTTTAACAATGATAGCTAATAAAAAAAATTATCATAATAATTTTATCATTTTTATTTATATTTTTATTAATATGTTAACTTTTGTTTTTTTTTTTTTTGCAGTAATATGTTAGGATGTTATACATATATTATATATTATATAAATATTTTTCATTTTAACATAAAGTTAAACAAATTGCTTTCTGGACATAATTAAGATGTTAATTTTAAGCATATAAAAAACAAACAACTTAATACTTAATATTATTAAGCCTTATTCAACATTCAGTTGAATCAAACTTATATTCAGCATTCAATAAAAAAACAAATGCTCCTGAACTTAGTTGCCATTGAAGATGTTGTCCTATTATATTAAAAATTGTGATGGAGAGAGAAATATAAAGGGCTTGAACTTAACATTATTAAAACATTTTCTTGATTGCTAAGTCTAACAAATAAGCAAAATTGAATAAATTTTGCATAATAAATGTGAAACCCCGAGAAAATCTAATTTTTTGAAAAATGACAAAATGGTAATTTCGGTCAAAATCTGAAATTTTCTGTATCTCGACGACAAACCAAAAAGGGACTTCACCGTCGGAATCTTCTCGAAATCTACTACCACGTCTAATTTCGCTGACCCCGAGACACCGACTCAGACGCTTTTTTAAGAACGTTTAATGGGGACACTTTGCGCATTTTTGATTTGCTTCACGCAATACGCTAATGTGCTAAATCACTAACTTGAGTCATGTGGGACCCACATGGACATGTGGCACCTCCTAATTGGAAGGAAATCCAATAGTCGCATAAGTTGATGTTAAATCCAATTAGTCAATGCTGACAAGCTAAGTGCTCGAGTGGACAAAATGGGAAATAAAACGAAAGAAAACAGACATCTTCTCATTTCGAGCTGGACGTGCGTTGAGGGGTGGCTCTGCAGGTTCCAACTTCTAGATTTCTAGCTTCGTAATCGTCTGACGCGCTTCTGCCAAGAAGTAAAGCTGTTATACGATATGGCACACATGCAAGACTAGTTTCAGTGAGTTTGATAACCCAAGAGGTGTGGCCTTCTCCTACCTTAAGTATTTTTGGTTTTTAAGTGTTTATAAATGGTTTGCTGATTCAGGTCATATACGCATTGGTTAGCCGTCCCAAAACTCGACCCGACCGTTGGAATATATGGAACCCGTTTTGGATAGTTTAGGGACTGTTTTGGGTGGTTGTGTGATAATTTATACAATAAATTATGGTTTTGGTGTTTTTGGGCCGGAAATGGTGTTTTTGGTGTTTTTGGTGTTTTTGGTGTTTTTGGAACCGATGCTTAGTGAGTGGGCTACCCACGGACAACCCATCATTGCTTAGAGATCGTTAAAAATACCCTGATTCGCTTTGGCAGACCGAAATTCCAGCCCACAAGTGTTGCTTCAAGCAAAATATCATTAAACGAATGGCTTGGAATTGTGTGGTGCCAATATGTTAATGCATGAAAATTAAATGTGTTAAGATGAGTGTTTGAATTATAATTGTGGAAGAGTCATGAATTAAAATGGATTGTTGATTACCTGCTTTATGTTTTTAATTTTTGATGTTATCGATGTAGAATTAATAACATGTGGTATGTATGTAAATTTTGTTAATATATGCATAATTGATATATTGGCATGTGTGGTTTGAAAATGGCATAATGCATTTCATATGCACTGCAAGCAACCTGTAAAAATTGTGCTACAAGGGAAATAAGACAGATGAAAAGAAATGAAAACGATGTTTTCTCAGAATCGTTTAGGTGATACGTGAGGGAGCCTGTGAGGACTCGAGACACCGGATTGGTCATGTAGACATTTGAGTAGGATAATGTATTTTCTTGAATGCGCAGTTGAATCACTGTAATGCACTGCTTAGCGGGAGTAAACCTATGTAGGATACAATCAAACTACCGGGCACGCTTCACCCCGTCGATGGATCATTATTTCGTGTACGTGGAGTAAAACAGAAGACCTTATTACCATTGAGGTCGATTTAAGAAAGTCGGATTTTCGCTTCTTTAATGTTTTTGGTATAACATGTATTAGAATTCTTAATTTTAATATGTGTTTGTGGCTAGAGTAATGTAATAACTCTCGAACTATCAGGATATAGTTGGTTAGATTATTGCAGAATCGTGCATGGGCCTATGGTCATTTTTAATTATGTACTGTCTCATGATACGAGACACACAGTATTCCGCGGTTGATTCGGGTTATCAACTAGCCCCTGATCGGGGGCGTCACAAACTTGGTATCGAGCTACCCGAAAATCTGTGGCTTCGTGGACATGGGCTTGTGTGCCACTTGGCCATTAAGATATATGAAACATTATAAATGGATGTTGATACTGTGAGTTATACTAGTATCTAAGAAGTAAGGTATGCGATTTAACATATCTAGACTCTTGATGTGTAACGCCCCGATCCCGAGGTGTCTCGTTGATCACCGTCAACCCGCGGAAAATCTGTCTCATATCATGAGACCCATACATGCATAACACGACCCAATAGGGCCCACACATCCATACAACACAAAATGCATATCTTATACAAAAAAGGGAGTTTGTTTACAATTGTATTTAATTACAATTTACACAAAAACTGGATTGTCTTTCCAGAATTTACAAAATACGGAAATAAGGCCAGCTTAGCCATTCCTTCGCCTACTAGCCTCTAATGCCCCATCCCCGGTGCACCTCCTCCAAGCACTGGAATAAATATATCACTGACAGGTGAGCAATGCCTAGTAGTGGAATTTTCCTACTGGTTACTTCCCTACCTAAGTGCTCATGCAATGACACACCAAACATTCAATTCACATTCCATACACCCATGCTAATATACTAAGCATGCATATATTAACAAAACTTACACAAGTTATTTATTCATATCATAACAATAAAATTAAATTTCATACGGGCTAATCAACAAACCGACAAATTTCATCACAGCTGCCCACAAAATCACAACAAATCAACATGTTATTTACTCACTAAGAATAACACAACATCACAAGCCACATAAACAAATCGTGATCATTCAAACCACTCTGTGGGCTCTTCCACCTGGCCCAAATCTTCGTGAGTGAAACACTAGCCATCCAGGCCTTAACAAATCCTCATCCATTAAAATGGCCCTTAGTCAAAGAATAATACAAGTATGAGAAAACCCCTACCTTCCGTAGCTCATTGTCGAAACCCCCCAAAACCTGCACTCCACGCATACTCTCACTGCGGAGCAACTTTGCTTACTTAAACCGACTAACTGATCGCCGGAATTCCCAGAGAAGGTGTAGCCTTCTCTAAAATCTCACGGTTTGTTCCTTCTCCCTCACCTAAACCGTTAATAACTCGTCACAAGAGAATTGTCCTCTTGCCACATGTCAATCATCTATTTACTCATTGGATACACCTTATCTCTTATCCATCTACTTCGGGATTTTCCTCTAATTCAAGACGATGCCATGCGTCCACCCACGGCCCACACTTGAGCTCATGTTCACTTAACCTTACATGATGACACGTGGCACCTCTCGGGAGCCACTCAAAATGCGGCCAAGTGTCCCACTAACCTTGTTGCCTCGAAAAACGAAATTAATCGCCTGAATCTCGACGAAATTCGACGCGAGAAATGCCTGGGGATTTCGCGGCACGATTCCAACGCGAAGTCCGCTTTCCTATCCGAGATCTAGAAAATTCCAGATTTTAATCGAAATTACTATTTCGCTTTTTTCAAAATTAGATTTTTTTCGGTTTCAAGGTATGGGAACGAGTTAGACTTCATGCATCCTTGTGCATTTTGGATGAATTAAATGTGATGTGTGATTGGATTGTGTTGTATGTATCAGGTGAATTGTGTGCTCGTGAATAGCACATAGAAAGATGTTGGAACACTAGGGTTGAGAAATAAAACCTTTAGGAGGTTGAGAGAAACTGGGGCAAATTAGTCCGTAATTAAATGAAAAAAATGTATCAAGAAATTTTTCCGAGGCTCTTACAAAGGTGTAAACTCGGAAATAAATAAATAAATTCCAATGAATTTATTTGGTTCTACCTGAAAATGAAAAAAAAAAATATATATATATATATATATATATATATATATATATATATATATATATATATATATATATATATATATATATATATATAGTATATTTTTTTTTGTGGTCTTCCAGGAGGTGGAACAAAATGAAAAAAAAAAAGAGTAAAAAGAAAAAAAAAAGGGGGTTCTGCACCGCGGCTATCGCTTCATTCTCCCTAGCCTCACGATACAACATATTGTATCATGACACAAAGAGGCACCAGCCACGATACTACGAGTGGGTGTGCTTCGGAAACAGAGCAGGCTACGATACCCACCCACTCGCACGACACGGCCATGGCACGACCGGGCCCGCACGCTGGCGAATGCACACGGGCGAAAGCAGGCCAAGCAATCAGAGTCGACATAAATGGCTCAGATCGTAGTCGGCGACCTTGTGTCACAATATAAGGGGGGCCGATACAGTCAGCGATGACGACGCCTAACGACCAAGCATCAAGGCAGAAGAACTGACACAACTAACGCGCCAAGAAGGTGCCCCATATCAGACACATATTTTGTGTCGCACCCGGCGGTCAACACCCAAGCAGCCCAGATGTCGCGACACGGCCGACCCAAATACCAAGGCAGACGCCACAACACTAAGCAGGAGGTGCCTGCGATACGGCCGGAGGGGCTACGACACAGTGCGACCCTGCGCGCGACACAGCGAGCAGCAGGCGCCCTGCGACACGACGCCCATGCGCCACGACACACCCGCCGGCACGCCCCGTGACACCCGCCCACAATATGGTCGGGAGGGCCGCAATACTACTTCAAATACAGGCCATCGACACAGAGCCAGGCGCATACCATGCCAGCTGCGCGCGCAGCTCAAGCCAGCGGGTGTGTGCACCGTGCACTCGACCTGCTTTTTACTCAAAGGTAATCGCTCGAGTCACCGTTGATCACCGTTTCACGAGGCTCTTAAAAAAATTAAAATAAATAAAATAAAATTTTTTGTTGCGTATGATTTAATACATGGAAATTATTGTCTTGCATTACCTATGAATGCATTGACAAAGAGTATGAAAATTTTTTCTTGCGGTGTGAATGGTTCCTGGGTCGAAATTACACTTTATGGGGATGTCATGATTGAATCTTAATCACATTTGACATGTGTAGATGGCTAGTCGAGGGCGAGGACGTAGAGGTCGTCCACGAGGTATTAGCCAAGCACCACCAGTATTTGACCAACAGCCTTAGTCGAGGTCAGAGATTACTGGCCACGCTATCGCATTGTGCTAGTGCAAAGAAAAACCGTGAGAGGAGTAGCATTTACATACGAGGCATCCAAGCATGGGTAAGTCAGTACTAAGAGGAAGGAAGATTCATCTTCTTCCAACCCGAAAGAAGCAGTAAGACTTCTATTTCTCACTTCGACCAAGGACAGGCCAAGGTTATCGTGACTAAGGCTAAGATAGCGCTTAGTCAGCAAGGTAGCTAATATGTTACTTACTAACAAATGATATTTTCGACGATCGCTTCCACCTGAGAAGCGTGAAATCTCATGTTATGGACACTCCGCCCCACCGTTTGGACGAGCTAGAAAGTTGCCAGCCGGCAGTGGCAATGGTGTGCTACCATTGCCGCAATTCTGACATGAGGAGAGATTGCCCTGGGAGGCAAGGGTCCTAGGATTTCGGGAGCGGCGCACCCTACCATCGTGGGACAAGCGCGAATACGCTTTGTTCCTCCACCTCAGTATGGGTTAGGGGAACTAATATCGGGCCTGGGGTGCCGCACCAAAGAATCTAGTACTCTCGTGATACTGGCTCACATGGTGCGAGCCGTAGCTGCAGGGCCTGGCCAACCACAGGATTCAGGTCGAGAGTTCGGCCTCAGCCGCATGACGGCTACCACTGGCCGCCAACCTGGGCATATGAGGCGAGATTGTCTTAGGAGACAGAGGTCTCATGGTACATGAACCGAAAGGCTCAGATAGGCCTCTGATGCGGTGGTACGCTTCACCTCGCACTTCAGACCAGAGTAGTTGAAGCTCTTCAATTGTATGCATCATATTCATTTATTAATGCATCTGTGGTGATGTGTGATTCGGGGCTAGAGGTTTGAGGCCTTTAGAGAAGCCGTGTGTGGAATGTTCTTCCCTAGGATATGGGTGAGTCGACCTCGATAGGCTCCGGGATTGTGAGTTAGAGATCTCCGAGATTCCCGCTCTCATGGACCCGGGATCGTGATCGAGCCTGGGGCAGGTGCACAGATGGGTCATTCACCAATCTGGGTGGAGCGTGGTCAGTTTGTCTGGACTATGTCCAATGAAGACTCATAGTTCAAATCAGGAAATGAAGAGTAATTAATGTGTGTTGGGCGAAGCAAGAAGGGGGTCGTTAATCCCCTCATGTGAAAAGCCTGGAATTAGGGTGAGGGGGACCCGAGGTAGTATCCGAAAGGCCCTGTGTGGGTGTAAGAGACCCGGGGAGATATCCCGAATTTTTGTGAGGGTGTAAGAGACCCGGGGAGATATCTCGAATTTCTGTGTGGGTGTAAGAGACCTGGAGAGATATCCAGAATTTCTGTGTGGGTGTAAGAGACCCGTGGAGATATCCGAAATTTCTGTGTGGATGTAAGAGACCCGTGGAGATATTCAAATTTCGTGGGTAAGAGACCCAGCTGAGATATCCACTTCAGGTGGGGTGTAAGAGACCCGTGGAGATATTCACTTCAGGGTGTAGAGACCCGTGGAATATCCGAAATTTCTGTGTGGGACTCGTAAGAGACTCGCAGCAGCCAAAAAAAGTTTTGTCACTGAGAGAAAACATCATTACATATCACATAAACTTACAGCTGAGTGATAAGAGCCTGAGGACTCGAGATTCGATACCACTTGAAATCAGATTGGGTGCTGGGTGATACGCAAGGGCTTCGTATATGGATGTCATTCATGACATGGATTAGGTCGACGACCCATCTGATTGTCAAGGATTGTGACCTTTGGAAAGTCAGCGTCAGACACAAAGTGTGGATTGTGTAGGTTACATATGCACGTGGTCGATCGCCAGATAAAGTGGGAATTTCCCCGACGAAATTATTTTAAGGGGGAGATCAACCCCGAAAATCTAATTTTCTGAAAAATGGCAAAATGGTAATTTCGGTCAAAATCCGGAATTTTTCTAGATCTTGGATGACAAAACGAACTTCATTGTTTGAATCATCTCGTGAAATCTAGTTACCACGTCAAATTTCGAGACAGTCGGAATTTGCACGTTTTTCGAGGCAACGAGCGTAGTGGGGGACACTTGGCACATTTTGAGTGGCTCACGGTATGCTATGTGTCAGGTGCTAAATCAGTCAACTTGAGTTCAAGTGTGGGACCCACATGGACATGTGGCACCTCCTAATTGGAGGGAAATCCAATAGTTGGTGGATAAGTAGATAAGAAATCCAATGAGTCACCCGCGGCCGACAATCGCGCGAGGGACAAAATGGGAAAATGAAAAGAAAAGCGAGACATCTTCTCATTTGAGCTGGACGTGCAAAGGAGGGTTTCAAATTTAGAGCAGGTTCAACTCTCTCTGTGATTTCTAGCTTCGTGACAAATGGATCGTCTGCCAAGAAGTAAAGCTGTTCTACGCAGATACGCCATAAGCACCAGCTTGGGGAGCTCACAACCCAAGAGGTGGGTCTTCTCAGACTTATTATTTTCTGCTTAAGGTTTTATAAATGGTCTTATTGACTTGATGTCATGAATGTATTGTTTATTAACCTTAAAACTTGGGACCTAATTGTTGGAATATATAACCCGCTTTGGACAGTTTAGGGACTGTTTTCAGACAAGAAGGGATAATTTTATACAATAAATTATGTTTCGTGTTTTGGTCGAATGGTGTTTTTGGTGCTCAGGGAACTAATGTTAATGTACTGCCCAATGACAACTCCATCGCTGCTTAGACTGCTAAAAAATGGGGCCTTATTTGCTTGGTTGGACCGAAATGTCCATGTGTGTTTCAAGCAAAATATCAGCTTGAAATGAATGGTCAATCACATGAAATAATAATATGTTAATGCATGAAAATTAAATGTATTAATATGAGTGTTTGAATTATATGAAATATAATTCAAGGGAAGAGCTATCGAATTAAAATGGATTGTTGATTAGCCTGCTTTGTTAGCTAATTTTGATGTTATTGATGTGAATTAATATGTGGTATGGCAAAATTTTGTTAATATATGCATAATTGATATATTGACATGTGTGGTTTGGAAATGGTATAATGCATTTCATATGCACTAGGGCAACCTAGAAAATTAGGTGTGAGTGCATGGCATGAAAGAAATGAAAACGATGTTTTTCGCGAATTCGCTTAGCATGAGTGAGGGAGCCTGAGGACTCGTGGTGACACCTGATCGGGTCATGTAGACATTCGAGTAGATCGATTTTCAATGCTGCCAGGTTGAATCATTACACGCGCACTTGAGTTTTATAACTCATGTAGGATAATTCTAATTATCGCATCAAGCCACCCCGCTTGGTGATCATTATTCGCGCATTATGAGTGTTCGAGAAGACTAGAGCTCATTGTGAGGTCGATTTGTAGAAGAAAGCCGGATTTTGACTTTGATATTTTTGGTATAACATGTATTAAAATTCTTAATTTTAATATGTGTTTGTATTAAGAGTAATGTAATAACTCTTGAACTATTGTGATATAGTTGATTATATTATGAACAATATTATGGATGTCCATAAACTCTCCATTAATCTCGATATTAATAGGTACATTGAATATACATTGATGTATATAGGTTACGAATGTGTAGGTTACGAATGTGTAGGTTACATATTTATATACACATTAATGTATTGATGTATTAAACCCTATAAATAGGGAGCCTTGTATGAGTCACTACGATACACAAGGAAGGAATAAGAAATCTCTCCCCTGCTTTCTTCTATATCTCTCGCCTCTTTGTTCTTCTATTTTATAATACTCTATCAGCACTAACCTCGTTGATTTTCAAGAAATATATTGAAGGTATATTGAGGTGTGCCCATATGCAACTATCTCTTTATTTACTAACATTATTATCTTATCTAATATTTTTCATATATCTATAATAGTATTATTATGTCTAATTCATTTAAATTGGAATTCGGTGGCTCTGATATCAAGGAAAGAATTTCTTTATTTGGCGGATACTAGATGCTGAAATCCATCTAGATGTAAACGGTCTTTAAATACAATTAAGTTAGTAATACAACATCCATTCAAGAAAAAGCCAAAAACGATAGATTTTTCTTATTGTCACCTTCATGAAGGATTGAAAATTTGAATACCTCTGTGGATCACTTGTTACGTAGACAGTTTGAAGGAAAGTATGAACATCTGGAAGACTTGATAATTCTCCCAAAACAACTATGTTGGATGCATTTGAGACTCTGAATTTTTAAATCGTAGTGAGTATAACTCAGCGATATTTAGAATCAGTTCTGATTCTGATTATGTGGAGAAAAATTCTGCGTGAGGATATGTTGGAAAACAATTCCACTTTCATGCATCCAATGTGCTCCCTCAATGGCAATATCGTGAAAAGGCTTTAGAAATATTCGAGATTGATTCATGTCTTTACTTTGTGGTAGAACAAAACAATGAGCTTTGATAAAAATCATGAGGCTAAGTCAGTAGTTCGGCTCCATTCACTGAGTACGGCAACATAATGGAATGAGAAGTCGTGGCGGGTCGTAGTGCAGTGATCACGGTCACTTAGTCGAGTGTGGCCGTGGACGGGCGTGGGCCAGGCTCTACGATGTTTATGAGAATGACTACTCTCGCGTGGTGTAATAATGGTCACAATTCGATCGGCAATGATAGTCTCGAAAGGGAGAATATTGAAAAGAATGACAAAGTGGTGAAAATAGCAGTGGTGACAAATTTATACTATCGGCTGCGGCATGAAAGGCCATTGGTCAAGTACATGATACGAGCATTTTGGTTGATCTCTGCAGAATCTTGAAAGAAAGATAAAGCGGTAGAGACAAATTTTGTTTTAATGATGAGGAGTGTTGATCACGACCTTAATGATATATGACTCATGGATATTTCTTTGATTTCTTTAATGCGGCCCTAAGCAGATATTGAGCACTTGTTTAGTGATGAAAATCTCCAAAATAAAATATTTCCCGTTTATATTTATGTATTTGGGTACTCTTGTTATACATAAGTCGTCGTACTCTTTTGAATAATGAAAGATTGTTATTGTATGTTATTTTATGATTTTCTTATTATATATCTTGTTTCTCATGAAAATATGGAAACTCATCAGTGGGATCCTCGATCGGTGACAATGATATGTCTAAGCAGATAGTCCATCAGCATACTATACTTAAGGATAAAAATTCTTTTCTTTTTAATAGTAAAGGATCGGGATCATATGAATACAATATCGAGTAGTGCAAAAATTGATTGTGAGGGCTCTCAGGAAAATTTAATATACATTACGGAGGAACAAAAATTCATATTGATGATGCACGTGTATTCTACAAAGTCTCAAAAGAAATTTATTGAGTTTTTAAGATATTCGACGAAATGGATATCATGTGGGACTACAGATAGAAGACAACCTTTGAGTATTTGCATATATTACCAACGTTGTCTCGGGTAAGAAAAATATATTGGAAGAATTACCGTTTTCCTCTGGTTTGTACTCTACACAAACATAAGCCTGATTAGGTACATGCCATAGTAAGGCTTTGAAGTTGCGATGAAATAATTTTATTGTTTTGGCATGATCGATTAGGACATCCACAGATTCTATAATGATCTTGGAGAATCATTAAAAATTCAAGTGGGCATTCCTTGAAAAATCAAAAGATTTTTACTGTCAATGAATTTTCATGTCTTTGTATTCTCAAGGAAGTTAATTATAAGGCCATCACTGACAAAAAAATAAGAGACGGAACTACTTGCTTTTTCTGGCGTATTATCTGAGGGGATATATGTGGGCTATTAAATCACCATGTGGACCATTTCGATATTTATGATTCGAGTTGAGGCATCAACGAGATGGTCACATGCATTTTATTAATGCTTAGCGTAGCAAGCATTTGCTAGATTGCTTGCTCCAAATAGTCGATTCTGGAGCTCATTTCGGATTATACGATTAAGTCAAATTATTACTTGACAATGCGGAGAATTTACTTTGACTTTAATGAATTGTATATACATTGGAATAGTAGTTGAACATCATAGCATATGTTCAACACACAAAAGCGGTCTTGCACGCGGAATCGTTTATTAAGCATGCCAATTGATTGCAAGGCCATTACTAATGAGAATGAAGCTCGACTTCTGCAGCAGGAGTGTGCTATTTTTGCATCTGTGTGTGAGATTAAATATTGAACCGACAAATTATCATGAGTTCTCTCCTTTACCACAATTGGTTTTGGTATAGGAACCAAATATTTCCCATCTAAGGATTTTGGGTGTATGCGGTATATGTGGAATTACTCCACCACAACCTTAAGATGGGTCCCCAAAGATTAGGGAATATATTTGGATATGAATCTCCATCGATAATCAAATATTTAGAGACATCATTGGAGATTTATTTACGGCTCGTTTTCTTGATTGTCTCATTTTGATGAATCAGATATTCCAACTTTAAGAAAGAAAATAACGATTGGAAAATTAAGATTGGAATCAATTGTGTTTGTTGTCATGCCGACCCTCGCACGAATGGCCCAGCGGGGTTCAAAATTATTTATTTGCCCAGCAAATCAATTGCAGATAATTTACTAATCGAAAGAGTAACTACATCTTACATACCATTTGCTAATGCTCGATTAAATTGATACGTAGGACAATGCATTTACTAATGAACCTAAAGCATCGGTGAAAGCGTGGTGGAACGATTGGTTCCAAGATATTAAAAGTCCTCGGAAGAAAGGATCAAAAGGATCAAGTTGAGAGATTTATGGCTGCAGAAGGAGTCCCCAATTGTAATTCCAAAAGAAATTAGAGTACTGGAAACTTGTGATAATCGGAGATCTCGATAAACTATATCCTGGCGGCAGAAGGTGGAATCGGAATAAAATCGCGTCGATGATATATTTTCCTATAATGTGGCTTCGACATTGTTAATGACAATGAGGACCTTGAGCCATAGAATGCAGCCGAGGAATATAGACGAGGAGAGATGATTGGCCAAAAATGGAAAGATGCAATTGAAGCGGTGGATTCTCTTTCAAAACCACGAGTTTGAATCCATTAATACTTACACTGATGGTGTCAGGCACCTTAGAGGATACAAATGGGTATTTGTGCGAAAGCGAGGCGCGACAAATAAAGTTATCGGATATAAAGCGCGATTAGTCGCACAAAGTTCTCAGACACGGCATTGATTATGAAGGAGCGTATTCCCACTGTAGTGGATGCAGCTATCTTTTGATGTTGTTTAGTGCTGGCGTGTGAAAAACTTTGTTTTTATGCGTTTCAGGGATGTGATTATTTATTTATAAGTTGTGAAACTTGTGACATTTGTGAAATCCCCAAGGATTAGGCCACTTGGCACATGTTGAGTTCTGGGAGCTTTATAGTGAGTGTACAAAATCTATGGATTGTGATCTGGGAGTGTGTATGTGGGCATAATGGTGTAATTTGAGTCATTATTGAGAAAGGTATAGAATAGTCCTTTGCCCATGTGTGTGTTATTAAAGATCTGGATCAGGAGTTTGTTATAGTGCGGTTTATGTTGATGACTGAATGTGTGGAACTCTGAGCTTTGGAGGAGAGCGGTGGTCAGTTTAAAGAAAGAATTTGAGATGAAAAATCTGGGAAAAAACAAAACTTTGCCTTGGTTTTGAGATTGAACACTTAGAGGAATGGAATTTTGTTCATCAATCGACATATATCAAAGGTGTTGAAACTATATATGGATAATGCCATCACATTGAGTACTCCAATGGTTGTAAGGTCATTAGATGTGAATAAAGATCATTTCCGACCTAGGATGGATGAAGGAAACTTCTTGATCTGTTACCATATCTTGGTGTGGAGCACTAATGTATCTTACAAGTCATACATTTGATATATATCATTTCTGTAAATTTATTAGCAAGATATAGTTCTTGTCAACAAGAAGACATTGGAATGGAGTTAAACATATATTGAGAATTTATCTTAAGTCACGGATATGGGCTATATTATTATCCCAATGTACCCAAAGCACTAATTGGTTATGCAGATGTGGATATGTCCCGAATTCTCATAATGCTCGATCACAAACGGGCTATTTGTTCACATGTGGTAGATACAGCCATTTCATGGCGTTTCACAACAATCAATACCGCCACATCTTCTAATCAAAAGACCTTAGCAATTCATGAAGCAAGTCGGGAATGTTTTTGGTTAAGACTGTAATACATCATATCTTCGAGGGTCGCGTATTCGCTCTTTAGCAAGGAGGTCCCGATTTACCTTGTATGAAGATAACGCCGCATGCATTGTCTAATTAAAAATGTTCATTAAAGGATAGAATGAAAACATATGTCAAAATTCTTTCACTCATGATCTACAAAAGAAGTGTGATATTAATGTTCAATCAATTCGTCAAACTAATAATTCCAAAGCAGATTTATTCACCCGGGCTACTACCTACCGCATTTACTCGAAAGTGCTAGTCTATGGCATTGAATGCGCAGCTCGTAGATTTTAAAGTGATGTCGAGAAGAGGGGAGTAATTTTTTTTTATACTGTACTCTTTTCCTTCACCATGGCTTTGGCTCCCCACCGGGCTTTCTCAAGATTTTACCGAGGCAAGATTATGATATCCATGGGGAGTATTATGAACAATATTATGGATGTCCATAAACTCTCCATTAATCTCAGGAGACATTAGGTACATTGAATATATCATGTATATAGGTTACTTAATGTGCAAGCATTAACAGAAAAATATATTATTTATATACACATTAATGATTCACGTATTAAACCCTATAAATAAAGGGTTTCTGATGAGCTCACTTATACACATGAATGAATGTGCAAATATCTCCTCGTTTCTTCTATATCTCATTTCTTGCTTCTTCTATTTATAATATTTCTTCTATAATTTCGCTTTGTTTTTCTGATTTATAAATGGCTGATTATCGGGTGAGTATTGTACGGGCCCAAGTGGCCATTTTTACTCATGTAAGAGTCTCACTGATATGAGACACACAGATTCCACTGTCAATGGTCATTAACTTAATTTCCTCGATCGGGGGCGTCACACAAATATTCTTTTCGTAATTATATTTCATATTTTGAATAAATTTAATAAAAAGGGATTTTTTTTTCCTCATTTGAATTTCTAGAATTTCTATATTAATATTGTCATGATAGCGACAGTTTTATTGTTAAGACCGAAACAAAATGCACTTCCCACGGAGATTACGAAAATGTAAATAGTGTTTACTAAAAATATTAATGAAGAAGTAAATAGAATTTGAATTTTTTTTTTTTAAAGAAATAGATTTTGAATTATTTATTTACTAAATACTAATGAAGAAGTAAATCGAATTTGAATTATTCTCTCCCAAAAATAAGGGCTCCCAAATTTGTAAACTCTTTCCAAATTAGATTGCTTTAAAACCATATCAACTTATAACAAAAGAAGAAAAATATCAAAATAGTTTTTTTTTAAATATTCCTCTTATATATATATATATATATATATATTAAATAATTATATCCTAAGATTTAATTTATTTTTTATTCTTCTTTTCCCATTTTAGACATCCTATATTTCTTGTTACTTTCAACTTACCCTTGTTCCAATTTTTTGTTCTAGTTTCAAATTTGCCTAACATATAAAATGCCATGGATTAATTATACCCCTAATTATCTCAGATTGGTCTGCTTTGCAATAATTTTTCTTGTGTTGAATTTGATGTTTTGTTTAGGATTGGGTGGGTGTTTGGTCTAGTGGATGGACCCATTGTTTTTTGTTATCATATGATTAGGGTTTTTGTTAATGATAATTAATTATCTTAATCTTGTGATTAGTGAAACATTTAGTTGTAAATTGTGATCCACTTTCACGTGAGTAAGGTTTTTTTTTTCTAAAAAACATCGAACATGTAAGGAGTATATCAAAGATCTCTCAACTTAATCAAGAGTCTCAGTTTAGGCTATGGAAATGCAAATAGACAGCTGCATGGTAGATTGATTACTGGTATCACTCCTTGGCCAGAATGATTAGTCTAGTTATGGTATGGCTTAGAGGCGTCTTCTGTGTGTGTACAGGCCAAGTCCGCAAGAAAAAGTTTTTTTCTAAGATAGTATCAAATTACCCATCATGTCTAATTCATGTGGTAGAGCATACAACGTTTAAATAGATAGGACATGAGGAGGGGTGGGGGGTCTCGGGTTCAAGTCCCTGTGATGAAAATTTACTACAATATAAATAAAGTGTTTAGCTCAAAAAAAGATAATTTCAAATTTAAAATTGTAAATTTGTGCCTACAGTAATGTTAGTTTTGATTTTTGTATTGGTGATGTATTTTGCACTTAAGAATTTCATTATTAAAAAAGCTAAAGAGTTTAAAGATTTGACTAAAAAATATTTCAAAACACTTTGTAGAGATTTCGAATAACCAATTTGTACTTAGATAAGGTTTGTTTTTAATTTTATTTTTAGTAATTAATAATTTAAATTTCATTTTATTCACACCATCTTATCATATGGAAATATGTAACCGTTAAAATTACCGGTTATATATTTACATATGGTAAGATGGTGTGAATAATCTTAACATCACTTGATTTTTTTTAGAGATAAACTTTATATGCATGTACATTGGGTGACTTTATTAAAATTAAAAACCAAATTTCATAAATTTAAACCTTTTGGCAATCTCTTTACTATCATATTTAATGTAAAAAATATCGATGATGTTCTTGTAAAATAACTTGTTCTACTAAAAAAACATATGTAATGATATTAAATAGTAAAAGGTATTTCGTCTGTAAAAATATATTATTTTTTAAGAAAAACATGGATATGGTTGGGTTTACAAATTGAGCTACACTATTTGAGACTATTTAACCACATATATAGCAAATATGAAAAACCATTACACTATTAACAATATTTGATAAACTTTATTTTAAAACACTAAAGTAAATTATGAAATACATATTTATTTTTGAAATACTTGTTAATAAATAATATAATATATTTTTGAATAGGATATGGGATGGATTCTACTCAGTATTTTTAGTGAAACTGTTTCTCATGGAAAGTGTTTTTAGAAAAATATATATAAAACACAAACTTTAAAAACACAACAAGTAATTTCGGTAATATTAAATTAGTTTTTTTACTTATATTCACTTTAGTATAATAGTTGTGCATTTTGTTCTTATATTAGAATGATTTAGATATTTAAGAATGATTATTTATCAATTATTTAGTATTTGACAAAATAATTTTGGAAGACAAAACACACTTCCTAAAATGTGATATCTTTAATTTATATGCTTAAAAAACATAAAAATTTAAAATTTATATAGCAACATAGGTTCGAATCCTGCGATAACAAAGTACTATAACGTTCTTATAAATTTCAACAAAATGTCTCATGCCTCGAGCTCCTTAAAATGCAGCTTATATTAGATATACTTTATCGTCTCATGCCTATCCTCACTGAACAGATTGCTTTAGCACAAGATGATTAAAGGTTTTCATGCGCTTGCATTTTAATTCGCCAAGACACCCCAATGACTTCATAAAAATACTACATCATCAGATGTCAAAATAGCTAAAATTTTGAATGATTTAAAAAGTTATTTCCTTTTCAATGTAATTTATATTTTTTGGATTAGAACCTAGGATTCCCGTAAAAAGGAAAAAAAGGATAATTTTAATGCCTTAATATCTCTTAGTTGAAATCATAATGGTAAACCAAAACCCTAAATAGAAAAAGCATTGGATATTTAGTCGACGGTCCACTTAGTTCTAGGGTACTTTCCATTTATACCCCTACCTAACCCCATTTATTACCACCAACCCACATCCACTCGTTTGCCCTTTTACTTCTTGTCCACGATCCTCCAATCTATTTATTGTCGCGAGAGATAATAAATATTAAATATATTCGTAATTGTAAAATATTTTAAAAGATCTTCACACCTATTTATTATTTGAAAATAAAATTTAAATGTAATCTTTTGGAATATTATCTCAAATTTAAATGGAAAAAATATCATATTCAATTTTCATCCATAAACATCAAAAAAAACAAATAAAAGCAAAAAAGTGTATCTATTTTATTTTATATTTTATTAAATAAAGTATATTAAAATTATACATTAATGGGAATTTTTTATTAGTCATTTTATTTGAGAAGGAAATAGTTATTATTTTATGTAAATGATGAATAAGGAAAAAATATATTAAATAATTCTTTTTTATAAGAAAATCATAATATCAAACGCAAGTAAGATTTTAATTGCTATCAAACATTTATTTTTTCTACACTTTGTTGGTTATAGATTTTTGAGAAATTATTACTTATTGAAGTAATTTTAAAGAATGTTTATAAATTATAAATAAAATAATCATTGTTTAATCTAAAGTATGATGTTAACATTTGGCTATAATAAGAAAATAAATAAATATTTGTAGACTCCAACAACAGTACTTAAGCCACCAAATTATCCTTCGTCATCAACAGAGAATATGATGGTAATAAAAGTTTGGAATTTGTAATGTTCAAATCTAAAGCAATAATACAAATATGATCAGATAAAACTTTAAACACTGATATATTTAGAAATAAACATTATACTTAATCAATATTCTCTAATTCTACTTGATAAATTTGAGACCCCATACGCCAACTAAAATTCAATACTAAGATAAAATTAAATAATCCTAGAAATGCACAGCACTTAAAATTCAAAGATAAACGCGCTTCAAAAGAAACCTATCCCATTCGGTAATTCATGGACGTCTAACCCCCCACAACCCTAATTCTTCTTAAGCCAAATCCTGTAAATGGATCAAAAACATTAAAAATAAATAAAAATTAATCGGAAATAGAAGCGAAGATAAAAGAAAGAAGCCACCCGTGATATTATAAGCAAAAAGAAAGTGTGGTCTAGAGCTCCATTAGTTTTTCGAAAATCGAGTTATGTTTTCTTCCAACTGAATCTGCAGTCTTTCCTAATGGATTTGAGGCTGGATCACTGCAGTTCTATTTTCCTCAGACTCAGAATTAGTGCCAGAAGTCTGCAACTCGAACTCAGGTCTTTCTGATTTGATCGACTCATCACTCAAAAGAGTTTATTTCACCGGCATCTTCGTGAACGAACCAGAAGTCTTTTTTCTCGCAACTCTGAACTGGGGTCTCTCTTTCTGCTGATTGGGATTTGATCAACATCATTAGGAGTTCATTTCATATGATATTCTGAACGAGTCCGGTGAAAGCGAAAGGATCCAAATCAAAAACAAAAGGTTAAGAAGACTTCTAAGTTCAAATTGCAAAAAACTTACCAAACTCATTCCCGTAATCTTTAAGAAATGTAACTCTTTGGAGTGAGTGTTGATCCAAATCCAACCAAATCCAAAACAAGAAAGGTACAAGAAGACCTCAGCTCAAGTCAGTAAAAACTACCACTCATTCCCTGTAATCCTCGCATGAAATAGAACTCAAAGGTGAGCGCGATCCAAACTAAATCCAAACAAAGTAAGCAAGCAAGACCCTAAGTTCAAGTCATGGTAAAAATCACTGTACTCCATTTCTAATCCCCGATGAAATAGAACTCCTTAGTGTGAGTGTTGATCCAAATCCAAATCCAAAACAAGAAGAAGAAATGAGTCTGACTGATCAAGACTTTGAGTTTCATCACCATCAAAGATCTCGTAAAAGGTGTTTCTTCGCTTAGAGTAGATGTAGGTAAATTCTCAGTCGGGCTAACTCAAACTTTCATGCTCCATACCAATCTCACAATCTTTCAGCTTGCCAATTTTATCTCCCCTCTTGCTGTCGATCTCACAATCTTTATTGTTGAGCATTTGCTTCTTCACTTCCTCCTCGTTCAACCTCTCTTCCTCCATGAGTTGTTTCGAACTAGGTCTATGAGATGTCACCGTCTGGCATTTATCCCAGGTTTTTTTCTGGATTATCGCCTTTTTCTGGATCAAACTATATTTGTTATGTTTTAAAAAACAAGAATAACAAGGAAAACATTGAAGTTCATATTTTTTATTTTTTGAAAGACAAGAAAAACAAAAAAAAATACTATATTTATCATAACAATTTTCAAAGAAAGTTGTAATAGTATTTTCTGAGTTTTTAATTTATTTTTTTTCAAAAAAAGTTAAAGGACTAACCAAGCCCTAAGTAACTAAAAACAACACATATTCATCATTCACCAATCTCTTCAACAATAAGATAAAAAATAATAGTAAATAAGACGGAAAAATATAAAAAAAAATAACATAAAAAAAAAAAAAGTTTCTTACCGACAGACTGCCCACTCTTGTACTTCCTATATGACAGAAGCCTTCAAAACACATTAATCAAACTCCTGGGCGCAGCTATCAGCCTCTCTTCAGGTGTCTCGTGATCTTTCCCCACATTACATGATAGTTCACTACAAAGAAGAAGGTGAGGATTTTATGTGGACATGGATTTAAGGTGGTATATAGATATTGAAATTATTTGTAATTCTAATGAAGAAGTAAATATAATTTGAATTATTCTCTCCCAAAAATAAGGTGATGCCCCAAAATTTGAAAAATCTTTCCAAATTGGATTCCTTTAAAACCATACCAACTTATAACAAAAGAAGAAGAATATCACAATAGTATTTTATTTTTTAAAATATTTCTCATTTTTATAATTATATAGTAAGATTTAATTTATTTTGAAATATTAATTAATTTCTACTCATATATTAGAAATAACTATATTGAAAATTATTTGTAATCTTAATGAAGAAGTAAATATAATTTGAATTATTCTCTCCCAAAAATAAGGCATGGCCCCCAAATTTGTAAAATCTTTCCAAATTTGATTCCTTTAAAACCATACCAACTTATAACAAAAGAAGAAGAATATCAAAATAGTATTTTATTTTTTAAATATTCCTCATTTATATATATATATATGTATAGAGTATATATATATATATAATTTTCTTTTGTAAAATAATAATTATATAGTAAGATTTAATTTATTTTGATATATTAATTAATTTGTACTCAAATATTAGGAATAACTATGAATTACTTATCTTTTGACCGAAGAATTCATGACTATCTTCAACTCCAGCTGGAACTCCAGGAACCCGAATTTGAGGCCATTTGAGGCCATAACTGCGATAGCACGAAGAACTGTTGCAGATAATGAGATCTATTCTCATACCTGCCATACACTACGTGAGAACAGAATTACAAATCGATCGTTACAAGCTATGTACTACAACGATAAAGAAAAGAATACCCAAAATTCCTCATAAGAAAAAAATATATAAAGATAACTATAACTAAAACTTTGTCCGGAATGAAATGTAAAACAGGATGATAAAAAAAAAAATTTAACATTAGAAAATTGTGGAAGATAAATTTAAGGCTGACAAAGAAATGAAATTAACTGGAATTCATGGCACTGGTTTCCCGAAACAGTAAGGAATTTGAAAGAACTGATTCAAAAGGCCAAATGATTAAAAAGGCAGAAGATGAAATCAACAACCAAAGAAATAAATAGAAATGATGAAAACATGTACTATTTTTATTAACTGGGACCGATAAATAAATAAATAAAACGGTCACCTTCGGATAGAAGACAGCAATATGCTCTCCCCATTTCACACATGCATGGTTGTGTGAACTGAGATTGCTAAGAACCTTGGGGCAAATAACCAAAGAAGAAATTCGTTACAAACATCCATCAAACAGAGAGTACAGAAGACAATTCTTCTTCAATTAAATTTGCCAGGCGGAGAGCTCCTGTCATCATTCTCTTCTAACAAATTGCCTAAATACAGAGGCCAACTGCACAGGATGATCCGTTTCTCCATGAACCGCAACTCCTTTAAAGTTTTTCCAACGGAAACAATATCTCGCTGCAATGACTTAGGAGCTTCTCCTTCCATACCAGTTCTATGGTGAGGGCAAATATGGCTTGTAGATGCTCCCTGGCTACCCTCAATCCAGGCAGCTGCTAATTGAGCAAGACTATGAGTTTTTCGAACAATCTGAGGGATTCGGTGAATTTTCTTGATACGATCTTCGTTCTTCACTTAATTTTTGTCTCTTTGCTTTTCTACATTCTTCACATCCAGGTGTTTCTTCCACTAGATCTGTTTTGTTACAATTTAACTTCTTAACACTCCCTTGAGATTCATCAAGTCCGGTATCTGCATATGTTGAAGAAGAATTCGGAAGCTGCAACAATCCTGAAATAGCAGCCTTCAATTCTTCAACATCAGCATTGCTTTTAGCAGTTTTCCCAGATAATATCTTAGAGTTAGACTGAAGAGTGAAGACTCCTCCATTGATCGACAGAAGCAGGGGACGCACCGTCTCTAGCTGAGACTGGCAGGTGCTTCGGTTTATGAGAAGAAATACTTGCAATGTTCGCACTTTTATATTTATCCCAAAGAAGCCCCTGAAGAACAAGGCGATGTTCATTTGAGTAAACAAGCATGGCGTCGGGATGCAATCCCACTTCAGTAACAAGTGCTCCCTCCCGAGCATCACGCATATAAGATCCAGCCATCATTAACAGCACCATCACGATAGGAACCTCAGCAGGACGAATTTTTGTCTTTCTTGTATCCTCGGATACCTTTGATAAGAACCCCCCATCATTTGCAACATGAGATACCACAGGTGCGCGAAAGCAATCCAAAGCGACAAATGTATCAGATACAGCCAATATAAAAAACCGAAGCATCTCAACCAGAGCAGAGCAAGTGTATGCCCTCCTTCAATTATCAACAATATCAGAACCACCTGGTGAAGGTTCCCTGATAAAACAAACACCTACTCCCGCAAGAGTGCGTGCATATGTCTGAGATAGAACAACAGTTTCTATAACGCCATATATATATATGATAGTATTAAGATTATACTAGAATATCTAATCTTCTATTTTAGAATATGTATATTCTGATTCTGGCCACCAGATAATTCAAGCATATTATAGCCATATTTATACCAGAGACGCATAATCGTGAATGACTTTTAAATAGACATGATATATTACCTACGTGTGAATCAATATAATCAAGAAAACCAATTCTTTCATGGTATCAGCCCTAATAAATTTAGCAAGCTCTACTCCATTTATTTTCTGTTTATTTCTTTCAGCCATCATCATCAAATTCCTCTCCGATTCTTCTCATTATGGCCGATTTATGGGAAAATAGATCCCCATTCTCCTATTATCTTGGGTCCGAGATCAACTCCGGAATATGATCACCCACGCAATCCTTCTAATGACAATTATATTTCATGGGCATCGTGCAATTGTCACTTTTGAAAGCTCATTAGCTCAGGTTTGTTGATGGACATTCACCAAAACCAACTGAGAAGAAGAAACAACTCGATCGGGACACCGCTAATTCTATGCTGGTCTCATGGATCACACGACTCTCGATCCAAAATTGGCGGCCCCATTCCTTTTCATGATGAAGCCAAACGACTTCGTGGGATTATCTTGAGAAGCTAAGCCGGCGTGCCGGCCAATGGTCCTCGCTTCAACAATCGAGGGCTGATATTACCAACTGCAAGCAAACTCGACGTTTATCGACGATTATTATACCCGTTTGACGATCAGATGACGACCGATCATCTCGCTCCCTATGCGCTGCGCCTCAGTGGTAATTGTACTGTGATGCTGCTGGTCGATTTATACTTGGATCGGAGGAGGAGAAACTCCATCAATTTCTCATTTGCATTAACGAATATTATATGCACCTGGGCGTTTCTAATTTGTTGTCCACTTCTCCTTTACCCGATTCCCATCGCGGTGCATCAAGCATGTCTTCAGAAGAAAAGTCTCGGGTATTGCTCGGGATAGAGCTTTATTAAGGAGTAATCCACGCTGGGTTGTTTATAAACCTTCCACTGTTCAAGGCTCAGCAACGCCTCATAAACAAACAAATAAATTCTGCTTGTAAGTGGATCTGGGTCATGATGACAATACTTGTTTAAAACGCATGGATAGTCCGACGTGGGAAGATCGGAATCGCGGAGTCCAAGGCGCTGCAAGGCTCAATGCACAACCACCCCGCGGCTCCTCCAATCGCTTCCTCGGTCTACCAGTCGTGGTCGCCACGACCGGCCGCAACGTCGCGGCCATGGGACCGATCTGGCCGGCCTCCTCTCACGGTCCTCCGGGCATTTCTTCACCACTTAAACCCGAGTTAAAAAGTTCAAATTTTTATCAATATGATAAATAATCGCCAAAGATGATCGTATGATGGGTGAGTTTCTCCTTTTTCGATTATTGATATACGCATTTCTCACCATGTTATCGCATCGAATCATGTTTCGACGGACATCAACAGTATTGCGAATGTTCAATGGGTTATCAACTGCAACATGTTATATTGCTACATACCGTCAGTTATTGATCGATGGGTTGATACTTGAACATGTTTTTATTTGCATCACAGCATTGCAACTTAATCTCTGTGGTCAGCCAAATTCAATTGATGATTCTAAATGTCTTTACAATTCACCATCTATTGCAATTTTATACAGACCTACGCCAGGAGTCTCGATCGAGCCGCGGAACGAAGGATGGACTCATTATTTTCGACGATTCCTACAAAGGTGTGCGGTGGCACGGTTCTGTAGATTTCGTGATTGAGTCAGGCATCGCGTCTCGCATCCGTCGACAGTCGTCAAGTTAGTTCCGGCTATTTCTTCCAGTACTTCTAGAAAGAAATTGAATAAAGCATGCGAAGTTTGTCCTCAAGCAAAACAAAAACGTGATAGTTTTCCTGTTAGTGATAGTAAAGCTAGTCGAATCTTTGAACTTATTCATTGTGACGATGGGCCCAAATAAAGAGCACTCTTCGTGTGGGAGCACATTATTTTTCGACTTTGGTGATGATTTTTCAAGAGTCGCATTGGTTTATTTATTGCGCTCAAAAAACACAAGTTTATCAAGTTTTTTGTTCATTTTTGCTATGATTGCCCGCCGCCTGAAACACATGTCAAAATAGTACTGAGTGATAATGCAGCGATTTGAGTTTAAAATGTATGTTGGATATTGATACACATGGCATTATTTTCAAACCTCAGGTTGACTCTAACAAATGGCTCGTGGAACGAACGTAACATATTCACGTGGGCCGTGCTTGATGTTTCAAGGTAATCTTCCGTTATTTTTTCGAGAATGTGGTTGGTGCGTTGTATCATCTCATTAATGCAACCTTCCTCGGGGTTTGCTCCACAATACAACTCCCTTAAATTTCTAAGCCGCACCCGAAGCTCGATGAACTTAAGGTTTTGGTTGTTTAGCTTTCTTTCGCTTCACAATCAAAAGCCAAAGGTAATAAATTTGTTCTCGAAGTAGGAAGTGTGTCTTTACTGTTATCCATTTGGGGAAAAGGGTGGAAATTATATGACTTTCGACAAGGGATATCTTTGTTTCCAGAGATGTAAAGTTTCACATGAAAATGAATTTCCCACGATCTGTTTCTACTTCTATGCGCCTATTCCTCATACACCGATTCTAACGCGAGGGACGATGTTGATTTTTCGAAGACTTTAGAGTCCGCTTTGGTTGATGATCATGCAGCCCCCGTAATCGTGGACTCCACATTGTGCTCAACCCCACATCGCCCTCGTGCCCCTCGCACTGCCTCCTTCTCGCTCCACCGATGACTTAGTGGCGCTGTCGCGATGCGCCCTCCGTCTTCTCGTGACTTTGCTACCCCACACTCGTACAATCTTCAGCCCATCCGGGCGTTCACTGCCTTCTTACTAGCTCCTCAAAATCTTATCCTATAAAGACATTATGTGAATTGTAATAAGTTTTCTCCACGACACACTGTTTTCGCAATGATCACCGGCGAATGGAACCTCGTTTTAAAGAAGCTATGCAAGATGAAGGTTGGCGCCGAGGCTATGGCAATAAAGAAATCGGGCCGCTAAGTTAATGGCACTGGGACATGGCGCGACTCTCATAAAAAGTGCCTTTGCTCAAATGCAAGAGGCAAAATCAAATATCACGCGACGCAAGTAGAGCGCCTTAAGGCTCGCCCGTTATTTTTGGCAATCATCAAGTCGTAGGGTTGATTATACGAAACTCTTGCCCGGCTATGTCGTCACCGCTCGCGGCCTTCTTAGCTGTCGAGCGTCAAAATCGGGTTTTTGCATCGATGGATGTTCATACGCGTTTCTTCATGGTGATCTGGCTGAAGAAGCTTACATGAAATTTCCCGGCTTCTCAAATCGCTCGTGACTCCCCTCGGGCCGAGTGTGTACGCCTCAAGAGTTCTCGCATGGCCCACGACAAGCCTCGCTGCGTCGTATGCTGGTTAGGTCGCTTTTTAAAGACTTATGGTTTCCTTCACCTTATTCGTGATTATTCTCTCATGATTTACATTTGATCTAGACAACTTAATGTTCTTTGCGGTATGTTGATGATCTCATTATTTCGTAATGATGCTCACGTTGACCATTTCAAGGCTCTTATTTGCATGAGTGTTTCCATATGAAAGATTTGGGTGCCTTGAAGTATTTCTTTCGTATTGAGGTCGGGCCAGATCTGTGAGGGCATTTTCTCGTGTCAAACGTAAAATACACTCTTGATATTATCATTTAAACCGGCTCATCGGGTCTCGCCCCGCCGCTTTCCCATGGAGCATTTGCTCGATCTCAAAGGTATAGACGACTGCGGGTCGCCTCATTTACTTAACCTCCACCCGTCCCGACTGCCGAGAGCATGGGCTCATATCTCTAGCCTGCTTTATGCAACACCCTCGTCAGATCATGGATGCGCGCTTCAGACGGCTCGCTACGCAAGAGTGTCCGGTCAAGGCATTCTTCTTCGCCCTGATTGTGAGTTATCTCCTCGATGTGCTGGTGCGATTCAGATCGGGCTACGTGGTCCTTCGACTCGTGTGACTACTCTTACTCCATTACCGGATAGTGTTTCGGATCTTCTCCTATTTCGAAGACCAAGAAACAACATACCTGTCCCTGGCCTTCGCCGGTCGAAGCATCGCTCCGGCCGCCACTTCGTAGTTGAAATGGCTCAAAGCTTCAGGTTTTGTGAGTTTAGGTGTCACACATTCGCCACCATGCGCGCTTTATACCGTGATAGTCACGCAAGAATCTACATCGCTTCAAAACTCGCCTTCCACATGAAATGCATCAAGCATATTGGAAGTCGATTGTCATTATGTGCGTGATGCCATCTGTGATCAGATATTATTTCACGTCCCATGTGCTCCATCAAGATCAGCTTGCCGACATCTTCACTCAAGGCCTCTCGCAAGCCACAAGTTTCTCAGATTCTTGGCAAGTCAAGCATTTCGCGATTCCACGCCCAACTCGGCAGATTACGATTATACTGTAATATCTAATCTTCATTTTAGAATATGTATATTCTGATTTGTCAATGGTATAATTCATATATTATAGCCATATTTATAAATAGACAAGATAACTGTAAATTTACTTTAATAGAATATCAGATATATATTACCTACAGGTGAATCAATAGAATCAAGGAAAACCAATTCTTTCAGATAGGCAACAGCAGCTGCAAGATCTCAAGCAATTCTTTGTCCTGAAAGAGAACAGATATTAAAGTTAGAACAAGGTCTGATACCTGGAGTACTAAATATACATTTTGCTCACTGTCAAGACTTGACACGAGATCACTCTTTTGCTGTATTGACCCAGCATAAAGAATTTGTTGTGATTTATCCCTGCTATGATGAGAAAAATTCCTCCAGGAGACCCTGCAAGTAATCAATAACAACATCTTTTGTCCAGAGCTCAGTGCGAGACAAATGACTCTTGTCGAGTGAGCCAGAAGAAATACTAGCAGAGGCAGGGTGAACCTGAAAAACAAAGTAGCCATAATCTGTTACTTTCAATATTAACAATACCTAACCTCAGTCCAAAGAAGTAGCATGAGTTTTTGAAGCATCTACCTGGTTAAGATAAATCACTTTGATAAACCAAGTTGCTCTCAGTAAAGGAACATTAAATCTGATAAGAACTTCAAAAAGGTTTTTCTTCCTGAAACCATGAGGAACAAGATCGGCCAAAGAACACAATCGTTTGTGAGGTTGGGATAAACCCTGGGAAAGAAGGGCGAAAAAGGGAAGATGCGGACTTCAAGTCATCAAACTTCAAACAACATATTTTAATTTAATGCAATGACGTAATGCCCATACTAGAAAATAAAGTTCAGGGTTTTTGTACATTATTTGGTTAAATCTGGACATCAAATCAGATAAGTATCAGGAACTTTGGTACTCGTCAAAAGAAAATATGTTTCAGGAATTTTGGTTTTCCCTCTTCTTTTTTTAGCTTGCACAAACAGAACCTAAGAGGGAGAGAGAGAGAGAGAGACCAAACAAGTGAGTAGTTTAGTTTAATACCCAAATCATGTCCCGCTCTTGTCATTTTATGAGGCGTAACTTGCATTACAAAAATTCCTGAGTAATACTGAAGCCAACAAATCGATGGGTACAGAGCCAGGACCTTCTATTTCTTTCCCAATGAAGATGCACTGAGGACTTGTATCCAGCCAAAAAATTGTTTCTTTACTTTGGAAACAACATGGGGAAAGATCTTGGCCTTAGACCAAGTGCAAAAGAGAGGCTTAGCGTTAGTCAGTAGATGTTTATCTTTGCCAAGAATGTGAGAAGTCCATGGATCACCTTCTCCTCTATTGTATCAAGATGAGGACTTTATGGGAACTACTTTTCTTTCTTTTTGAAGTGTCTTGGATGTTCCTCAATTTAAGATACTCTCTAGGGATGGAATGGATCTTTTATTGTCAAGAAGTATAAAAACATTTTGCAAAGAGAGGCCTTTATGTATCTTTTGGTCAATTTGAAAGGCGGGGAATGGCATTACTTTAGCATCTTGGTTGCTACTTTAGCGTCTCTTTTTAATATACTGATCTTCTTGCTTATTAAAAAAAAAAGTAATGAAACTATTTTATCCAAAGATATAAGTTCATTCTGAAGCATTCATGAAGTTCTTATCAAAAAGTGAAAGACAAACCTCAATCCATTTCTTTCGGAAGTCTTCTACCATGCGCTTTAGCCCGAAAAACCAAAGGCTTAGTCAAGAGCCAGGCTCATGAAAGAGGTGCTGATCCATAAACTTGACCTCGCTTGCTAATACAAAAGCCTTTTAGCTTCAAAATCCAGCTAATGAATTTAATGCACGCATTCAGGAAAGATGAAAGGTAGAAGTTTCAATGTTACTTTTTGAATTGAAAATTATTTCACAACAAAAAAAGTACTTTCATTAATTTCAAAAGAATAAATGTATCAACTTGCGCAGCCCGAGGATTCATTGATGGCCCCAAAAGGTGAAGTCATTACATATCTTCCATAGAAGACAATTAGATTTGGTAACAGTAGAAATTATATCGCATTGCTAAATGTGACACACCGTGATTCAAGAAAAATCACCTCTTTTGCACTTTAGAACTACTAACAGTTTACTCGAAAGTCGAACTGAAAGTGAGTGAGACTCCTCTCGGCATCCCTACAAACTCAAACCAGCTAAACCAAGAAGAAAATCACACGTCACGTAGCCAAACAAAAGGGACAATGTTAAATGTGTCATCAATATTTCCTTCCATGCAGGAAAGCCCAAAGTCTCCAATTTCTAAGGCTCTAAGCTCCTGTGAAAGATAAAAAGCAGTAAGGAGTGATTGGTGCCTTCTTTATTCTCTCGGCGATTTTTTTAAAGAGCTAATTATTAAGTAGTCTTCCCTCTTCTTCTTGATCTTGTTGTTCCATGCTTATAGTGCAAGCGCAGGTAAAGAGATTCCATTTTTGAAGTTAGAGAAGAAAACACAGTTTTTTCTTTTATCTTCACTGCCCGCATTTGATCAAACGGCCGATACCGGTTCATCTGTGGTTCGATCGACCTGAAATCTGTAGGAGAGGTTGGTGACTTGTTTATCTTCATTCTGAACGGTGGAGATCTGATTTGGAGTTTTGGAAGGTCATATTTGCAGTCCGAGATCAGTGCCTCTGTGCTGTGGAGTTTTCACCTGACAGTTTTCATCATCAGTCTGATCTCGATTCATCCAGGTCTTGATCGAGCTGATTTTTGGTGGTTAATGTTCTTAATTCATTGATCTTCATTTTGAACGGTGCAGATTGGAATTGGAGTTCAACAATGGTGTTTATGTCCGAGAACAAAGTGACTTTGTTTTGTGAGATTTCTATTGTTTTATGCAAGTTGATTTCCTGCATTTGCCAAGATTAAAATTCTGAGATATGATTGGTATATGCCTCTAGTTTTATCTCCAGAGAGAATTTGCAACCCACAATTATATTAGTGGAGTGCTATGGCCTAAGGGTCCCATTGCATTTTCACATTTGGGAATATTTTCCCACGCTAAAATTGTCGTGTCCAGCAGGCTGTTGCTTGGGTGAATTGTTATTGTCATTAAATTGTTTCCTTATTAAAGTTCTCACAAGAGGGATAAAATCTAAGGTGCATTGTTATGTTTATCCCATCAAGTGGTATCAGAGTCAAGGTTCAAGATAAGTCAGGCTCTCAGGTGGTGAACAATGGAAAGCAATAAGTAGAATGATCACTTTTGAATGGTCTCAATTTCATCATGTTCGGGAAAGGAAAATGGAAGATCATTAAAGGTGAAGGATTATTATTTGTCTGTGTTTGCTTCAAAAGCCGTGAAAATAAAAAACCGATGCGTAATGGAATTTACCATCGATTGTGTTCAGGGTTACATCGCATGTTTGTAAGAGAAGATAATGCTCTCAATCACGCATAAGAGAAACATGCAAGAGTTGAGGGAAACGTTTCAACAATTATATGCTCGAAAGACCGGAAATAATAAATTGTTTATGATTAAGAAGATATTGTTTGAAGTATCAAGATGGAACTCCTAGAGGACAGATCACTTGAATACATTCCATGTATTATTTAATCAATCGGGCTGAATGAAACACTGGCCTGGAGGAAGAGGTAAGGTCAGACTCGGTACATCGCCTGACTCGTGGGAGACGCTAGAACTTTTCTGTCTAACTCAAATCCCGTATGAAAACTAAGTGAATATGACTGTTAAGAGTCAGGTTCTCCGACGAAGAAATGAGAAGAAAGCTCACATGGTTCTTCTTCACAATGATGTCCTAGCTATCGAAGAGGGGGAGGAGTAAGAGTAGAGATCCCAAGAATTAGACAGAAGCAAAAGCAAGAATAACAAGTTTACCAAATGTCGAGGTCACTCCCGCTATTTGAAAGGGCATATAAGAAAGTATTGTCAATCGAAGAGAGATATGAAACGCGGCGTTTGAAGAAAGAAGAAATTACTAATGGTCGAAGATAATCAAGTCACCACCACTTCGTATTTCCTTGTTGTTTATGATAGTGATGTTGTTAATTTTGCTGCCAGAAACCGCCTGGGTGATTGATAGCGGCGTGCCTCCATCCATGCTACACCTCTGGTTGATTCAACTTTGCCACATCCGGACTCTCAAGTGTTAGGATGGGTAATGATGGCCTTCGCCTAAAGCTATCGTATGGGAGACGCGGCGCTCGAGACTTAGTAATGGTACTATGTTGACTTTTGAAGAATTACAAACACATCTGGAGGTCTGAGATGAACTGATCTCGCCAGAAAGCTTCGATGACAAGGTTCCCAACACCTTCCGTGATAGTCGGCTGGAAGCTCAAACAGAGGTTCTCATGGCATAGCAAAAGGAAAGCAAAGAGTTCCTCATTAGTCACTAGCAGTGCAGAATCATTCAAAGATTTAATGCAAAGTGGATGATGATAAGATAAATGAGCTGCATAATAGGCTCGGGCTGTCACAAGGAGGAGAAGGGCTTGATGATTTCGCTAAGAAGAATCTTCTTCCGGGCAAAGAAGGGGGATCTTTGAAGAAGTGTGCCTATCATGAAAGGTGAAAGGCATCAGAAGTTGCATTCAAAACACTTCATTCATGCCAAGGAAGCCAGATGCTTGATTTAGTGTATTCATGTGTGTGGTCCTATGAAAAACAAACACTTGGTGGATCTCTATTTTGTGACTTTTATGATGATCATTCAAGAAAGATTCGGGGTTTATACTTTGAAAACAAAAGACCAAGTGTTGGGGACGTGTTTGGCAATTTCATGCTCTTGTTGAAAGACAATCTGGTGAAAAGTTGAAATGTATCCGGACTGATAATGGGGGTGAATATTCTGGTCCTTTTGATGAGTATTGTAGACAACATGGTATTCGACATCAAAAGACACCTCCTAAGACTCTCGCCTGAATGGGTCATTGAGAGAAATTCTAGAATGTGACACTCAGCTGAAAGTGGTAAGATGTTTACTTTCGCAGCCACAGCCTACAAGATCTTTTCGGGGGTGAGGCTTTGAATATCAAGTGCATATGTTCTCAATCTTTACACCATGTGTTCCTTTGGAATTTGATGTTCCGTATAGAATTCGTCGCATAATGAAACTTTATGATCATCACATGTTGTCTCGGATGCAAGGCTTTGTGCATATTCCCAAAGATGAGAGGCTCCAAGCTTGATTCTAAGACAAGACCTCAGTGGTATTTATCGCTGGTGGTCGTGATGAGCTTGGTTACAAGTTTTATGATTCGGTGCAGAAAAAACTTGTACGAAGCCGAGATGTTGTGTTTATGGAAGATTATACTATACAGATATTGAGAAGTTCCGGACAACAGTAGTCTCAACATAGTGATGATTGATCGACTCGGATCCACTCCCTTGACAAATCCTCCCACGTGCCAGATAGCACACGATGACCAACATGACATGATGTTGAAACCCGCCACGTGCTCAGGTGAGCGATGATGTTCACATACCACTCAAGAAACAGAGGCTCCATCAGATATTCCACTTAGAGGTTCACCAGAGACTACATCCTTCTACACTAGATTCCTGGCTGATGATCATGTATTACTAACTCCACTCGGAGAGCCTCGAAAGTTATGAGGAAGCCATGAAAGATGAAAATAAGATGAAGTGGGTTGATGCTATGCAAGACGAGATTAGTCACCGTACGAGAACCATTCTTTTCGAGTCGGCTGCCGCCAAAGTGGGAAAAATAGCTTCAAGAATAGGGTTTACAAGAGTGAAGCAAGAAGAACACACTTCACAAATTTGTTTACAAAGCTGACCAAGGTCAAAGGTTCACTTAAAAGAAAAGCATTGATTTCTGGAAGGATCTTTCTCCCATTATAAGATGTCATCTATTCGTGTACTGGCTTCATAGCCTAGTCTTGATTCGAGATTCAAATAGACGGGATGTTAAGAACTGCTTTTTCTCCATGGTGATTTAGGACAAAGAAATTTATATGGAAATCAAATCCGTAGGGTTTCATGGTAAAAGGGAAAGAGGATTATGTGTGTAAACTGAAGAAAAGTCTTTATGGCTCGCGTGCACCGGGAGGCAAAGTGGTATAAGAAGTTTCGAGTCGGCATTGTGGGAGCAAGGCCACCAAAAACTATCGACCATCGCGGTATTTGTGCGTAAATTCTCTAATGATGATTTCGTTATATCATATGTCTATACTGACACATATCTTGATTATTTAGAAATGTTTCAGAATTAATAAATTAAGAAGCGCTTGATAAATTCTTTGCCATGAAGGATTTAGGCTAGTAAAGAGAATTCTTGGCATTAGAATTGAGCGGATAGAGCATCCAAGTAGTTTATATATGTCACAGATAACATATATTGAAAAGTTGCTTGCGAGGCTGAACATGAGCAAAGCTAAAAGTGGCCGCTCCTCTAGCTAGTCACTTTAAGCTTGCCAGCTGGTATTACAACTCCCTTCACGTATAAGGAGAAGGAAGACATGAGAAGAGTTCGTGATGCCCTCATTAAGAGGGAAAGTTTGATGTATGCCATGGTAGGCGTACTAGACCGTGACATAGCTTATAAGCCAAAAGAAGCAATGCTTTCATCGAACTGCAAAGACAACATCAGCATCAAGGGATTATGAGATATTCGCGAGGCACTTCCAAGTTGAAACCTCACTGGAAGTGGGAACCCAAGACTTATCGTTACACCGATTCGCATGGCAGGACGTGGATAATAGAAAGTCTACCAAGCTATTTGATGACATTTCCCCTCGGGCGAGGGGTGCCGTGGTCTCGTGGCAATCACACTATTAAATGTGTCGCACTCTCTACACGTGAGGCAGAATATCGCAAAAACACAGGGTTACATGGCGAGTCACGTGTGGAGCAGGTTACGCGTGAGTTTCTGAGCTTAAACAGCGAATGACAAAGGTATATCAGGATAACCAAAGTCATTATTCACACCTCGCAGCACTTTACCTTTCACGCAAGACAAAACACATCGATGTGAGGTATCATCGATTTATATATGCTCTCAATGACAACTGTTTGAAATTGAGAAGATACATACCGATAACAATGGCTCTGAGATAGTTGGACAAAGACACTACCAAGGGAGAAGCTTCGAGTTTGTTGTTCCATTGTCGGGATGGTGAGTCCTCCACATAGCTCTGAAGGGGGAGATTTGTTGGTCAAGGTTTCTCTTACGCTATGAAAAGCTCAAAGTCTAATTTCTAAGGCCTCTTAAGCCCTTGTGAGTATAAAAGAGAAGTAGATTAGTCTTCTTTATTCTCAGGTTTTTTAGCTGTTCTATAAGGGCCCCACCCCGCCCACTCCGACGAGGGGAGTCCCACCTACGCCATGTGGGCATGTCCTTTTCGTTCTTCGCTGCCCGTGGGCCGGGGACCATGAGCTAGGGCAGCCACTCGAGGTTCCACTCACCAACCGGGCCACAGCCCGGCCAGGCTGGAACTCCTAATCGCACTCTGCGCCCATTGGCCCTGCGCTCTCTCGGCACCCCACGAGCGTAAAGAACCCCGAGCCAGTAATGTACTCGTGAATCGACACCAACCCTCCGTCGGAGCGCCGCAAATGGCGACCGCGATATACAAGACTTTGTAAGGCCCACTCACGAGGTGGTCCCACTCATTAGCAGGCATGTCCCGTCTCTGCCGCTGGCTTCTGGCCTGATTGCGACATATCGGGAGACTCACTACCAACCGAAGCAGAAGCCGCCCTAGAGTGGAGGTGCCGCTCCCATTTCCACATGCCCCGGCTGCCCGAGCTCACGGAGTAAGCAAAGAAAGAAGGACGCCTCCCTATAGCTCGTGAGTGGGACCACCGTCTGAGGCTGGGGTAGCCCTTACACAGCCTACTTATCAAAGAGGTCTTCCTTCTTCTGATCTTTGCTGTCTCCATGCTATAAAAGGAAAGAGAGCAGTAGAGATCCATTTTTGAAAGCTAGGAGAAGAAACACGCTTTTTTTCTTTATCTTCACCGCCAGATTTGATCAAACGGCCGATACGGCTTCATCTCGTGGTTCGAGATCACCTCGAAACCGGAGGAGAGGTCAGGACTTGCTGATTCACCTCAACGGTGGAGATCCGACTGAGTTTCGAAAGGTCATTTGCAAATCTCGAGATCGCGCCTCTCAGGCCGTGGAGTTTTCACCCTACGCTTTTCATCATCGGCCTGATCTCGATTCATCCGTGGTCCGATCGAGCTGATTTTTGGTGAGCACGCTCTAACTCATTGATCTTCTATTTTTGAACGGTGCAGATTGGAATCTGAGTTCCAACAATGGTGTTTATGTCCGAGAACAAAGGACTCGTTGCTTGTGAGATTTCTCTATTGTTTTATGCAAGTTACTTAGATTTACAAGATTAAAATTTTCGAGATATGATCGTATATGCCTCTAGTTTTATCTAGAGAGAATTGTGTAACCCATTAATTATATTAGGTGGAGGTGTTATGGCCTAAGGGTCCCGTGGTTTTTACTTCTCACATTGGGGAAGGTTTTCCACGCTAAAATTGTTTGGCCCATATTTGTCGTTTAAAGTAATTGTTATTGCTCTATTAAATTGTTTCTTATTAGGTTCTCACAAGAGGGGATAAAATCTGGTTGTGCATTGTTTATGTTTATCCCATCAAAATGTTCCCATCAAGTATAGGCATGTTATTATTGAAATGTGTGTGAATGCTAAATGCTCAACCATGTTAAAAGGAAAATTTCGCATATGCATATCTCACTCCATCAATTTTGAACGCTTGAAATACTCAGGTTAACACAAGGAAATCATGGCATCATGACAGTGGATGTCAATCAGATTTTGGTTTCAAGAACCCAGAAGTTGAAATTGCACTAAGCTTCTATCGTTTACAACAGATATAAGATGGCAAAAGTGTCTCACTGTCAGCTGTTCGGAATTGCTCCTCACAAGAATTCTACAACACATTACATATGAAATGATCATACTACAACATCCGCTGGCCAAAGAATGGAGAAAGTGGGTTGATGATAAAGTTTCTTCACTATTTTAGAAGGTCACTGTTTTAGAAGGAACTATGAAGATCACATGAATGAAAACCTAAGGACATCAAATCATGGTTACAATGCCCAATTGAGCAGCAGCCTCAAGCAAAGACATGTTTACAAAATAAAAGTGCAGGTTTATTGGATAAACTGAGGGAAAAAAGTGGAAAATGAATGAAACAAAGATGTTAACCAACTTTTCAGAAAAAATGCAATGTGATCCACTCGTAATAGGCGGTCACCAATTAAAAAAGAAAAATAAAAAGAATAGGAATTGTTTATTCCAAAATTTTACCTCAAGTAGAAATAAATAAATAGACGAGCTATGATGTCGAATAAGAACAGCAAGTAGAAATATAAAATGCTTTAAAAAAAGAACAATCAAAGCAGAAAAACTAGAAGATTCAACACTTTCTCATCCAACAACGTAATGAAATGTAGACAAAATAGCAAGAAGACAAAATGTGAGAAATATGAAATCCAACTCCAATCCATCGCCTTTCTAAATAAATTCATTTTCGCATGAAAAGGAGTACAATTACTTTATTCCAAAACTTACCTTTTGAATTGTAGGATACTTTTTTCTTCCTGATACGCATGAGTGACATTTGAACCTTGAAATAAGAAAAATTACACAGTGATCAAGATCAAGAAGGTATTATGCATTTGTCTAAGTGTCCAACAACGGGCATTTGTCTTATTAAACAACGTTTTTAAAAGCAATCACAATACTATTTTAAAAAATTCAAAACTAAATATGCAAAGTATTATAATTTTAATCAAGTGGTGAAGAAATGGAATTGACATACGGGATAATCTAGTTCGAATCAAGAACTTAGTTTTACAATTTAAAATGCAATGTAAATAGATGGAAAAAAAACTAAAAATAATAATTAAAAAATGGCTTATTAAACAACATTTTAAAAAGTAATCACAATTCTAATTTTAAAACTAAAAAAATATGGAACCAAACAATATTTCATTGACTAGTTTTCTTTTTTTGAAATAATAATAACATTATTGATTCAAACTTGCAATAGATCGATAGATCCAAGATACAAATAGCTAAAAACCATACATGATGAAACAATATTTAGGTTAATAACATAATAAATCGACATAAACCCTACAAATTTGATAAAATAGTGACTATAATATATGCAACTTTAGTTCTTCAACATATTGACGACCATAATTTGATACCTTCAACTAATCAAATATGTCATACCTGTCTGAATCACCCTCACACATATAAAACACCGCAACAAGACGCTGAACAATGCCACGTCGATAAAACGACGACAAACCAAACGTCGATAAAACAACGACAACACAAAAAACAAAAACAAAAAAAACCTAAATCTTTGTGGAAGAACCACTTTATTAAACAATAAAATGAAAGAAAAAAATTCAGATTGGTGATTTAAGGTCAAGAATGACAAAAAAAATCACCCCTTCATCCTTGAGGAAAATAGGCTACAAGAGATAAAGATGGAGGTTGGCAGAAGGACTCGCTTGTCAATTGGTGGCCCAACCACGGCAAGTTGGGGCTACATCAATACAAGGCTGCAAGAAAATTGCATACTTGGCCGCTGACTAATCGGGCTACCATTTTGTTAGCCCACCTCAACCATAATTTTGGAATGGTCAAGCTAACCTAGCAGGTTGGGCTCAAATTGTCAACTCTAAGCACAAATTTATAATTGTCAATCCGGGCGGCCCGACTTGGTCAGGCCCACATTGGTTGTGCCTAATTTACATTGGGCTACCATTTTTCTGGTCGAACTCAACCCTAATTCCGGATCAATTAAGCTTAAATATTCAGCTCTACTTGTTATGCCATTTTAATCAGCATAATTTATTCATGCACATGTGTGGAAACAGTTGGATTTAGTGCTTTATTTTGGTATTGGCACTTGCAAGTTGCAATCACGGAACTTTTAAAGGTTGGTCTCTTTTTTTTTTTTTTATTCAACTTCGTACATGCATGCATGATTAGTTTGTTTAGAAATTATTGTTTGTTTAATAATTATCAATGAGGCTGCTAACATTGGGCTTAGCTGTCTCTCGTTATGAAATAAGTAAGCAATCTTTTATCTCAGTGTTTCTTATGGACTTCCAATTTCATATCACCCGTACCAACATTTCTATATGCCTCATTGTTTTCTTTTCTTTAGGGCATATTTTTCCTCCTCGTGGAGAAAAAGCTACTATGGAGATGCAAGTTGAAGCAAACACACAAAAAGAAAAGTCAAATTCATGAATCAAATGGTAATGGATTTCTATTTAGTAAGAAATTCACTTTGTTATATCGCCCATAGCAACATTCTTCCGTGCTCTATTGTCCTCTTTTCTCTACGCGATATATATCTCCTCCTCATGGAGTGTGGGCAGGTACGGAGATGCGACCAAAAGCAAAAGGCAAAAATAGAGTTCAAATTCTTAAATTAGAGGGTATGGATCTTTGTTTTGTCAAATTCAATTTCAATGTCATATCACCCTTAACAACTTTCATATATATGGGCAGCTATGGAGATGCGAGCATAAGCAAAAAGATAGCTAAAATGCTTGAATTGGAGTGTAACGGCTCTCTGTTTAGTTAAACCGTCTTGCATTGTTATATCACTTCTAACAACATTCCTACATGCTTCATTGTCCTCTTTTTTTAGGGGATATATCGCCTTCTCTAGAATAGTGGATAGCTATGCATATGCAAGCAGGAGCAAAATTGTAAGACCAGAGAAATTTCCAATTTTTTGAAAAATGGTAAATCGTACTTTGAAAACCAATTGCTTAGATTCGATGACGAACAGATTTCACTGTTGAATCGCCTCGCGAAATCTAAACACCATGTCAACAATTTATCAATTCAGATAACTGAATTTCACGCTTTTTCCAAGCACCGGGTGTGGTCAGTGCCAAACGGCTCGTGAAAGACATGCGACGCGATTAATCACCTACTATACGTACTTCAGAACACATGTCAGTAAGATTGTAGAGACATTTAAAACTGACGATTTAGATTAAGCCAAGGTCAAAATCAAGACAAAACATGAAATTAATGGAAATGTTAAACGAAAGACAAAGTTGAAATAATGCCATCTTCTCCATTTTGAAAAGAGAAAATCGACGGGTATCGGGCTTTGTTTTAGAGAGAAGAAGCCTTCAGATTTGTCGTCAACCGCTCTGCCTCGATTACGCAGAGCAAGAAGTAAAGTTGTTCTATCGCGCGAGGGCTACGCGTGGACAATCGACGAAGCGGGAGTCTCGAAACCCAAGGAGGTAGGATCTTTCCTACTCGGGTTTATCTCAGCCACAGTCATTTTATGGATGAGGATTTGTTGATGTCAAATACCTGTTTTCTATCTCAAAACCTTTCGAACTGAAATGAAGAAATCCCACTCAGTGAAGGTCGTGAATAGTGCCACCCGAGGGTTTGACTCGTCATGGAATAGTGATGATTTTTTGTGCAGGAATTTTGTATTGCCGAAAGATGCAAAAATGAATTGCTTCAGGTTTAATAGTCAATAAGGAGCTACTTGTGTTATTGATGGGAATTTAATAAATACATGAATTGTGAGAATTAATCGTGTTAATATATACATGTTTTTAGATATTAAACACTTGTTTTGTCGTGGGACAGATAATGCATTTCATATATGCATCAAATCTAGAATATTAGAGTATAATATATGAAGAAAACAAAACAAAAATGCTTGCAGCGGAATTTGGCAAGATTTTTTCAAAGAATTGCCTTAAAGAGTTGTCCAACAGATCACTTCGGATGAGGACCATAACTGTTTAGGAGCGTTATCCAGCAATTTGCCTCGGAAGGTAGTCCAATATATTTACCGAATCTCAGTAGTAAGTTTTCGAGAACAAAAAGCTTTTGTTTTGAAAACTGTGATTTTACTCGCATTTGACTTAGGCATGTGTGGAGGGAGAGTATGACCGCGCACATGGGCTCAGTACTTGCATATCTGCTTAGGTTCATGTGAATTGTTTGATGCATTGTTTTGCCATGACATGTGCACTTAGGGCGGAGTAACCCACGTAGAAATTCTCTACCACAGCTTTACTCACCTCGTCGAGGGATCACTATTTCAAAAATGTGTGGAGGTACAGAGGATGGCGCCTACTAGAGGCCACGTTTAGAAGAAAGCCGGGTTGCGCTTGGCAGACTTTGTACAACATGGCTAGGAAATTGCAAGCATTTTAATATATGTTGAATTAAGAGTACTTATTAACTCTTGAACTATTGTATAGCTGATGATTTTGTAAGTATCGATGCGTGGAGCCTAAGGGACCATTATTTTATCGTGATTCGACTCCTCGTGGTGGTCACTGCACTGCCGATTGCTTTACCGGGGTAGAGCCCCGCATGCGGGAGATTCTGCCCGATTTTCGTGAGTGATGTTGGGTTACCCGACATCCACGAGTATTCCGCGAGTTGATGGGTTGTCAACGGGACCCCCAATTTTGGGGCGTCACAAAAATACGATAAGATAGCTCAGATTCTTGAATCTGAGGGCAATCGATCTATAGTTAGTCAAATCGACTTTCATTATTACATCACATATAGCAGTATTCCTATATGCTTAATTTTTCTTTTTTTCTTTAGGGGATATATCTAATACTAATGGAGTGTGGGCAAATATGGAGATGCACAAAGAAGCAGAGTGTAATGGATCTTACTTGCTTCATTATTTTTTTTTTTAGGGGATATATCTCCTTCTCTTGAAGAGTGAATATCTATGAAGATGAAAGCAAAAACATAATATAATAAGGTAGCTCGAATTATCAAATCATAGGGTAATCGATCTATATTTAGTCAAATTGACTTTTCATTGTTATATTCAATGTTTTAAAAACCGAATTGATAATTGAACCAAAAAAGTTACCAGTTCGCGGTTCATTGGTTCAACCTACAGTCGAACCGTGATTGAACATGTGACGTTATAAATAGATAATTAATATATTATTAAAAATAAAAATAATTATAAATAGATTTAACCGGTTCGACCGATTTAAAGAAAAACAGTTTTAACCTTTGAATCATATAGATTTTGATGTCCGTTCATGGCCCAATTGGTCATTCCAGTCCGATTTTTAAAACATTAGTTATATCACATGTAGTAGCATTCATATATGCTTCATTGTCCTCTTTTCTTTAAGGAGATATATCTCCTCCTCTTGAAGCTTGGAGATGCAAGCAGAAGCATAACATAAAAAAGAGAGTTCAAGTTATTGGATAGTAATCTTATCAATAAATTCACATTTTTTTCTTCTCTTCTCATGCTTTTAAGTTGCAATATTATTTGGATGCATGTTACATAATTAGAGAAAATAATAAATATTTAATATAATACAGTTTGAAATTGTGGGGTAGATATATTTAAGGATTTAATAACCTTAGGATTGACACTATGGGCATGTTTGTTTATAATTTTTGAAAACTATTATTTGTTTTGAAAAACAAGGAAAACACAAAGAACACGATGTTGGGTTCCTAGTTTTTTTTTTTTTTTTGTTATGAAAAAAACATGAAGAACACATAAAATACCAAATTTAGATAATGATTATAGTTTAAAGAGAACACCATAATGATGTTTTCTATGTTTTAAAAAACAACAATTTTCATAAACATGAATCAAACTGGCCTATATATCAATAAGGTTTTTTGTTCTATTGGTGCTATGACTACGAGAAATCGAGACTTGTTTGACAACATTTTAATTAGTACCCTCGTTATTTTATTGAAAAAATAATCATTTATTTTATAAGACCATTTAAATACCTAAAATGATAAAGGATATGAAAACATTTCATTTTTCATTTTTTACACAATTGTGCTTACCATGATCACAAATGCTTGTTTGGGTTTATATGGATGACTTTGAACCAATTAGGGTGGTTCCATGCTTAAATTTGCTTATTTGGCCTACTTGAGGCATTGGAGCTTGTTAGTATAGTTTAGTTTGTTCTTTTGCTTGTTTATTTTTATTTTTTATTTTTTTATTTTTTTGTCTAGGTGTGTTTAGTGTGTCTTGAGTGAGTTTGATGCCATGTTTGATAATAGAAGGTCATTTTGAACACAAACATTTGAAAAAGGGTTAGTGCAAAGTGGATTGGACCTTGAGGCTTTTGTATGATTTGGAATTGTGTGCTTGCTTCAAGGGTAACTTGGCTTAAATAATTCTCCTCAGGCTTCAAGAAGCTATTTTCTCAAGGAATCTATCATAGACACTTTGATCTCCTCAGATAATTAAGGTCCTGCACCCTTTTGCCTTGAATTCAACTAACGTTGGGGGATTCTAACCACCTAAGTGATGAGACACCTAATCAAAAGAGGATTGTCATTAAGCCCCAACTAAAAAGAGAAAAATGTAAAAACAAAAGGAAAAGTGGAAAAGAAAGATAAAAAGAAACAAGAAAAATGTCAAAAAGGGGTTTGTGAATAAAAATAAGTGGGATCATCTAATCGGACCCGCACACCGGCGCCTTCAAAGTTCTAATGCCTTGGAGCCACTTCGCCGAGTCATTGACTTAATGCCCGCCACATGAGATAAGATGGATGTCACGCAACCTAGTACCTTTAAGTTTGGTTGAGTGTTCGGGGTGAAGTTTTAAGGGAATTTAATGCCTAGTGCCCTTAACCAACTGGTGGGGAGTTGCCAATGGATCCCCGCTACAAGGACACTAATCTAAAACTTCTTGGAACTAGTGGATTTTAACCACCTAAGTGATGGGAAACCTAATCAAAAGAGGATTTCCATTGAGCCCCAATTAAAAAGACAAAAATGTAAAAACAAAAGAAAAAGTGGAAAAGAAAGATAAAAAGCAAAAGAAAGAAGAAAAATGTCAAAAGAGGTTTACAATACAGTCATGGATCATCCAATCGAAATTCGGGCACGCATGAGGGCCTTTATGTTTCCACGCCCTGGGCAAATAGTCGAGTCAATGACTTCACTGCCTGCTACATGGAACAGAAGATGGTTGCTTCCTGTAACCTAGGGCCTTTGAGTTTGGTTGAGTGTTCGGGGTGAAGTTTGAAGGGAATTTCATCCTTGGTGCCCTTAACCAACTAGCAGGGAGTTGCCACTGAATCCTCGTTACATCTAAAACTTCTTGGCATGAGTGAATTCTAACCACCTAAGTGATGAGACACCTAATCAAAAGACGATTGTCACTGAGCCCCAACTAAAAAGAGAAAAATGTAAAAACAAAAGAAAAAGTGAAAAATAAAGATAAAAAGCAAAAGAAAGAAGAAAAATGTCAAAAAGAGGTTTGTGAATAAGAATAAGTGGGATCATCCAATGGGAATTTTGGGCACAGTCTGAGGGGCCTTTCAAAGCCTAATGCCTTGAGCCAACTAGTCGAGAGTCATTGACTTCATTGCCCACTATATGGGACAGAAGATGGATCCTTTCTACAACCTAGGGTCTTTGAGTTTTGTTCAGTGTTCGGGGCAAAGTTTGAAGGGAATTTAATGCTTGGTGCCCTTAACCAGCTGGTGGAGAGTCGCCAATGGATCCCCATTATAAGGACACACATCTAAAACTTCTTGGCACTAGTGGATTCTAACCACCTAAGTGACGAGACACCTAATCAAAAGAGGATTGCCACTGAGCCCCAACTAAAAAGAGAAAAAAGTAAAAACAAAAGAAAAGGTGGAAAAGAAAGATAAAAAGCAAAAGAAAGAAGAAAAATGTCAAAAAGAGGTTTGTGAATAAGAATAAGTGGGATCATCCAATCGGAATTTCGGGCATAGTCTGAGGGGCCTTTCAAAGCCTAATGTCTTGACCTTAATCGACCGAGTCAATTTCCACGCCCGCTACGGGACGTAAGATGGATGCTTCCTATAACCTAGGGCTTTTGAGTTTGGTTGAGTGTTCGAGGTGAAGTTTGAAGGGAATTTAATGCATGGTGCCCTTAACCAACTGGTAGGGAGTCGCCAATACTTCTTGGCACTAGTGGTTTCTAACCACCTAAGTGATGGAAAACCTAATCAAAAGAGGATTGCCACTGAGCCCCAACTAAAAAGAGAAAAATGTAAAAACAAAAGGAAAAGTGGAAAAGAAAGATAAAAAGCAAAAGAAAGAAGAAAAATGTCAAAAAGAGGTTTGCGAATAAGAATAAGTGGCATCATCCAATCAAAATTCCGGGCACAGTCTGAGGGGCCTTTCAAAGCCTAATGCCTTGAGCCAACTAGCCGAGAGTCATTGACTTCACTGCTCGCTACATGGGACAAAAGATGGATGCTTCCTTCAACCTAGGGCCTTTGAGTTTGGTTGAGTGTTCGAGGTGAAGTTTGAAGGAAATTTAATGTCTGGTGCCCTTAACCTGTGAAACCCCGGAAAATCCGAATTTTCGAAAAAGGGTAAAATGGTAATTTCGGTCAAAATCTAGAATTTTTTTAGATCTCGGATGAAGAAATGAACTTCACTATTGGAATCGTCTAGCGAAATCTAGCTACCACATCGACTACGACAATAATTTCATGTTTTTCGATAAGATCAAAGTAGCACGGATACTTCAAGTAACTGAAATGACTCAAGACGAGACACGTGTCAAGTGGGAGAGCTACCAAAACAAATAACCTGCTGACTGTGGTTATATTACGCAGAACACATGATCGTGAGATGAAAATCCAAGGCATTTGATATGCGCGATAAGTGGTGAATCCAAGGAGCCACTTAGAATTTGGACAAGTGGCAAGGAGATGACATCTACTGGATTCTCTATCTTCTCCCAACCTGCTAGAGAGAGTGGAAAGGGAGAGAGAGAAAGGCAAACCAAATCTCAGAGAAGAGTCGTGAGACAGTAGAGTTCCCACATTCTCTCTAGATTTTCCGACGATCAGACCATTGATTTCCGGTGAAGCAAGAGGGAAAGTCTTTCCCTTTCGACAAAGAGCTACAAGTAGACCTAATCTGGAGTTTCGATTAAACTCCAAGAAGTAGTCTTCTCCCCATTTAAGCTATTTTCACCCTAAGGGTCAGGTGGTGGTGTCTCGCCCCATGAGGTGTTTAAATGACTGCAAACCAAGGGAAGTTACCCTATTTTGATCATACGCATGGGCCTGACTTAGGACTGGGGTTTGGTAGTAAATAAAGGGAATTGGGCGCTGAGTTCTTTAGGTAAATTGTGTTTCACATCATGAACTTTGATAGCTACTTTCACCCTCAAATTGGGACTTATAACCCAAGTTATGATCCGCTTACTCATGAACAGCCTAGTGGAAGGGTTGTCCTGGCTGGCTATCTTGGATAATCTATCCGGCTGGTTCGTTTGACTGGTTCAACCCGACTGGTCTCTGTCTGACTGGTTCGCCTTACCAAGCTCGGCGTTGGTCTCGCCTACTGGGTCCATCTCGCTAGGGTCACGGTGATCTCACTCGAAGGTCATAATTTCTTCGCCCGAACTCCGCTTCGTGTCTTCGGGACTCCTTGAAAGCCCATCGAGTCAAGATAGCATCCATGTCCCATGGAGTGACATCGGGCAATCACGGCGAGGTCGGGCCCCGCCGCAGGCCGCTGGCTAGGGGATTGGTTAGTCATGTATGACCTCCAACTTTGAAAGGTCATAAATTCTTCGTCCGAACTCTGTTTCGGGTGTTCTTGAACTCTATGGAAATCCCATTGAGTCAATATTGCAGCCATATTTTTGTGGAGGACATTGGGCAATCAGGCCGGATAAAGGCCTGGGCTAGGCGTCGGCCTGCTAGGATTGGTTAGGTCAAGATGACCTCCAACTTCGAAGATCATAACTTTCGTCCGGGAACTCCGTTGCGTTCTTCTTGGACTCTATGGAAAGCCCATTGAGTCAAGATTCCATCCATATTTTGTGGATGGCATTGGGTACTGATCTCGCGTAAAAGGCGTGTTGGTCAGTGTGCCGGGTATTTCTGCTCTGCAGGGCTGCCACCATGTGAGACCTCCAACTTCAAAAGGTCATAACTTCTTCGTCCGAACTCTGTTTCGGGTGTTCTTAGACTCTATGAAAATCTCATTGAGTCAAGATTCCAGCCATGTTCCTGTAGAGGGCATTAGGTGATCATAACCTTGCTGAAAATCTATGTTTTTCACCACATGTGCAGGTTGCATGGTTGTGTCGAGGTAAATAGCCATGATATGACATGACCATCACATGGCATGTTGTAGGTTATTGTATTGGGTATGGTATGACTGTCTATGGGAGGCCATGAGAGGCCATATGGTTTAGTTCCAAAACTTGGATTAGCTGATAGAGGGTTTCTATGATCGCTCTACAAATTCCAAGACCGTGGTGGTTTGGTTTAAACTGAAACTAAAAGTTTCTGTATTTTCTGGTCGCTTGATGTTACATGGATGATTGGAACCAAACTTAGTTCATGTTTGTGAAGGGGTCGTGGAGGCAATTCTCGTTGGATGGGTCCAAGATTGTGACTCCTGCTGTGTATTATTGCTTGTATGAATAACATGTACATGAATTTCATTATATATATAGTATATATATATATATATATATATATATATATATATATATATATATATATATATATATATATATATATATGTTTGATATTAACATGAATTATTGTGAAATTGCATATTGCATTTCATATGCACTGGGGCAACCTAACAAGAGGATGAGCAGATAACAGAAAAACATATTGTCAAATGAATTTATGTAAGATTTTCCAAGACCACGCTCAAGAGTTTGGGTCTAACAGCCTACTTCCTGAGACGACCCATGACTATTTTTATAGCTTATCCAAAGAATTCACCTCAAGGGTTATCCAACAGAATTTATTTCTGAATGGTAGATATGTTTTCATGAACAAAAACCTTTTGTTTTGAAAACAGTGTTTTCTCACACTTTGCTTAGGCATGCGTGAGGGAGCCAGTGAGGGCTCGAGATATGGGAAGGGGTGAGTCACATTCTCATCCATAACATGTAGACATTTGAGTAGCGATCATGAATTTACTTGAATGTGTGTGTTTTCCATTGCATGAGCACTTAGGTGGGGAGTAACCCTTGTAGAAGATTATCACTACTGGGCTTTGTTCACCCCATCGTGGGATCCTTCCAGTAATGTGACGTACAGTGCATTCCGCGCCTCCTGTAGGCTCAGATTACAGCTGGCCTGACCGGTAGCCTTGATTCATGTTTTATGTATATATTAGAACGAATTAGTTTTAATATATGTTTTATATTAAGAGTGATGTAATAACTCTTGAATATATAGAAATGTATGGTTTTGTGAATCGTATGGACTAGTATGATGATGGCCCTATCGAGCTATCTTACTGTAATGGTCTCATGAAATGAGACACACAGCTTTTCCGCAGTCGATCGTGGTCAACGGACACCTGCCTGGCGCCTACGTAACCAACTGGGGGGGAGTCGCCAATGGATTCCCGCTACAGGGACACTCATCTAAAAATTCTTGGCACTAGTGGATTATAACCACCTAAGTGATGGGAAACCTAATCAAAAGATAATTGTCACTGAGCCCCAACTAAAAAGAGAAAAATGTAAAAACAAAAGGAAAAGTGGAAAAGAAAGATAAAAAGAAAAAGAAAGAAGAAAAATATCAAAAAGAGGTTATTGAATAAGAATAAGTGGGATCATCCAATCTAATTCGGCATACCGGTAGCTTTCAAAGCCTAATGCTCGTTCAACCGCCGGTAGTCATTGACTTCACCGCCCGCCATTAGAAACGAAGATGGATGCTTCCCCGCAAACTAGGCCTTTGAGTTTGGTTAAGTGTTCAGGAAGTTTGAAGGAATTTAATGTTCTGCAAGTTCCTTAACCAATCGGGTGGGGAGTCTCCAACTGGATCCCGTCACAAAGGACACTCATCTAAACTGGCACTAGTGGATTATAACCACCTAAGTGATGGGAAACCTAATCAAAAGAGGATTGCCATTGAGCCCCAACTAAAAAGAGAAAAATGTGAAAACAAAAGGAAAAGTGGAAAAGAAAGATAAAAAGTAAAAGAAAGAAGAAAAATGTCAAAAAGAGGTTTGTGAATAAGAATAAGTATGATCATCCAACTGAATTCGGGCACACCGAAGGGCCTCCAAAAGTCTAATGCTCGAGCCAACCTACCGAGAGTCGACTTCATCGCCTCACGCGATGGGACGTAAGATGGATGCTTTCTGCAACCTAGGGCCTTTGAGTTTGGTTAAGTGTTCAAGGTGAAATTTCAAGGGAATTTAATGTCTGGTGCCCTTAACCAACTAGTGGGGAGTCGCCAATGGATCCCCGCTACAGGGACACTTATCTAAAACTTTTTGGCACTAGTGGTTTCTAACCACCTAAGTGATGGAAAACCTAATCAAAAGAGATTGCCACTGAGCCCCAACTAAAAAGAGAAAAATGTAAAACAAAAAAGTGGAAAAGAAAGATATAAAGTAAAAGAAAGAAGAAAAATGTCAAAAAGAGGTTTGCGAATAAGAATAAGTGGCATCATCCAACCCAATTCGCATAGTCTCGTGGGCTTTTCAAAGCCCACGCCTCAGCCAACCGGGCCGAGTCATCGACTTCACGCCCGCTACATGGGACAAAAGATGAATGCTTCCTTCAACCTCAGGGCCTTGAGCTCAAGTTGAGTGTTCTGTGGCAGAAGTTTGAAAGGAATTTTAATGTCTGAAGGCTCCCAACCAACAAAGTGGAGTCAAGTAATGGATCTCCGCTACAAGGACACTCATCTAAAACTTCTTGGCACTAGTGGATTCTAACCACTGAAGTGATGGGAAACCTAATCAAAAGAGGATTGCCATTGAGTCCCAATTAAAAAGAGAAAAATGTAAAAACAAAATGGTAACATAGAATATGATTTCTCTTCATCATTATCTTAAGCCTTTGTCGTTGTTATTCTAAATTCTTGTCTGTTTTAGGTCATGCTCCATTTCTGTTCAGTAATTAAGTATGAGTTTTGTTCTGTAGAAAATTAGACATAAAGGATTAGGTGTAGGGTTTTCTGATCTAAAGTATCAGTGATATCAGAGAATTCACACTTATACAACAAATTTTTCCATTGTTGCAGTTAACCTTTTGTGTTATTACAATTGATTTCAAGGTCATTTTCTATAGAGGATATTGGAAGACAAGGTATAGCTGTACCATCTGTTGTTGAAAATGCAACTACAAGCAGAGGCTTAGAAGTTGTTGTTGCTAACCTTCAGGATTATTGTAATGGTATGTTAAGTTTTCTTTGATGTCGCACTGGTTAACAATTCTCTCGAAGGGAGGAACCAAAATATTATTAGGAAAGAATTGAGCTCCCTGAGGCTTGCTCCGAGGGTAAAGTGGTCGGTGTGGTTATGGAGGTTTCAAGTCTGGGTTCCGTGGGGAAAGAAGGAAAAATTATGTTTCCCACGTGGAGAGACAAACAAACTAACGCAAATCTGAAATTCATTACTGACCAAATTCACAAACGAACAAATTGACCATACATATGGGAGGAAGCTATCAAAAAAAAAATGTAAATCATATGGGAGGAAGAAATTATGTGAAATAAATTTATTACAATTAACTAACGATTTCAGTCTAATATTATTTAAGTGAACCAGTTTGTTTATAATGTTATGGTTGACCAAGTTGGGTGTGGTCTGTTTATTAGTTGATGAGCTAATATTACGGGGCTATGCTTCTATCTCCTTACGCAAGATCTTAAAATTTTCAGCACTATGCAATTTGTTTTTTGGGTTACACAACAGAATGAAAGCGATGTGACATGGCTGGAAAAAAATGGAAAGAAGTAAATGAATCCTTGCAATCAGACTTAGGGCCTCCTAAGCAATCAAGCTTAGGAAGAAGGCAATAGCACACTCAAAGAGGCATTATAGATCCTGAAACGTCTATTAAAATTATCTTCTCAACTTTGGAAGACCACATAGGTAAATATAGATCCTCATGGCTCTCGTCTGTAATAGGACAATCTTTCTAATTCCTTACATTTCCTTGTAAAAATAGGAGAAGATAGAAGACAGAGGTGTCATTCAGAAAATAAAAGAACTAGACACTTTCTTAATATTATTTAGAAGATTAAAATGAAAAAGAGGCTTGACAAAAATTAGAACGGTGCAACCAAACTATCATTGTCTTTCTTTTGTGATCTTCTTTTTGTGAATAAACCTAGGTATTATCACTTTCCTATGTGATAAACCCATAAATTATGAAAATTATCAAGAATGAAAGAGATTCTTCCTTAATCATGAATTTGATCGTGGAATCATTCGAGATATCAGGATACAGACAAAATAATAACTTGATCTTTGCCTACACAAGCCTGATAATTAAATCGATGGGAATTTCTACTACGAATAATAATAAAATTAAAAAAGAAAGTAAATAAAATAAACAGAACGAAATTCTCAAATTTTCAATATTAATCAAGTCTACTAAAAACAATAACATAAGGTGCTATTTATAGGCACCACGAGAAAATCCTAACAAATAAATCCAAAAATCCTAACAAATAAATCCAAAAATCCTAACAAATAAATCCAAAAATACAATTAAATAAATAACTAATAGTAATAAAATTCATCATTGGACTTGGGCTTCCTATCTCGTTTAGGCCTAAACATGAGCCTACTCCATGCCCCATCATTCCCTCCGGGTTTAAAGAACTCGACTCCGAAGAGTGAAAGGAAATGTAGTAATCCAACAACGAAGGATCCAAATGACAAATATCATCATCTTGTATCCAAGTAGCATTAAAATCAGGACGACCATGCCATTTGACAAGGAAATGACGAAACCCACCATCTCTAAAAGTCACGAACTCATCATCAAGGATAATATCCACCTTCTCCTTAGAATACTGTAATGAACGCATAGTGAGTGCACATTTGCTAGCTTCACCTACAGACACACTAGAAGACAAAGTAGAAGGCTCAAAAGTGCCTCATTAAGGTAGCAAATCCTCTACATTGAAAATAGGGCTAATATCTATGTCATTAGGCAAATCAAGAAGATATGCATTAGATCCCAGTTTACGAATGATCGAATAAGGGCCCATGGCTTTTGCATAAGTTTTTTTGAAAACGTTTTTTGAATTCTTTCAAAACGAATGAGAACCATGACAAATTCACCAACATTAAATTCCTTATATCTATGATGCACATCAGCAACCAGTTTATACTCTTCATTACTTAGAAAAATCTTTCGCCTAATCTCAGCATGTAAGTCATGGATGAGTTTTGCAAAGTTTTCTGTAGGTTCAAACACACGCATGTGAGGTGGTAAAGGAACATCGACAATCAAATAATCAAATGAAACTTCTTTTGCCACTAATGCTAAGCACAAACCAATCCCAATTCCCTCTCTCTCAAACTTCTTACATTTTAAAATATGCAAATTTCGTTCAAGAAGTTTAGAGATGTCACGTTTACCATTGCAACCTTTAGGCTTAGTAGGTCTCAAAATAATGTTCTTACCCTTATACTTAAATGAATAAATGTTATCTTTACCAAAATTGGTAACATTAAAATCATAAAGCCAAGGGCGACCTAAAAGAATATGGGCAACATCCATGGGCAGCATGACACAATAGATTTCATCCATAATCCCCATTTGAATAAAGACTAGACACTCTGTTTACGCATAAAGTATGGTCATTCACCCAAGCTACTCTAAAAGGATTTGGATGTGGTTCTACTTTCAGGTTTAACAATTTAACAGCATCCTTAGAAACCACATTCCGTGATATCAATCACTAACTTACATTTCTTATCTCCACTCTGTATGATTGTGTGAAAAATACTAGTACGCTTCCAATTATCATTATCTATAGTTGTGTATAGCACACATCTAACCACACCAACACATTCTTCAACATTGCAATCTTCATGAAGATCATCTTCATTACTATAATAATCTAAAGGAGCAACAATTTGGTCTTCCTCAGCCTCCAAACTACTTTGTTCAACATCTAATGCCAATTAACGTTGGGGACAATGAGACGTTAATACTTGATCTTTGGCGCATTTAATAATTCTATGACAAGATAACCTATGAATTACTAGCCTAGGACTCAATAGGGAGTAAAGGTCAGGAAGAGAGTTAAGAAAACTAGACTCTTTGCTCCTAATGTTATTGGGCATAGTATAATTGTCTGATGACATGGACTAACCTATGTGTGCAAAAGAGGAGGGTCTATTGAACTCACTTGCTATTGGTATGCATCCTCTACAATGTGTAGAGCATGCAATTTAACCGTCCTTTGAATGTCGAACCTCAAACCATTAACAAAACGAGTACAGACAGCAAATTGATCCTCAACATGGAACTGACTACACCTAAGCCTAGCTTCCTCAAATTTAGTAGAATATTCAGCTACAACTAAGAGTCATTTGTTTCAGATTAATCATGTTGGAGAACAATTGACTCTTATATAATGGAGGAATGTACTTTTCTTTGCAATCTTGTTTATAATAGCCCATTTGCGATGGGTATTCACTCAGGATTTAATTCATGTCTTGCAACACATTCTGCCAATACATTTTAGCCAAATTGGTTAATTTCATTTTAGCAAATCAAACCCGTTCACTATCAATCATTTCATACCAATCAAAATATTCCTCAATAGCAACTAACCAATCAGAGAAAGCATTAGGATCCATTCTACCATCAAATTCAGGAGCACTAACCTTGAATTTTTTTGTGATGTCCCTTGAGGTCAGTTCTTAACTCGTTTCCATTCCGACTTACCCCAACACTTAACCCTACCAGTATCGCTGAGGAGCAACATCTTCTCTCACTTGATTTGGTAGGTAATTTTGCCTTGGTGGTTGGTAATCTAATGGGAAGTTGACATTAGCAAGTTGAAACCGATCAACTAGGTTGAACTGAAGGTCTCCTATTGCAGGTAACCTTGTGTGAGGTTGAGCAATTGAATTACTACCCAAGTTCATTTTACCCAAATTGTCATGCAAACCATTTGTGAATTCAAAAGGACTTGAACCCCTAATGTGTGGTGACCCAACGTGTGTTCTAACAGTTTCATCAACATATTCACCTATCTCATGTTTACCCATATGTTTTAAAAGCAACTCCATTTTTTGATTTATTGCATGAGTTTGTTGTTTGAGGGCAAATTGACGTTGAGTTAATTGACCACACATTGAGTTTAAATTACTTATCGATGCAGTGACTGAATCAAATTGAGCTTTATTTGCATCATGATGACGGGTAATACAAACTAAACTATCATTTAGATCTTGAGATAAAGCTTGTAGTCTTAAGTCAAAATTATTAAGTCTCTTAGTTGGATCATTTGTGTTAGGTGAAGAAAAATATGAAACAATATCACTTTTGGTGGCTGACATACTGAGATGGAATCTAAGATTTCACTGAGTAAGGAAATTTATAAACCATATGTTAATGCAACAATTACAAATCTAAAAAATGTAATGTGATTATATATCATAGATTGCACGAGTCACGAAAGAATAACTTTAAAAAACAATTTTTTTTTAATACTCTTTATGCTCTATCAAATAAATTGGACCCTAAAACAATCAAACAAGATATACTTAAATACCACAAATATTAATTGAGTTTTCAAAGTAAAAGAAAATATACCTCGTTGAAGGCCCTTGAGAACACCTACAATTCCTTGGCGTGTAGGACAACGTAGCCTACAGAGTTTAATAAAGGGAAAGTGAGGTTATTCTAAGGTTCACCTCCATGCATTTGCCCACTATAGATCCTTCAACCACCACGTTTCCGCCTTCAATTCCCGAGAAAATCAAGGCCAATGAAAATAGAAATCCAAAAACAAGAATCAAGTTTCAGCCCAATTCCCAAGAATACCATAGGCACACTTTATTTAGAATACCTAAGTTTCTAGAGATGAATCTCTAAAGATGGTGGTGTCCACGGAGACGGTTGAGCCGTCGTTTCTATTCAGAGCAAAGTCGAAGCCAAAGCAGGTTCAGAAGCCGGAGACTCTAGTGGAAAAGAATGAAGAGGAGGCAGACTTTTGCAGATTTGAATCGACCTACGGCTGGAGGAAAACAGAAACCGAGATGAATTGTCGATTTGAAAGAAACAGAATAAGAACTTAAGCTTTGATCTCGAATCAAGAATTTGAAACAAACAGAAATAACTTGATCTCAGATCGAAGTTAGGCTCTGATACCAAATTGATGCAGGACAAAAATAATAACTTGATCTCGATCGAAGTTATGCTCTGATACCAAATTGATGTAGCTCGACTATGAATAATAATAAAATTAAAAAAGAAAGTGAATAAAATAAATGGAACGAAATTCTCATAATTTCAATATTAATCAAGTCTACTAAAAACAATAACATAAGGTGCTATTTATAGGCACCAAGAGAAAATCCCAACGGATAAATCCAAAAATCCTAACGGATAAATCCAAAAAAAACCTAACGGAAAAATCCAAAAATACAATTAAATAAATAACTAATAGTAATAAAATTCATCATTGGACTTGGGATTCCTATCTCGTTTAGACCTAAACATGAGCCTACTCCATGCCCTATCATATTGTCATCTCGCTAGATGAATTTGCTACCTTTTTTTATATGGTTATTGATAAACTTGTATTCGAAGTTAGAACATGGACTTGGTGGAATTTTTCTTTCTACAAATTCAAATGCAAACAAAGAGAAATTGGTCAACTTGAAATTTGAAGGTTTCGAACTTCGAGTCTCAAATTTTGGACTCATAAAGCAAGAGCCTTACATTATTAATAGCCACTTGTTTCGACTCAACGGTTATGAGCTTGTAAGGGCATAGAAAGTGAACCAGGTTCAAGTCCCTATAAGGACAAAAAATGAAAAAAAAGAAAAAAAAACCTATTTCTATTCCTTTCTAAATAATACAATTCTAACTTTTAGTTGTTTAAAAGTCTTCCTTTTCCAATCATCAATTTTCTATCAAGCTGATTGATATGTTTATTTTTTTAACACTTTAAATCCAACCTGAGTGTATGTGCGTGTTTTTTCAATTCCTTCCCATGAAGGCTTGATGCATTGAGATTGTTGTAACGCCCAATCCCGAGAGGGTGTACGGTACGTGTAACCGTAGGGGCGCATATGTGTACCAAAAGATTTTATTAATTATTTAAGTGTCATTGTAATATTTTTTTAAGTAGTTTTTAAGGATGAAATTGTGAAATGATAAACTATCAACCTTAATTTGTACTGTAACAAGTAAACAAGTTGTAAATTGCCAAAAAGGATATGAAAACCATAATTTGAGAAGATGAGAGGCCATTATATAAATAACATAAGTTGATTTACAATTTCTTGAGTGATTGAGGACCTACTTATAAAATAAAGGCAAATATGAGATTATAAAAAGGGCATGAGACAAACAAAGCCCTCATTTTGGTCTCTCAAACTAGGGCTTCACGTTTTTTATGAGAAGAAGAGAGGAAGAAGAGAAATAAGGTATGTTTTTGTATTGGAATTATGTATATTTTGGATTTCTAGGGTTTTTGGTATAGATTATTGGACTTTTGGACCTTTATATGGACTTCATGGTTCTTGGGTTCTGATCTAGTTCCTAGAGCTAGGTTTGAGGTTGTTTTGTGTTGTCTTGATTGGCTGGATTGGTTTTGGAGGAAGGGTTGTAAAAGAATAATGTTGAGTTTTTAAAGGGAATGCTATCAAAATTTTTTGTGAAACCCTTTTGTTCTTTGTTTTGGGCTATAGATTGCTATAATCATCCAAATGAATTGATTCTAATTGGTAAAGAATCATAAGAGATAGGGCTACAAATGTATAGAAGGGACCAAGAGCAAATTGTATTTATAAGGCTTCCAAATAAGGATCGAAGGTGAGCCTGTAGCTCACCCGGGTTATGCCTGCTTGGGTATTGTCAGAGTGTTTTCGCTAAGTGGAGTTTCACCATCCAAATTAAGTGATTAAAAATTCTTGGTAAAATATACTTCTAAGGAATAAGCAATAGCTGAAGTGCAAGCAAATTATAACCCCAAAGGGCCTGTAAACTTTTCAAAGTGGAGCCATGCGCATTTCTCCTGCTCATTAATTTGAGTAATCTAGATGTAAAATAAGGGTCAACTTGAGTTTTGGTGGGATCCAAATTGGGTGATCTCCACTAGAGAAGAAACTCTTAGAACCATAGCTTCAAATGAGTGAAGAAACCATTTCCAATTTATGGAGTTAAGACCCCAGAAATCAAGGATAACTGTAGGTAATTCAGCTGAGCTAACCACTTGGCAATGAAAATGTTGTAACTGTGTTATGTGGTCAGGGCCTTAGAGAAGGAATTTAAATTGAAAATTTAAAGAGATGTCATTGATATATAAAGGACTGATATGGAGAGTTTCAATTTTTGAAGACCGCTTTTGAATAATTTTTGGGTAATAAAATCTGCAAAGTATTGTCGAAAAAGGTTTGCCAAATGAGTGGTTTTTTGTTAGGGCTTTTAGTGCTCAAGGGTAATTTGTTCATTTGGATTTATATGAATGTTGTGTGACCCTTGAAAGTGACTTGTATGTGAAGTACGTTGTTTTACTCTATACACAAGCGATTAATGTTTTTTCGCCGATTGCTGGCGTGTGCGCTAAAAGCAAAAAGTGAAGCTGCGAGTTGTGCTCAAGTTTTGCAACAGCTGAATGTTTAACCTATTTTCAAATACTGGTGTATTATTATAAACTGTTTTACGCTAGTATTTAATGGTTTGATTGTAAACTATATTTTAAAGCAAGCAATGAGTTTAGCTAGCAAACAATGGTTTTGATTTAAACCATGTGAAAAGCAAACAAGTAATGGCTTTGATATATTCAATCATACTTTAAAAGCAAGCAATGGTTTTAAGTTGTAAACTATCTTTCAAAGAGCAAAGAAGTTAGCAAACAAAAGTATATATTTTATAAAACAGCCTAACGAAAAATCTCTGGGGCTTGAAGAAACATACCACAAAGGTATTCCACGTGCGCTGCAGGGGCGCAAAGACATCATTTCATGCATTTTAGATTCACCGGGCTCAGAAACTTAGTTCATGCATCATGGCATTTAAAGGAGACCGTGGCACGCACTGTATATATAGGGTTAGCGCGCTAGCTAGATTATGGTGATGTAGACCAAGGTCATTCCACCATATTTACCGGAAAAGGGAATTGGAGCCAAGCGCCTTCCACCTAGGTGAGGACCTGCGGAACCTTCCACCGGCACGGTTGAAGCCCAGGCTCCCATGTTTTACTAGGGGACAGCAAGCAAAAAAGGTCTCCAGTGGTTGATCTTGATTTATAAACATTTTTCACACAGTTTTGAGAATCAACCAGTAGTAAACAAGTGGTTGAGCCCAGGCTCCCGCATTTATGAAAAGTTTTATAAACTTTTAAAGCAAACGGTTGAGCCCAGGCTCCTGTGTTTATGAAAAGTTTTATAAACCTTTAAAGCAAGCGGTTGAGCCCAGCCTCCCATGTTTATAAAAAGTTTTATAAATTTTTAAAGCAAAGTAAAGCAAGCAAGCAAGAGGTCTATGAAAAGTTTTATAAACTTTTAAAGCAAGCGGTTGAGCCCAGGCTCCCATGTTTATAAAAAGTTTTATAAACTTTTAAAGCAAGCGGTTGAGCCCAAATTCCGTGTTTATGAAAGTTTTATAAACTCAAAGTTGTGCTTGGCCGGTTCCTGCATCCTCGCTTATAAAAGCTTTTATAAACTTTTAAAGCAAAATAAAGCAGGTGTTAAGAGGTCTATTAAAAGTTTTATAAACTTTTAAAGAAAGTAAAGCAGTTAGTTAAAACAAGAGGTCTATGTAAAGTTTTATAAACTTTTTAAAAGAAAGTAAAGCAAGCAAGCAAGAGGTTTATGAAAATGAAAACTTTTAGTAAAGCAAAGCGAAGCAAGCAAGGCATGAAAAGTTTTAGAAATTTTTAAAGGTGAGCAAGCAAGGTTTTGGAAAATGTCTCGTAGTTATAGCTTTTATTGGGGCCGTAGATATTTTCGTAGTTAAACATTTTATAAAAGCATACACTCACCGAGCCTCGCTTAGCTCATGATTTTGTTGTTTTAAAACTATTTTTCCGTGTACAGCACGCCGACGATTGAGCATATTAGAATTCTCCTGACTTTGTATCGTTGTTGTATTAACAATCTTTCAGGAAGGAATACTTTAATTCAGATAAATGAAAGATAATGACGTACATGGTAGTTTTGTGAAAAATGTATCAGCTTTTATGCTTTTGAAAGAACGCTTGCCAAGCTGCCATATTTGAAAAAGCCAGAATTGCGGCTTACAAGTGATTTCAATACGTCCTATACGCAATGTTATGCCGCAGATTTTAAATAAATCACAAGTTAGAAAAGGAAAAATTTTATACGAAGTTCTCAAAGAAGCAATACGACTTCGTCACGTATCTTTTCAATGTTGTAAGAATAAATTGCTATTTCTATTGGGATACGGCACACCCACGCTAGTAGGGGGTGGGGGTGTGTCAATTGTAGTGCAGTTTCAGGTTGGATATGGTAAATTTGGTGACGAATCTTGTAAATTTATTGAAAGATTTCAACTCTCTTCTCACACCTATGTTTTTTTCAAGTAGTTAATAGGCACCAGTGCAATGCAGCATTATGTGGCAACCCGTCCAATGTTTATTGACGTGGAGGTCATGAATGCAGATACCAGATTGGTTCTTGCAATGTTGCCCGTGGACTTTCTTCTTTGTACAGAAAAATAACAGGTTTGAAGAATGGGTATTGATCTTAAGTGACTGGGTTCTTGGATGGATTTGATATATTTGTTTTGTTTGTTTCAGATACTGTCCGAAAAGATGCAGCCACAATAATGGCTGTATTCCCCTCTCCTAATGATGTCATGGTAGTTTTGGTTCAGGTACCGAGGAAGGAATGCCTATCTTTATGCTTTATGATTTCAAAATGAAGTTAAGATAGTGAATGTGAACTGTTATACTTTCAAACATATAACAAATACTGTTGAGTGTAGCGAGTTCTGGAGCAGCGGGTTACAGGACTTGTGGATAAGCTATTGGTGAGGCCCTCCCTTGTAAATTTGCCTCCTATGGAAGAAGGCGGACTTCTATTAGTGAGTTGAATTATTTGCACTTCATTTTCTCTATTTGACTGAATAGCAATTTGAATTCATGATCAATTTTGACTTCATTTTATTTGACTCGAGGCTGCAGTATCTTAGAATGGTAGCGGTGGCATATGAGAAAACACAAGAACTTGCTAGAGATCTACGAGCTGTAGGATGTGGTGACTTGGATGTTGAGGGTAATGACTAAACTTCAATCATTGTTAGCTCCTTTGTAGATATGAAACCCTGACTTCTCACCATTTAATGGAATAAACAATATTATGATAAAATGGAAGTCAACCATGTTGATTGAGTTGCCATTTCTACGTACTAGTATATTGATACTAGGGCATGATCAGGCCTAATATGAAGGTATCCTAAGAGAGGATACCTGCGACAGTACGTGTTACGGAACTCCTCTACATTATGATGTTGAAATGCTTGCAACTGATGGATGGATGGATGGATGCTGATTAGGTGGTCCCAAAGCGGAGAAAATACCCCTGAGAAGATTTACTTTTGGACTGAATCCTATAGCTAGGCTATAACAAGCAAAAATTTTGTCAATTTGTATCGGCTATTTGCATGGTAGTGAAACCTGTGGGTTTGATGTTATTATCCGGCCCAAAAATTGAGTGTGGTCTCTTTTTGGAATTTTTAGATGTGCTTGTCCATCTCTATCCTGCTCAAATAACCATTGGCTTTATGTTAATATTGTTACAGGTAACAAAGAGTTGGGGTAAATGAAAAGTTTATGTATGACCATTGGCTTTAAGAACAGTGTTGTGTTCTTTCCTTCCAGTTAATGGCTACTACTTCATCAGACTTAATGTAATGACCATTTTGGATTTTCAATCTACAAGTTTTTGGTGTGACTAACTGACTACTCGATTTGAATCTCAGGACATTTTTTCACAAGTAAACATTTTGGTTACATACATAAACTATCCCAAATCTCGGACTTAGGACTTACACTTTGAGATAATAACAATGCAATAAATATGTTATATATATCCTTAATTTTAAATTTTATTATAAAATTATTAAATATTTTTTAAAATAGGTTCTATATCACTACTATTCTTTTGAGTCTTATTCTTGTGCAACTTTGTGTTTGGTTTTAAAGTCTTATTCTTCTCTTATTTTTGCATGTAACTTTTTTTTTTCTTTTTTTTTTTTAAATAAACATGGTGTTCAAGCTAGTGGGTCAACTTTTGGGATTAATCTTATGAAGCTCTAAAGTTAAATTGGCTAAATAAATCTGTAAAGATTAAAACATTGAGCTAAGACCTCTTATATTATTTAAGTTTACCCTCATTGAACATGAATTCTAGATTCGTCACTGATCGACAGACGAGCAAAATACAAAACTATATCAATTGAGCTACCTTTCAAGATATCATTTGCATGCAACAATTAATGTGTTTCAGTTTTATTTATTACAAATTATTTAGATTTGATCACAAAAAAGTCCAATGGTTAAGATTTAGTACAGGAATTGGATGATAGCACTAAGCCTTAAGACTTAAAGGGTGGAATCCAAGTAATGTTAGATCTGAGAATGAAGGAAATGGAGGGCCAGAAGGTAGGAATGATTTGGTGGTGCTCTATTATCATTTGGACTGTACACCTCTTATGGTCAAAAGTCAAAATGTTTTATACCAAAAAAGTCAACCTCAGCAGAAATCACCTTCACTGGTAGAAAAGAAACAAAAGAAGTCCAACTTTGAAGAACAGCATTATACTTAGTGGTAAAATTCTGAATTTCATTAGACCATGACATTGGTGCTGCATTTTAAGTTGTTCATTGAACCTAGTCAGAAAAAAGGAATTGACTTTTTGAAAGAGTTTGTGGAAGAGTACGTTAAAAACAGAAAATCACTTTTAGCATGAATAGTATAAAGTAAAAAAAAAAAAACAAAAACAAATTCCCTAGAAAAATGAAATTAATAGTATATTTGATTCATGATTTTGAAAACTGTTATATAAAATAGTTTTTGAAAACACAAAGAACATCTTTTTTGTGTTCTATAAAAATTATTATTATTTTTCGAATTTAGTGTTTTTTCTTTTAGAATAAAAATAAAATTAAGAACTAAATGTGTTTTCTGGTATTCCTTGTTTTTTAGAATAACAAATAGTTTAAAAAACAGAATAATCATACGGGATCCTAAACCAAAACACTTAATTTTTTATTTTTTTTATCATCTATTCACTTTATATATTATATTATAATATATTGTTTTGAATTTGATCATGATTCTCTCGTATGCTCGTCTGACTCATGCACTGGTTGAGTCAGGACTCAAGAACACAACCACCAACCAACTCATTTGATTTAAAAGGAACAACAGCCATACAACTGAGCTAGTGAGTGATGGGAACAACAAAAGGCCACAACATATTCCCTAATGATGGAGGAAGCACAAATGAGGGTCCAAAACGTAAGTGGGGGGGTTTACTACTAAGAGGGCTCTCATAAAAATCATAAATGGGAGGAAGAAAAAACAAGAAAACAAAATAGGTTCATTGCAAGTGACTTGGACACGTGGCACTGACCCGGATGGTTGTGGGAATGCTCTTCATACTTCTCAACTAGACGACTACAATTACTACTACTACTAATACAATTTCTCCTTCTCCTCCTTCTCCTCCTCCTCCTACTACTACTGCTACTAATTTGTGTAGTGTGGCAATGCCTCCTTTCTCCCACTATGAAGTGGACTACAGAGAGAGAGAGAGAGAGAGAACTATAGAAAGAGAGAGATTGATTGAAAAAGAGGATTGAGTGGGAGTTGTGGGTGCTTAGGGATATTGCTATCTTTCTTTAATATCAAAGGTATCTATCCATCACTTGCATGTCCTTCCCCCATACCCCTCCCATCATCTCTCTCTCTCTCTAAACAAACAAGAAACAAGTGCATGGAGTGTAACGAAGTCCAAGTAGTCATGATGAACACTACAGAACTTGCAGGTCAATTATTACTATCTCATATGAACTTTTCATGTATCCATCAACTCATATTCATACACACTCCCAAGTCCTATCCAAATTCCCATCTCTCTCTAGGTATCAACCAAAACACTCATATCAAATCCTACCCTAAAAGAGAAAAGGAAGAGTTATAAAAGAACGAAGAGATAGCAACCAGAACACTACTACAATTCAGTTCTATCCCCTAATAAGGGGATGGAGATGTGTGCTACTGTGCCTTTTCATGTATCTATCAACTCCTTCTCTTCCTTATCCTACTCCAATCAAGTATCAACTAACTAAAGGCACTCATATCCTACTTGGCAACATTTTCAAAACACAATTTTTATAATTTTTTTTTATTTTTTTTTTTATTTTTTTATATCTAGACTAATCACGTAAACCTTAAATTAGTTAACGATTAGATAAAGTCTCCGATTATCCTACAAAGCCTCAAATATTTTTAATTTTTTTGTAATTTTTAAATATTGTTATAAAGTTTTTTTTATTATGGTGTTTTATTTTCAATCATTAATTTTTATAAAAACAAATCAAAAATATATTCTGAAAAAATGTTTATATTTTGAAGTCTAGAAACCGATTATAAATTATCTGTTTAGTTCCTGTTTTTTTAAAATTGAACTTGAAAACAGTTTCTAAGAATAGTTTTTTAAGAACAGTTTTTTACTTGTTTTCTAATAGAAAACAACTTTTACTTGTTCTCTATTTTTTTTCGAGAACAAACACTGTTCTTAAAAATAGGAAATAAACAACCCCAAAGAGGCTTGTTCATTTGTGAATAAACCAATATAAAAATCTTAGAAAACACACAACCCTCATTTGAATGTTGATGTTTGACCAAGAAAATGAGATAATAAAGTATAAAGCCAGGGAAGATGGTTGGTGTAGCTAGGGATAGGGTGGATGGTTATCAAGCAAAAGGGTATGTCCACCAACCAATCTATTCCATCCAATTCCAAAGGGGAAATTCAAGTCCAAGACTTCCACACATCTCTATCATTAAGTTAAAAAAAGCAAAGAAGATAAATAGAGATAGAGAAAGGGTATGCATATTATATGTATGACAGGCAGGTTTTTATTAAGGGACATAGTGGTGGTGTTGTAGTGGTGCTGGCCCAATGCTACACTTTTAGCTTATGCCTCTTCTTCTTCAATCACCATCATCATTTTCATGGCCACCCCCTCTTACACCTTAGAACCCTTTTTTTTTTCTTTTCTTTTCTTTTTTCTTTTTAAAAAAAGAGAAAAATTGGGTCAATTGTTTTCACACATGGGCTGATCCCACATCGGTTTGTGATGGGTTTAGGTACTATGAATCCCAAACACTACTCACTATCATAATCATGGCAATGGGTAGACCTCAAGCCCATCATATGGGTTGCTTTGTGCTAAAATCATGAGTCAATTCCTATCATTTCTATTGCGGATTTACGTGGATATTGTCTACTTTGAATTTAGTTATTTTACAATTTTAGAATATATTAAAAATGTATTCTTTCTTATATGTTTTAAATATATTATTTCTTATATGTTTTGACTGAATATTCATGATTAGGGTTTTAAATTATTCTCTATTATAAGAGAGGAATTGTGAGCAGCTATAATCACGGGCTAGAAATCAATCAAATCCTGGAGGATGTTAAGCCTAGTGTTTTGTTTTTCTCTCTATATAAAAAATATTTATTATTAGAGAACAACTCATTCGAGGCTAGTAGATTTCATTTTTATATTTCATGGGAAACCATTTATACTTAACCATATCTTCTTTAAGAACCAGCCTGAAACTTTACATTTGATAACTGATGACATAAAAATCATTTACATATGCAAAATTTTTGCTCTACATTGAGAGTTGATTGTAATGGTAATAACAAATAATGATTTATATAATGACTTTATATATCAATCTTGTTGTTACCTTGATTGTCCGACATCCGGGGCATCAGCGATGCAATGTAAACCTGCAGAAATAGCGATCCGGCGACGATGGACCGACCGTCTCTCTGATAATCAAGTCAGCAAAAAATATGGAGAGGAAGAAAAAGAAAGTATGCACAATTGGAATTGCTTACCTTCTCCTCATAGGGGATCTTCCTGATTTATAGAAAATTGTTGTCGAATCTCCCACCTATGTCAGGAAGGAATCTCCTATTTTTAGAGATAAATATGTTTTTCCTTTTATCTAGGGTTGATTTTCTCTTATTAAAGACTAATTCTTCTTTATCAAAGATTATTCCTCCTAGAAGTATGGGATTTGGAAACTAGGAAATTTTGCGGATTGTTTTGCGTATTTTCCGTCTTTATCTATTTATCAATAACAAACTTGTCATATATGAAAGGATGGCCGACTGGGTGACTTAAAACTCTAAACGGATCGCCCTCCTTTATCTATTTATCAATAACAAATTTGCCATATACGAAAAAATGGCTGGCTGGGGGACTTAAAACCCTAGATGGGCTGCCCTGATTCTGGCATTTAGGGAGACACCCCAGCTTTCACAGACAAGCTTTTGGATTCTCCTGCCTAATAGTGTCCTTGGTTTTGATATGGTAGATAAGCTTGAGTCGCCTCTCATCGCGGCCAAGAGGGCATCGGACCAAACGGATCCTAAGCCCACTAAATAGTAGGTCTAAAAACCATGGTACTCACAAATCTAATAACTTTAAAATGCATAAACACATGCACGCTCAGTTACCTTTATAAATATATATTTTTTCGGATTAGTTTAATAAAAATAAATGCTTCATAACCCTCTCTTTCCTACTTAGATATGAGAATTGATTAGTGGCCATGTATATTATCTTCAAATAATATGCAAGATCATGAAATTAATTTATAAGTTTAAAATGATATTGTTTGTTTTGAATTTGAGTAGATGATATCTTTTGCTCTCAAGTAATCTACTATTACTAGGATACAAATAATATATGCCAAATTAATAATAAATTAGTATCCAAGATTCTACAACAATGGCATTCTATTCATTAGATTTATGTCTTTTTTCTCTCCATTTTCTTTTCTTTCTTCTCTAATCACTCATCTTCTTTAAGCAATAAGGGGGTAATTTTCGACCATTTTTCATTTGAAATCACCCCTCTACACCTTTTTTTTTCCTATGTCTTAATCAATTTCATAAAAATTTAGGTATTTTCTTGTTTTCGTGTTATCGTTGTCTTATTGCAGTGTTTGGCTTGTCACTAGCTTATTATGACGTGATGCTTTTTGTAGTCTTGTTGCATCTTATTTGTGACGCCCCACTTCCCGGGGGTCCCGTTGACTATCGTCAACCTGGGGAAACCTGTGTCTCGTATCATGAGACCCATACATGAATAAAATGACCACATAAGGCCCATCATACATACTCATCCATACAGTTACAAAATCATACATTTCTATAAATTCAAGAGTTATTACATCACTCTTAATACAAAACGTATATTAAAACTAGTCGGTTAATATCTATAGCGTGAATCGAGTCACGGTCGGCCCGCTTCATAATCCCGGCCTCTAGGAGCGTCGTCTGCTGAGATATGCACGAAAGGGGATCCAGCGATGGGGTGAGCAATACCGGCGATTAAATTCTCCTCTGTTTGCCGCGTAAAATGCGTGTATTAGTACAAACCACGAACATCCACATTCCATACAATTTATGATTCACACATGGAATGATTTATATCATGCATGAAATGTTTCCATGCCCATACCCCGAGTCACTCACTGACTCCCTCACACTTGCCTATGTCAATGACACCCAACTAATGAGCCTTTGTCGGCTCACCGACACCCAATGCAATTTGCCAATGGGTAACCCATCCCGAGTCAATCCCGACTTCTATCACTCAACTCTTGATAAACATGAGCATGTGTTTTCTCTTGGGCAACAGAACTTTTCGGATTACACCGTGGGTCTCTAACACCCATACATAACTTTTTGGATAGTACCGCGGGTCTCTCTTCCGTGCAAAACGCTACCTGGATAGTCACGCCAGGTCTCGCCCCACGTGGAAGACCTTTTAGATAATACCACGGGTCTCACCCGAGTTCAAGAACGCCCAACACACGTGTGGTGTTCTCATTTCATAATTTGAACTATGAGTCTTTATTGGACGTAGTCTCAAAGACAAACTCACCCCCATGTTCACTAAGAGTGGTGAACAAACATATCGTGCACCCACACCCAACTCGACGCGATGTCACCGTGCACATGAATGCAATGATGCCAATTCATATATCCAATTTCATTGGCTCACACACAATTAGATTTCATATAATTCAAACATTCATGTTAACACATCAATTAACATGTATTAACATATCATTTCCTATACACATTTCAAGTCATTCCATTCAAGCAATAATATGCAAACAAAACACATGAACAAATTTTCAGTCCAACCATCAATCCGGACTTTTAACAGTCCCATAACAGTATGTGTGTGACGCCTCATTTCCCAAGGGTCCGTTGATAACCCGTCAACCCACGGAATACTCGTGGACCCAGAGCGCCTCATGAAAATCGGGGCGGAGAGTCTCCTTTATACGAGGGCTCTGCCCCGAAACCTGTTTATGTCCTAATAATTTTACAACGACCACTCCGGGTCCACATACGAATAGAATGAGTAAAAATGGCCACTTAGGCCCATACTTAAATACTCACCAAAATACATCAACTAACTATGTCCCAATAGCTCAAGAGTTATTACGTTACTCTTAATACAAACACATATTAAAATTAAGAATTCTAATACATGTTATACGAAACATCAAGCCATGGCAGAACTTTCTTCTAAACATCGACTCTACAAGATGTCGTCTTCTCGAGTGAATTAAATTCTGGAAATAATGATCATCGACGGGGTGAAGCGTCTTACGATGGTGGAAATCTCACACATGGGTTACTCCCCACCTAAGTGTACATACAATGATTCAATATAAACACACACTCAAGCAAATACATGATCCTACTTGAATGTTTACATACCCAATCCCATGTCTCAAGTTCTCACCGACTCCCTCACGCATGCCTAAGTCAACGCGAGAAAAACATCATTTTTATTTCACTATTTGTCGTGCACTCACACCTAATTTTCTTAGGTTCCCCCGGTGCATATGAAATGCATTACGTCATTCTCAAACCACACATGTCAATATATCATTTACACATATATTAACAAAATTTACATCGTACGCATGTTATTTAATTCACATCAATAACATCAAAATTAGCTCACTTGAGCTAATTACAATTCATTCCAATGGCTTACACACAATTATATTTTATATAATTCCACGTCATGTTAACCGTTTAATTACGTGTTAACATAATTCTCACACGATTCCAGTCTGTTCATGCTAGCATATTTTATGCATGCATTAACCTGATTAATTCTTATAATTCATATTATTAGATTCTCGATCAATAACACCAAGAATATCATAGGCTAATTAACCAATCAAGCGATTCATTTGAATCACTCAACCAACATAAAATTCACACCAAAAATCAATGAAACGGTGAAACCCTCGGGTTAGCGTTCCGCAAGCCACAAATAAATTTTCTCCACTGCAGTTCAATCATTTTGGCTGAAGTGACTAAATCAAGCCTCATAATATCCTAACCATTTACATGGCTCTTAGTCAGAGAATAACACAAGTAGAAAAGATCCTACCTCTTGGAGTTGTGGCTTCCTTTGAATCGGTGTCACGCATAGCCCTTGCCCATTAGATGGAAACTCAACCTTTGTAAGTCGAGAATAAAAGGTCTGAACGATGGGAAATCTAGAGAGAAGACACTCTTTCTCTCTCTAGAATCACAAATCTCAGTCCTTTGCCTCCTTTGCCGCGATTTTGCATTCAAAATGGAGAAGAAGACCCCGTTTTGCTTTGTCTTGTCTCATTAAACATTCACCATAATTCCTTGCATGTCACTGTCTTGATTTTGGCAGTGCCTTGATGGTCATTAAATCTCGCCATCTTCTTTAAAATTATCTGCAGCCATGTGTCCACGTAATTAAATGTAATCAGTGACGCTTTGTGGCATCGCATATCTTTCTGGCCGTTTTCGACACGAGTCTTGAAAAATATGAAATTCGATTGTCACCAGATGACGAAATTCGAGTAGTAGCTAGATTTCACGAGGCGATTCCACGGTGGTCTGTTTTAAATCATTAGAATCTAGAAAATTTCGGATTTTGACCGAAATTACCATTTTACCCTTTTTCAGAAAATTGGAATTTTCTCGGGTCTTATAATGTGGGTTGTCCATGGACAACCCCCTCATCTAGCATCGGTTCCACTTCTTTGGAATCGAAATCCATGGTCATTTCCGACCTCACAACACCCAAAACTATTTTCATGGCCTTTAAAACAAAGAATATCCAAGTAGGAGAAGACCCCTACCTCTCGGAGTTTCTGAAACTCCACATTCTGGAAATACGTGCGTAGCCTTTGCGCGTAAATGAAACACTGGCACTGCTTTCATGGGATTTGCGGGAATAGATCGTGGAAAATCTCAGAGAGAAGGTGACGCACTCTCACAAAACCTTTCATTTCCTTTTACTGCATTAGTGCTCTCTCTCTTTTCCTTCTTACGAAGCAGGTTTAGGGGAGAGATAGTGGTAAAGTAGGATCATCATCTTACTTGCCACATGATCCCATTCTCATTGGCTAGCCGTTTCACTCCCTATCTACTTATCCTTAATAGTGAATTTATAAATGGCTTGTGATTTTAACAAATTCTCCATATGACCATTAAGCGCTCTTGGCGCTCAAAATCCTTGTGTTATACCTCTCGATGCGAAGCGAAATTCCGTGTCTCGGAATTCGATGTAATAACTAGATTTGGAGACAATTCAACGGTGAAGTCCGTTTAGTCGTTCGAGATCACAGAAAATTTGGATTTTGACCCGAAATTACCATTTACCCTTTTCGTAAAAATTAAATTCACGATTTACATGTTGTGTGAGATGATTCGGATAAGTAACATGTGTCGGTCGAAAATATCATATTATAATCGTCGATATGTTGGCTGGGTTGTGATATTATCGTAGCATTATGTTATAATTTATAGATTTTATACTTATATATTAAGCTATATATCACTAAATATGACATAGGTACTTTTTTAAAGTTTTTCTATTAATAAAAAAATATATCAAATATACAGTGCAATATAGATATTGCTTAATTGTTTCATGAGTTTAAATTTTAAAGGATGACAAAAGTATTAATAAAATGAATTATTCAACATTATTTAAAAAAAAATATATCTCAACTTTTCGCTCACAGTCTCTTTTCTTTTAATTAAGGAGAGTGATTTTTTTCTATTATTGGCCATAAATAAAATATCTATACTTTTTTCATAACTTTCTTCTTCAATAAAGTGGTTATTCCATAAAATCTAGATTTTTATTTATTTTTTAGTGTTTTAGTTATTGTCTTTGTACTCGTGTGGTTGTCATCGTAGTTTTGATGTAGTGTTTGTTTGTTGTCATAGTTATGCAACGTTTATTTGTGTAAAAGCGATTCAAATGAGCAAAATATATCCGATCAGCGACAAAAAAATCAAATCAATAATCGTCAATATATTATATAATTTGAATAATAGCTTTTAATCTATTATGATTTTTAACGATTTTTATTCTATGTATTGCTAATTTGAATTGATAAAATTATTTTTCTCTTAAAAACATAATTTAAAAAAAAAAAAAGGTTTTGAGGTTGATACACATATGACATATGTGAACCGGTCGGGTCGACCCAGCGGAGTCGCATCCACGTCCATGTGATAAATGACCTCACACGCTCGCAATTCATCTCCTCGTGTGACGCACGTACAGAACAGAGATGAGGGGAGGGAGGGAAATCAATCGTGTGATTTACAGCACACGGAATCATCCGCGTGTGAGCGGATGGGAAGCCCGAGATGGGGGCAGTGACGAATGTGAGCCGTCGGATGCTGGTTGGAATCATAGGATTCTGGGGGAGACAAAAGATCCTACTTTTCCTAGTATGGGGCATTAAAAATCAGGGATAGAGAGAGAGAGAGAGAGAGAGAAGAGAGAAGAGAGAAGAGAGAGAGAGAGCTCTTTTAATTAAAGGCATAGAGGTCAGTATAGGGTGGTCCCCACAAAATCTGCAAGTTGTCGTGCCACGTCAGCTTATCTCCGCCGCCCCACCCCACGCGCTTCCATAGTGTGGACTCTCTCCGCCTCCTCCCGCCGTCCACCGCCGCCTCCTTCGTTTTCAAGCTGATTCTTCCCCTGTCTTTGATTGTCCTGTTTGATTTGATAACTTTATTGTGTGCTACCACTTTTGTCTATATTTTCTTTTGGAAAGAAGAAAAAATTCAACATTTTTATTATAAATTAAATTAAAAGTATTCTCCCTAATTTTAAGTGACAATATTAATTTTATAAATGTTTTATCAAATATGGTACGTATGTTCATCCTAATTCAATAATAATAAGACGTTGCTCTTCGTGTTTGATTTAATTAATAGAACATTCATTGTTAAAATAAATAAAAGGCATACGAAAAAAGTGTCGGGTTCAAATTATCGTAATTCAATAAAACGTTTCAAAATAAATATAAATCAATAAAATAAGATGCTTAGGATATATTTGATTCCTATTTTCGAAAATAATTTTATATTATAAGAAAAATCGTTTGATTAACAATGTTTTCAATTTTCAAAGTTGTTCTCAATAATAATTTTAAAAAACAAGGACCAATAGGCTTTTAGTTTCTATTAAAATGTTAAAATATAGTCAAACCCAAAAATTGAAAGAAAAAAAAAGAGTGAATGAATGATCATATATTTGAATCAAAATATTTAATTAATTTTTAAAAGATGACCATAATTCAATAATCATAAATTGACTTTCAAACTATACAATATTGACCAATAAATTGTATTAAAATTATGAAAAAGCATGGAATTTGTCTCAAAAATTAATTTTGACATGAATCAGCTAAAAAGTAAAAAAATAAAAACCACCAAATATTTGACTAAATAAATTATTTATTTTTATGAATATTTTAAAATAAACGGGTCAAATCGTACGTTTGAATCAAGCAATTTCCAAATAACGACCATGACTTAATTTTCAAACGAGATATTCAAAACTCAATTCATCTTCAACGAAACACATGAATTGATGATATTGATATTATGAATTAATTTTTAGATAAAATCCAATTTAAGAAAAAGAAAATATCGGAGGAAATAAAGACAAATTTCCAGTGAAGTTTCTCGAATAAGAAGTAAAGAATATTCCTTCCTTTGAGATTCAACATCAATCACCATAGTGTTCAATCCATTCATTTTTTTTATTTTTATTTTTATTTTTTTAAATAAAACATGTTAAAAAAAGGAATGTTGGAGATGGAATATTTCTTAAATCTTCAAAAAGAAGGCTTCTACTCAAGACCCTCCAAGTGCCACTTTTCCATCTCCAATTGATATGCTTTCATTATTACCAACAAAAAAGTTTTTTTTTTAATTTTTGTAAAACATATAATTTAAATAGATTTATACTTTTTTTTTTTTTTTTTTAGTATCAATCATTTGGGAAGGATATGGGTGTAACGTATGAAATAAATTATTGGGTGGTTTCCTTATAAGGCTTTTTTAAAACCCAATTCGGGAAATTTGATCCTCTAACCTTTTTTTTTTCACAAAAATGTCATTTTTTTTTTGAAAAAATAAAAGGCATGTTTGGTTAATATTTTTGAAAATTGTTTTTTGTTCTAAAAAATAAGGAAAATTGGTAAAACATATTTGGTTTTTTTTTTTTTTTTGTTCTCATCAACATAAAGAACGTATAAAACAAAATGAATTAAATTTGGGTGAAAGCTAGTCGTTTTAACAGCGATGAGAGGAGGTGATTTTTTTAGTTGATGGCAGCTGAAATCGGCCATTTATATCTAACTTCTTTATTTTTTTCAATCAAGTGGTTCTTTCACAAAACTCTAGATATTTATTTTGTTTTTTCGTATTTTTTATCGTCGTTTTATGCGGCATGTTTTAGCGTGCGGTTTGTATCGTCTTAGTACTATAGTTTGGTTTTCATGGTTTTATTGCAGCGTTTTTTGACGTGTGGGTAATTTGAATAATAAAACATATTCGATCAAGAAATAAAGTCAAATCATGATCGTTTCTAGAGTTTTTAACGAATTTAATTATTTATTTCTATAAGATATATTACTAATTTGAATTAATAAAAAATTATCCTTTAAAAAAAAAAGAACATACAAAACACTAAATTCAATTAAACAATAACAATTTTTATAGAAAACCAAGTACTAAAGAGACCCTAACCCTTTTTGTTAAGAAAACGATGTAAATACATGAAAATGAAAGGGAAAATGACATTTTTGTCTAACATGAGTTATTTTTAAGAAAAAACACATATAAAAGGTTAGACAGATCTAAGGTTATTCGATGTCTTTTAATCAAATATTTTTAAATTATACTAAGATATTAACAAACATTTGTTTAGTAAATATTTATTTCATGTAATCATCCACAGTACGTTTCAAATAACAATGATTTTATTTTTAATTCCAACCATAGCTTTTCATCATCGATTAATAATAACAAATATTTTATTTTTTAAACGTCCAAAACAAATTCTCCCAACTAACTTTAATCATGATTTAAAATAATCCTTAAAATGATTGCAAATAAAGTGTCATCTTAAATGAGGAAATCCCTTAATCTTTTCCCTCCAATTAAAATTATAAAATATTTTTATTATGATTTGCCAACGGTTTTATGTAACAATTTGAAAATATGATATTTTGTATCAATATAGACTTCCGTTACTTAAAAATTTTGGAATAAATTCATATCTCTAATTGATATCAAGAAAATTATATATATTTGTTTCATAATTAAGATTAATAATTGTGCATCAATATGCTTAAAATTAGAAGTTAATCACGTTTTTATTAACTTTACATAGAATAAAAATGATTATGATAAATTAACATATTTAGCTTCTAATAATATATATAAGATACTGATTCTAAATTTATGAAGATATATATAATAGGCTAAAAATAAATTTTTTCCAAATATGATATGTATTGTAATTCTGCCTTTTTGAGGATTTGGGCATTAATGTTTGTAAAAATTGTTCACTCCCATCAAAATTATCGTTATATATATATATATATAATTACATTGGATTATTATGCATAGGCATGTATAAAATTGGAAGTTATTAATATTTATCAACTTTTAATAAAAGTTATTTAAAAAGGAAAAAAATAAATTAGCATATATAGTTTCTAAAAATTTACAAGGCATTGAATCTTTACATGTGAGGGTGAAAACTAAATCATTAAGAAATTTATATTGTAAATTTTAAGATTTTTTTTTTTTTTTTACTTTTATTATAGTCTATTTTTGAATTTCAAATTTGAGATCTCTCGGGTTTTCATTTATCACTTGAATTAGGCTTTGAGGGCGTATATTTTATTTAGTTAAAATTAATTACATTAAAAAAAATTATCTGAATATGATAATACAAATATAATAACACAAAATACAAAATACCAAAATCAAAGTATAGAGAAATGAGACTATATTTGGGTACAAAACAATAAAACCTAAACTATACAAATACATATTATACAATTCATTTAACTTTTTTGATGTATTATACAATCATTTCATAAAGGTTATGATGATTCCAACATTTTTACAGATGCTATACATTCTAATTAAAGTTCTCACATTTAAAAATACATATTATTAAAAAAAGTTAATTATATATAATATAAAAAATTCCAGCCTATTAGTGATTCGGTTTATGATAAAAGTTAATAAAACACAAAATGAAAAAAAAAAAAACAATATCTTGTATCTTAAAATAATAAGATATATTATTGTAAACATCTCTAGCTTATTGTCAATTGTCAAGAGGACACCTGAACCCATGTCTAGTAAGACAAGAGATTATAATAGGACAAATAATTTATTTATTTATTTATTTTAATTAAGAAATATAATAAAATAATATTAGAAGTGATGACTACTATTTTTGGTCTAAACTTTTGTATATTTTTATTAAACTTGACCTCTCTCTCCACATGAGATAATAAAAAATAATGAAACAGAATAATATTTATTCTTTTACATCATCACACATCATGCTTGCATGATAACATAGAACAACACCCCACATCCTCAGCCATGTAAAAATCATTAATTTTTTAATTTTTTAATTTTTTTATTTTTAAGGTTTTTATAAAATAAAAAAAAAAAAAAAAAGGAAAGAAAGAGATTATTTAAGGACGGTTGTGGCTTATCCACATCGGATCTCCATGGGAGAGAGTGGCACTTTGCGGCGGTCACGCGCCAGGACGGGTGCGTGGGGAGGTTAGGAAATTGATAGAACCACCCGCTTTCTGGAATGGGGCACACACAAAATTGATAGGGGCGCCACCATCTCCACTGGATTCCACTTATTTTTTAAATACTTTTGTCGGTAACTCACGAGTCTCTCAATACACAGCGTGTGGACTTTTTGTTTTTGGTTAACCAAAAACGAGGCCCTTTGACATTTGTAAAAAAAGTCAAACCCTCAAAACCACTATGAAAACCGCTTGTTTCTCTCTCTTGAGGGGGTGTTTCTCTCTCTAGACCTTTTCTCTCTGTAGTTGTATAAATAATTGATTTCCACTCGATTCCATTTCCACCCTCTCGATCTTTTTCTCTCTCCTTTTATTTTGGTTCACAAAGTCAGCGCTTTGCATTTGTCTCCTTTTGGGGTTCTGAAGTTTCATGGAGGAGGATTGGGATCTGCAAGCGGTGGTCAGAGGCTGCGCCTCCTCCACCACCGTCGCCTCCGCCGCCGCCACCGTCACAGCTTCTACCAGTGGTGGAGCTGGTTTCGATCTTCATACGAGTTCTTGCTTTTCTCCGTTTGGTGTGGTGGGGGAAGCTGCCCATCGTTATGAGGATAATCTGCTCTGTTTCCCAGATCCGTTTGAAACCAGGAGGGAAGTTGTTGTTGAGGAATTGCATGATCTTTACAGACCTTTCTTCCCCAAATCTCAGCCTCTCTCTCCTCAGACCATACCCATATCTTCTCTCTCTGTGATCGGAGGATTCAGTGAGCAAACGATTCAAACCCACCAAATTCAGCAGCCGCAGAAGCAAGAACCACCACCATCATCTTCGAAGCACTCTCATGCAAGCTCTGTGGCTTCTTCCACTGTACATTCTCAGAGTCCAAGATCCAAGAGAAGGTAAATTTTGTAGTGGTTTTTGGTGTTTAAATTATCATAATTTTGGAAAATTCCCCATATGCTAAAACTGGTTGTGTTTTAACAGAAAGAATCAGATGAAGAAGGTTTGTCATATACCAGCAGAGGGGTTGTCTTCGGATATGTGGGCTTGGAGAAAATATGGGCAGAAACCCATTAAAGGTTCTCCATATCCTAGGTGGGTTTCAGAGATTTTCATCATTTTTGTAATTCTTTTTTTTTTTTGGATCGGTCTGGAGATTGAATGAAGGGTTTTTTTTTTTTTTTTTTTTTTTTTTTTTTTTTTGTGTTTTGTGAACAGAGGATATTACAGATGTAGCAGTTCGAAGGGGTGTTTGGCCCGAAAACAGGTGGAGCGGAACAGATCCGACCCGGATATGTTCATCGTCACCTACACAGCAGAGCACAACCATCCTATGCCAACACACCGGAACTCCCTCGCCGGAAGCACCCGCCAGAAGCCGGTGAGCTCTCCGGCTGCAGCAGCCACGGCCTCCGGTGAAGCCGCGAAACCCTCCGCCAAACCGGCGTGCTCCTCGCCGGCGACTTCGGCGGACGACGAGCTAGCACAGCAGAGCACAAGCGTGCAGAGCAAGGATTTGGTGGAGGACGAGGAAGACGACGAGCTGGGGTTCTCCGACATGGTCGTGGACGACGATTTCTTCATGGGGTTGGACGAACTCGCCGAGCAAGTCGCCGGAGACTGCTTCTCCGACCACTGCCCGCCCAGCTTCTCCCTCCCTTGGCTGGCCAGCAATGCCGCAACAGCCGCCGGCGGGATCTGAGGGTGGCCGGAAAAGCTAGCTTGATTCTGACTAGCGATGATGCATTTGCTAAATACTCACTTTTACCATCTTTTTGTCTTTTTAGAGATAGAAAGAGAAAGTGTAGAGAGATAAAGAGAAGAAAAAAAAGAAAGAAAGGGAGATGGGTTTTGGAAGCATTTGGTAGAATCTCTCTTTGTGCCTTTGTAAACCTCATCTCCATTACAGAGAGTCTTGTAGAGGAAAAAAGACTTCCCATTGCTTTTCCTTGTTTGTGGATGCATAGTAAATAAACATGCTTCTTAACCAATATTCATTCATCATCATCATCATCATCCCTTTTTCCCCCCCCTCTTTTCTTTCTCCAATTATTAGGGTTTTAATTCCATTTGTTAATTATGTTGTTTCAACCCCACAATTAATCATCAAGTGATGGTATGTTGTAAAACAACCTTTTCAGAAACATTTTTCATTTTCCTCACCGAACAAGACCCCATATGATTTTGCCCAAATGATTCTTTTTTCCTTTTGATGGAAAAAATCAGGAAAACATGAACAAGAAAAGATGTTTTTGTTCTAGGCATCTTAGGGAACAATATCTTTGTTTACCATATAAGTGCACAGCCTTATTATTCATCAACCTTTATGATTCAACCCCATAAATAATGATACCTAGAAAGAAATTAATGCAGAACCAGATCCATAGAAAGTGAAGGAATTTCATGGGAATTTTTCAACTTCAACATTGATTTATAGCACAAACTGTTCAAGTACAATGCTACCATTGCCTATTGTCAGATTCTCAAACACAAACTTTAAAACCTAAAAAATTCTAAAAGTTGAATATAACTTAGAGAAAAAAAAATGCAGTCCTTCCCCCCCCAAAAAAAAAAGAGTACTTTACTTTGTTTAAGCTGGCTGAGGAGGAAAAGATGGAATCCCACAAACATGTCTGCTAAGGACAAAGCAACAACTTGCAATCGGACAAATGCCTTGATGAGAGCTGCAGGCTTTTCAATTAATGTTCTGTAATGGAGCCAAATAGATAATCCAAAACTAACCCAGAAGCCAGTAACGCAGAAGCTGTAGAAGTCTTTATTTCTCCCATTTCCCAGAAGGAGCAGAAACTTGGTATCCATGGACAAAACTCTTTAGTTTTTTTGTTTCACCAACTGCAGAAAGCCATTCTGTGAGGATCTCCATGGTTATGTAGTCAGGGTTACAAGCATGTTCTGTCATTCTATCCATCAGTTCAAATGCTTTGCTCAACTGATTCTTCTCTTTAAGCCCTCTGAATATGGCATTGAATGTGTTTGTGTTAGGTTTCACTTCTTTAACTTTCATATCATCCATCAGAGAAAGCGCTTCATCTACCTGGTTTTTCTTGATCAATGAGTTTATCAAGATATTGTATATGACAGTGTTGGGTGGTACCTTGGAAGAAGAACTCATTTCTCTGAACATTTTCATGGCTTCATCAAGTTTTTCACTCAAGCAATATGCATGAATCAGAGCTCCATAAGTGATGACAGTCGGTACAATACCCTCCTTCGCCATCTCTTTTGTCAATTTATCAACAGCTCTAAAATCTCCAGACTTGCTGAAATAGGAAATCAGAGTATTGTATGTCACTCCGTCGGGTTTGAAACCAGCTTCCTCCATTTCCTTGAGCGTCTCATAAGCTTTATCCAATTTGTTTGTCCTGCAGAACCCGTTAACCAGAACATTGTAGGTCACAATATCAGGGGAGAAGCCGGCTTCTTTCATCCTTGACACAACAGAGCTGGCTAGATCTAACTTTCCAGCTCTACTCAAACCAGAGATCAAGGTGTAATACACAATTGCGTCTGGGGAGCATCTGGCTTCCAACATTTCATCAAACAACTCTATTGCCTTTCCAGTGTTGTTCACATTACAAAAAGCATTAATCAAGGAAGCGTAAGTGACAGCGTTCCCTTTCAGCCCCTTTCCCTGCATTTCTCTGAAGAACTGAACAGCGCTAGCGGTTCTCCCATGCTTGCACATGCCATCAACCAAGGTATTGAGCGTGATCACATTTGGCGGAACCCCATTTTTGTTCATCTCATCAAACAGCTCCAGGGCGGCCTTAATCTCGCTGGATTTGCAGTACCCGCTGATCAAGCAATTGTATGTGACAGTGTTAGGCATGCATCCTGGCTGTGATCTCATTCTTTCCAGCAAACCCAAGCCCTCATCTTGCCTCCCCACTTTGCAGAGTCCATCAATCACAGTGTTGTAAATTATTACATCTGGTTCAACCGAAAACCCATCATTTTCTCCTCCATTCATCTTCTCAAGCACCTCCAATGCCTCGTCTACCCTACGAACCTTGCAAAGATTATTGACAAGAATCCCAAAAGTCACAACACTGGGCTGAATGTTCATTTTCTTCATCTCTGCCATTACAGTGTTCATCTTCTCGAACTCCCGAGCCTTCCCCAACGCTGTCAATAGAGCATTACAGGAAGCAGCTTCGGTAACACCCCCCGATTTCATCAGCTCATGCAAAATATCCCAAGCTCGATCAGTCCAGCCAGTTTTCCTACACAATCTATTAATCAATTGAGTCAACCAAACAGAATTTGGAAAGACATCGTGTTTAGAAAATTTTGACACCAACCCAACAACTTCCTCTTCATCCACCGCCCTCCCAATCCTGTCCCTCTTCAATAACGCATTAAAAACGATATGCCCAGTGTTGCTATTAGGAGGAAACTCAGCATTTGGTTTTAGCATTTCATCGAGCATGTGGAGACCATCATCAACACGGCCCCTTCTGAACAACAGATCAATCAAACTATTCCTTATATGGGTGAATCTATGAGACGGGCACAGTACGTTATACACAAGCAACGATTCATCAACCATTTGTGCTCTCCCAAAGCTTCGAATTAGAAGGCCTGCGGCATTGGCAGAGAATGGAATCCCACTATTCTTAAATCTTTTGAAGAGGTCTAATAGCTTACTATGCGAGTTAGGTTCCCGGCTAGCGTGCTCGAAAACAGCTTCCAGCGTGAAAGACAGCAATTCTGATTCTTGAGGTCTAACTGTCTGAACCCTGTAAAAGAATTTGAGAGCTTCAGTGGTAGAGCCCAAACGGCGAATGGTTTGGAGAAGATCGCGAGGAGAGGGCGGAGGGCCGGTGGAGGGAAAGAGGAGTTCAGGGAATTTGTCCTCGTTCCCGTCATTGTCGGTGGTTTGGAGCGGTTCTACAACTTGGCCGACGAGCGAGGATGAATCGTTTTGTGGCGGCGGATGGTGGTGGGGCTCGGCGGAGAGGTGGCGGAGGAGGGAGGAGGGGTTTGGAGTGGTGGTTTGGGGTTTAAGGAAACGAAGGAGGTTTGACTGTTTCGGTGACGCTCTAAGAGCTGCACTCATTTTCTCCGTTTCTTCGCAGAGAAAAAGCTACGTCTTTTCACTGAGTTTCACGACCAAGAGGGAGACTTCGATTTTGTAGATGGCCTGTTTGGATGGACAAGAAGAAAATGGACCCTAAAGCAATAGGGTTTTTTTTTTTCTTTTCCCTTCACATTTCAAACACTCAAATATTTAAAAATATAATTTCTACAACATCTTTGGTAGACTTCAAAACATTATTCTTTATTTTTTTTTAAATCTAAGCAACACTGATTCTGATAGAATATATCACTTTATATCGTACTTGCTGAAAATGTTGATTAATGCAATATAATTTAGGTATGATGTGTTTATTCTTTATTTGAATATAACAAAATATTACAAAAAAATAAATTTTTTCTTTTTAGTTTTCATACATTTTGGGCATATTAAATTAAATTCTCGTGAATTAAAGTATCTGATTGTGTCAGTTGTAATTTGTAAGAAGAGCGGCGTTTGTTTAAGAAAGACAGGATATAAAGAGGGAGGGGTCCCAGATTTGAATTTCAATAAGTACAGTTTACTATTTTGTTACTAAAATGTTAATTGTCAAAAAAAAATAAAAATGAAAGACCACATTTAAAAGAAATAGAAAAAAATAAAAATAATTAATGATTTTTATTGACTACTTTAATCAACCATGGGAAAATTCCTTAACAGTTCATAAATATGAACTCCTTTAATCAAATATTTGTCTTTTAAAGACATAAGAGCCTTTGAACCTAAAGCATATAATATTTACATGATTGGGTGCAGATCATTACATTAAATTTTTTTTTATAACTAAACACTTTAGTGATAATGATGAAAATTGTCCCCACCGGATGTCAAACCCGGAACCCCTTCTCTCCTTGTGTTCTACCTATTTGAAACGATTAGCACTCTATCACACCGAGTTAAGCATGATGAGCAATCAATACATTAAATTTATCTCATTGATAGAGAACAAGTATAAAAAAATTCAGTTTCTTTGACATAAACCACATGCCAAAAGTGTAAAGTCTATCCAAATACTAAAAGTTAAATTTGATATTCATTAGCTGGTTTTTAGAGCTTAAAGAAGATCTTAACATTCCTTATTAACTTGAAGGGTTGATGCACAAAAAAATTAAATTTCCAAAAGACACATCTACCCTTTTTCATGCAGGTTGCAACAACTTCTCAGAACCCCAAAACAGAGGAAGTTCATTACCTGCTATCCCCTGTAGAAACCTCTTCCAACTTATTCAGGTTACTATTTTCCTCTTACTGTGGAAATCTAAAACTAACCCACAGCACTTGTCTGGTGGTTCTTTCCCTCTTATGACGATTCGCCTGTCTCGATCTTCTCAGCTGCTTTAGCTGCTGCTGATGCCGTCTTCTCCAACCCCAACTTCTGTAACTCTTTCGAGAAACCATCAACATAGGACGAACTGATTTTATAGGGACTGTGGGCAGGACCAGGGAATGAACCATTTGTTACTTCCTCCTTGTATTCTAGAAGAGCTTTATTGATCACTTCTCCTACTCGTCCAAACTGCTTACAGAACTTTGGGCTGACCTACAAAAGAAGGCAAAGCAATCCCTTTTTCAGTTAAATATTTTTCCCAGAAGGATAGAAGTCGACAATTTATGGTTTAAAAAGAAATTGTGTGATTAACCTTGGCATGATGTGGGTGTTGCATCATTCCCAGTAGATCATGGTAAACTAGCACCTGCATTATATTGAAAATAAGTTATCAGTTGACGGTAAGTTTTCCAAGAAAGACGAGAAAGCAAGATGACAAGATCTCCCGGCTTTATAGTTTATATTACTATCATAAGACACATCACCAAAAGATAGCCTACTAATCAAGCAAACCACTAATTTAGGAAAATATCCTCGAACCTTAATGTGTAGCTTCAGAAAATTTGGAAAGAAGGGGATTTCTTTGCATGTAACAACTTCAGCTATAGATGAAGATAAAATTAGATCAACTTCTAGTTTCAGCATTTGATAATGGGAAGCTTATTTTTAGAGTCCTGCTCCGAATATATGAACAAGATAGCGTTCAAAGCCTCATTCAACTGCGAAAGGATTAGAGAAGGTTCATGGGAGGTTCTAGGTTTGCTACTGCATTGAACGGAATATCTAGCTCGATCATAATGGTTGCAAATTGAATATCAAGAAACCAGAAAACTCAAGAGTGCATTAAACTAAAAACTGAGGGACGGGCGCCAAAGGCCATTGACTTGAACTGGATTCTTCTTAAAGTCCTAACTTTGACCAGAAAGTGTGTAGCATTTGATTCTTCAGGTGCTTCTTTGGCATAAAAAATTGCTTGCTGTTAGTAAATTGGAAGGTGATCCTATAAAAGTTGAACTAGAAATTGTTCCGCTTCCTCCTAGAAATTAGGGGATTGACATCAAAAGAAAAGCACTGCGACTAATATAAGCACACAATTGATTTCACTAAAACTAACAGCAGACTGCAAGCATTATATTTCAGGAGCTGATGGGGTCAATAATCAAATGAATTAAAATCACTAGTTTCATGAAGAAACCAATATTTTCATTTTCAGGAGATTTTGTTTGAATCCTCACATTCTCAAAATTTAACTATGACAGTGAGGAAAAGGGAGACTTGTCATCTTCTTACAATTACCAAATGGAGACTCATCAGAGAACTGGACAAATTGTTCATGAAAGCGTAACTAAATTTTGGTTCACTATCTCTGTTTTTCAGTTCTGAAAAGTCTTACCCTACAACAAATTCCAAGTAAAATCAATATCTGGAGTAACAGAATCTAAGTCTCATTAGATAGACCAACTTGGTTGTCACTTGTCATATTATTTCTTAGCAACCGAAGAAAACATATAAAAAATATGGATTTTTGTGTTAGTTGACGGACACAGAATAATCAACCTGTCCACTGCAGAAAGGTCCAGCTCCTATGCCGATGGTGAGGATCCGAAGAGCTGATGTTGCTGCAGCAGCTACAGGTGCAGGCACACATTCAAGAACAACAGCAAAACACCCAACTTCCTGTAAAGCCATTGCAGTCTCCACAACCTGTACAAGTCAAACCGATTAATCGTAGATTTTAGAGAAAGATCTTGACAGCACCAACTATGCTTTTTTCTTTGAGGTCCAAGTTGGACTATAAATGGAAAGATAAGGACCTTGACGGCACTGGCAATATTCTTCAACACGCCTAAATCCCCGAGAACATGGCCTGAAATTAAGCCCTCATGACCCACAGCAATTCCAGCCTCAACAATAGCTTTTGCTGCGGTTATTCTTGAGGGCGATCCTCCTTCCAATTTAATTGCATCCATTCCGCCTTCCTTCAAGATCCTAACAGCTGCATCAACTGCCTGCTCATAAATAAAACTGTGAGATCACTTATCATTAAACATTTGAACCCAAACTCAACTAATTTTGCATTGAAATATCCTCTTACTATCCACAAAATTCAACAGAGAGGGCAAAAGAACAGGTTTAACTACAAAAGCATAATAACAACACAAAATTAATAGTGGATGGTTCTAGTTCAATTCATTGTTTGTAAGGGGGTGAGTTCTTTTTGTACCTTTTGGGTCGCTATTTTGGCGTCCCTTCTCTAATACATTATATATACTCATAAAAAACAACAAAAAATTAATTAATTAATTAAAAAAATAAACCCTGCTATGCAAACATACCAAGAACAGAATGCACAACAAATGTGAAAGAGGGTCACTCTGCCTCCAACTGTCAAGGCACAAAAGCCAAATAAAATCACAATATTCAAATCCAAAGGGGTTTAAGCATTTGGATATGCCAGTTCAACAAAGCTCAATTCTGATTCTGGTGTTTACTTTTGGTCACAACCAAATCAAATATCAACAAATTTCCCAAAAAAAAGCATAAATTCTAGGTCCCATTTTTCCCGACTAAATTATGTATTGATGTCTTTAACCACATTCACACACTTAGCAATGGTTTCCAAAATAAAATTTTCAAAAAAACCAGAACCAATACAAGATTTTCAATAGCTATGAGCAAGATGAAGAAAAATTAAAACAGCCGCTTTCTACCAGAATTTTTTGTCTTAGCTCGGATTCCAGGCTCATCAAAACCCAAATTAAAAAAAAAAAACCTATGAGGAACAATAGCTTCAGTTTCATGGGCAGAATTCATCAGTACCTGATTTGAACTCGACTCGTACGTCCCAAACGGAAGATCGCCGACGAGAAGCGGCCGCTTGGCGCCGACGAGCGTCGGCGCGGCAATGGACAAGCATTTCTTCTAGAGAGATAGGGAGGGTGGTGTCGTGGCCGTGGACTACCATGGAAGCGGAGTCACCGACGAGGCAGATATCGATGCCGGCCAATTCGAGATGGACCGCCAACGGGTAGTCGTAGGCGGTGACCATGGTGATGGGCTCGCCCCTCCTGTGCTTCTGCCTCAGGTGGGTCAGCGTCACCCTCTGGTTAGGGTTTTGCAGCTTCGGTCCTCCGTATACGGCGTTTTTCGGCTGATTGCTCATGCATTTCAGCGTTTTCGCGTGGGTGGGGCGAGAGAACGGCCCTCTTACCGAGGAGAAAGACTTCATAACAGTTCTCGAGGCGAACATTTATTTCAGGAGGGCGGCGGCCTTCTGCGAGTTGAATTCCCCGACGGCGGTGAGAGGTATTTAGAGGAGAATGTGGCGGCGCCACCTACTGCAAGTGGGACGCGGCGGCGGGTTGGCGTTTAGAATAATATAATCCAAGGAACTGCCGTCGTCATGAACGGTCCAAAACTACTGTAGCAAACTATTTTTTATATAATTTCCAATGGAAGTTGAAATGGATAATAAAATATATAATATCTAATATCATATATAAATATTTGGTGAAAAGAAATCAAATAATCGTAAATTGGTGAATCCCATGACTGCTTTTGTTTTTTGTTTTTGAAAACTATATTTTATTCTAAAAACAAAAAGAACAATAAAAACTAAAAGTCTAGAATAGAGTTTTAGATTGAAATATTTCATTTAAAAAAAATAATTATAAAATTAGTTTTTAAATAAATTAATGTTCAAAATATTGCGTTTGGGGTCATGCAAGATTACAACATGACAAATGTTATTGTCATGAACAACGATAATTGCATTTTTAAAATTCTAATTACCGCCGTCCATAATAGCGGTATTTAACAATTTTAAAATTCCAAATTATATCAAAATTATTGTGTGTTTAACATTAAAACTTATTTAAAATATTTACTATTTGATAAATTATATGAACTAATGGATTCGAATATATTTATTATATTATCATAGTAAATTATTTGTAAATCAACATAAAAGTTATTTCTTTGAAAATAACTCAAATATATTTTTAAATTTTCACAACAAGCACATCTAAGGTAGCCTGAAATTCCAAATACACCTGCGAGTTTTATTTTAAAATATTTGGAGCATTTTTTTTTATTTCACAAGTTGTATCCAGTTGTGTATATTATTATTTTAAAATACTGAATCATGGAATATTCAATGAAATTTGGCATGAAGCTCGATTATGACCTCCATGCATAAACCAAATCATATAAATATATAAAAAATTGTATACAAATATCAATATATAAAAATATGAACATATATCAATGAGTCCCATAAGATGAAGTCTTTATATTTCTCTTAGGATGACGCCTGGAATACAAAGCTAGTTGATTTATAGGGTCCCGTATAATCTCAAATGGAGTTCTTGGAGTCGAGGGTGTCGATGGATGAAGTACTCGACATATACGTGGAGCACGAGGTCACCTTGGTGGAAGTGCATCCAACTCTGATACAAGGTCAAGATGGTCTCACCGATGGGAGGCAATGTAGGGGATGATAAGGTGATATCTACTGCTATGAAGGCTAGTTCTGACGACACCAGATATGGTAAAGATGTGTAAGTGTCTGGGGGTATGAAGGTGATATGTAAGTCTATGGAGGTATAAAATCTCAGGTGTTGGGAAAATATGAGGGGGGTATCGAAGTAGGCAATGTCGGCTCAGGTGTACCACGACCTCCCTCACCATCGACCGTATTCGCCCACCATCACGACCCACGACCTCCCACGATCAGCTCTCCTCTCCCTCTACCTCGAGATAGGATGCATGCGTCTTGGAGTGGATGACAGGAGTCCTAATGGATAGTCGATGTGATGTGAAGTGACGTTCCAATTTTCGGGGGTCCCGTTGACTAACCGTCAACCTACGGAATACCTATGGGTATCACATATCTTGATACCACACTATCGTGTCTCATTCACCGAGACTCGTTTAAGAGGAAAAGTAGCCCCATCAGGCCCTTTCAACCATACTCAAAATATTACTCAAGGCTATATCACAGTAGTCCTTAAGAGTTTATTACAACACTCTTACACAAAATCATATATTAAAACTATTTTGTTCTAATATATTTTACAAAATGAATATCAAGGCCACATGTCGACCTTCTTCACAATTATGGCCTCGGATGAGCACCGTTCATCGGTGTCTGCCCTGCACCTGAAATGTTTTTCCCATAAAGGGTAAGTCACGCCCAATAGAGATAACTCCTATAGAGGCTACTCCCCACCTAAGTGCACATGTAATGGTCGCACACTCATCACAATCATTCCATGTAAAATGTAATTTCTACCATGGAATCCTACATGCTATAAAATGAGATGCGACTCATCATGTATCATGCGCCCGAGTCCTCATCGACTCCCTCATACAACGCTTAAGCCCATGTGTGAAAAACCGTCATTCTGGATGACATCCAATGATCATTTTAAAAACAAATTTCATTTGTTTATAAACCAAAAGTTTTTTGGATCTGTCCTTGTATTCGTTTTATATTCAAAATTCATGCACTTTTTTGTGGGTAGCGGATTTTTGGTGTCTCACCGTGGGCTCCGAAAACTCACACTTTTACTGTTTTTCATCGCTAGGGACTATGTTTGACCATAATTGGCGGGTTTTTCATCCGAGGGGGGATCAATCCCTTCTTGTTGATACCCAGCACATATTTTCTTTATCATGTATAAAATTGTGCGACTCTGTTGGACATTGTCCCATTTAACCTAGCCTACTCAATCAAACACCAAATGCAGTGTCGATTCATTAACCATGCACTCACATCCATTTAATGAGATGTCCCCATGCATAGGCAATGCAATATGCCAATACCTATTTGTACCATGTCACATATATGATGACTGTTATATGGACAATTTTATCAAACATGCATATCACCAATGCATCATGGGAAATTATACCAAACATGCATATAATTTCCCTACATTAACTCATTCATGTCATTGTATCACACAAGCATATATCAACATCACATACAAATCATTACTTAGTCAAGTAATGAAGCACTTTATCCTCTACGCTAAATTTGGACATAACATGTCCACAAAATAACCCACAACATGCCATGTAATGGGCCATATCTACACATATGATTCATCACATGTCAATATATTAATACACATATCAATATTTCATCAAAAAAGCATGCCATGCCATGTAATTAGTACACTTGGTGTTATGCTTAAAATTTCATAAATGATGTGAGCACCAAATGTCAATCACTGGCATATGACGAGATTCTAGACTCAAAGGACTTTTCATAGAGTCCAAGAACGCTCGAATCGGAGTTCGGACGAGAAAAATATGGTCATCCGAAGTTGGAGTACATAAGGAGCCACACTATTACACCATTCCACGCAATAGCGTGCCCGAGAGTTGCAGGAGCATTTTGGTAACTCCCGTAAATGCAATTTTTTTTAGCCCAAATTCGCTCTAGGAGCAACCCTTTAAACCGGTTACAAACTCGTCCCATGTCATTAACATGTCACAACACGGTTCCAAAATTAGCCTAAAACAATAGCCCAAAGGCTAAAAATAAACCAAAGTAGGAAGAATCTCTACCTCTTGAAGCGTAGCCCATCGTCGAAGCTCTAGACTTTACTCCTTGGTCCAACGAGTTTTGACTATCGGAACACCAATAAACTGAGGAAGAAACCACCGATCTCCTTCCTCTTTCCCTCTTTCTTTTCCTTTTTTTTTTTTTCTTTTTTTTCTTTTTTTTTCTCCTTTCCCTTTCTTTTTTCCTTTCTTGCTCCCCCTCATTCTTCTACGAACACCTCCTATTTATACTTACTTGCACATTCCATGCAAGTTGACACATGGCTTGCCATGTGTCACTCATATGGCTTGCCATGTGTCCCCTATGTTTTTGAATTATACTATGAGTTTTATAACATGTTTTGGGTATAATAAGCAACAAAAGTATATTTATTCGGAATAAAATAAAGATAAAAACAAAAATAGGAATATGCATAAGTTAAATTACAAATAATAGAAAGTTTGATATTGTAAAAATAGACTATGAGTGATTTTAAATATTATAAAGTTGGAGGGACCAAAGTAAATAAAAATAGGATAAAGTCAGTGGATAAAGATTGAGAAATATGTATTTGATTCTTGGAAAGAACAATCCCAGAAGAAAGAAAGAAGAAGAAGAGAAGATTGGAGTATGATTTATGAATTTTTGTATGAAGAAATAATAAATGTATGATATTAATTTATGAATTATGGATTGTATAGAAGAATATGAATAATGAATAAAAGTTATGTATAAACTAGATGGAAATACAGTTTTGGGTACTAAGTTGATCCGTAGTTAAAACCCATATCTGTGTATGGTTTGAGTTTAGGAACTCTTAAACTCATATGGATTGATTAAGAAGAAGGGCGCAGGCTCTAATAACCACGGATGTGAAAGATCTGATTGCAGTTGGGCAGAAGAATTACAACCAACGAATCATATCATGATGCATCGGATCTTGACAGTTGTTGGGTGGAAATACGGGAATTCAGAGTGAGTCCCCTCCCAGTAGCAGTGGTGCGTCCAACGTTAGTGCGTCGGCCCGGTCGTCGAGCAAAGTCGTCGGTGAGCGGTGGTGATCAGCGGGGATTCGTCAAGCGAGGGTCGTCGGTGAGCGGTGGTGGTCAGCGGTGGTGGGTCCAGCGAGTCGTCCAAAACGGGGTCGTCGGTGAACGGTGGTGGGTCCAACGGTGGTCGTCTCGGCGGTCGTCCAAGCGAGGATGTCGGTGAAACGATGATCATGTGATGTGACTCGTCGAAGCTGGCTGCGCGTAACCTCCGGCTTAGGAAGGTGTATATCTCGCTACGTCTGAACTGATTTGGGTGTTCTTGGACTCTATGGAAAGCCCATTGAGTCAGAATCCATCCATATGCCTGAGAGGAGATATTAGATGTCAGACCAATGTGTTAAAATGAAACCATCGAGCGGTCGCATTTCGTCGGTTCCAGTCGACTCGTCGAGGTATTGCGTGACCTCGACCCGGAGTCATATCTCCTTCGTCTAAACTCAGATTTGGGTGTTCTTGGGCTCTATGGAAAGCCCATTGAGTCAGAATCCATCCATATGCTCTGGGTGTGAGATGTCAGACCGGTGTTAGACTGGAGCTCGTCGCCGGTGCAGCTCGTCCGATTGGTCGGCTCGTCGGCCGACTCGCATGACCTCGACCGGAAGGTCATATCTCGCCGTTTGAGCTCTGGGTTGGGTGTTAGCGGAACACATCGACCCATTGAGTCAAAATTTAGCAATAGACAGCTTGATAAGATTGGAACTCATATTAGTTCCAGAAAACACGAAAACATTAGGCAATCTGGGTAACCATAGTTATTTGTATTATGAACGCCTACTATGAATTCATAAATAGCTCATAAATTATCTGATGTAAGCATAGTTATTTATGCATATAATGAAGTATGAAAAATGTAAAGATATGAATAACTGATTGTATATATATATATATATATATATATATATATATATATATATATATATATATATATATATATATATATATATATATATATATATATATATATATATATATATATATATATATCTCATATAAATTACGAATGAAGAAACAATAATTATTGGAATATAGAGATATATACTGAACATAAAATACATATTGATTTATGCAGAGCACAGTAGAGGGATAGATGGGCATGCACATTAGGAAGAATAAATTAACGGCATATCAGTTATATTCGGAAATCGGGACCCCGTTTGGGTCAATGACATAGATCCCGTTTGGATCAGGTGGCCCCGAAAGGGTCACCACAGCGCCTCCGGGCCCTCATGGAATAGGTCACTGTCTCGGACAGTGATGATACCTTCGGGTATAATATATTCTGATACGGGCCCTCATGGATCATTGTTTCATACAGTGAATATAGCACATTCGGGTCCTCATGGATTATAGTATTCCTGTATCCACTCCTAAGGTTTATGCAGACATGAAACATAAAAGAAATGGCAAGGAGTATATGCAAAGGAAATGAAGAGAATATGGGAAGCATAGCACTGCTATGTGATGATAATTATCTGATTACAAGAACAAGAAGTAAAAAAGTCTGAATTACATGAAAAGTATGCGTATAAAATGGGCGATTATGATAAGTATATATGAGAAATGTGAATGCATGCTTGTTATATGTGTTATATGCATTTGTATAAAAGTGTGGTGACTCTTAATAGAAGTCATATTCCCACTAAAGCGTAAAGCTTAACACGGGTGTTGATCCGTGAGTCTGAAGAAGCCGGAGGAGAGGACAATCCATCGTGAGTCAAGGCCACACATCGATAGGTGCTTGGAGACAGCCTTTAGGTCTATTTTGTATATGAAATTTTGTAAACCAATCTTAGCTCTTGTAAATGTGCAGACATTTCCATATTTGGAGCTTGTATCTCTCTATTTGTAATCATTTTTCTGAGTGTAATACCAAGTTAATTGTTTAACATTATTGATTATGCAAATGTAAGTTATAAACATGATAAAGAAGCGACCCTCACTTGACATCCTGTCTGCCGCAGGGGTTGGGGTGTCACGGTTAGTGGTATCAGAGCATCCAGTTTGGTTCGGACACTTGATCGGGTCGGATCGGAGAAAGGGTGTCACGATTTAGTGATATCAGGCCTAGGTTTAGGCGTTTATGGAAAAGCCCAGGTTTAGGTGGCTCTGCGGAATAGAGTATATAATATAGAAAGCCCGATGAACAGCAATGTGGGCTGATGTGGATGTCCTTGTGTTTTGTATAGATGGATCTCGTCAGAAGAGGCTGGCGAGTGTCGACCGATGGAGCAGGGGTTATCCAGCTTGAACCTTGATAATGTACCTAATGAACCAGCAGACCTTCTGAGAATATGTGAACATGGCTCCGGGTTTAGATAGATTGACCTCTCCTAAAGCTCCAATAGACACAGTGAGAAGACATGGAGTGGAGAATCATGGGTCGAGGCATGGAAGGGAGTCGAAGAAAGCCCAGGATACGGTTAGAAAAGCTAGATAGAGTATTAGAAGAGTTAGATGTCCTCCGTCGAGAGAGCATCATGTGCGATCTCACTTTATTGCTAGGGTGAGGCATATGATTAGTGGAAACTAGTACTCAGTCCAAGGATTCCAAGTCCCCTGACATGGGAATTCTTTGTCCAAGAATTCAGGACAAAGTATGTTACTGAGATGTATAGGGATTCCAAGTGGAAACAGTTCCTAAATTTGAAGCAAAGGAGCTTATCGGTGGCTGAATATGAAAAAGAATTTAGCCATCTTAGTAAATATGCACGGAATTGAATGAAAGTCCTCAACGAGCATTTCGGTGTAGGCAATTGAGGATGGGTGCATGATTCCATCAAGGAGGTATTTGGCACCTATGAGCTCTCTCCCGAACGGTGGATTTCTATCAGGTTAGTCCAATTTGCAATGAAAGTAGAGAGACTAGAAACGGCGGCAAAGAAAGATTTCAAAAGAAGTTTTCTAGAGGCTTACGTCTCCTCGGGAAAAAGAGCTTCAAGTCACCAGCTCAGTCAGAATATGGATTTCGGCCGAGGGTAGAAGGGCGAGGTCGATGTAACCGCGTAGTACGGGTAGAGGTGCTTCGGAGTTGGACGGGGAGAAATTCGAATGCCCTCATTGCCAAAAAAGGCATTTGGGGTTTGCGGGATATTGACCAGGTGTTTTCGGTGTGGAAGCCTTGGGCATTTGAAGCCTGGTGTCCCGAAGAGTTAGGGGATAATAGAAGCCAACAAGGAAGTGGCAGAGGAAGATCTGCGGCACCGCCAGGCTCGTGTCGTGTAGGGGTCGTAGTGGCCCATCTCGGCGCAGAGGACGAGGGAGGCATAGTGTCGGAAGCTTGATGGAAGTCGTCCTATGCCTATAGCTTCAACACGAGCATATGCTATGAAGGCTCGTGAGGATCAGAATGCTCCTGAAGTTATAGCTGGTATATTTTCTTTATATGATATAGAGATGCATGCATTGATTGATCCTGGATCTACTCATTCATATGTGTGCATGGAGCATGTATTTGACAAAGTACCAGCAATGGAGAAATTAGCATATGACATGCATGTAACTAGTCTGTTGGGGCCTGACGTTGAGTGTGAATAACATATATAGAAATTGTCCATTGTTATACAAGCGAAAGAGTTTCGGCGGTTACGATAACCTTACCATTCGAGAGTTTGACTTGATTCTAGGAATGGATTGGATTTGTCTAAGCAGAGCTATCGTGGATTAATGGACAAAAGATAGTAGTGTTGAGATATACGGCGGACTGAGGTAATAGTACAAGGCATTGGATCAAGTGTAATGTCTAATGTCATCTCCACTATGCAGTAGGAGAATTATGAGGAAAGGATGTGAGACATTCTTGGCTTTGATACTTGACTCCAAGAGAGGTCAGGTTGATGTAGAAAAGATCAGTAGTAAGGGAATTTCAGATGTATTTCTATGAAAATTTGGGTATTCCACATGAGAGAGAGGAGTGGACTTAGCCATAGAAGTGTACCCGAGGAGCAGTCCACATGTCAGGGGCAGGTATAGGATGGCTCCAAGCGGTACAGAAGGATAAAGAGGTCAATTGCAAGAACTTAGATAAGGATTTATCCGACCCAGTGTGTCCCTTGAGATGCACCTGTTTGATTTGTGAAAAAGAAAGATGGCACTCTACGGGATGTGCATGTCGATTATCGACGGATCAATAAGGTGATGAAAAACCAGTACCCGTGCAGAGGATCGAAGATCTTTTGATCGGTGAGGGAGGCGGGTGTCTTTTCGAAGATAGACCTACGATCAGGGTATTATCAGTTAAGGGTAAAGGAAGGAGATGTGCCGAAGACTGCATTTAGAACCCGATATGGTCATTATGAGTTTTTGGTCATGCCATTTGGGTTGACTAATGCACCGACAGCATTCATGGATTTGATGAATAGGGTGTTCCGACCCTATGTGGATCAATTGTTGTGGTTTTTATTGATGACATCCTAGTGTATTCTAAGGATGCACGGGAACATGAACAACGAGAATAGTCTTAGAGACGTTAAGAGAAGAAGTTATATGCTAAGCTCGGCCAAATGTGATATTTGGCTAAAGGAAGTCTCATTCCTAGGCCGTATTGTGTCTGGCGAGGGTATAAGAGTTGATCTGCTAAGATTGAAGCGGTTGTGAATTAAATCACCTCAAAATGTAGCGAGGTGAGAAGTTTCTTAGGCTTAGCTAGGTTATTATAGAAGATTTGTGAAAGGCTTTTTCGGTCATGCTTCTCAGCTCGCAAGTTACTCGGGGAAAGGAATAAAGTTTGAGTGGACGGGAATAGATATCGAGAATAGTTTTGAACAGTTGAAAGGGATGCTGGTTGAAGCACCAGTATTGACACAGCCTACTCCGGGAAAAGAGTATACCTTGTATAGTGATGCTTCATGCATTGGTTTAGGATGCGTATTAATGCAAGATGGGAAAGTAGTGGCTTATGCGTCAGACCAGATTGAAGCCACATGAGCAAAATTATCACTTTCGTGACACAGAGTTAGGCGCGGTAGTGTTTTCTTTAAAAATATGGCGACACTACTTATACGGGGAAAAGTGTAGAATTTACACCGATCATAAGAGTCACAGTGACTAGCAGAAGAGTTAAATTTGAGGCAATCGGAGGTGGTTAGATTTATTAAGGATTATGGCGCATCATAGATTACCACCAGGAAAGGCTAATATAGTAGTAGATGCTTTAAGTCAGAAAAGCAGTGGTAGCAATGTCACTCACCGATCGCAGTGATTGGAACTAGGAGATGATGGAGCTATGTTGAAACCAACTTGAGCGCTGGCCGTTTTAAGCAAATGATTATAGATGCGCGAGAAAATGATGAAGAATTACGAGAAAAAGTTAGGACGGTTAGAGATGGTATGAGGCGGGTTTTAGAGAAAGAAGGTGGAAGTTTGTATTTCCGAATAGATTATGTGTGCGGATGATAAAGAGCTAAAGAAAAGTTGCTATTTGAGGCTCATAATACGGGGTATTTACCATGCATCCTGGAGGAATAAGATGTACGGGACTTGAAAGCAGTTTTATTGGTGGGAAAGGAATGAAAGAGATGTATTTGAATATGTGTCTAAGTGTTTGACGATGTGACAAGTCAAGCTGAACACCAAGTGTCAACGAGGTTTGTTAAATCCTTCCAATTCCTCAATGGAAGTGGGATAATTACCATGGATTTTTGTGTCGGGTTTTCCCCTCACACAACAAAAACATGACTCTGTTTGGGTGATTGTAGAGGCTCACAAAGTCGGCCCGTTTTATACCCGGTCGGGATTGACTATTACATGGATCGACTAGGCGAGGTCCCATGTGGATGAAATTGTGCGATTGCATGGTGTGCCATTGTCTATTGTGTCGGATAGAGATCCGCGATTTACATCAAGGTTCTGGAAGGAATTACAGTCAGCTTTAGGCACCAAGCTGAATTTTAGTACGACATTCCATCCGCAAACAGATGGACAGTCAGAGAGATTGATTCAGGTGCTCGAAGATATGCTTTGAGGTTGTGTCATGGAATTTTCGGGAAGTTGGGATAGGTATATTCCATTGATGGAATTTGCCTATAACAATAGTTTTCAGTCAAGCATTGGTATGACACCATACGAAGCTTTGTATGGTCGAATGTAGAACTCTGTGTCTTTGGGCTGGGGTGAATGGGCGTAAAGCGTAGGTCCGGACATAGTAAAGATCTGAAGAGAGTCTGAGTTGTCGAGGAGGTTAAAGGCGGTACAGTGATAGACAAAATCGTATGCCAACCTAAAGAAGGAGAGATATTGAATATAAAGTGGGAGACAAAGTCTTCTTAAGGTATCACCATGGAGGAAAATTCTTAGGTTTGGTCGGAAGCGGTAGTCGAGGTTGTGGGCCATATGAGATTTTGGAACGTGTTGGCCCTGTGGCTTATCGATTGGCACTCCCTACAGAGTTGGCCAAATTACACGATGTGTTTCATGTGTCGATGCTTCGAATGCTGATGAGTCGCTGCAATACTACCCGGTCAAGAAATACAAGTACAAGAAGATTTGTCATATGATGAGGAGCGAAGACCATTTGGCTCGAGAGAGGTGTAAACTTGATTCGCGGAACAAACAAGTACCATTAGTGAAAGTTCTCTGGCAACACCATGGTAGAGCTGCCCAAGGGCGAGGAAGCGACTATGAAACCGCGATATCCGCCTTTCTTGGTCAATTATGAATTCGAGACTGAAATTCTTTTTAAGGGAGAGTTATACTTACCCAAATTATACCCTAACAGTTTTATAACATGTTTTGGGTATAATAAATAAAAGTATATTTATTCGAACAAAATAAAGATAAAGCTCAAAAATAGGAATATGCATAAGTTAAATTACAAATAATAAAGAAAATTTGAGGCTATTGTAAAAATATTATAAATTGATTTGCAAATATTATAAGAGTTGGAGGACGAAAGTAAAATAAAAAGGGGATAAGATCAAATAAGGATAAGACCAAAAGAAATATCTTATTTTGGTCTTGGAGAAAAAAAGGAGAGCAAATCTGAAGAAAAGAAGAAGAAGAAGAAAGATGCAATTATGGAACTATGATTTTGTATCGAAAAGTATGGAAATATGGGTATTGGTATGGAATTATGATTTGGTATAGAAAAGTATGGAACCATGAATAAGTGTATGTAAACTATGGGAGTATGGAAGTCTAGTTTTGGACTATAAAGTTTAGATACATGGTTAGAACTCCCTCATCTTGTGTATGGTTTTGGGTTTAGGAACTCCACAAGCTCCTTTCTTGTAGGAGTTGAGTTAGAGAAGAGCTTTAAAGGCTCCTAAATATGGAGTGTGAGAAGAGTCACAGTTACTTGAGTTGGGCAGAAAGAATTACTTATTATGCGATCATATACGATATCGGATCTTACCGACGGTTGTTGGGTCAAATACGAGGAATTCCGAAGTGAGTCCTTCTAGTAGCGGTGGTCGTCAACGGTGGTCGTCAGCCGGTCTCGAGCAAAGTGCGTCGATTGAGCGGTGGTGCGTCCAACGAGTCGTCAAACAAGGGGTGCGATCGGTGAGCGATTGGTGGAGTCTAACGGTCGTCAAACAAGGGTCGTCGGTGAGCGGTGGTCGTCCAACGGTGGTATTAGCGAATTAAGTCGAACAAAGTCGTCGGTGAGCGGTGATCGCCCGACGTTTAACCCGACTCGTCGGAAGCGGTGCGCGTAGATCAACTTAGGAAGGTCATATCTCCTTCGTCGAACTTCGATTTGGGTGTTCTTGGACTCATGGAAAGCCCGTTGGAGTCAGGAATCCATCCATATGCCTGAGGAGAAATATTAGATGTCAGACGATGTGTTAAAATGAGATCGTCACTTCAGTGCAGCTCGTCGTTCAGGTCAGGTACCGTCAGTATTTGCGCGCCGACCTCAACGGAGTCATATCTCCTTCGTCACGAACTCGATTTGGGTGTTCTTGGACTCTATGGAAAGCCCATTGAGTCAAGAATCCATCCATATGCACGAAGAAGATATTATATGTCAGACCGAGGTGTTAGACTGAGAACAAATGGCCGGTGCAGCTCGTCTCGGTTCAGTCGACTCGTCAAGGCGACTCGCCATGACCTCCCGACCCGGAAGGTCATATCTCACTCGTTTGAACTCCGATTTAGGTGTTCTTGGACTCTATGGAAAGCCCATTGAGTCAAGAATTCATCAATAGACAGCTTGATAAGATTGGAACTCATATTAGTTCCATAAAACACGGAAACAGTAGGCAATACAGGTAACCATAGTTATTTGTATTATGAACGCCTATTATGAATTCATAAATAGCTCATAAGTATACAGTGTAAGCATAGTTATTTATGCATATAATGAAGTATGAAAAATGTAAAGATATGAATAACTGATTGTATATATATATATATATATATATATATATATATATATATATATATATATATATATATATATATATATATATATATATATATATATATATATATCTCATATGATTACGAATGACAATAATTATTCGGGGAATATGAGATATATCTTGAACATAAAATACATATTGATTGTCTTGCTTAGAGCACATTAGAGGATAGATGGGCATGCCTATTAGGAAGAATAAGTCTGCTGACATGCTCCGATTATATTCGAATCGGGACCTAGTTTGAATTGATGACATAGATCCGTTTGGATCGGGTGGCCCCGAAAGGTCTACAGCGGCGCCTCAGGGCCTCGCTGGAATAGGTCACTGTCTCGGACAGTGATGATACCTTCGGGTATAATATATTACAGCGCCTACGGACCTCATGGATCTCTGTTTCATACAATGAATATAGCACCTTCGGGTCCTCATGGATTATAGTATTCTGTATCCTCCTAAGGTTTATGCGAGACATGAAACATAAAGTAGCGAATTTATATGCACAAAGAAATGAAGAGAATATGGGAAGCATAACGCGCTGTGATGATAGTATACGATTACAAGAACAAGAAGTAAAAGTACAAGATTACATGAAAAGTATACGGAAGATGATATAAGGAAATGAGCGGTCTTGATAAGTATGAAATGACAGAATCTGTACTGTTATATTATTATATGTGTTATATGCACATTTGTATAAAAGTGTGGTGACTCTTAATAGAAGTCATATTCCCACTAAGCGTAAAAACAGCACGGGTGTTCAATCCGTGTGAGTCTGAGAAGAAACGGAGGAAGGACAATGTAGCGGTCGAGGCCACATCAATAGGTGCCTTGGAAGACCTTTGGGCCACATTTGTATATGAAATTTTGTAAACCAATGTAAATATTGTAAATGTTGAACATTTCCATATTTAGACTTGTATATATATTTTGTAATCCCATTTTTGCTCACGAATGTAATCTGAGTTAATTGTTTAACATTATTGATTATGCAAGTTGCCAAGAGTTATAAGTATGATAAAAGGCGTCCTCACTTGACATCATGCAGGGTTGGGTCACGCGTTGATTGAGTGGTAGCCAGGCATCGGTTGGTTCGGACCCGCCAATCGGGTCGGATCGGAAAGATATACCCGACGCAATGCCTCGAAAAATGTAGAAATTTTGACTATCTCGAATTCTTGTAGTCGCCTAGGCAACTAAATTTAAGCGGGAAGAATTTCCAACCAGTGAGGTCCGTTTAGATTGCTCCAGGATCTAGAAAACTTCCAAGTTTTCCCAGCAGCATGTATAGACCAAAATCCTTTATTTTGCCTTTTTTTTTCCAGAAATTTTCAATTTTTTTTTCCCGGGTTTTACATGTGATGTAGATGCCTCCTGATCGTAGCTGGCAATGCGATGCTCTTCTCCGATCTAGTGTAACAATGATCTAGTAATATGATGTAAGTCGTACACCAAACCGATAGTAGCACCACGCAAGCGACTAGCTATGTCAGCCATGGCAAAGATCTAAATGAACCAACCAAACAATTATAAATACATTAATCTATTGATTCAACTTTAGAAAACACTTTAGAAACACATGACTCTAACTTACTAAAACCTGAGTAGTACCGAACATCAGTAGTGGAACCTCGTATCATCTACATGGAGTGGTGAATTATTCGTAAAGCGTCGTTAATAATATGGATCATGAAGTCAATAATACCTCTGTGGGGTGTAGTGATGATCCTGCCCTCTCGCATATCCTATGAGGCAATGTATGAAGCATAATAAGTCGCCCAATATCTCTAGTGTCGTCCACGTGTATCCACTCTATGTAGTTGTTGCTCATAAGAGCAAGATGGAGGTATCTCTGAGTGCGCCTGGCTGGAGCAATGCAGAAGCCTTGAATCCAGGGGTGGATTGACTGCGTCAACCCGGAAACACTTTCGTGAATGTGTGGGTGACCCTCGTCTCACGAAAATCGGACGAGTCTCCTTTGTACGGGAGCTCTACCCTTAATTACATAACCTGTCTACAACACGTCAGCGACCACATAGGAATGAGGTAAATAATGGCCACTTGGGCCTGCATCATCACTCGACGATATATCAACCAAATAAATATCTTACTAGGGTTCGGGAATTTGATAATTCACTCTTATACAACCATATATCAAAATTAAAGAAATTCTAATACATATATACATAATAAAACCGAAAGCACAACCACGTGTCGCACCCCAGATTGGCCCATCCGACACAGGAAAAATGTAACGACTGGGACTCTTTACTGATTTTTCAAAGCGAACTTATATGGGTATGTACATCTTATAACATAATCAAAATATCATATACATATCAAAGAACTACCATTGGGTGGTATCGTCAAAATCTATACACATTTATCGAAAGTCCCATTTACAAATAAGCGTACTTTTACATTTACAAATCGGAAGCTTGAGGAACCTACATGTAGTAGACCCCCTCACGGGTGTCTTGGCCCATGGCCCGAATGGAAGAATCGCGAGATGTCCTCCTTTGTACCTACACTAATTAAAGCAGTGCTTAAGCTTTAAACAGTGGGAAACATCTTATACGAAACACGAAGAGCAATCTTGATGCCAGTTTATTAGAATCTTCGGAATTCATATCACGTATTTACATACATAATTGTTCGCCATAACAAACTTAAGCTTGTTCAAATCTCTCATCTCACAGTCTTGAACTTATACTTATAACAATGCACTTATACTTACCTCGGGAATTACACTTATGGCATGGACTTATTCTTATTTGGATCTTATCTTATAGCGGGTACGTGCTTATTGGATCTTTATACTTATTAAGATTTCATTATCTTGTCTTGAGCTTCTCACATGTACTTATACTTATCTCTAGTTTATACTTATTTCGATCTCCGTGGAGTTACGAACTTATGCTTATACAGGTACTTAAGCAAATGTGGTGCCCATATCTATCTGGATCTCCGTAGGAGTTCTAGGAACTTATACTTATCTGCGGGTTTACACTTGTTCGGTACCGTAGGTATCATGAAATTCTGAGACCGTATATTGGTATTGCGGAACTTATTCTTATACGGGAGTACCCGTAAGTACTACTTGTTCAAATGTCTCAAAGGACACATACTATGCTTACATCAAACTTATTTTTAATTAGAAGTACAATGGGTACTCACCCCAACTTATACTTATCTTTGGTGCCGTGGGTACTCTTGAGCTTATCCTTATCAGGAGCTTATGCGGAGAGATGCCCATGGGTACTACGGAGTTAATCGGTCTGAGTACTCATAGGTACTCTAGAGTGTCGGATCACGAGGAAGTACTAGTAGGTGAGTGTCAGTCTGAGTACGTAGGTCACTATAACTTATAGTTATCTGAGGAGATACTTTGTATCTTGTGCTTGTCTTCTTGAGCATATCCTTGTCTTACGGATCTTATCTTTAGTATTCTGGATCTTATACTTGTGTTCTGGAGCTTAATTCGTCTTTCGGATCTTATACTTGTGTTGGAACTTATGCTTATTTTTGCGAATCTACGAGGAGTGCAGAGTAGGTGCCTACCTGAGAACGTACTCATTTCTGGAATGAGAGTGCAGGTGGGTCCTCTGGAACTGCTCTTATTTTATTGATCACGGAATTTACTCATGGATACTACGAACTTATACTTATTACGGACTTATGTTCATTCGGGACTCGGTAGAATTCTGAGCTTATTCTTACGGAACTTATACTTATAACAGGACTTATGTTCGTGGGACTCCACAGTAGGAATTCTGAGCTTATTCTTATTCTTTGTTGAATCTTATCCTTGCTTGTTTGTTATCCAGACGATCATAAATGAGTAGGGCCTTGACATAATAAGTATCAGAAATTACTATCTGATCTTGGGGTCTTCGTAGGACAAGCGAAGTGCCAAAAACCTTCGAGCGAGTGCCATAGCATAATTAAGTACCGAAGTACTAATCAGGAGTGCCGTAGCACTTATCGGGTCACGAAGTACTAATCCCGAGGGCGTAGCACTTATCAAATCATAAGTACTAATTAGAGATTAGCGTAGCACTTATCGTAGTCTTAGAAGTGATACTAATGGAGCGTCAACTCATTCATTCTTTGGCTCTAGGTAGTCATATGATCATATGTCTTCGAGGAATTCATAACGTTCTTAATCACATTAAATGATCTCATGGCATAATACCTTTCATATTCATGTTCATGTTCATATTTCGATTCGGTTTCATGTTTCATATCAAATTCATGAACATATCTATACATGGCCATTTCTATATTTTCATACAGGAATACTTGCTCACGTGTACTTGTCCTTATCACGAGACATATACTTATGCTGGTCTTGATGCCTATGTATTCACACATCATTCATGTATTCTTGTTCCTCATGAATCGACTTTGCTGAGAATTGGAATCATTCGATTGAATCATCAAACTAAAGTTATGACATTTTCATGTCGACTAGTCGGTTTACTCATCATTCATGTATTCTTGTTCCTCTTATGGTCGACTTTACTCGAAATTGGAATACGTTGATTAGATGCCATTAAAATTTATGACATTTTTCATTATCGAGCTAATTCGACGATTTCTTCTAGAGGGACGGCCAGTGTGCAATACTCATTTTCGATACCTTGATGACTCACATGTTGACAACGGTTATTTATCTTCATTTAAAGTATTTGGAATCTTAGGGTTCTCCTCATTGGAATCACCCCAGAGAAAGCGAAACCTTGAAACTAAAAGATACACATCAGACCCGATTTACTCTATGTTAGCGAACTAGAAATTGCCTGAACAACCGCACTTTAGAGTGGTGGGCCACATAAGTGGTCGAGTTCTATTTCTGGATGTTTGGTTCTCCTTAGTCTATTTAACCAGCCATAAATCACTTTCGAATCGGATTAGAAATAGGCAAGTTATGACGAAATATAAACAAATTAAAATGAAAAGACGGCTACTTGTGTCGGTCTGACTCGACTGTGCAGTGCATTTGACACGGTCACAGTCCCAGCATCTTGAGGAAATGAGTAAATTTCACCATTTTCATGCACTTTTCTTTCATAATTCACTTATATTACATCCTTCGTCAAAAACTAACATGGAATCCCTCGACAACTCCATGAAACACTTTTAATTTGCAAAGATAAGGATTCATGCAAAATTCTGATTCTACAAAACCTTGCAGGTGTGAAGGATTCCATCTCTAATCAGTATCAACTATAGGGATTTTCAACCAAACTTCCTTAAGTCTAGAGTTAGGATGTCTTCCTAACAAAACCTTCTGAAAAGGGAACCAAATTAATGTCCAAAGAAAACCCCAGCAAATCATACCCAGTAATTTGTATACGAAATCATACAAAAGTCATGTATCCACACAGAATCCATACCTTGCTTGATTTCCCCTTTCTTCCTCTTCTTCTCCTTCCCTCTTCCCTCTCCTTCCGTGGGAGCCTTCTTGTTTGGAGACCAAAATAATGCATTTTTGGTCTCCCACATCTATTTTAATGAAACTTTATGTTATTTAGTTTTTAGTCCTCCAACTCTTGACCATTTGTATTTCAATTTTCTTTTATTGTATTTTGGCCTCTAATCTTCTTAATCCATGTCTTTTATGCCCCTTTTTGGACAATTTACTCTTTTGCCTTTATAACTTGTACAATTTCCGGGTTTCTAAGTTTCTTTATTTTCGCATTTAATTTACGAAAATTCAATTTATGCTTACAAAATACCCTAAACATGTCGAAAACTGCTAGGGTATATTTTGGGGTATTACAACCCGACTTTTCTTCTCGCTGACCTCTATGAGTGAGTCGTCTCTGCATTAAATACTATTACAATAATATCCACCGACGGGGTGAGCTAATGCTTAGTAGTGATAGAATCAACTACTAATTGGAGCTCTTCTCAAACGGTCACGTATCATTACTCAGATAAAAAACATACATTCAAGTGAATGCGTGATCACATACTTGAATACACATGTGATCATTTCGTATCCGGCGCCGTAGGCTCCCTCACACTTACCTAAGCCACGTGTAGAAACCTTATTTCAACAAAGATGTTTGTTTTTATTTATGGACAAACCCTCAGATATAAGTATTGGACCGAAACTCTAGATGTTATATTTAAGTGGACTGCCCCTCCGATGTATATCAATTGGTGACTCCGACCCGATTGATATTTTATATGGGACCTCAGGTAATTGTTATTATTTAGTCAACCCTCCCGAAACCATTCTCTCGAGAATCACTCGTGCGCTCCACTCCTATTATTCGAGGGTGCCCAGAGTCATATGGAATGCATAATCTCAAAATTCAATACAAATTATATAGTAGCATGTAAATATATATAATAATGCATATATTCACATGATTTAAATCACACAAACAATATTAGTAATTCACAATTCATTACACCAAAGTAACTCACTTGGGCTAATTGTTATCAAACACGAGCAATTCAACGAATTACTCAACCAAACATTATTTCACAAAAATATTTTGTGAACACTATTCCCTATGAAAAGTGAGAGCCCCTCGGAATTTCTTTGACCACACACACGGCAAATCACCAATCATCGGTTCACTTTGTGAACGAATTTCTGACCATTCCGACCTTATACAAACCAACACTGATTATAGCATAAATTTAGCAAAATAAATACCAAACAGCCCCTCACATCCACACCCGGTCATTGGGCTGTCAGTAGCTAAAAAAAAATTTCCAACAATTCGATTGATTTTGGGATCGATCAGCAGCCATTCAGGCCTCAAGCCTTGAAACACATTATAAAACACTTAAATAGAGTGTAAAACTCAAGTAAGATAAATCCCTACCTCTAGGAGTTTGGCGAAACTCCCACAAATCGAGTCACGCGTAGGCCTCTTCTTCGCGTAGAGACGAGCTGTGCAATAGAAATTGTGACCGGATTTACTTGAGAAAACACAAAAACCCACCTACTGCATCCTTCTCCCCCTTTTCACGTTTTTTGGCCTTTTTGAATCAAAGAGATGATACTATGCCTTTTTGTCCTATTCTCATTTAAATAAATTTAATAATGCACATTTTGTCCTTGTTTTTGGATTTTGACGTTTAGCTATTATCATGATAGTCATTTAATCATCTCTCTATTCATGCGACATAACATAACATGTGTATCACGTGTTATATGTGACTTTGTCACATCTCGAGTCATTACCGATGCCTCAGCGTGTAAATACATTTATCCTCGAGAATTTGATGAAATTCGACATGGTAGTTAGATTTCGCAAGACGAGTCCAACGGTGAAATCCGTTTCTCCATCCGAGATCTAGAGAATAAATTTCGGAATTTTTACCGAAATTCTGATTTTACAATTTTTCGAGAGAGAGAGAGGGGGGAGGTGGGTTTCTCGGGTCTTGTTTCCCCCTCAGCAAAGGGATTTCGTCAGAAATTACGGACAATCAGCAACTCCATGCATATGCAGCGTGCTATACCATGCATGTAAATTCGATTAAACCACGTACCTTTATCCCTAAACAAGAAGGATATGCCATATGATGTCCCACGGCTCCCACGTGGACTCCTCCACTCCATGGTGCGCCACTTAGCACCCTCCACTAGCCTCACGGTCTTGCGTGTAGCTTTGATCACGGCTATCCACAAAATGCAATGGTCCCCTTCCTCAAGGTCCAATCAGGTGTCAACCTCGTCACATCCCGATCCGCCACATGAAATTTGAGATCACCTGGGTATATGGAGGCGTGAAATACCTCGTGGATGACGCCGATGGTAGTGCGCCAAGCCAGTGTAACGGTGCCTACCTCTCTCTGAAGAGTATCTGAAGGGACCCAATAAACCTCGGCGATAACTTCCTGCGTTTGCCGAACCTGACCACTCCCCTCTTAGGCATCGCATGAGAAGGCCGTGAGTCTGACCTCGAACTCACAGGGGTCGGCGTGGCACATCGAGCGCTAAGCTCTTATGGCTCGGCAAAGTGAGAGGCGCTATAGTATCAAGCTCACCTTCTACCGAGGGTGTCTCTAATCATACTCGGAACCGATGATGGAGCTCTCTCCCCACCTCGGTCCAGCTTATAACGTTGATGGCCTGCGTGGCGCAAAAGTACAATGCCTCATATGGTGCCATTTGTATACTCGCGATAAGCTGGCCAGTAGGCGAAATTCATAAGGGCAAGTGCTCCCTTGACTACTCTTATGATCTGGGCGCATGCTCTCGGGCGTGTCCTCTAACACTGTATAATTCACTCTCAGGGCCCCGACCATACGTACGAGGGTGGAAAGTGTACTTCCTTGGTTGTGAGTGGTACTTGCGCCTTTGAAACTCTTTCGAGTGCGCGGTAAACCACGGGTCCTATCCCCGACACTATGGATGCGGTACTCCTTGGCCAGGATTATCTCTCGAATATACAATCAGTGATCTCCCGATCGAGGTCCCATCGCCGCAGGCTAGAAAATGTCATAGACTTAGACGAATCTATCACCGGCTACGCGTCATGTCTACGTGGTGTCATTGGCAAGTGGGTCACCAAAGTCCATCGTGGCGATTCTCCCACTTCCGGCTCGACTACCTCCGATAGTGACGACCTAACATTACGGTGTTGACCTTAACACATTGACATGCTGAGACATCGTGAACCGAGTCCCCTCGTATCTCTTTGTCCCGGCTCCATTAATCACGGCGGCGAAGATCTGGTCCATCTTCATGCCACCTGGATGCACGGTAAATCGAGAGCAGTGAAACTCCCTGAGAATCTCCTTTCTCAAATCGGTCGAATGGGGAACCACTACCCGTCCTCTATACCGAAGATACAATCCGAGTGGACGGTCCGACCCTGCGTCTGTACTGTTGTACCGTCCCTGATGGACACTATCTCTGCGTCCTGCCCCTGGGACTCAATCAATCTGCTCAACAGAGACGGTGTAGCCACTAAACTCCCCAACGTACCCTATGCCTGCTTGCTGTACTGTAATCCAAATTGTCCCACAGTCTCGAGCATCCGCCACTCCCGGGAAGCTATACTAGCCAATGCTCGAGTGACTTTCATTGAGCACATCAGCCTACATTTGCCTTGCAGGGAGGTAATGCAGTAATGATCATAATCTTCTAGGAACTCGTCCATGTGCGTTGCCTTAGTGAGGTCAGCTGGCATTGAAAATATATAGAGACTTTTATGGTTTGAGTACACCTCGAACGCCTCGCCATATAAGTAGTGGCGCTAAATCTTCAAAGAGCGAAGACTACGAAACGTAACTCAAGTCGTGTGTGGGGTAGTGCTCATGATTCTTCAACTATGAAGGAACCATAAGCTACTACCCTTCCAAAGCGCATCAAACACATCCCGATCCGGCCCTCGAGGCATCACATTCTTGTGTACCTGTCTGTAACACCCAAATATACCCTAGTTGTTTTTCAACATGTTAGGAGTATTAATAATAAACATAAATTGAAATTTTCGTAAAATGCTTTGGAAATAGAGATTTATAAAACCAGGGTGACAGTTATAAAGAGGCAAAAGCAAGTAATTGTCCAAAAGGGACATCAAGGCTGTAGTTATGAAATTAGAGGCCAAAAATACAATTTTATGAAATTAAAATACAAATAGTGAAAAGTGAAAGGCTAGAATGCTAAATAACATAAACCTTAATTATAAAGAGATGTGGGGAGACCAAAAATGCATTTTTTGTCTCCAAACAAAACCAACTTGGGAAGGAGAGGAAGAGGGAGGGAGAGAGAAGAAGAGGGAGAGAGAGAGGAAAAGGAGATCAAGCCAAGGTATGGATGCTTGACTTTAGTGCGAGATTTTTGTATGGAATTCTCAAGTTTATGTGAAGGTCCATGCACTTGTGGCTACAGGGCACCCCAGGCCTATGGTTGTTAGGATTACATCTAACGAGGTTTCTTGAAAGTAGGGTTGCTAAGATTCTAAATGGCACAAGATTGGTATAAATCCTCATTTTGAGGGAGAGGATTCATGGTAATTGTGTTGAGGTTTAACAAACTCTAAGTAACCTTTATAATTGGTTTTATGTATAGGTTATAACCCATAATATAGTTGTTTGGGAGGGTATTCATGATAGGTTTTTATCTATGGATGAAAGTGTATGAAAAAGGGAGAAAATACACATTCCTGGGCATTTTTCGGGTGGGGTGTGCAGGGTACACTTTGAGCACCATCTTAGGTACACTTTGGGTTAGTCATTACAGCCAATGTATGCCCAGGTACACTCGATTTGTACCAATGCCTGATGCAGTTTCTTTGTTTCAACCGATTTCCGTATTTTAATATAACACTCATTTTCTTATCCGATTTAAGTGATTCAAGTGGCCAATTAAAATAGACTTCAAGGAGAATCAAACATAAAGAAATAGATATTGTCCAATTCTGATTCTAGGTGGCCGAAAAATTCACTCAAAGTGGGTACATGTATACAAGTAATTTTGCATCGGTCATGGGAACATGAGTGAGTCAGGGTTGTTCAGACGTAGCTTAATTTTTCGGTGCTCGAATTAGATTGATTCCAGTTGGAATAGAACCCTTAGCACCTTAGATTTAAATGAGTACAAAGATATATTGAAAAATATGAAGTTCAGATCCCGGAAAAGTAAGTATTTCAAACTGTCCCTCGGGTAAAATCGGTAAAATGACTTATGGCATGAAAATGCCATAACTTTGGTTTGGATGATCCGATTGGATTGATTCCAATTCCTGGGTAAAATAGATTCATAGAAGAATAAGAATACATGAATAAGGTGTGATTACATACGCATCATACTTTGATCATATAAATACGATCCCCATCGAACACATAATGGGGCTAAGAGAATGCCCTATTATAAAATAGTAAATTCGCACGAACTCATAATTATAAAAATGCCTAAGACCAGTTGTTAAACGTACGGCACTCACATTACGATTAGTACTTGGTACTCCACGATTAGTGCTCCGGCACTTAGGTGTGCCCGGTACTCCCTGGCCAAGTGCTCACGGCACTCTGAGTACAGTAAGTGCTACGCTCACGTTTACATTAGATTGCTCTGCTCGCAATTAATTAAGTGCTACGACTCCTATTCTTATTAAGTGCTACGGCACTCCTGTCTGATGGCCTCAGAAGCACTCCTGTCTTGTTGGTGCTCGTCGATCCTGTCTGTTAGTGCTACGGCCTCACAATACGATTAGTCTTTATGGCACTCACGTGCAATACCTTTAGAAATCACTTTATGCTCACGGCACTTCCGTCTTGTATAGTATCTTCGGATACTTATTGTCTTGTGTCTTACACTTTTATTAGTCTTTAGTCTAAGGTATTCCAATAATTATATGATATTAACACGAATAATGAATAAAAAATGAAGGTGTATCGTTACGATCTGTAATACCTACGGGTATTCCCGAATATAAGTAAGCTACGTAACTCCAGATGGGAGACTGAGATAAATATAAGTCTGTAAGCTAACAAGTCCAGTAGTACCTATGGGTACTTCCGTATAATGAACCTGTGTAGTACCTAAGGGTACTTTTATATAAGAATAAGCATAAGTAATTGTATGCATCCATGATATGAATGCATGTAATTTCTATTGTTATATGCTGAACATAAATGTACATGCATTTACTTTATCATATGTGTTTCATAAGTAAAGCTAGCGGGTTTTCAAATCAGATGTGACAGGAAGGCATTCAGAGAACAGTTCTTAGGGACCTTTTTGGGCAGGGTTCATGACAGCAAGGATTCAAACTCTGAACAGGCATTATCTATTAATTAGTTTTTGACATATAAATGGGACTTAAATCTTTTATGTGGCTGCTTGTAAACTGTCAGTGGTAATTTTTATTTTGGACTTTGCCATATGATGGATGTATAAGACTGGGATATACCAATGTATTGGCGATCAAAGTGACATGTTTACAGTGTGGGAAGCAAGTTCGGATCCATGATCGAGGTCGGGTCGAAATCGGGCGTGATCAGAATCCCTGTCTGGATTATCAAAATAGATTTGAAGTAGGTCTCCTTGACTCCTGAATGCCTGCCTCCCCATTCATCCCGATCAAACTGACCTCCTTAGATTGATCTATAAAGTAGATGCCAGTGGAGAAATCTCATTGAATCTCTCTTGTATTACCAAATGAATCCCAAAAGCTACGTATCTAAATTCTTTCGGCCTCTCCCAATATGTGGTCTCAACCTTCTCTGGGTTCATTGACGCTTTGATCTTGAGCTGCATTATTACGAAAGAAATCTGCACCGGGTGGCGAAACTGCCACAAGAGACTTAGTGGTGGTGGTCTCTCAACAAATGTAATACAGTACAGGTCAATTGCTCATGCTTACTCACAGTGGGGTGCGATCAAATGTCATCACAAGAGACTCGACAAACTAAGTAGATAGGGTTGGAACACCACGCGCCAGAGATCCATGAATCACATTTGTTTGTATTAATCGATCAAAGGGCATCATCGTAAGCTCCAAAGTGCCGTAACCGTCCTAAACGCGTTGTGTAGGGATATCCTGTCTCCTAACCTCATTGATGGTAACGATTTTGAGAAGGTCTATCTTAGAGTAGACTCATTTCCTCTCCTTGATCAAACAAATCGTCGATCCTCGATAATGCGATGCTTTGATTTCTTGTGTTAACTTTGTTCAGTGTCTGTGATAATACGTAGAGGTCTGCCCTTCTTCAACCGCCATGCTGTAAGGCGCCCCATGGTGCGAAGTGCTGGGTCTAATGAACCTTGTCCGGTAGCTCCTGCCAGCTGGACTTTGAGTTCTACCTTTCGGCCAGGTGCCATCATCTGGGAGTCATAGAGATGGGCGAAATACCGGTGTAACTCAGCCACCAAAGTCTATCCCACTCTGCGGAGGTAATCCCGATATCATCCGAGGAAAAACATCCACCATTCGCAAACTACTAGGGTAGATCGTCCAGGTCTCACCTCATCCTCTGGGAATGAGCTTCTTGTGACCTTGACATCCACGACACACGGACTCGATATCTTGTATGGAGCGACATGTCGTACTTGTCCTCTGAAACACCTGCAGTGCGGAGTCACAGCGTGTGGCGGTAGCTCTCCTCTGCTCATGTCGATGCTGACCACATGGTTGTCAGCGATCCATCCTAAGATGACATCGAACTCACGACATGTCCGTGATCTCGGGTCCCTTTGTGGTAGAATTAAGAGATCTCAGCTCATGACCTCGGCGTATCATCCACTATTCTCGCCCTTATACAGGGGAGAGCTCACGTCTGAGGCTCACTCACAGGTCTGACCTCTAAGCTGATTCTATCACAAGCGATGCGTGATGAATGAATCGAAGCACGAGAATCAAATAACCTCTTGCCCATAGGCGAGATAGCAAAAAACGTGCCACTATGGCGGGCGTCAGTGACTCAGCCTGCGGTGTGATGGCTGGTGCAGCCTGGACCTCCCAGTGTTCTTGCACTGTGCTCGTCCTCTGCCTCCTACCCTTGCCTGGCCTCCTCGGGCTGCTGTGAAATGGGGAGGTGCCGGAGTGTAGCTCCTAAAGCGAGATTAGCTCCTGCAGTGCATCTTAGAGGCGTGGAGAATATATTGTATCCTCTGTTTGTCCCTCTTCTTGGCCCCAGGGCTGTGTTGTCTGAAACCACAGGATCCCTGTCTGCGGGAGCGATCCCTGCATGTCCCGAGCTGCGGCAATGGTAGCACACCATGCCCGGCCCCGGCCGCGGCTCTCATCGTCCACGGCTCGGATGGCCACGACTGGGACCCTCGTGAGCTAAGGCTCTGCCTCTTTCCTAGCCCAGAAGGCGACTCTCTTTCCTCTTTGCCCTCTTGCTCCGCGTCCGAGTGCTCAGGAGCATCATCTCTGCTCTATAGTTAAAAATTTGCTGACCGCTGAGTCCATATCTATGGCGAGAATCTGCAATCGCGGCCCGAATGGAACTGACGATTCGTTAGATATCTAACCTTAGCCATGTGCAGCGCGTGATCATCGGCGAATCGGGTAGCTCTATGAACTGGCCACATGTCCATCACGGACATCACCGCTTTGCTTGACTCTAGGAACCGAGCCTTCACATGCCTCGCAGTATCTGAAAAGTACTTACCCATGAAGCGACTCCGAAGCTGCGCCCGTATCGCCGCCTCTGCAGGTCTCTAGGAGTCCTTGCCCATTTCAGCGTCTTGGTACTCGCCTGCATTTGGAGCCTTGGTAAGCACGATCTGATGGCGTCGGAGGTAATCTCGTAGCCTGCAACACTTTCTCTGCCACCATAAATCAATGAGTGCATACCATGAATCTCCTCTCACATGAATGTCGAGAAGGATGATGCGCCGCAAACCTCTACGGAGGTTCTGGGACCTCTTGACTTCTCTTGTGCATTTTGTGCTATAGTTGTAAGTAATACCTACAGTATAAAGGCTTGTTTTGATCAAATGGTGGTGCACGACCGGTGTGGCGCCCCCCCGAGATCCGGTCAGTTGACTGCATTGACATGAAACACTCGTGAATGTCGGGTGACGACGTTTCTCATGAAAAATAGAGGCGAAGTCTCCTTTATACGGGAGCTCTGCGGGATACGCCTTTGTATATAACATGTCCCAACCAATCCGATATAACAATTCATGAGTGAAACGGCCTCTTGGAGCCACGTAAACCCGATACTCATCACAATATATCTCCATTATATCCGATAGTTTCAAAGTTCAAATTTTAACTCTTATCACAAACACCTATATTAAAATTTGAGAGTTCTAATACTTGTAATACAAAAAATGGGCAAGCCCTGACGTTTCCCCACAGCGGCCTCTTATGATGGCCGTCTCTCGCACCTCCTTGTACCTGTAAAATAATATCTTTCGGCGGGGTAGGCTAATGCTGTTAGTGGAATCACCTAAGTGGGCTACTCCACTAAAGTGCATATGCAATGCTCAAGTAAACACACATTCAAGCAAATGCATGATCCTACTTGAATGTCTAATTGATCGACTAAGTACCCAGAGTCCTCATAGGCTCCTCACGCACTTACAAGCCACGTGTGAAACCTTATTTTCCATAAGATGTTTGTTTTATTTGTGGACTACCCTCAGGTATAAGTAGTGGACCGTCCGGAGTGTTGTATTTAGTGGACTACCCTCCGATGTATATCAATTGGGCCGACTCCGACGATTGATATTTTATATGGACTACCCTCCGATGTGTATCAATTGGGCCGACTCCGACGATTGATATTTTATTTGAACTACCCTCCGATAAATATTATTATTAGTCAACCCTCTGAAACCACTCTCTCAATAAACCACCTCATGCACTCACTCCTATCGTTTTAGGGTGCCTCAGTGCATATGGAAATACATGATGCCAATTCCAATACAATTATATAACACATGTAAATATATAATCATGCATATATTCACATAATTTAAATCACACAAACATGTCATGTAATTTTACAATCCATTATATCAAAAATTAGCTCACGTGAGCTAATGATCAAACACGAGCAATTCAACTTGAATTACTCGACCAAACACGTTTTCACACAAACATTATTTTCGTGTCACTATTCATATGAACAGTAAAACCCTCGGGTTTACTGTTTCTTCCACTTATCAAATCATTGGTTCACTTTGTGAACCAGAATTTCACGGCCATTCCCGGCCTTATTGTGACACCCTTTCTCCGTCCAGGCCGTTGGAGGGTCAGGAATAAATCAGGGATGCTCACGATACCACTATTTGTGGCGCTGACTCGGCATAGGATGTAGTGAGAATTACCGCTCTTTTATCATATTTATAACCTTTACACTTGCATAATCAATAATGTTAAACAATTAACTTGTATTACGATACAGCAGCGGATTACAAAATATATATATACAAGCTCCAAATATGGAAATGTTGACATTTACAATATTTACATTAGTTTCTAAAATTTCATATACAAAATAGACACAAGGTCTTCCAGGTGAGCACTATTCTTGTGTGGCCTTTGGCGCTGATGGATTGTCCTGTCCTCTGTTTTCCTCTTACGTACCTACGGATTGAACACGTTGCTAAGCTTTGCGCTTAGTGGGAATATGACTTCTATTAGAGTCACCACCTTTTATACAAATCATATAACACATACTCTTGATCACAATTCTTGTCATTCGTATATATCTTGCTCATGTCCAGTTTCGTTTATATAAATGCTGGATACTTTTAAGTGTAATCTTGTACTTTGCTTTCTTGTTCTTTATGGCGTATGCTATCATCACATAACGATTACTATGCTTCCCATATTCTCTTCGTTTCCTTTGCATATACACATCATTTCTTTTATGTTTCATATGCGCATAAACCTTAGGAATTGGATACGGGAATCTTGCCAATCCATGAGGACCAGGAAGGTGCATATTCCTTTGTATGAAGCAGTGATCCGCGAAACGTATTAGGCGTAATATATTATGCAGAAGGTATCATCCTTTGTCAGACGGTGACACATTCCATGAGGGCCGGAGGCCACATGGTGCCCTTCGGGGCCACTGATCAAACGGGATCTATGTCATTGACACACGAGTCCCAGATTCGAATATAAGCGATATGCTACGGACTTATTCTTCCTAATAGGCATGCCCATCTATCCTCTACCGGGTTAACAAGCGACCAATCAATATGTATTTTATGTTCGAGTATATATCTCATATTCCAGGAATAATTATTGTCATTGTTAATCATATGAAGATATATATACTCTCTAATCAGTTATTCATATCTTTACATTTTTCATACTTCATTATATGCATAAATAACTATGCTTATACTGTATACTTATGAGCTATTTATGAATTCATAGTAGGCGTTCATAATACAAATAACTATGGTTACCTGTACTGCCTACTGTTTTCCGTGTTTTCTGGAACTAATATGAGTTCCAATCTTATCAAGCTGTCTATTGCTGAATTCTTGACTCAATGGGCTTTCCATAGAGTCCAAGAACACCAAATCGGAGTTCAAACGAAGGAGATATGACCTTCCGAAGTTGGAGGTCATGCGCAGTCAGTCTTGACGAGCTGACCTGAACTGACGAGCTGCACTGAAGTGACGAGCTCAGTCTAACACCTCAGTCTGACATCTAATATCTTCTTCAGGCATATGGATGGATTCTTGACTCAATGGGCTTTCCATAGAGTCCAAGAACACCCAAATCGGAGATCGGAAGAAGGGATATGACCTTAGAAGTTGGAGGTCATGCGCGGTCGGTCTTGGTGACCTGAAGCTGACGAAGCTGCACTAAGTGACGAGCTCATTTTAACACATTAGTCTGACATCCTAATAATATTCTCCTCAGGCATATGGATGGATTCTTGACTCAATGGGCTTCCATAGAGGTCGAAGAACACCCGAATCGGAGTTAGCGAAGGAGATATGACCTTCAGAAGTTGGAGGTCATGCAGCGGTCGATCTTGACGAGCTGACCTGACCCACGCCTGACTGCACTGGAAGTGACGAGCTCATTTAACACATTAGTTTGACATCTACAATATTCTCCTTAGGCATATGGATGGATTCTTGACTCAATGGGCTTTCCATAGAGTCGAGAACACCCGAATCGGAGTTCAAGCGAAGGAGATATGACGCCCCAGTTGGAGGTCATCGCGCTGACCAGTCTTGACAGCAGCCCGCTGTTGGGCGATCATTCAGCGACGACCCTTGTTGGGCGACCTTTGTTGGGCGACGTATTGTAGCAGCCATGTTTGACGACGCATTGGGCGGCCCGAAACATTGGGCGGTACTTGTTCAGCAGCGACCCGCTGTTTGTGACCCACGGTTGGGCGACAGCTGTTATTGCTTGACCCCTGTTTAGCGACCCTGTTGGGCGACCACTGTGGGCGATAACATTCCGCCCAGCGACCCCTTGTTTAGCGACCCTGTTGGGCGACCCTTTGTTGGGCGACCCGCGCTGTTCGCCGCTTGACCCTTGTTTAGCGACCCTTGTTGGGCGACCTTTGTTGATGAAAAGACCATAGCAGTCTCTGAGGAATCGAATTGAAATTCAAAAGCCTAACATCAAGTTCCATGTTGATGGCTACCACAATTCTGAGAAGGACTTCTTGCCAAATTCTCTTTATTTCTGGTTCAAAAACTCGTTCTAAAGATTAAATTTAGTTGATAGGGTGGCGAAATGACCCTACCCAGTTGTTTGGGGTGACCTCGGTAAAATTTATAACTTAGTGCACGGAGGTCGAATCGAGAAAGTGGCAACATCGATTTAATTGATGTGGCTACAATTTATTAGAAGGACTTACTTCCGTATTCCTTTACTTCTGACCTAAACACTCGTTCTAAAGGTCCGACTCTTGTATATGATCCAAAAATAGGGAATTTTCTTGGTTGACTTGCAACTAGACTCTTCTTAGAGCACATCTAGGATCATAGAGCTCTTCTCAACTTAATCCTAACAAGAAATGAAGTTGGGAGTTTCCAAACCCAAGACATGTATATTCATACAAATATTCACGGTTCCATACAACCCACAGACATGTATCGTACCCATACTCAAATTCCATTACCAATACCCGTATTTTCCTTACTTTTGATACAAAATCACTTAGTTCCACATACACGTAAACTTCTTCTTCTTCTTCTTCTTTTCTTCGTATTTGCTCTCCTTTTCTCCAAGACGAAATAAGATATTTCTTTGGTCTTATCATATTGATCTTATCCCATTTTATTTTACTGGTCCTCCAACTCTTATAATATTTGCAAAATCAATTTATAATATTTTTACAATAGCCTCAAATCTTCTTTATTATTTGCTAATTTAACTTATGCATATTCCTATTTTTGTTTTTATCTTTATTTTATTGAATAAATATACTTTTAAATTTATTATACTAAAACATGTTATAAAAGCGTTAAGGGTATAATTTAGATGTTATATACATAAGCATGCATTGTATAATGCTATAATAAACCCAAAACAGCCCAAGGACAGTCACGGACTGTCACATGGGACTCTAAAATTTCCACCTCGGTTCGAGCTTTGGAATAGATCAAACTCATGGCCTCGTCTGACTCGAGACATTGTAAATACACTTAAACAAAGTGTAAAACCTAAGTAGGAAGAAACCTCTACCTCACGGAGTTTGTCGAAAACTCTTAAAACTGGTGTCCACGCGTAAGTCTCTCCGCGTAGAGCAGCTTTCCTTCTCGCTCCGAAGACTTCAGACGATTGGATCTCCTATAATCCTAGAGAGAAAGTGGACGTTCTCTCACTAAACCCATAAGTAGCTCTTTGCATCCCTTCCCTTTTGCTTCTCACGTTTTGGCTCTTTTAAGAGGAGGATACTATTCCTCTTTTGTCTTTTCCTCATTTAAACAATTCCAAAATTACATTTATGTCTTTTTTTTCCCAGTTTTGACACTCGGCACTATCTCGGCAGTCCATTTTTATCCTTTCTCTACTCATGCCACTTATGGCACATGAGTACGTGTTATATGTGACTTTTGTCACATCGAATATCGTTCTGACTTTTGGCGGATGCCTTGAAAAACGTGCCAACTCCGACTGTCTCGGAATTCGACGAAATTAGACTTGCTAGCTAGATTTCGCGAGACGATTCCAACGGTGAAATCCGTTTTGTCATCCGAGATCTAGAGAATAAATTTCAGATTTTTACCAAAATTACGATTTTTCCATTTTTCCAGAAATTGGAATTTCTCGGGTCTTACATTCTCACCTCCTTAAAAGGAATTTCGTCCCGAAATTTTGGACAATCACAAGCACTCACATGCATATGCAACGTGCACTATACCATGCATGTAAATTCGTCATTTGAATGTTAGTAAACCACTTACCTTCATCCATAAGCGAAGGGATAGGTGGCCCGCATACGTGTCCTCACGCTCCCGTTGACTCATAACTCCATAGTGCCACCATAGCACTCTCTCGCTGCCCTCACGGTCTTGCGTCGCAAAACTTGATCATTATCTAAAATGCTGCTGGTCCTCCTCGAAAGGTCCCATCGGTGTCAGCCTCCATCTGTCCCCGATCCACATGGTGGATGGGTATCGCCGGAGCATGGAGCGTAAATACCTCGTGGACACCTGTCATGCTGGCGAGTACCTTCTTCGTCTGTGACGGTGCCTCTCGAGGTATCTCGAAGGTCCGATAAACCTCGGCGATGGCTTCAGCTGCCAGACGGCCTCCCTCTTGGGCATCACCTTTGGAAGACGCAGTCCTGACCTCAGACTCTAAGAGATTAGCGTCGCACATCAGCATAGCTCTTACGCGGCTCGGTAGTGAGAGAAGGCGTTGTCGTATCAACTCACCTTCTCGGAGGTGTCTCTAATCAAATCGGGACCGGTGATGGGCTCTCTCCCACCTCGGTCCAGAGTGACCTCGTGGCCTCCCATACGATTGCCTCATACGGTGCCATGTATACTCGCACGATAAGCTGTTGTTGTAGGCGAATTCCACCTAACGACAAATGCTCCTCGGCTACCCTTATGATCCGGGATGCATGCTTTCGTAGCATGTCCTCTAATACTGTATAGTCCTCTCGGTGAAGGCCATGCATCGAGGGTGGAGCTATTGTGCTCATGGTGTGATTGCTTATAGCCTTTTGGAAATTCTTCCAAAAGTGCACCATAAACCTCGGGTCCTATCGATACTATGGATCACAGGGTACCCCGTAAGTAGGATATTTCTTGAATATACAACGAATCTCTCGATGTGAAGGTCATCGCCTGACTAGAAAATGTCTTGAGCTTAAGTGACGGTCTACTATCACCCATACGTCGTGCCTGCGGCGTCAGGTGGCAAAGTGGGTCGCCTTGAAATCCGTCATGACGTGCTCCGCTTCCGCTCGGCCACACCCGATGGGTGGAAATAGCCTGTTGGCTGCGGTCTTTCGGCCTTAACTTCCTGGCGACATGTGAGACATTGTCACCTGAGGTCCCCTCGCGTGTCTCTTCATCCGCTCGATAGTGCGGCGACGAAGATCACGGTACATCGCCGTGCCACTTGGATACGCGAATCGAGAGCGGTGAAACTCCACGAGAATCTCTCTCGAATCGGTCGAATGGGAACCACTACGTCCTATATCGAAGGCTATGCATGCATGGGCGGTCCGACCCTCGTCACGTACTTTGTTGTACCGTCCTAATGGACACTATCTGCGTGTCTTGCCCTTTGGGACAGTCACTCTGCTTTCGATAGAGCCGGTGTAGTACTAAACTCCCAAGTACCACGATCTGCTTTCATTTATCTTTGTAGCCCAATGTCCCGGTCTCGTGAATCGCCCTCGGAGAACTTCATTCTTGACGCTCTCGTGACTTAAGCGAGTGCATCAGCCACCACATTTTGCCTTACCCGGGATGGTAGTAAAGTGAAGTCATAATCCTCTAGGAACTCCATCCATCTGCGTTGCCTCATGTTGAGGTCCCGCTGTGTGAAAATATACTTCAGACTTTTGTGGTCTGAGTACACCTCGAACTCCTCGCCATATAAGTAGTGGCGCCAAATCTTCAAGGCGAAGACTACGGTCACCAACTCCATGTCGTGTGTGGGGTAGTTACGCCGTGATTCTTGAATGACAAGAACCATAGCTCTTGCCCTCACGGTTGCATGTAAACATCTCGATCCGGCCCTCGAGGCATCCTGATACTTGTGTACCCTGTTCCCTGTCCGGGACTATCAAGATAGGAGCTGAAGTAAGCCTCCTCTTCAACTCTTGGAATGCCTCCTCACGCCGGTCATCCCGATCAAACTTGACCTCCTTAGGGTCAACCTTGTCATAAGTCTTTATATCACGGAGAAATCCTTAATGAATCTCTGTAATACCTAGCCAATCCCGAAACTACGTATCTCGGCGACGGTCTCTCCCGACTCATCCTTGCCTCAACCTTTTACGGGTCGTGACCTCGATCTTTGACATAAAGTGTCCCAAAAATCTCACCTCAATAAGCCAAAATTCGCACTTATTGAACTTAGCGTACAGCTGATGGTCTCTCAACAACTATAAAACAATCCTCAAGTGATACTCATGCTCCCACTTTAACTGGGAGTAGATCAAGATGTCATCCACGAAGACTACGAAAAATTGATCTAGATAAGGTTGGAACACCCTATGCATGAGGTCCATGAATGCCGCTGGCGCATTCGTCAATCCAAAGGGCATCACTGTAAACTCAAAGTGCCATGCGCGCGTCTAGCGTTGTCTTAGGGATATCTTGTCTCCTAACTCGATTGATGGTAACGGTCACGAAGTGCATCTTGGAGTAAACTCGCTCCTCTCAGCTGGTCAAACAAATCATCAATCCTCGGCAATGGTACGATTCTTGCGTTCAGCCTTCGATAATCAGTACGATCGAAGGAGTGCATCTTTCTTCTTAACGAAATAGAGCGGGACGCCCGTGGTGAAGTGCTGATTTAATGAACCCCTTGTCCCGATAACTCCTGGCCGTGGACTCGAGTTCCTACTGACTCTAAATTGCCATCCCATGCGGAGTCATAGAGATGGTGAAGTACCCGAGGGTGTAACTTCGATCTTAGAAGTCTCTTACCCTACGTGGAGGTAGTCCGGGTAGCTAAATGCGGAAAACATCCACATCTTCGCATACTACTTTCGAGGTTGATCTAAGTCCAGGTCTCTCCTCGTCCCTGCAGGGTGGGCTACGCTAACCAACAGTAATTGTCCCTTGACACTGGGCACAAGTAAAGCTGTGCGGGGAAAATGTCATCATGTTCTCTTGAAACACCACCGCAGTCACGATCTTGCGTGTAGGCGGTAACCCTCCTACGCTCACAATCGATGTGACCACAGTGGTGTCATTGATCCATCCACACAGGATGACATTGATCTGACGCTGTCGCGCGTCTCAGGTCACTTGTAAGTAGAGTCCCGAGATCTCAAGCTACTTAGCCGCGACATATCATCCCTATTCTCTCCCCTAATCCCTAGGGAGAGCTCACATACAAAGGCTCCTGCAAGGTCTCGAGGTCCTTGCCCATTTCCATAATATTTGGGCCTCACCCTCCCAGGCGGAGACGCAGCTAACCCCCGATCTGATCGCGTCGAGAGTAATCTCCATGGCCTCACAACACCTTCTACGTCTGCATAAACCAATGAGTACACCACCATCGGATCTCCTCTCCCTACGTAGATATCGGAGGATGATGCGCCACAAACCTACGGAGGTTCACCCAGAACTCCATGACTACACCTTTCGCTAGCACGTGCGATGGCGACCGCGCGATACCTCGGCCTCGAAACAAAGGCACCTTGTTAAATGCGGTGGTGCGGCCCGGTGCCTTGTGGACGCCCTCGTCGTCCGCCGACTAACCATCTACATATTTCCAATGGCAACAAGAATCATTTAATTTTTATTTCAGTCTAACTAGCAATGCACATGCCAATTACTAATAGACTTGACAACCATGAACTAACCCGTTCATTTTCTAAGTGGCGCTAAATTCCAACCACTCAATTCATTTATTTCAATAAAATTTTAAGCCTTCTTGTTCATTTCAGTATCCAAATCCCTAAGGTCATAGTTCCTAACCTTAGCATTCACCCTTTTCCTATCGCATTACACCATGCGCCTAATTCTCTATAACAATCGTGCAATCATAATTCTCATATACATCATGCAGTGTATATGTCCTTTCACTTATGATTTGAGCATAAAATCCACGCAATCAAAACATGCAGCATTAATTCACGTATCTCAAAGGGTGTAAATGCGTAGAGACACTATTCATACACGGAAATTAGTGTATATTTCAAGTCCTGCATTCATAAGCAATCTGGGCATTTATCGATATATTAAATCATATTTATCATGAAAATTTTATTTTAAAATTTCATTCATTTTTTTCAAATTTTATCCCATTTGTTTGATTTATTTTATTTTATTTCAAAAAAAAAAATCTCTAAATTTTCTTTATTCCTATTCTTTTATTCCGCATTTAAATTCTGTCCTGATAATTGTATTGCAACGATCCTCGACCCGAGAGTCCCTTCTTAGCCACGATACACCATGTGTGCAATAAGCCCTTAAAGTCATGTCTCTGATACAAGTATTGCAATACAATTGTTGTGTTTATGGCTACAATTGTTGTGTTGCAATACAATTCTAGCCTTACACCATTGTAATACAATGCACATTTGTGTTCTTGTCTGATTCTATGCTTGCACTCTTACTTGATACACCTTGTTGTGTTGCAATACAATCTAATAACTGTACTCCTATATTTGTATTACAATGCAACACCTGCAATCTGATTTTCCCCCATCTTTGCCAGTGGTCGGCCCGAGCTCGACCTGCAATACAATGGTGTATTGTAATACGATTTTTTTCTTTTATTCTACTCTTGCGATACAATTTACGAGGTTGCATCTGAATTTTTTTTTCCCTTGCAGAGACAATTGGGTAGTAGCCCAGTAATTCTAGCCTTTTATAAACCAATTTTTTTTTTATTTTTTATTCTTTGACCTCTATAAAATGCCCAAAAACAAATACTTATATACTTTTTTTTTTCTCACACATGCTATTGGAAAAATACCCAAAAAAAATATATACATGTATATATATTTTTTTCTCCAGAACATCAAATAAATTTCAAAAAAATTATTTTCTTTGACTTTCTTCAGTTTTTCAAACTACCAAACACCTTAGAAAAATGATTTTCTTCACTTCATCATTCTTTTTTTTCATTTATTTGCTACTGGAGACACACAAAAAATACTTATCCTTTTTTTTTTTCTTCTCTAGTACACCTAAATAAATTTATTAAATTTATTTTATCCTAGTTTTCTTCAGTTTTGCACACTGTAAAACTAAAACCAAAATTTTCTCTCCTCATTTTTTTTTTCTCCATCAGTAGCCTTCCTTGCTACCTCTTACATCTGATAGCAAATATTGCATCCACACAACTCGAAAACTTTTATGAGTTCAACTATAAAATTTGTTAAAATTTTATTTCATTTCCCGAATAATAAATTTATTATAATTTATTTCATTTATTTTCCTTTTTCGGTTTACTAGCTGTAAACTCCGCACACTTTTCCTACACACTATGTGCTAATCTGACACACAAACCACACAAACCAATCTGATACATAACCATTCATATTTATGCATACTTTTCACACAACCATTCATCAAATCACACAAAACACACCAAACACATGCATGCAGTGTCTTAGTTTTGTCCCGTGATTTCCTAGGTAATCTTATACTTAAACATAACATCGAACCACCTAAGTGGTCATAGGATGCAAACCTTAGAGGCTCCCTAGGTATTGTACTGGCTGATACCAATTTGTGGCCCCAAATCCAGGGGTCGTTATTTCTACCGTCGATAGCGGAAACACTCGTGAATGTCGGAGTGACCGACATTTCTCATGGTCGACGAGTCTCCTTTATCTGGGGAGCTCTACGGGATATAACGCACATATATCTTTGTACCAACAATCAACAACAATTCTCATAGGTAAACGGCCTCTTGGAGCCCCAAACAATCTTCATCACAATATATATCAAACTATATCCAATAGTTTCCAAGTTGAAATTTTACTCTTGCTCTGACCACATATATTAAAATTTGAGAATTCTAGTACTTGTAACCTGAAATGAACCCAAAGCCACAACGCTGGCTTTCTTCAGCGGCTTCTATGATGGCTAGTCTCCTCGCGCTCCATGTACTGCCAAATAATATCCCTCGACGGGGTGAGCTAATCTTCGATAGTGGAATCGTACTAAGTGAAACACTCTCGCTTTAAGTGCATATGCAGTATCAGTAAACACGCGTGAGCAAATGCATGATCACTGCAGATGTCTAAGCGATCAACTCATGCAGGTCCTCAGGCTCCTCACACACTTGCCTAAGCCACGTATGAGAAACCTTATTTTCAATAAAGATGTTTGTTTTTATTTGTGGACTACCCTCCGATGTATATAAATTGGGCCGACTCCGACGATTGATATTTTATATGGACTACCCTCCGATGTGTATCAATTGGGCCGACTCAGACTATTGATATTTTATTTGGACTACCCTCCGATAAATATTATTATTAGTCAACCCTCCGAAACCACTCTCTCAATAAACCACCTGTTACACTCCTCCTATCGTTTTAAATTTGACACAGTGCATATGAAAATGCATGATGCCAATTCCAATACAATTATATAACACATGTAAATATATAATCATGCATATATTCACATAATTTAAATCACACAAACATGTCATGTAATTTCACAATCCATTACATCAAAATTAGCTCACGTGGGCTAATGATCAAACACGAGCAATTCAACTTGAATTACTCGACCAAACACGTTTTCACACAAACATTATTTCTTGTCACTATTCATATGAACAGTAAAACCCTCGGGTTTACTGTTCCTTCCACTTATCAAATCATCGGTTCACTTTGTGAACAGTTTCTTGATCATTCAGATATCAACATCAAACATGTATTATATATTTAGTATTAAATGATCCAGTGGGAGTCAGTTGTGCAATTCATTTTCACCTCGATTTGGCTTTGAATGATAACAGTCTCAGCCTCATGCTCAGCATTATAAAATACTTAAACAAAGTGCCAAAAATACAGTAGGAAGAAATATACCTCACGGAGTTTGCCGAAAGCTCTAAAAGCTACAGTGTCCACGCGTAGAGTCTCTCACGCCGACGGCTTTCTTCTCGCTCTAAAGACTTCCGACGGTCGGATCTCCTACAATCCTAGAGAGAAGGTAGACATTCTCTCACTAAAACCCATAAAAATAGCTCTGCATCCCCTTCCCTTTGCTTCTCACGTTTGCTCTTTTAAGGAGGACACTATTCCTCTTTTGTCTTTTCCTCATTTAAACAATTCGAAAATGACATCTATGTCTTTCTTTTCCCAGTTTTGACACTCGGCACTACCTCGTAGTCCATTTCATCCTTTCTCTACTCATACTTATGGTACATGATCACGTGTTATATATGTGACTTTCACGCTGGAATATCGTTTCGGCTGAAACTTGATACCTTGAAAAATGCCAACTCTGGCCCATCCGGTCGACACGAAATTCGACGTGCTAGCTAGATTTCGACGATTCAACGGTGAAATCCGTTTAAATCATACGAGATCTAGAGAATAAATTTCGATTACAGTAGAAATTCTGATTTTCCTTTTTCATAAATTGGAATTTCTCGGGTCTTACAACCAGTACCCCGTGGACTCCCTCTACGTCCTCGTCCTCGACTAGCCATCTCACAATCTAAATGGCAAGTTAAATACAATGCAGTATCTCTAAGGCATAAACCTGACCCAGAACCCTTGTCATTACTCGAATGTCTGATTCATATTCTATATCCGCATTTAAATGCAATGCGAGACAATTAATTCACATGTCAAATCAATTTTATCATAAAAATTTTATTTTAGAAAAAATTTCATTTTTTCAAAGTACATCTCATTTGATTTGATTTGATTTTATTTTATTTAATTAAAAAATTTTTTCCAACCATTGGAAAATACGAAAAAAATACTCTTATATATATATATATATATATATATATATATATATATATATATATATATATATATATATATATATATATATATTCTCTTCTTGAACTCACTCCAAATAAATTTATAAAAATTTATTTTATTCATTTCTTTATTTTCACTATAAAATAGCAGAAAATGATTTTCTTCTCCTGCATTTTTTTCATTTAATTTTGAACATTTATCCAAAAATTTCCTCAAACCTCATGACCTAACACTAACCTAGTGTTCAACCTTAAAATTTTATTTGATCAACCAATAAACCAAATAAATTTATTTTAAATTTATTTTATTTGATACTCTTTTCAGGTTTATTCCATTTGTAAAACTCGAACTTTGTTTTCCAACACCTGATATGCTAATCACTTAAAGCACACAAACCAATCATCATTACATAATATGGCCTACACACCCATCACACAACAATTCATCAAATCACACACAAAACACATGCAGTGTCCTAGTTTTGTTCTGTGCCTTCCTAGGTAATCATACTAACTTGTCTAACCACCAAGTGGTGATGGATACCCAAACCAGGCTCCTGGGTATTCGTATACACAATAATGATGCGAGTTGTAGCGCCCCAAATCGAGGTCAGTTGACTACGTCAACGCGCTGAAACGTCGTGAATGTCGGGTGACGGGCATATCTCTGTCGGGCGAGTCTCCTTTGTGCGGGGCTCTACCACTTAGTACATAACTGTCCCGACCCATCCAACGACCACATAGGGTCCAGATAGAGTAAATAATAATGGCCGCTATTTTGCATCATCACTCAACAATATATCCCAACCAAATACATATCTGAGTTGAGTTGATAATTCCTCTTACTCTGACCATATCAAATTCAAGAATTCTAATACATTTATACATAATAAAACCAAAGCCCTGACCGGCTTTCTTCTAAAGTGGCCTCTGTGATGAGTACGTCTCCTCGTGCGCTCTGTACACGAAAATAATATCCCTCGGCTTAGTGAAATACAATGCTCGATGTGGAATCACCTAATTGGGCTACTCTCCACCTAAGTGCATATGCAATGGTCGATGAAAACATACATTCAAATAAATGCGTGATCTACTTGAATGTCTATATGATCAACTCATATCTAGAATTCATATGAGCTTCATTCCCACACTTACTAGAATGCACATATGAGAAACCTTATTTTCAACAAAGATGTTTGTTTTTATTTATGAACAACCCTCCGATATAAGTATTGGACCGACTCCGATGTTATATTTAGTGGACTACCCTCCAATGTATATCAATTGAGCCGACTTCGACGATTGATATTTTATATGGACTACCCTCCGATAATTATTATTATTTAGTCAACCCTCTGAAACCATTCTCTCAAGAATCACCTCATGCATTCACTCCCATATTCTATGGTGCCCTAGTGCATAGTATGGAATGCATGATGTCAATTCCACACAATTATATAACACATGTAAATATATAATAATGCATATATTCACATGATTTAAATCACACAAACATGTCATGTAATTTCACACCATTACACCAAAAATTAACCTACTCGTAAGCACATCAAACACGAGCAATTCAACTTGAATTACTCAACCAACACATTATTTCACAAAAAATATTTTTGGTGAACACTATTCCTATGAAAAGTGAAACCCTGCCATCGTTCCCTGCAAATCACCAATCACTCTGCTCACTTTGTGAACCCGAATTTCACTACATTCCCAGCCTTATACAAAACCAACACATGATTTATAGCATAAATTTATGAAATAAATACCCAACAGCCCTCACATCCACACCCGCTCCAGGACTCCGTCCAATGCCAAAAAAATTTCTATCACTCGTCCCAAGTTTCGGGATCCCATCAAACGGTCGCTCAAGGCCCTGCCAACCGAAACATTATAAAACACACTTTTAAACAAAGTAAACCCAAGTAGGGAGAATCCCCTACCTCTCGGAGTTTGACGAAACCCCTAAAAATCTGAGCCTGCCGTAGGGGCCTCTTCGCATACAGAGCAACTTTCCTTCATTCCGAAGAATTTTACTACCTGATTTGAAACAAAATGTAAGAGAAGTTTCTCTCTCTCTAAAAGAAAACACAAAAACCCACTCACTGCATCCTTCTCCCCCATTTCATGTTTTTTGGCCTTTTTGAATCAAAGAGATGACACTATGCCTTTTTTGTCCTATTCTCATTTAATCAAATTTAATAATGCCCATTTTGTCCCTTAGCTTGGATTTTCTATTATTTGGCATCATCCCAAATCCATTTCCATCATCTCTCTACTCATGCAACATGTATAACATGTGTACATGTCACATGTGACTTTTGTCACATCTCAAGTCGTTTTTCGGCACCCGAAACTCGATGCCTCGAAAAACGTGTAAATTCCAACTATCTTGGAATTTGATGAAATTCGACATGGTAGCTAGATTTCGTAAGACGAGTCCAACGGTGAAATCAATTTCGCCATCAGAGATCTAGAGAATAAATTTTGGAATTTTTACCGAAATTACGATTTTACCCTTTTTCCATAAATTGGAATTTCTCGGGTCTTACAGACTCGATCCTAGAGGTATCGAAGTAGGCAATGTCGGCTCATCATGTATCATGCGTCCGAGTCCTCATCGACTCCCTCACACAACTCTTAAACCCATGTGTGAAAAACCATCATTTTATATGACATCCAATGATCATTTTAAAAACAAATTTCATTTGTTTATAAACCAAAAGTTTTTTGGATGATACATCACAACGATCATTTTATATTCAAAATTCATGCGCCTTTTTGTGGGTAGTGGATTTTTGGTATCTCACCGTGGGCTCCGCAAACCCAGACACTTTTACGGCCTTTCATCGCTGAGGACTATGTCTGGCCATAATTGACGGGTTTTTCACCCGAGAGGGGATCTATCCCTTCTTACTGATGCCCGGCACATATTTTCTTTATCATGTATAAAATCGTGCGACTCTGTTGAACGTTGTCCCATTTAACCTAGCCTACTCAATCAAACACCAAACGTAGTGTCGATTCATTAACCATGCACTCACATCCATTTAATGAGATGTCCCCATGCATATGCATTGCAATATGTCATTGCCTATTTGTACCATGTCACATATATGATGAATGTTATATGGACAATTTTATCAAACATGCATATCACCAATGCATCCTGGGCAATTATATCAAACATGCATATAATTTCCCTACATTAACTCATTCATGTCAATGTATCACAAGCATATATCAACATCACATACAAATCATTACTTAGTCAAGTAATGAAGCACTTTATCCTCTAGGCTAAATTTAGACATAACATGTCCACAAAATAACCTACAACATGCCATATAATGGTCATGTCTACACATACGATTCATCACATGTCAATATATTAATACACATATCAACATTTCATCAAACAAGCATGTTATGTCATGCAATTAGTACACTTGGTGTTATGATTAAAATTTAGCAATGATGTGAGCACCAAATTTCAATCACTGGCATATAGCAAGATTCTATACTCAAAGAGCTTTTTATAGGGCCCAAGGACGCGCAAATCGGAGTTCGGATGAGAAAGATATGGTCGTCCGAAGTTGGAGTACACTAGGAGCCACACTATTATGCCAATCCACGCAATAGCGTGCCCGAGGGTTGCTGTAGCATTTTGCAACCCCGCAAATTGCAATTTTAACCCAAATTCGCCTCGAGCAGCCCCAAACAAAGCAAACCCGTCCCATGCTACACATGGCCCAACACTATTTTCAAAATCAGCCTGTAAAACAATAGTCAAAGGCTAGAAATAAACCAGCAGGGAAGATCCCCCCTTAAAGCGTGTACTTCATTTAAGCTCTACTTAATTCCTCGGGTCCAAATTCCAGTTTCGATCATTCGAACACCAATGAACTGAGGAAGAAACCGCCGGTCTCTTTCCTCTTTCTCTCTTTCTTTTCCTTTTCCTTTCTTTTCTTTCTTTTCTCTCTTTCTTTTCTCCTTTCCCTTTCTCTCATTCCTCCCTTTCTCATTTCCTTTCCTGCTCCCCCCTCATTCTTCTACGAACACCTCCTATTTATACTTACTTGCACATTCCATGCAAGCTTACACATGGTTTGCCAAGTGTCCCCCGACACCCGACGATCAGTAACGTGAATTCGACTATCTCGAATTCAACACCACCTGCAAGAATTAAATTTCAGAGATGAACCCGTTCATAATCATTTCATTATTCAAGATTTAGAAAACTTCCAAGTTTTCAATATGTATGTATCGACAAATCACTGTTTTGCCTTCTTTTTTTTTAGAAATTTTCAATTTTTTTCCCGGGTTTTACATGTGATATAGATGCCTCTTGATCGTAGTCGACAATACGATGCTCTTCTTCTATCTGGTGTAACACTAATCTAGTAATATGATGTAAGTCGTACACCAAACAAGTGGTAGCACCAAGCGAGCGACTAGCTATGTCAGCCATGGCAAAGATCTAAATGAACCAACCAAACAATTATAAATACATAATCTATTGATTCAAATTTGGAAAACACTTTAGAAACACAGGACTCTAACTTACCAAAACCTGAGTAGTGCATCTGCCAGGCATGAACCTCATACCATCTCCTCGTGGAGTGGTGGTGTCATAAAACGTCGTGTAATATGGATCATGGAAGTCCATAATACCCACCATAGGGGATGTAGTGATGATCCTACCCTCTCGCATATCCTATAAGGCAATGTATGGAGCATAATATGTCGCCCAATCTCTCTGGTGTCGTCCACGTGCATTCACTCTATAATATTGTCATATAAAATGGCAGGTATCTCCCGGTGTAGCCCAAACTCGGAGCAAGACTCGCTTCGACGATGCCACCACACCTCGAACATATAAGCTGACATCATCCGCCGACCCCTTATCGCCCAAACAGATATCTGTGTCAGTCAACCAACTTTTCGACGATAAAGTACCCATAAGACCTACACATTTACACTCGACGCCAAGAACTTTTATGTGAATATGAATGAAATTATTATAACCATATACTTTTACATATACCACACTCGATCAAGAGTCTGTGCATCTAGCTGATCTCGATATAAGAGGAGTACACCAAATGGGTTATGAACCCGTTTCAAAGGTACTCTCCACCTACACCCCAATGGAAGAGTTGGCTTTGGCTCTGGCTCAACCGTAGGCTCAGCTAGGTCTCCATTGACGTCATCATCATCGTCATCATCATCATGTAAGGCCTAGCACGCGCACACATGTCACAGGCTAAAATCGTCGCCCACTCAAGTCTCTCCAAGATCATACTAATATGCAAATAAACAGTAAAGTAAGCAATCCTATCGACGTTGTGTATATAAATGTGTATGTAATAAAATAAAGTTATTACATACCTGTATCAGTGTTATACATCCGCTAATATCGCGTCTACGATCCAAGCTGGCTCGGCATAACTCGTGATATGTATGTGCTCCACCCCAACTATAAGTCACAGTATGTGTCAAATCTCGTAGTAGTGGGATAAAGCACAGATGAACATGCATTCCCTTCTTGTCCACAAACAAGAAGGATTCCATCAGCACTAAGATGAAACCATGCACACTCCGCTCTAAAGTGACCTCATCTGCATCAGGTGCTGGGGAAGATAACTGGTCATATAACCACCGCATGGAGATAGCGAATCCTCTGAGAGCATTAGCGGGTGAGGTGACACTGAGCAGCTCCTTGCACAACTTCGCCACATTGAACACACATGTCTCAGTGATTATTGGTCCGTCGATATGGAGGCTAATGATGATAGCAACATCCTATAACGTGATCATCATCTCTCCGACGGGGCACATGAAACGTGTGTATCTCGGGCCTCTATCACTCGACGAGACAAGTGATAAGTGGCCAATCGATCATGATGTAGCCCAAGCGATATATACCATAAAATCTCGCGCGAATCACGTATGGATGAATGTGTAGATCCATCCTCCACATACTCATGAAGACTTTCATCTGCTGTTGAGGATGGAGTGCTTCCTGAAAACTACAAGTAACAAAGAAACCAAATTTATAATTGATTATATATAAATTACATGTTTTCAACCGTAATAGTACTGATAATTAATAAATACACATCTACTCAGATTCACAAAGTGCAATCTCAGGTCTCCGTCGTAATACTAAGCATAGATATCTGCTGATTCCATCATGAAGCCCTTCAACGTCAGCATCTATAACAAATAACATGAACCTAGTATAATTATTAACAAAACACATTGGGAAAATAGTATCATAGTCATTAATGCAAGTAGTAATTACAGCGACAATGAATTAAAATACACACGTACAAGAATGATGTCTCATTTACTTAAATAAGGTACACATGTAACACCCCAAATTATACCCTAAAAGAGTTTATTACACAAGTAGTAGATAATAAAAGTAAATTTTGTTTTTCCGAAATTAGAGATATTAAGGGTAAATTGGTAATTTTCTAATTACACCAAGAGACATAAGATGAAAGGCATGATATGTTATTATAAGAATTGAATAAGTTGATTGGTAAGAAGAAAGTGGAAGGACTAAAATGAAAAGAAGATGTTAAATTCACAAATTAGTATAAGGCCAAACATGGTCTTAGAGATGAGGATTTTTCTTTATCATTAAAATTTTTATGAGGAGAAAAGAGAGGAAGGAGGAAGAGAAGAGAAGAAATCCAGGTTTGGAATTTGATACTGGTTAGTTTGGAATTTGATATTGGTTAATATGGAATTGATGTTTGGAAGTTTGGAACATCTCCTTTGTTTGGAACTTGTATGGATTATGTATGAAAATCTCTCTTTGTCTAAGTTGTGTAGGAAAAATCCTATTAGAAGTGTTGTTAGTTGGTATAAGATGAGTTTTATGGTTTATTTTGAGTTTTGGTTGAGTTGGTTTTGGTTTGGAAGGAAATTTTTAGTGAAAAGGGCCAACCCAAATTATCGCATTTAAATCTCGACACCCCTACGCTAGCGTAGGAGGCACGCCAGGGGCGCAGTCTCGCTCAGTGGAGGTCCCTACGCTGCGCGAACCCGAACCTGGGAGCCAGCCGAACTTTCCGCCGCCTCAGCGCACTGCAGTCCCGTTCGTTCCTCTCTATTAATTCTAACAACTCAACCCTGATTAACGAGGATCATAAGTGAATGAAAGTGGTTAGTACAAGTATAAAATTTTATGAAAATGTTATGTACCTCATCAAGGAGCGGCGAAGCTTCTCGCCTTCATTTGCTAATGGATTAAGAATGATGAGTTCAAACACATAATGGTATGTCTACTAAGACCAATACGAATTATCAGACTCGATCGTCTGAACCTTACTGCTACAAAGACTTCCTTCTAATTCGGGCAGCACGCCTTGATCAAAGGTTTCTAAGATTCTACTAAGGCTACGACACTCGCTACGTGAGTAGGCACGTCTCTTATTAAGATTTCAAAGACTCCCCAATACACACACTTCGCTATACGGGGCGTACACGTCTCTCGATCGTTGCGCCTCCCGCTACAGCGCTCAAGCGATGGGCAGACACGCCTTTATTCCGTGATTGTACCGCACCTTCGTACCTATCAGGATGTGTCCCCTTTATCATTCATTATTACTTAGTCTATGCATACATATACTTATGCTGTCATCATTCGACAATATGACATACGAACATTTATATTAGATAAGAATCAAAATGAACAAAGGAAAGCATAAGAAATCGCTTTAGTTTTGTAATGTACCTACAAAAATTCTTCATACAAGATTTCTCTCGTTTCGAACTCCTATGGAGATATGAAATTTCATTATACAAATTATGTTATAATGTGAACTCGACATATAAGAATTCATGTTATATATTTATATAATGGACCACTCCTGCTGGTCATAACCCAAGACTGCTTCCCATTGCTTGCGTTTTCAAGACAAAAAAGTTTATTCGTGTAGGTATTGAAGAGATTAATCATTAGTGCTTACCGCCTGTGTAATAATACACAGTAGAAGTCGACCTTAATGTAGGTTTTGTAATAAGGAACTCAGATAAGTAAAGTAAATGGACTCGTGCATGTATATGTAATAAAACATTTAAACACTACTACAAGGGTAGTTTTATAGAAGATTTATTTTCTTATGCATATATATATATATATATATATATATATATATATATATATATATGAAATAGGCCCACCAATGTCCAAAACAGTTAAAGAGTCTGGGCCCTGTCGCGCCTCTCTTCGCCTGTGCCGGGGGCAGGGCGTGACAACATAAGTCTTTATAAATCCAAGAAATACTACATTCGCATACAAGTCTTATACAAAGCAATTTACAAATCCCCCAGGCAATTTGCCCACAAAGAAAACATAGCTTCACATCTATCACTAAACTTGATTTTTATTCTACAAAACTGCCGATTGGGACTTGCCATTTGTATAACTCTACATGTGATAGTAGTTTTCCTCCCTAACATTCATTTTATTGCAACCGGTTGATTTAGACGCCCCCGCCTATGCTTCATTAACTCGAGGTACAATCGAGGATTATTACAAAGTGCCACCAGATATATTTGCCATGTATCATAAGACAACTGCAGAAGGTAGTAGCCCCCTGAACAAATAACCGAAAATCAACACATCGATGCTAAAGGCTACATGGAAATCCATGAGCACGTTGTCTTTCCACATGTACTTGGTCATGTGTTGAGGCGTCAAGGCTCAACCACTGACTTGGACATGAAATCGCCCCGTATGTGATCGTAGAACACTTCATCATCCAAATTTAAATCACTGACTCCAACTGGCATCAACATATGGATTGAACTGTTCATCAGATGTCAATCTATTAGCACCTTGTTTTCTTCTTGCAACAAAGTAACTGTTAAGGCAGAAAAAGGTCAACTAAACTAATGCAATGAATGGTAATGTCACGCCCACCGGATCCCGATCCGACCCGACAGATCCGAACCGAAGTCCGGGGAGCGATACTATCTATACTATATACTGGGACTCTTATTGACCTGCTCTTCTCGTAGTCAGACTGAAACTTATAGTGGCAAACACTCTGCAGTAATAACAAAAATCATTTACTTATACAAAAGAACTACCACCTGAGTGTGTCCATAAAATCATACAATAGTTATTACTCGAGTCCCATTTATGATTTATACTGCATATTTTATCAATATATTTTAAAAGAATGAATACAAAATATGGACTGCTCTTCATCGGAGTTTACATCTTATACAAACACTTATACATATACATCTAATACAAAACATCGAGATCATAAAGCGGGCCACAGCACCTATCTCCGAGTCAGTCCTCGCGCTCACATGTGGTCGCCCGGTCCCTTCACCTCTCCTCTTCTACCTACACCTCGATTGAACACCCGTACTAAGCTTTACGCTTAGTGGGAACATAAGCATGGACAACCACCAATGGCGACTGTCACAAGCTTATACATATGCATTTCATATATCTATACATCTTACAATAACTTTAATTACTTATCTTCTTACATGTCTATTGCATGTCAACCTTTTTCCCTTACATGTTCTATGTCTTTGGTCTATCTCTTATCTATACTTTTACTGTATTCTTGTTTCTATACTTTACATATTCCAATACTTCTCATCTTTCCGTTCTATGACTTATTGCATTCCATGTACTATTACTTATATCATTTCTTAGACTATGTATATATATCATGTCTTATTCCTCGTAGTGGCTACGCCCATGCTATACTTTCATTCTTCATTTCATACTAGATTATCGTATACTTTCACGTTATATGTTTTCATCTTCTACTTTTCATATAACGTCATCCCATTCATTCATATACTACATTTGGTACGCTCTATTCATCATATACTTTCAGGCTTTATACTTTTTGTACTTTTCAGGTCAGTTTAAAGCCAATACTTTCATCACATCTTTATTTTTCAGATACGGAATTTCTATCTCCTCTTTCATATCTCCGTAGAGTATAAGACTTATACTTACACATATTTATACTATCATGTTTCACATATTTCATGTGTTTTCTATATATACTATATTTGTCATATACCTTTCTTTATCTACTTTCCGTAGACTTTTACTTGTTCACATCCTTCGTACTATACTTTCATACACCGTACTCAGACCGTACTCTGCTCAGAACTGCCTATACTTTCATCGCATAGCGTACATGCTTCTCATATCATGTCATCATATATCATATACATTTTCAGATATACTATGTCATTTTCTTTGTATCATGTCCCCAGAATACCTTAAAAAGCGATACTGAAATAACTATATGTACCAAGGTACTATCACTGTACGAGACAATGATCTCTATCCTTATGTACCCAAGGTACTCATCACCGTATTTCCAGACAAAGGATTCTATCCGTTTATACCCTTAGCGGTATCATCACTGTACGAGACAGTGACCTATGCCATGTGCTATGTAGTGACCCTTTCTGGGCCACCGATCCAAACGGATCTATGTCATCACCCAAACGGGCCTCTCGATATCCGTCTACGATATGCCGCAAAGAATCAGATCTTCCCTATGTGCATGCCCATCTATCTCTACCGTAGTTCTAAGTAGACAATCTAACTTTATTACGTTTTCCGCATATCTCATAAGCATGAATAATTCATTGTTATCATAATTGGGCCATGCAATATATACTATCATTACTTTAATCAGATTCGCTCTCATATCCGCATTCAAATTACTGCCTCATATTTCTTATAATACATATATTCATATCTTTTCGCTATCATTTAATTTTGCCTTCGTGATCATATATGCAACCCCTATCATATATCGAATGCATCTACGCACTCTGTATTCATATATTCCTATATATATCTTTATTTCATTCATATCTCTCTTTATATCATTTATGCATCATATCCTTTATTAGCTTTATATCCCGATTTAATTTATTCATGTACTTTCTATATTTCTATCATGTATGCTTACTTATTCATATATTCATATATGTACCTATCATTCTCGTGTACTTGTACTCATTCTTATGCTTTATTACCTTACTTATCTCTATCGTTCTTATCATTTATGCATTTCTATCATGTGTTCCTTTGTAGCATGTTCCATCTTATCTATTTCTGCATGTCTATCATATATTCATATATCTTGGGCGACATATCCCTATACCTTCTATACTTGCATGACTTACTTCAGACCATCGTAATGCCCTATCTCCCCGTAGGAGTAAAGAAATGTAGACTCTTCCGTTGATACCCATAGGCATTTCTACTCCATACTCTTTACATATCAACTCTACATATATCTTCTATTTCTTGTCTATCTATATCCTTTCTTACTCATGTATTCTAATTAACTTTAACCAAGCGATTAGTACACTTGGTACAATAATTCAAATCTTTCACAAGATATAGGCACCAAATTCCATTAAATAGCATATGCATAGATTTCTGTAATCGTTTAGCTTTCCATGTAGCCTAAGAATACTCCATAATGGAGTCCTAACGAAGGAATTATGCAAGTCGCAAGCCATGAATAAAATCGCCACTTACAAGACTCCGCAAAGAGCTGAAGCAGCAGCCCACCGCCTTTGTCAATTTCGGGGATTTTAACTCATATTCGACACTGTAGCCCAGACTACTTAAATCTAAGGTGCTATGGTTCTTTCTCCAATTAGAATCAGCCAAATTTGAGCAATCGAAACTCAAGATATGACCCAGACACCCTACTTATGTTCAAAACTAGAACTTAATTGTTTAACATGGCCCCACATTGAGTGAATTTTTTGGCCACTTAGAGTCAGAATTTGATGATGCCTATTTCTGGATGTTTGGTTCTCCTTGAAGTCTAGTTTAATTAGCCACTTGAATAACTCAAATCGGATAAGAAATGAGTAAGTTATGGCTAAAATACGAACACTGGTCAAAATAGCAGGGTGTACCGCACCTCGCACTTATTACGTTCAGCTCTGTGAGGGTCGCACCGGTACAGCTCTCCGACCTGCATCACAGTTAATCAAAATTGACCAGAACTCAAACTGTACCGGTACCACTGCTCGATACCGCATTGTGTCTCGGGAATGACCAAATGCTCGCTTTCCCATTTTTCCATATTTCATATCCAAATCAACTCTATACTTATCTTACACCAAAAACCTATCATGAATTCCTCCTAAAAACAACTATAATATGGGCTATAACCCATACATAAACCAATTTATAGGTTAATTAGGGTTCGTTTCAAACCCTAACTCATTTACTTCCAATTAAACTATGAATCCATCCTCAAAGGGAGGATTCCCATACTTTTCTCAGGTCATTTAGAGCTTTACCAACCCTAATTTCAATACATCTTTAAGTCAGATGAAATCCCCAATAAAACCCTGAAGGTTTGGGGTTAGCCATTAACCATGCAATTGTATGGAAATTCATACAAGAATTCATAGTTTCATACCTTTTTTATCTTGGCTTCTTTTCTTCTTCTCTTCCTCTTCCACTTCTTCTTCTTCTCCCCTTCTCTTCTCTCCCTCTCTACGGTTCTCTCTATTTGGAGACCCAAAATATAAGATATTTTGATCCCCCCCCTAAGGCCATGTTTAGCTGTTTAACAAACCACAATAGGTCCCTTCTCTTTTATTAATCTCAATCTAACTTATACATATTATACTTTGGCATCCCATCTTTTTCTCACAATTTCCATAATTGCATATCAACTTATTGGATTTATGCTATTTATGTCCCCATGGTAAATGACCATTTCACTTTGGTCTCTAACATTTCATTTCGGTCTCTTATTTTATTTCGAAAATTCTATTTAGCTTTAATATACTTTAAACAAGTCCTAAAACTACTAGGGTATATTTCTGGGTGTTACAGTGTTACGATCTCCTTTAGAACACTGTTAAATACCTATCATGTCAAGTTGTCATTATCTCATATTCCCACTCCTACATGAAAGTGCCCATAATCAAAAGGGATCGTCTCTAACCATCATAGCTTCGAATTAATTCCTCCCAATCAGAGCTGGGGATATTACTGAATTATATCAGGTACTGCTAAAGCTACTGGCATGTCAAATTCTTCAAGAGTTATTTTAGCGGCCACAAAATGCTACAATATGACGCGATGCAAATCCGTGATAGTGCAGGAAAGTGTTCAACCAAGACGATCGCTTCATTACCGCCATAATACCTCGGATGTCTCGTTGATATAACACAAATTTCGCCCACAGTTACTCGCTTTCTAATACATACCAAGAACCATCCCCAACTATAAATATTATCGCCTTCTATAATAACAAATGTCAATGAAAACAACTGATTATTTCCGTCACATCCCATAACAATCTATAACACCCCGAATTAGACCCTAGTAGTTTTATTGCAATTTTGTAGTATAAGAAAACTAAAATTAGCATTTTTGGAAATTATATTATGGTAAATTTGCATTTGACATTAAGGACCCAAAGGTCATAACACAAGAAGATTATATGGCAGCAGAAATTAATAAAGATTTGCAAATATTTATACAGAAAGGACCAAATGGCAAAAAAATGGAAAGTTGGGCCAAAATGGTATAAGACCCAATATGGTCTTATGAGAAGGGGGGTTTTCTCATTTGTGATTAGGGAGAGCTAGGGCTTTACGGTGGAGAAAGAGAGAAAGGAAGAAGAGAAGAAGAAGAAAATCCAAGTTTGGAATTCATGTTTGGAAATTTCTTATTCATGTTTAGAACTCTTGGATTTGTTTGTATGAAACCTATGTATGGATTTGTTGGTTAGTGTCCCTAGCTAGACATTTTCTGTAATTTATCTTCTCTTCAGCATCCTTTTGCTTGCTTCTCTAGTCTGAGCTTTTCTTCATTGGTTTAGTCTCATGCATGTTTTCATTCACACTTTTTCTGCTTCTCAGCATTTCATTATCGCCTTATCATGAATATGAGATCTTAGATCGATCTCGCATTCATCGGGAAATGTATTTCTAGATCGATTTGCAAGTGATAAAAATACCGCCTACCAGTCCCAAGTTTCTCAATGTAAAGATTGACATTTGTTTGAAAACACACTGTGTTAGCTTCGAAATTCTCAAGCTTAGTAAATTTTTCTCATGCACATTCAGATCCTTTGCTTTCATCATGAATTGTGGCAGCACTTTATCTTCAAAGGCTCGAGTTACTCACGCCTTGATACTCTCCTCATGTCCTATTTTGTCAGCGTATCGATAAGTTACTATTACACACGCTTCATTGAACTCAAATGAGTATAACTAATATGAGTTTTGTCTGATGTTCAGCTCCTCTCATGTACTCCCTCAAATTATGGTGAAAAGCTCTCAGGTTCCTCAAGCCGGAGTGCAGGGTTACAAGTCAGTTAGGCTTGAAGTGGTAAACTTTCGTCTATCCATATACTTGTTTCCTCAACTCTGTAAGGCTCTTCACATACCCTCGAAGACTATTTCCTCCTTCCCTTCTCTCACCGCTCTAACTTCACAAAAAGCAGCATCCTTCTCCTTCATTGCTAATCAGCCTTATTCATAACTACATCAAGCTCGGGTCACGCCTGTATTTCATCCAAACCAATCACTCACTCTCCCTCATCTCGTCACGTCCCAAGATCTCACGGAGCCCAGGAGCTGCATCGCGGCGGTCTTCTATAACTCGCCTCGCCTCCCGCACTTCTTCTTTTAAACCTCCACAGCAGATACCACTATACTCCCTGGAGGTATAATTCATGGCATGGTAGAAAATGTCCATTCAGTCAGCCGATCTATCTCACGATGTGGCACCTCTTCACACCTTTTAAACCTCTCACATGCAGCCGTAGAGAGACTTCATCCCCCTTGTTGAACACAATGATTTCTCCTCTTCTCTCGCAGGTGAGAGCTGAGGAGAAAAACCCGCCATGAATGCCTCCCACTAGTTCTCTCCGTGCCATCTATTTAATCCCATCAAGTAAAGTGAGTCAAACCATGCGGGCTGCTGCACCGCTTCTCAATGAGAATGAGAAGAGTTGAAGCTTAAATGATTCCCGTCTACCCATCTGCTCAGTGCTTTCCATCCGGCAATCTCCCCAAGTGTTCATTCGGATCTCTCGGCGGTGGCCTATGAACTCAGTGTTGTTGCACCATCAGACCAAAGTCAACTTCACCAAAATTGTTTGCTTCCACTGTACCGCCCCCACAATTGCAGTATTCTCTCGATTGATGGCCTCTAAAATTCCTCCATTATGTTAGGCCTTTATGGTCTCTCTGCTTCTTCTTCTTCTGGAATAGTTTGCAATCTTTCTATTTGATTATCCATACTTCTATCTTCAACACTGGTAGCTTTTCTCATATTTTTCAGGGTTCTTTCAATTTCTATATCTAGAGGCAAGTAGCTTCCCGCTTCGATTTTCATGCATTTAATACCTTCCCGAAATTAGAAACACACCGAGATCAAAGAGGAGTCAAGTGGTAAATAAAAATTATATATCTATTAAGCTTTCCAAAAAGATCAAGAGCTATTTAGCTGTCATCGTTAAAACTGCTTTTGTTGATTTTCTGAATTTTTGTAAACAAAGAAAATGTCCAAATTAGCATTTCTTTTGTCGATATTGATTTTTAAATTATTTAATTCCCTACTATAATCACACAAAATCTTGATAATTAAATATAGTATGACAAATTTTAAAACACTACTCATCAAAGGATTATTATCTAATCCTCAAAGACCCTGCGCTAAAAATCCAGAGTTAAGACCATAAGTTGTGCATATTCAAATTTATGAAACCATTACTACAAGACTATAAATTAATCCTCAACAACAGCCCCAAAACTTGTTGTAAGAAACCAAATATAACTTGTATGCTCATAAGAAGAACAATTTTGTCACTAAACTCAATTAAAGTAGATTTAATTTGGTCTTAAACTCGCAAATGCACAAGTCGTGACAAGTAATGGTGTTTGACCTATAAGTCCAGATATCATCTCTATAGAGATTGAAAAGAATTTAAACTTCTTAACTACCCCCAACTACTAAGTTCTACACTATTTGAACGCTCAACTCAGAGAAAAATTAGTAACCTAATGCAACCTTTAATTAACTAGAATCCTAAGCATTTAAAATAAAGGAAAAAATTTAAATCCTAAATATAACCGGATTTCAACTGCATTATTGCCGAAGTAGACACTGGATTTCACCGCGTGAAATTATCAATCTCCTCGCACTAATCTAATTTTACTCTCCAGTTGAATCTCACTGGTTTGGGAGGCAAGGTAGTATAGTTCATTCCTTCCTCTAACCATACTTTTCATCGAGAGATTCATGTTCATTTATGAATCATGGATTTTATAATCAATTGCATTTAATTAGAATTTCTCTAGTAGATCCTGTATTTTTTCTTTTCCTGAATACTTCATACCCATTTCTTATGACTCCGCAAATTTTCGTTTCAAGATAGTACAATTGCTAGATTTCTACAAAAATGAATGATGTCTCATCCTTAAGATCTCGAGAGTTTTCCCTTTCCCTTTGATTAGATCTCAAATGAACACTTGATCACATCATTCTCTAGACCAAGGAGAATCTTTAATTGATTAAATTGATATATCACTCAACCATTCTCAAACCATGAGTAAATTGAGGATTTATTCAAGAATCTTCGTGAAATTATTAGCTTCTTCAATATTAGTCTAACATACCCCCAAGTAATAACTATGTTCTTTTGACTCCCATCTTCAGATTACCTTAGGGCCTCTCAAAATCGTGAGCGTATAATATCTTTCATGGGTATTAGCTACTAAGATTGGGAACAATTAATTTCACAACATCACCATCCAAATAAATTCAAAACCCTAAACTCAGGAAATTTTCTTCTCATTGTGCAGAAAAAACCATAACTAACATCAGATCTTTCCAGGTAGAAGTTGTGTTCTCGAAAACTGGATTACAATATACACTGAAATATTGATAAGGAAAATTCCACTCTAACTGCAATCAACTGAAGAAATGAGTTACAGCTTTTATCTGGAGTTCATTGAGTTCAAACAGTAATCGTAAATGAATTTCAGGACTTAAATTCAACTTCAAAACTTAAATAATTATTGTTTCGTGATCCAAGAATCAAATTCACATTCTACGCTAAATTTAATCTACGAAGAAAAGAAAATAAGAAAATAAAACATAATACACAAAGAGTCCCCTACTCCCTTAGTACTGTCTGTCCGACATCGACCGGACCGCCTATTTTCGCAGCTGCTTCTATTTATAGAATTTCAAGCTCAAATCCTAAAAATTGAAGCTACAGAACCCTGCACTCTGCCCAGATTTTCCATCCTCACGCGACCTGTGTCACTTGACGTAGTTTTGTGTCTCATTGGCAGTATGATTTCGTCGCTGTACCTGAATTTATCTCATGTCTTTCCGCTTTCCACAGACAACGATTTTGTTGCGCACGCCTTCTTTCTTTCAAAGATGCTGATAACTCTCGTTGCATCCAGCTTGTTAAGTATGTCGTGATAGAATTTTTTGTGCACTTAAAGATTTATGTCGCAACATCGATAATCATATCGCAACACAAACTTCAAGTGGCACTTCAAGCCTAAGAGCCATGACTCCAAGTTTCCATGTCATGACAAGATCTCTGCTCAGCAGTGTTGCAACATTGTCTCAGATATCCGTACTGTCGCGACCCGCCATAATGCGTTAAAACTCTTTCATCTGTTCTTACCTGCTCACGATACCCGCCTTGTTATGTCGCGATTAACTTCTGCATTGTGTCGAAACCTTCATCGCGACCTAGAAAAGTCCGTATGACCTCATTTCTCCCTCGTTCTCTTATTTCGTGTCATATTACAAGATCCCATACATCACAGATTTTATCTCATTCAGCAGTATGTTGCAACATTGGATTCCTTTGTTGCGACCAGGCTAGTTCAACAAGTGAGCTTCATATGCCGCGACATAAATTTTCATGTAACCGAATCTCTTTCTCATCGCTCTTCTCGTGTTAACCAAATCATGCTGGGATTTGTGTCGCACATAGTAGATTCTCGTCGCAACATAGATTCCCGCTTTGATTCTTTTCATTATATCGCAACATATAATCCATCTTTGTCTCACGTATTTCTTCATTTTCTTTACACATGATACATTTTTTGTTGCGACATAGTTAATCTCGCTAATTTTAGATCTGTGGTTAAGTAATAATGTAAAGTATTTGTTGTATACGCCTTCAACATTTGCTTAGACGTTATTTTCACATGACACTATGCTCATTACAAAGACTGTCAGAATGCTATTTTCTCCTTTCTTGCTTGGAAATCCTTTTAATTAACTTGCAAACACAAAGTTTGTAAATATTCCATAATTTGGCATTAAAATAACTCTGAAAATACTAAAAATAAGCCAGAAAAATGGATTAAAAATAGATGAGTTTAAGACTCGTCAGAAACCCTCCTAGCTCTCTCTTTGCCTATGTTTTGGGTTTGAAGTACCTTATCCCTATATGTTAGATTCAGGTTGGTTTTAGTTCCTATTTTGTGATTAGTTTGAGATGGGTTAGTTTTATTGGAAGATTTTAGGTAAAATGGCTAACCGGCCATTTCGTGTAATGCAGTGAAAGTACCCCATTCAAAAGTTGAGCACGGTGACTAAATGTTGTTTTTAGCCTAGAGGATGGTGAGTACTAAGACTAAAGATGCTTCAATTATAGGTATTTGAGTACTCCAGACCGAAAAGCTGAATACCTATACTCAAAGTGATTTGAAGTCCAGATGATGTTGATTACTACCCAAATTGCGCTATTTTACACCCTTATTAATAATTCTGCTTAGCACTTTTTGAGTAGTGCACTCACTTAATTAACCAAATTGGTGCATGTTAAGATCTCAGAATGCTACTGAACTAAATGTTATGGCAAGTTTTGTTGTTCTATAGTGCTATTTATACCATAGATGTGATTCAACTCCTGGCTACAAGAAATCATTTGAATCAAAGCAGAAAAAGGAAGAACTAGAAGAGATGCAACAAACCCTGCAATTGCAGGGTTGCAAAATTTCGCAACCCCGAAATCATTACCACTGCTCACGCCTTCTCGCCTCGCGACTTTTGACTTTTGTCACCTTTTGTCTCTTCCTAATTTGCCCCCATTGTAATAAGGTTTGTTTTGTTATTTTGCAATTTGTATCAAGATATATAAAAGCCCCTGCACAAGACATTGTAAGGAGACTTTTCACTTTGTACAAGATTTTTCAAGTGGAAGCTTCATAGCTCCCACCCTTTCTTTTTCATTTTCCTCACTTCTCTCTCATTTTCTTTCCACTTTCTCACTAGCCAAACACCCCCTGAGAATGACAACTCAGAGAATGAGTGGCTAGAAACCCTTCCTCCTTGAAGGAGAAGGTCACTGGGTAAAGGATCTAATGCAAGCTGAGGGGTTTCATGGTTTTCACGCGAGTATTTACTGTCATTACTATTCTCCCTTTTTAACTCTAGGTTTAGATCCCTTCGATGCACCTTGAATGATCCGTATTTGATAATCTTTTAGGGTTCAGTAGATGTTTATTACTAGATCCACTGAGATTCATTAGTTACCATCTATTAGTCATTGAAAGGTAAGTCAAGGAGACTTGTGTTTCAACGACCGAGAGCATTAATGGCCAATGAATGCCATTTTCAAAGATATTTAATGAGGGTTAGTTTTTATAGCTAAATGAAGATCCGGTTTTGGAGATAACTATAGGTCATCCTCCTCAACACAAGGAAATGACCCTAAGAAACCCTCATTTGCCCTAGGAACCTAACCCCAGTGACCTAACACTTCAAGGAATTCTCTTTTACATTTAAACTTATTTTATTTTCAATTTTCAACCATCACAACCCACTATTTTTATCAAACCTCAAAATCCAAATTGAATTCACCACCTGTTTCACTGTAAGTCATTTATATTTAAAACCCATCCTTGCTGATGATCCTGTAATCCACTATACTCCGCAGCAGCAACAAGCAGTGGCAATAGGAGGTATTAGGTATAAATTTTGTCGACTTAGACACTCAAACTCGACTCCAATCGATGTTAAGTACCCCAGACTGAAAGTCAGCACCGTGACTAAAGTGGTCTAGGTCCGAGAGTGTTACATCGCGATCGAAAGATGAGTACCATACTAAAGTTGTTTAAGGTCTGTGTACTAGTCCTCGAGAATCTTGTTTTGCTCCGTTTCTTCCGCTATTCCAAATGAAAAGTCAAGATAATGATACAGTCGCGGTGAAAATGCTCAGACTCGCCGTCGCGACACGGCTTAAGGCAAACATTGTTTCTTGCCCTTATTTGATAATGTAATTAAGAATGATATAAGAAACTCAGTAACACATATAATTGTATGTCTACTTAAGATCATCAATGAATGAATAGCACTCTATTCAAAGGCTTCATTCGCTAATGCTACGACACTTGCTACGTACAGCATGTTCTAATCTAACACACTTCGCCAGCGATATGACACTTTGTTATGTGGGCAAAGACATCCTGACATCGCTCGACACTGCCAGCCGCTTACGACACTTCGCTACGTGTGCACGCCTCATGATCGCTGCCACGACAAACTCTCGCCAGCGATACAACACTTTGTTACTGCAAGGCACGCCTCGACGTTGCTTTGGCACTCTACTAGTGCTACGCATACTTCGTTACGCGGCAAGCACTGCTCAAGACTATACCGTACCTTCGAGTACCTATTGTGTTGTGTTCCTCTCATTCATTGTTACAAGTCTATGCAGGAAAATACTTATATATTGTCTATCTGAATAATGAACAAGAATAATGCATAAGAAATCAATTATACCCCAGAATGTACCTACAGGTACCTCAGACAAGACTCTCTGCTCGACCTCCTATGGAGATATGAAATTTCTTATAAGAATTGTTATGTTATATGAAAACTCTGTTATAGAATTATGTTATACATAAACTCTAACATATAAGAATTATGTTATATGCGTCCTGTAATTGTAGACCACTTCAAGTGGTCATATCTGTTATCTGTTTCCCACTAAGCTATAAGCTTAGCATGGGTGCTTCATCCGTGTAGGTACTGAAAAGGACATCCGAGGCATTCCGCATCCATCAGGACCAACACAACAATAGGAGCCCACCTAATGTAGGTTTTTTATTTTTGGTTTTGTAATATAAATGTAAAGTTTTTGTAATAGTGGAATTTGTATAAATACAAGTAAAAAGGACTCAGGAATATGTACAGGATAGTTTAAACACTACTACGGTGGTGGTATTAGAATTTTTTATTTCCTTATGGTTTTAAATGGAAATGGGTCCACCAATGTCCCAAAAGCAGGTTAAAGAGTCTCAATCCCGTGAAGCACCCCCTCTCTTCGCCCAAGCAGGGGTAGGGGCATGACACAATCAATAACAGCCTTTTATACTTTCCATACAAATGTGTACCATCAATACTCAATAACGAGACGATAATGTTCGAACCCTTCAATAAATGGCTTGAATGACCAGAACACACATTGGAATATCTCAGTGTTTGGCATATTACTGTCAAATGTTTTCCAAATTACAACACATCCAGATTTGTTTGCTCTAAGGCAAAAAACAAACGTGGCAGCTCAGTATATGATTGAGAAAAGTCACTAAATAAGTGTCTAAGTGTTTTGGCGTTTCCATCAAATGCCTTTATGATATTTCATATCCCCATTTCTCCATCACACTTGCTTGAATAGCAGAGACAATGTGAATTGTGCCTTAATTATTGCCTTTATATGAGCAGTAACCAAGTTTGAGTCCAATTGATGATGGTCCCGGTTCAAGTAAGGATTGACACAAGTATGAGACCCTTTAAATATGTTGATAACAAATAAGCAAGTATCTTTCACAACCATGACACGAAGCTTCCATAAACATTGACATTCTTCAGCCTTCTTACATCCTAAAATGGGCAATTTTTTTGAGGATGCAACAACGAAAAACTCTTGGTGTGTAACACCCCAAATTATACCCTAGTAGTTTATTACATGTTTAGGGTATAATATAAGTAAAAGTTGCATTTTTTTGAAATTTAAGTACTAAGGTTAAATTGGTAATTTGTAAAATAAGGATCTAAAGGTCATAACACAAGAAGATGATATGCTATTGTAAGAATTTAGATAAGTTGATGAATAAATGAAATGAAATTGAGGGACTAAAACGCAAAGGGAAAATTTTAAACCAAAAGAGGAAAAGGCCAAACATGGCCTTATGATAAGAGCAAAATATCTCATTTGGCTTCGAGTGCCAGGTTTACGAGGAGAAGAGTAAGATCATCAAGCTTGGGTAATCCATTTTTGGTTTAAGTAAGAAATAAAGGAGAAAGGAAGATAGGGGAGATTACAAGAAGATTAAGGTTCGAATATCTTTGTGCGGAACTTTGGTATGAACTCATGTTTGGAAATACTTGTCTAAGTTGGGTTAAGAAAACGCTAACTCTTCAACACATGTGTATTTTGGTTGGTTTAAGTCAGTTTTGTAGTTTTGTTTTGAAATGGTTTGATTTGGTTAAAAGATTTTCGGTGAAAATGGTTAAAACTGATCATTTATGTTTCCAGTGTGACACCCCTACGCTAAGGCGTATGAGTGCATGCCTAAGCATAGAGCTCCGCTTAGGCGGAGGTCCCTACGCCTAGGTGAACCCGAGGCCGAGTTTTTCGAATTTTTTAATTCGCCTAGGAGTAGGAACCCACACCTAGGCGAACCTTTACACCTAGGCGTATTAGTACTACGCCTAGGCCAAGTTATAGTTCCAATTTTGTTCTTTCTTCTAAGCATTTAGAACTGCTACTTTTTTTTTGCTCGACTTCCAATGGAAGATAATTAGTATAAAATCGATTAATTGAGGATCCTAATATGAATGAAAGGGTCTGCATAAGTATAAAAGTTATATGAAAAATGCTATATACTTCGCCGCCGAGGCAAAGCAAAGCTTCACCTCAACGATCCCGTCGCTAGCGTACATTGCTTCGTCCTCATTTGCCATGTCCTAAGAACAATATAACAAGCCTGGGTGAATAGATATAATCAGGAGTAAGTTCGTTTGAGACCGGATAATGAATGAATAGGGCATGTTTGTTCAAGTAATGACACCTTGTATCAGGCACGACACCTCTCGTTACTGCACAGATACTGCTCACATGATCAAGACTCCTCGCCAGGCTACAACACTTCTATTACGCGTGCACATGTCTCGCTCAATGCAACAAAGATCTCGCATCAGGCTACTTCAAGACCTCTATTACGTGGGCGTGCACTTTATTCTAAGATATACCGTACCTTTCTGCACTATCAGGTCAGATCTCTCTCATTCATTATTACTGGTCTATACATGAAAACATTTATATGATAAGAATCTGAATAATGAACACAAATAAAGCATAAGAAATCAATTCTGTTTTGTAATGTACATACAGGTACCTTCTATATAAGATCTCTGTTCTAAACTCCTTCGGGAGATATGAAAACTCTGTTATAGAATTCTATTATACGTAAACTCTGACATATGCATTATGTTATATGTATCCTGTAATTGTGGACCACTCCAAGTGGTCATATCCTATCTCAGCTCTCTAAGCCATAAACATGTTTAGCACATGTTTTCATCTCGTAGGCAATCAAGAGACATCCGAGACATTCTACATCCTCCAAGGCCAGCACAACAATAGGAGTCCACCTGATGTAGGTTTTTTATTATGTTTTGTAATGTAAATGTAAAGTTTTTTTAATAGTGGAGTTTGTGTAAGCACAAGTAAATGGGACTGTGCTTATATGTATTGTGTGACATTTTAAACACCACTACTATGGGTAGTTTTACAAGTTATATTTTGATATATGGATTTGCTTATTGAAATGGGCTTACACATCATAGTTACAAATGAGTCATACTCCACAAGGTCCTCATCTTCACTCGCTTATAGGCATGACAGCTTTAGGTGGGTATCAGAGTCAGTTTGTGCATTTATGTTCCTATTAGGTTAAAATGCACTTCCATAGTATCAGGTCGCCTAATGCGAATCTCCTTGTTTTGTAGATTGTCTAAAATAGATCAACTCGAAGCTGTGGAGGAAACAGCTGAAAGCGTCAATCCTATGAATCTTGATCCATCTGTCTCTGGTTCGTCTAACTCAGCTGGAAGTGAACATGCTTCAACTGAAGCGTTGTTAAAATTTTCTCTGTGGACATGGCAGTGTATCTAGATCGATTCCACTCGCCCAGCCTGACATTGATTCTGTAAGAAAACATATAGTAGAGGAATTTCATGGTACAAGTTTAGAAGAGTCTGATAAAGCTGAGTTATGGCTTGAGAAATTACAAAGAGCTTTGGACGAAGTAAAATGTCCACATGAACAAATGGTCAAATGTGCGGTCTCACTACTGCAAGGTGCAGCTTATGATTGGTGGAAGTTAGTTTTAAACACGATCGACGCTTTTAACCACTCTCATGGGACTTCTCGTCCGAGAATTTCAAAGTATGTCACCAATGACTATAAGGAGACCAGGTGGAAGCAATTCCTGAATATGAAACAGGGGAATCTGATAGTGGAGGAATATGAAAAGGAGTTTAGCCACCTCTGTAAGTATGCACCAAAGATATCCTGCGGAAACTTTCGATGTGTGATGCTTGAGGATTAATCTAAAGGAATCCATAAAGAGGTACCTCACACAGGATACATTGTCGTAGTCAGAATTTTACCAAACTGCAGTTTTGCAAAGTAACAGAATCTAAAATGAAGAGTCGTGGAGAGAAATTCCGGAGTAGAAGGTCTTTAGAGGTGGTTCATCTTCCGGTAAAAGGACTAGAGAGTCTCAAGTGGACTCGATATAAGGTTCTGCTACAAGGGGTAGGAGACAAGGTCCTACTATGACATGTATCTCGCTTGTAGGTACTGAACTGGATAAGACTCAGCTGACCTGAATGCCCGCACTATCACAAAAATCATTATGGTATTTGCAGACGAGTAACCGAGGGTTGTTTCAGATGTGGAAGCACAGACCATATGATAGCAAATTGTCCGCAAGGAGCGGGGATTTCTAGAAATCCTCAAGGAAGTAGTAAAGGAGGATCAAATGTACCTCCATCGACTCGTGATAGAGGTAGAGGGCAAGGTAATTCAGGGCAGCAAGGAAGAGGTATTTCTTCAAAAACAATAAATCGCCCCACTACTACAACCCCAACCCAAGCTTATGCTATGAGAGTGAGGATCAAGATGCACCAGGGGTTATTGCGGGTAAATTCACTCTTTATAACAATGAAATGCATGCTTTAGTAGACCTAGGTTCTACACATTCTTATATATGCATTGAACAATTGAGTGCTAAATTTCCATTAGTAGAACCTTTAGCATATGACATGCTTATTACCAGTCCTCTAGGGCATAGTGTTAGAGTCAACCGAGTGTATAAGAACTAACCCCTAATGGTCCATGATAGGGAATTTTTGGTTTATCTAATTGCTTTTCCTTTTCATGATTTTGATTTGATTTTGAGCATGGATTGATTATCCAAACACGGCTATACTGACAGATAAGAAAACAAGATCGCGAAATGTTCTGACCTCGTCAAAGATAATTGTACAAGGTGGCCCGATCTAACCTGTCAAATGTGATCTCTCTATGCAAGCCCAACGCTTTCTTTAGAAAAGGTCAGGAAGCCTGCTTTCGTACTCGACCGCAGAGAGACATAAATCTAGAAGATATTCCTGATAAAAGAATTCCTCGATGTGTTTCCTGAGGAATTACCGGGTTTGCCACCCGAAAGAAAAGTAAATATGCTCATTGAAGTCAGACAAGGGATCTAATTCTATTTCTGGTGGCACCCACTATATGGCCTCAACTAAATTAAAAGAGATTCAACTACAGGAGCTGTTGGACAAGGGATTCGTCCGACCTAGTGTTTCACCCTGGGGTGCGCTTTTTTTGTTTGTCAAAAAGAAAGATGACACTCTCCGAATGTGCATTGATTATCGGCAAATAAATAAGGTAACAATAAAGAATAAATATCCGTTGCCGAGAATAGAAGATCTTTTAGATCGGGCCAAAGAAGAGTGTCTTTCTAAGATACTTTATGACGGATATTATCAACTTCGAGTGAAATATGTTGATGCCTCCAAAATAGCGTTTAGAACCCGATATGGTCATTATGAGTTTTTAGTAATGTCATTTGGGTTTACTAATGCACCGGCCGAATTCATAGACTTGATGAATAGGGTTTTCCACCCTTATTTGGACCAATTTGTAGTAGTATTCATTGATGCCATCTTGGTGTATTCTAAGGATGCATAAGAACATGAACATCATTTGAGGATAGCGTTGTAGATCCTGAGAGAGAAAAAGTTGTTTGCTGAGTTAAGTAAATGTGATTTTTGGCTTAAGGAAGTGTCATTCCTAGGTCATATTGTATCTATAGAGGGTATTAGAGTTGACCTTGCGAAAATTGAAGCGATTGTGAATTGGAAACCGCCTCGAAATGTAACAGAGGTGAGAAGTTTCTTGGGTTAGCTGGGTATTACCGACGATTTGTAAAAGGATTTTCTGTCATAGCCTCCTCACTTACTAAGTTACTCCAGAAAAGGGGTAAATTTTGAACAGTTAAATAAAATAATGGTTGAAGCACCAGTGTTAACTCAGCTTACTTCGGGAAGAGAATATGCTTTGTATAGTAATGCCTCAAAGATAGGGTTGGGATGTGTATTGATGCAAGATAGTATGGTAGTATATGCTTTCTAGACAAATGAAACCACATGAACAGAATTATCCCACACATGATCTAAAGTTGGCAGCGGTAGTGTTCGCTTTGAAAATATGGCGACATTACTTATATGGTGAAAAACGTAGAATATTTACAGATCATAAGAGCCTTAAGTATCTGTTAACTCAGAAGGAACTGAACTTTAATAAGAACGTCGGTGGTTAGAAATTGTTCACAGACCATGATTGCATAAATTGATTACCACCCTGAAAAGTTAAATTGTATATGGATGCTTTAAGTAGAAAAACAATTTATGGGTTGTCCTTGAAACACCGTGCATGGAAATTTGCATCTGATGGAGCTTTGTTAGCTCAATTGAGAGTTATGCCTGATTTGAAACATATGATGACTGATGCTCAGCAAGAAGATATCAAGTTACAAGAAAGTGTACAATTAGTTAGAAATTGAGACAAGACTGACTATTATATAAATGATGATGGCGGTTTGTATTACAAGAGAGGATTATGTGTACCGAATGTCCAACATTTGAAAAAGAAATTGATGTATGAAAGCCATAATACCGTATTCACCATGCATCCTGGAGGTAACAAGATGTACTAGGATTTGAAACAGTACTATTGGTGGCGAGGGATGAAAAAGGATATTGTAGAGTATGTATCCAAATGTCTGACTTGTCGCCAGCAAAGCTGGGGCCACTGGGTACCGTCTGGCGAGCAAATCTCATTCCAATTCCACAATGGAAGTGAGACAACATAACTATGGATTTTGTATCCGATTTTCCACTCACCCAAAGAAAACATGATTCGCTGTAATCGTAAATGCACTCACAAAGTCCTGGGCCACTTACCAAATTCAACTCCCCGACTATTCCATTGATCTAGCTGAGTCAGATGTGAACGAGATAGTTCGGTTGCATGGAATTCCACTATCAATAGTATCTGACCGCGATCCATGGTTTACGTTAAGGTTTTGGAAATAATTACAGTCAGCCATGGGTACTCGACTAAATTTTAGTACTTTCCATCCACAAACAAATGGACAATCTGAAAGAGTGATTCAAGTGTTGGAAGATATGCTTCGGGGTTGTGTGCTAGATTTTCCCCAGTTAGGATAGGCATATTTCTTATGGACTCGCTCTATAACAACAGTTATCACTGGCATCCGTATGGCTCCCTATGAAGCCTTGTATGAAGAAAATGTAGAACTCCTCGTATGTTGAATGGGACCGACGACATAAAGTAATCGGGTCCTAACTTAGTGAAAAGAATGAAGAAAAAGTTCGATCATTCGAAGAAGGTTAAAGTTACAGTTGATAGACAAAAGTCTTACGTTGCATCTAAAAGAAAGGACATAAGAGTACGAAGCTCTGGAGATAAGGTTTTTCTTTGAAAGTATTGCCATGGAGGAAGATAATTCCTATTAAAATAAAGGAAAACTAAGTCTAAGGTTTATCGGATTGTATGAGATTTAGGGAAAGAATTCCGACCAGTAGCATATCAAGCCAGTCCTCCCGCCAAAGTCGACCAAATTACATGCAATGCCCATGTGTCAATGCTTCAAAATACCGCTTTGATGAGTCACGTGATATTACCATTATAAATATACAAGGAAATTAGATTTCACTGATGAAGAGCCAAGTTATTCTTAGATCGTGAAGTAAAACAACTACGTGACAAACAAGTCTCTCCGGAAAGGTGCTTCGCAACACCACGCATGGAGGAAGCTAATCCTTGGGAAACAGACCGATACAATGAGGACAATTGAGGGCACAAAGACTCCACAACTCTTCGATTCTGCATAATTTTTTGAGGACAAAATTTTTTTAAGGGAGGGAGAGTTGCACCCTCAAATTATACCCTAGTATTTATTAAAATGCTTTAGGTATAATATAAGTAAAAGTCGTATTTATTTAAATTTAAGTACTAAGGTTAAATTGGTAATTTGTAAAATAAGGACCCAAAGGTCATAACATAAGAAGATGATATGCTATTGTAAGAATTTAGATAAGTTGATGAATAAATGAAATGAAATTGAGGACTAAAATGCAGAGAAAATTTTAAACAAAGAGGATAAGTGCCAAACACGGGGCCTTATGATAAGAGCAAATATCTCATTCTTGGTTTTAGTGCTAGTGGTTTGATTATGGAGAGTAGCAGGGAGATCATCGGGCTTTGTGCAATCCATTGTTTTGGTTCAAGTAAGAAGAAAGGAGGAAAAGGAAGCTAGGAGGAGATTACAAGAAGATTAAGGTTTGGAATATCTCTTTTTGTATGGAACTTTGGTATGGAACTCATGTTTAGAAAAACTTGCCTAAGTTGGGTTAAGAAAACCCTAACTCTTTAATACATGTGTATTTTGGTTGGTTTAAGTCAGTTTTGTAGTTTTGTTTTGAAATTGTTTGATTTTGTTAAAAGATTTTCGGTGAAATTGGCTAAAACTGGCCATTGCTTCAAACAAGGACATCCCACGCCAAAAAGAGTGCAATACCTGCAAAGGAGGCCCTATGCCTAAGCGAACCCAAGGCCAGCCGACTTAACCCGCCAGGTGTAGGAACCCACACCTAGGCGAACCTCTACGCCTAGGCATAGTACTGTTACGCCTAGGCCAAGCCATAGCCTGCATTGCTCTTTCTTCTAAGCACTTAGAATCATATTTTGCTTGACTTCCAATGGAAGATAATTAGGCATAAAATTAGATTAATTGATGATCCTAACAAGTGAATGAAAGGGTCCGTACAAGTATAAAAGTTATATGAAAAATGCTTTGTACCTCACTGCCGAGGCAAAGCGAAGCTTCACATCAACGATCCTGTCATTAGGCAGACATTGTGTCTCACCCATCATTTTCTAATGTCTTAAGAACAATATAACAAGCTCAGTAATAGATATAATTGTATGCCTGTCGAAGACTGGATAGTGAATGAATAGGGTATATCCTGCTCGCTACATGGCACTTCGCACAGGCTACAACAACACTTCTATTATATGGCGTGCATGTCTCTGCTCAAGCAGACGACACTCATGCTGCTAGGACACTTCATTACGTGCGTAGCACGTCTCTCGCTTTTAGTGCGACGATACTCCCAGACAGGCTAATGAAGACCTCCGCTACGTGGGCGTGCACGTCTGCTCGCATCAGATCGCATCTTCTGATTCCTATCAGGTCAAGGCCTCTCTCATTCATTGTTACTGGTCTATACAAGCAAACATTTATATGATAAGAATCTGAATAATGAACAAGAAGAAAGCATAAGAAATCAGTTCTGTTTTGTAATGTACATACGGGTACCTTCTGTACAAGATCTATGTTTTGAACTCCTACGGGAGATATGAAACTGGGCAGTAGAATTTTGTTATAATGTGAACTCCAAATATATGCATTATGATATGTATCCTCAGAATTCAGGACCACCCAAGTCATTACACCGCATTCAAGTTTCACTAAGCTATAAGCTAGCACGAGTGTTTCATCTATGTAAAATCGAATAGGACATCCGAGGTCACCCCATGATCCGCTGGCTAACACAATAATGGGGAGTCCACCCGATGTAGGTTTTTATTCTCTGTTGTAATGTAAATGTAAAAGTTTTGTGACAAGGGAGCCTGTGTAAGCACAAGTAAATGGGACTCAAAATGTATATGTACAGATATTTTAAACACCACTATTTATGGTAGTTTTACAAGTTATATTCTATTATTGAATTTGTTTATCGAAATGGGCTCACAAATGTCGAAAGTTCCGTAAAGGAGTCTCTGGGCCCCATGTCATACTATCTTCGCTTCAGCAGGGTAGGGCGTGACATGGTGTGCTTTAATTGAGTAAATCTTTAACCCTCTTGCAAATCAAATTTAGAATTAAAAACTCACAACTACAAATTCTCCACTCGAATAATCGGTAGTATGTTGCACCTATGGAGTCCAACCACTTGAAATAGCATTACCTAAGTTTTCAACATGTTCAAATTGATGTGTTGGTGGTAAGTGATAATGAACAGGGGATGACTCATCTGGTTCCTCAACATCTAGGTTATTCGATACATCACAAGATACTGCATGTGTAGAGACATATATCCTTTGCTCATTCTCCAAAACTTGGTTGAAAGTCTGGAAGGATGATACATGTTCATCAGCTTGAACATCTAAGTCTCCATTAGATTCATTATCAACATCTTCATCAGATTCATCATTGGGCTTCTTCATAAACGCAGTCTTCATCATCTCCATATACTCCAATATCCGGTACTGGACAGCTACTAGGCCCACAACCATAGTCAAATTCTGCAACATTATAATTTTCACGAACTAATAAATCTATATAGCCACCCACAGATTGATTAACTTGTGGCTTGACTCGAACGACCTCAATATACAATTGAATTTCTTCAATGCCACTTGTGTTAACCATGTTCAACATTCGGTACACTCTAGTGTCATCTCATATTGGAAAATGTTGGAACCTATTTCCACTTTTAGGGGATACTTACAATTGAAGACTAATTTAAATCTTTGTTTGTCAATGGTTATCCTTGAGTATATTATATCACCCAATTGTTCAAACGTGCATTCAACCGGTACATCCAAAGGCACAATAACAGCTTTCCCCACATATTTGACATATGTTTCAATCCTCAATAATTTCAATTGAAATAATAAATCACGGGAATAGAGGAAATAGACATAATTGACCTGTACAAAATAGTCCCAAATAAATTAAATAATATAAAAGGTCATTATCTTTACCATTTAAACTATATTCATGGATGCTACATTCAATCACCTTGTTTAACCAATAAATAACCCAAAAACATATTTTGGCTATATGAAAGTTCACATGGGGTAATAATTAAGTAAAAATAGATTTGGCACATGAGAACTCTAAATGAACTAATTTATATTTCTTACTCATTCATCTTTTTTGGAGAAAATGTAAACATGAATATTACATAAAATATTTTCTTTAGATTTTTAATATTTCACTGATTTTTGACATTTGAGAATAGAATGAGTTAGATCATACCAAAGTATTGTTTTTATTTAATTGTTATTGTTTCATCTAATAATTAGTGGAATATCCAAATCTGCCAAATCATAAACCACTTGTATATAATCCAAAAAGACTGAACTATATTACAGCAATTTTGTCAACCCGTGATTCCAAAATTAGTAATTACAAAAATATCAATCAAATCAATTTTTGAAAAAAATTTACCCACCATAATTCATAAAACTGTACTTGTTAACTACGAAATATGAAATTGTGCAAGCTTAAAACTAGAACAATCAATATCCAACAAAAAACAAAAAACACACCACATAAAGCCTTTAATTTATGCTCATTTTCTACTCACATAAAACATTATGATCAATATCCGTAGGGGACAAAATTATAAACATTTTAGGACAACCTAGAAATTAACAAAAAAACAATGACCTAAAACATGGCAACCAAACAGCGTCTTATGCACTCCATTATTATTATCAAGAAAATACACATTTAATCACCACATTATCAACAAAACACACCACATTATCAACAAAATATTATCACCCCAGATTAAAATGGGAACTAAAAACAAGGATTTATTACTACATTATTAACAAAACGCACCAACCAAACCACCAATCTAAGAAATTTTGAACAAATAAACAGTCATATGTCGAAGGCTTACTTGCTACGGCATCGAATAGAGTACTAGAAGAGCAATTAAGGAACAAAAATCCAAAGATTTGACAAACCCTAGTCCGTCATCGGCGCTGGTGAAGAAGAGAACAGGTGAGGAGGAGAGAAATGGGGAGGAAGAAGGCCAAATGGAAATTTTAAGCATGCTAATGCCGCTGTCATGGACAGCGGCAATTGGAATTTTAAAAATCCAATTGCCTTTATCCATGACAGCAGTATTTGACAATTTTAAAATTCCAATTGGACAGCGGCATTTGCCATGTTATAATCCCGCGTGGCCCAAACGCACTACTTTAGGCATTAGTTTGATTAAAAATTAATTTTGTAATTTTTTTTTTCAAATGAAATATTTCAATCTAAAACTCCTATAATTATTTGGTTCCCATTTTTTTTTTCCTGAAAAACATGGAGATCAAAAGAAAATAAGAACATTTTTTTAAAAATAGGAACCAAAATGATGCTTTTTGTTTTTCAAAATTTGTTTCAGAAATAAAAATCAAATGTGCTCAATATTTCTTGTTTATTGGTTAAAAAGAATTAATTTTGAATATAAAATTGTTCTTTCATTTTCTGAAGTAGATTTTTATGATTTATTTTTGGTGTAATAAAACAAACATTTTTACAAAAACCAAAATTTGATATAGAAAATAAATAAAATGATTTTTCTAAATGAGAGAGATATATATATATTTACTTACACATGCATAAAAGGAAAAAAAAAAAAGTTTTAGTGATATAAACTGAAGGTTAATTGTGAGTCACTGAGCTCGATGGTGGTAAATAGCTGAATTTTAACTTAGAGTAGAATTAGCTCATCTTACAATACCGACCGAGCTATATGACTTAACGTTCTTTAATATTTTATTAATCGAATCGACAGCCGATTAAAATAACTCAGTTTGAGTATAATTATTTATTAAATTTTTTAATTGATTCGAGTTTTATGAAGTCAAGTTCGAATAGCTTGATTATTTTTCGGGTCAGTTTCAAACACCTGAAATAAAGCTTAACCAAGTTAGAGTCAAATTCGAGCTTTTAGTTTTTTTTAGTCGAGTAAACCTCTAGTGTATCAATGATAAACGTAAGAGAGAAATTTCAGCAATTCTCTTATACCACTTGACATATATGCATTCACACACAAGCATAGTATGTTGATTTTCCATAATTAACATAGTTTCTGAGTCTATTATTTTTAAAATTATTTGAAATTCAAATAATAACTTATTAATACCTGAAACAAATTGGCGTACAAGACAAATGAAAAGACATTTTTGAGCTGAGATTTCATTTTAGAACTTTTGGAAAAAAAATAGGTTATTTTTTTTAAAAGAAAATTACATATAGGTTACGCTTGGGCTATGTAGGCATACACATCAACAATACCATAGTCATTGATTATGACATTGAAATTTTTTTTAAATTAATATCACAATCACTGACTACAGCATTGAAAATTTGTTTAAGTTAAAACCAACTATGACATGAACTTAAAAAAATTTCCAACATAACACATACACATTACTTTAAATATTAGTTTCCTTTTCAAACTATTTTGATAATACATTTTTTTTTAAATTTGTATTAGTTTGGGACAAGACTTCTGATGAGAGGAAATGGAGACGACCAGTGCAAGACTCATAATTATTAAAAGTTGATGTACTAGAAAAATGAAATTTCCGAAAGAAACATTAGCACCCTTATTCATGGAGGTTTGCAACAACTTCTCAGAGCCCCAAAACAGAGGATGTTCATCACCTGCTCTCTCCTGAAGAAAAAAGCTCTTCTTCAACTTATTCAGGTTACTATTTTCCTCTGAATGTGGAAATCTAAAAGCATGTTTGTTTATAGTTTTTAAAAACTGTTTCTGTTCTCAAAAACAAGAAAAACAGGAAAAACATGTTTGGTTTCCGGTTTGTCTTTTTTTTCTTTTTTGAAAAGCACAAAAAACACTAATTTTAAAGCAAAAAAAAGAGTTTTCGGATAACACTTTTTCAGAGTGGGGAAAGCGAAATTGTTCTTTGTGTTTTCAAAAACTGTTCTCATGAACAGTTTTCAAAACATAGGAACCAAACCGCCCTAAAACTAACCAACAGCAGGATTTAACTTAACTGTAATGGATCACACTCTACCCTGATCAGAGTATGGAAAAGCAAGGAGAAAGGGAAACTGAACTTGACCATTTCAATCACTTGTCTGGTTCTTTCCCTCCTGCGATTCGATCTTCTCAGCTGCTTCAGCTGCTGCTGATGCCGCCTTCTCCAACCCCAACTTCTGTAACTCTTTTGAGAAACCATCAACATCGGACGAACTGATTTTATAGGGACTGTGGGCAGGACCAGGGAATGAACCATTTGTTACTTCTTCCTTGTATTCTAGAAGAGCTTTATTGATCACTTCTCCTACTTGTCCAAACTGCTTGCAGAACTTTGGGGTGACCTACAAAAGAAGGCAAAGCAATCCCTTTTTCAGGTAAATATTTTTCCCAGAAGGATAGACGTCGATAATTTATGGTTTAAAAAGAAATTGCATGATTAACCTTGGCATGATGTGGGTGTTGCATCATTCCTAGTAGATCATGGTAAACTAGCACCTGCATTATATTGAAAAGAAGTGATCAGTTGACTGTAACTTTTCCAAGAAGAACAAGAAAGCAAGCTGACAAGATTTCAAGGCTTTATATTACTATCATAAGACACATCACCAAAAAAACAATAGCCTCCTAATCAAGCAAACCACTAATTTAGGAAAATATCCTCAAACCTTGATATGTAGCTCCAGAAAAATCAGAAAAAGGGGGATTTCTGTACATGTAAACAACTTCAGCAATAGATGAAGACAAAATTTGATTAACTTCTAGTTTCAGCATTTGATAATGGGAAGCTGATTTGCAAAGTCCTTCTCCGAATATATGAACAAGATAGCCTTCATGGCCTCATTCAACTGAATATCTAGATCTATCCTATTGGTTGCAAATTGAATATCAAGAAACCAGAAAAATCAAGAGTGTGTTTAACTAAAAACTAAGGAACAGTGCCAGAGTTCATTAACTTGAACTGGATTCTTCTCTTAACATCCTAAAGTTCTTTTAACTTTTGACCAGGAAGTGTGTGGCATTTGATTCTTCAGGCACTTCCTTGACATTAAAAAATTCGCTACCTTAGTAAACCAGAAGGTGATCCCATAAAAGTTGAATTAGAAGTTTTTCCTCCTAGAAATTTGGGGATTGAAAAGAAAAGGAAAGCACAGTGACTAATATAAGCTTACTCTGGATTTCACAAAAACTTACAGCATACTGCAGAGCCGACGGGTCAGTAATCAAATTAATTAAAATCACTAGTTTAATGAAGAAACCAATATTTTCAAGTTCAGGAGAAATTGATGAATCCTTGCATCCCTAAAATTTTTAATTTGGCAATGAGGAAAGGGAGACTTGTCATCCATCTTCTTTCAATGGCCAAAGGAAGACTCATCAAAACTGATCAAACTGTTTAAGAAAGAGTAACTAAGTTTTGATTCACTCTCTGCTTTTCATTGAAAATTCATAACCTAGAAAAAATTCTAAGAAAAAAATCAATAACTGGAGTAACACAATTAATCTTGTTAAATAGACCTATTTGGTTGTGATATTTTTCTTAACAACCAGAAAAAAAAACATACAGAAAATACAAGTTTTTCACTTAGTAGACACAGAGAATGATCAACCTGTCCACTGCAGAAAGGTCCAGCTCCTATGCCAATGGTGGGGATCCGAAGAGCTGATGTCGCTGCAGCAGCCACAGGTGCGGGCACACATTCAAGAACAACAGCAAAACACCCAGATTCCTGCAAAGCCATTGCAGTCTCCACAACCTGCACCAGTCAAACCAATTCGACATAGATTTTAGAGACAGACCTTGACAGTGCTTCCAATGCTTTTTCTTTGAGGCCTAAATCCCCCCGAGAGTTGAGACTAGAAATGGAAAGAGAAGGACCTTGACGGCGCTGGAAATATTTTTCCCTTGGGGCCTAAATCCCCCAAGAACACTTATGGCCTGAGGGGTAAGTCCTACATGACCTATAACAGCAATTCCAGCCTCAACAATAGCTTTTGCTGCCGTAATTCTTGAAGGCGATCCACCTTCCAATTTAATTGCATCCATTCCACCTTCCTTCAAGATCCTAACAGCTGCGTCAACTGCCTGCTCAGAATTAAAACAGTGAGATCACCCAACGACGACAACAACAACAAAATTAATTAATTACTAAATAAACCCTGCAATGCAAACATGCCAACAAAAGATAGCACAACATGTGTGAAAGAGGGTCACTTCTATTGCCTCCAACTCTCAAGACTCAAAAGCCAAATAAAACCGCAATGAGCATATACATTGGGTCGGCTGTAAACAGGCTCTCAAACGAATATTCAAATCCGAAGGGGCATTTGGATATGTCTGCAACAGAGCTAAATTCTGATTCTGGTGTTTGTTTTTGGTCATAACCAAATCAAAGATCGACAGATTTCTCAAAAAAACATAAATTCTAGTGCCCATTTTTCCCGACTAAATGATACCTGAGAATTGGGATGGTTTCCAAAAGGGGAGTTTCAGCAAACCAGAAGCAATTCAATATTTTCTGCTGCTATGAGCAATAGGAAGAAATATTAAAGCAGCTAATTTTTACCTGAATTTTCTTCGTAGATCGGATTCGAGGCTCATCCAATAATCCCCACCCAATATATTACCAAATTATAGCGAATATCCCGCTAAATAACAAAATCACCAAAAAAAAAAAAAAAAAGGAAACCCTATGAGGAACAAAAGCTTCAGTTTCATGCGCAGAATTCATCGTTACCTGATTTGAACTCGACTCATAATCGCTGAAGCGGCGGCGGCGATTGGCTTGCGGCGGCGGCGCGACCAATGGACAGCGTTCATTGAGAGAGATACGGGGGAGGTGGTGTCATGACGTGGACTACCGTGGGCGAGGTCGCAACGAGCCGAAGTATCGATGCCGGCCTTGAGTCGAGGTGGATCTCGACGGTGAATCGTGACGATGATGGGGAGCTCGCCCTCACAGCTGCCCTCGAACGGTCGGCGGCTCATCTGGTTGGGTTTTGCGGCTTCGGTCCGCCGCTATGCTTTTCCGGCATTTAACCATCCGTTTCAACGGAGTACCGAGGAGAGAATGAAGCTTGCCTACCGGAGGACAAAGACTTCTTTGAGTTCTCGCGTTAACGTTTCTCAAGTGAATTCACAGGCCGAGAGGCTGGTGAGGGTGTTGGTGAAGCGGCGGCGGGTCTTGGCTGCGCCACCTGCACAGAGTGGAACGGTGGCGGATTATAATGACCAGAATATATAATATGGAGTCGAAGGAATTGCCATTATCACATTCACGCCTTTGGTGAGAACGCCAAAGCCATCACTGCGCCAGTTTTCTCGGAAAGTTGAAACCTTTTCTCTACTCTGGATAACGAAATAAATAATATCTAAAACTTTTCAAAAAAAAAATCCATAACGTTTCCATTAATCAGAAATATCGAAGCGATAAATGGTTTCTAATAGTAATTATGGTTAAGTATAGCAAATGGTTGTTGCATTCAACTCATACATTGAGACATTTCTTTTCTTAATAGAAATTGTAACTTGGGTATGAAATATAATACGAGTTTTAGGGTTTTTTCTTGCGATTTAGTTGTTTGGTTTGCTTCTCTAATGATAGTGATTAAGTAGCCAATTGCAAATGCATCATGTTCTCTTTTTCCTTTTTATTATCAATGGTGTTTCACATATAAATCTTCTTTTTCCGAGTTTTCATTGGCTGAAAGCGACATTCTTATAGTCTTGGCACGTTTTGAGCGATTCAAAGTATCATTAGAACATAAACATGTTTGATATCAGTCTGACTTAGATGCTGTGAATTATAGTTCTTATAAAATTTTTTTTAAATGTATGGTTTTGCAATACTTAGGGGTTATCATATAAGTCTTTATCAGCTTTGAGATATTAATGAATTATTTAATATTTTTAGCGGGTTATTGTAATGTCTTGTCAGATATATTATTAATTTGAATCAATTAAATTTCTATTTCAAAAAAAGAGTACTGTTTCATTGTATTATTTTATTATTTTGTTAAAGATGTCGCATGTTTTAATTATTTGATAGACTTTATTACTATTTTTATTCTTTGAATTAACACTATTTTAACATAAATTCCTGTTATTTATTACATAAAATCCGTTGGTAGCCTGATGCTTTAATAGATTATCGGGTTTATCTTATAAATTTTATTCTTTTGAATAATCTTTGTTTGACAAAAATCAAAAAGTTTTCAGTCTTGAAAAACAAGTATTTGAAAAATTAAATCTGAATTTCGTAAGTATTGAATCATCTTATAGCTGTTGATGGGTTCAACGTTGAATCTGAGAAGATATTATATTGTTTGATGGCATAAATGCGAGATATATTAGGAAAATTATGTATTTCACATGTTACCACTAATATCATTCGTGTACTAATATCCCCAAAATAAATAGAGTTTCTAATAATATTTTATTTTCCTTTACAGATGTGTGTGTAAATAACATGTTTAAAAAATATGTAAAAAACAATATTTATTCTATGTATTATCAAAAAAGACATAAATAATAGTGTTTAAAAATACTTGAATGATATTTTAAAAATTATAAACTAGCAAGAGATAATTACGAAAATATTATAATAATATTTATAAGGGTTTTTTGACCAAATTATTTTATTATTTTTTGACCGTATATGAATTTGGTCAAATATTAAAGCAATTAAATTTGCTATCCAAAATAAATAACAATGATTGAACAAAAAGAATATCTTCACATGTGAATTCCTAATTACTAGAAAGTTAGAAATAAGATTATCAAAAAAAAAAAAAAAAAAGTTAGAAATAACAAACACTTGTATTCTTTCTAGTCAAATTAGTAAAATTATTGATTTTTTTTTAAATATTATCTTTTTATTTAATGAATTTAGGATGGTATTAAGTATAATTATCATAATCATCTCTTTTGTAGAAGCACTTTCCTTTATTTACTTGAATTGGTTTACAAAAACTATTAAACAAATTATAAAATTTAAAAACAATCCATGCAAAAATATGCTATTATCCTTTAAAATATTTGGACCCATATAAATCGAGTTGTATCGAGAAAAATCAAATCCAACATCTTTCTCATCATTGGAAAGGCTATTTTAACTTTCCAAGATCTTAACGAGTTTATAAGTGATTGTTATCTTAATAATAAAGGATGGAATGTCCTTCATAAATTAAAATGGATTAATTCGATTAATCAAAAATTTAAATTAAATTTTGATGATTCAATAATTAATGATATAAATGTGTTTGAAATAGGTTATTAGAGCCACTAATGAAATTATTAAAATGACACAAACCGACATATAGAGGATGCTTCGATAATTAAATTTTAAATAAAAAGTTTATAATTATCCAAACTTTTTAATAAATAATAAAATAAATATAAAATAAAATTATATGTTAAATGAGGCCTGGCTGGATATAAATTTAATCTCATAGTAGGGAGAGGGAATCACTGACCAAGTGAATTGACCATTTCACCCTTCCCTCCGTCATGTGTTCAAAACGAGCACTCCAATCCTTGACGAAGCCACCCCTTCTTCGCTTCATTTCTTCGACTCCTCAATCCATTCTGCTAAATCCAATCCCCAAATCCCTCTCTTTCCACTCCTCCCGGAGACTAGCCGCAGCAGTGACCGCAATGACCGGGGCCAACTCCTCCGGCGGTTGTTCGCAGTCAGACCACGTTGCCGGTGACTGGTACTCGGTGCCGGACCTCCGGCTTCGCGACCATTCCTTCACTGCCCCTCTGGACTACTCTCTCGATTGCAGTACTTGCCCTAAGATCACCATTTTCGCGCGGGAGGTTGTTTCTGGTACGGTAATCGGTTTCGTAATCATGCTTAGTTTGCCTAGTTTTCTGTTAATTGGTCTCGATTTGATGCTACTTTTGCTGCTTAGTAGCTTGGATTTCTTGTGCTAGGGTTCTGATTCCTCCATGATTTATTCATCTTCATGAAGTTTGTAGTCTCAGATTGTGATTTTCAGTCGAGTTTGTTTGGTTGCTGGGCAAGTTAGGAAAACAAAAGAAAAGAAAATTTTGAGCTGAGATTTCATTTTAGTCTGATGAGAGGAAGGAAAGAGCAGTCAAAGACTCATAAGTTTATAACTATGTGAAACTTACATGGAAAATGACTTCGCTGCATTGCTTTAGTGGCATGTGATGTGATTTAATTTTTCTTGAAGATCATGAGCATTGGTGCACACAGAATTTCATTTAGGTCTGTTTGGTTGCTGAGAGATTCTGGGATAGAAACTATTGAGTTGAGATTTTCTACTTGTTTGTTATTAGAAAATAGAGAAAAATCAAAGGCTCAACTCCCTGCAACTATGCATAAAATTGATAGGAGAGTGATTAGTCCTCCGGATTGTTCAGTGTGCAAATCTTTTTGAAAGATCAGGCATTGCTGTAGCTGCGAGTATTCTGGTAAATTGGAGAATGGAGCACCACCAATTGAATCTGGGTGTAGCATTTTCTTGTAAAATGGCAGTTCATGGCCTCTGTTTGATTAGTACATTTCTGTTTCGGATTTGATTAGTACTGTTAGTTTGTGCTTCACAGTTGACTCAATTGACTGGTTGTTTGTTAAGTAGGGCTTAGGTTTCTTATGGTATTCTCTGCCGAGCTTTTGGGCATCGGTGTGTACTGTTTTCGCTTCTCCTAATTGTTTCTAAAACAAGCTCTCCCCATTATTTATCTATAAAAAAAAAAATAGTTGGAAAAGAAGAACAACCATTGCCGTTTCTACTATACCTACAAGGGGGACCTGGTTTTGAATCACCACGACCAACAGAAGGCAGCGGGTGGATAAGCAAAGCATGTGAAGAGTATCGTCTTGTGCTGTTGGATCAGGCATGGTTTTATTCTTATTTGTTCAGGACACGTTTTTCTTGACATTTGACGAGAACTGATGTGTTTTGCTACGCGGAACTGGGTTTATCAACTCCGCGGCAGCATCATCAATGATGCAATTGGAAGTCTCGGAGGGAGTTAGCTATTCGCCAGCATTTTGAGCAGATAATATAGTGAATGATACTGAAATTTATTAAGTACGCCTTGTTCCTGATACTGTATAGACGTTTGATTTTAGAACTTGAGTAAACATTACCTATTACGAATTGGGATGTGTTTATATGCAAGCCTTCTGAAGTATACAGTTTAGGAGTTCTACATGATGAAACAGAATTTAGATTGTGACACTTCTGTTCATTTTTCCTTCATGAGAATGCTTCTCAATAGATTACGCTTTAAATTTTCTTGCTTAATTACATTGGAAGCTATGGGATTCGACTCATAAGTACAAATCTTGTATATTTTTCTTTTGTAGAGCTATGGTGGTTTCTGTGCAGTTACTTATTTGAGTTTTGCACCAAAAGGATTGAAACAAGTCCTTCTAACCGGTGGCATCCCTCAATTGATAGCTGCACTGATACTATCTATAGTGCATCTTTGCATGAACCATTAGTCAAGTGAAGAGTACTACAGGGCCTCAGGATGTTGAAGTATTTAAGTGGGATTGTTAGCCCGCTTGGCAGAGCATGAAGGAGGGTGAAAATTTGACAGTTTTATTTTTACTTCTTTGTCCCAGTTTATAAAAACAGACTAATCCTTGCAATTATTTCTCCTGCTGTAGGTGCATCTTCCATCTGGGGGCATATTAACCCCAAGGGGGCTCCAACTTCTTGGTCTTTCTGGTTTAGGCTCTAGTAGTGGTTTTGAGCGATTGCACTATATGTAAGAAACTATTTCTATATCAATTTGTTTCATAAGGACTTGATTCTTCAAGTTGATCTTGCTTATACTATCAAACCATAGGCTTGAGAGGGTCTGGGATCCTATATTAGTTGCAGGAGCACAAAAACAAATCAGTTACTACTTCTTGAATGCTGTAAGATTCTTTGCTTCTTTTGACCATAAATTTGAGGTTTTAAATCTTGTTATCAACATTGACGTCAGGTCCTATCATTTATGCAGTATGAGAGGTCTTTGGGTTTTGATACAAATCCACTCTATGCTCTTCTCCATGAGTCTATATACTGTCAGGTAGAATTCCTTTTTACCAAAAACCTTACTAGATAAATTTTCTTACATACTTTTGTTTATATAATTATGTGTGTGTGAACAAGATTTGTGGAGTCAAACTCAAAATAAGGCTTTGATGTCATCATAATTCCTAGGAGGCATTCAAATGTATTTCATATGTGCATGTGTTATATTTTTCTTGGAACTTCCTAACTTTTTGATGACTTTCAACTTAAAGGGTGCTTCCTCAGGCTGGTCTGCACAGAGAATCAGGGCTAAGGATGAGGGAAAATTTGATGCAGTGAAGGCTGCAAAAGAAGGTCGTCTTGTGCTTTTCACGGGAGAGGTATACAAAATAGTCCATTGTAATTAAAAATAATGAGGAACCATGACTCTATCCCCCCTTTCTTGTATCTTACTTTACAGGCACATAAGTTATATTTTATCTTTGGATATTGTTTTGCTAGGAGACTTTGTACATTCCGCCACTATTACATTAATTTCTTGAAACATTGATGTTAATTTCTAAATTGGACTCTTCAAAAGGTATAAAATTTTATTAGCACAAACAATATGTGTGACACAGCCTTTTATTTTCTCAAAGAAATGTTTGGTTTTCTTTATTTTATACTCTGAGCTTACTCGAGGGCATGGCCTAAGAACTGCTAGAGATTAAGTTTTTTTAAAGCATGTTTATAAATCTTATCCAAACCGATCATTAGTATTGGTGTTGTTCAATACGTTGTATATAATCATTAGTCTTGGTTTGCTTCTGCAGATGATATTTCCGTGGATGTTTGAAGAGATTCATCCCTTGAGGCCCTTCAAAGATGCTGCTAATCTGTTAGCTGCGAAGGAGGATTGGCCTCCACTATACGACATCGACTCCTTGAATAATAATAAGGTCAGTGATTCTTGGATTGAACTTCTTAAACTTCAATAATAAACAACTAATCAACAACCAATCAACTTGAAGTTCCCCAAACTTTACAATGCTTTTGGGAGCTAAGTGCTCGATGTCTTTGCCAAATGAGATCATTCTCTATTTATAATGCAACTCTTGGAAACAGTGTGTTTCATACAAATCTAAGGGTATGTTTGTTTACCATTTTTGAAAACTTTTTTTTGTTCTGAAAAACAAAGATAACAAGGAAAACACAGAGAACACGTTTGATTCCCAGTTTTTGTTCTAAAAAACACAGAAAACACTAAGGGCCTATTTGGTTTATGTTTTTGAAAACTGTTTTTGAGAACGGTTTTTGAAAACACAGAGAACACAGTTTTTTGTGTTTTCTGAAAACTGTTCTTCTCTTGATTTAGTGTTTTGTGTGTTTTTCTGAACAGTAAAACTGAGAACCAAACGTTTTCTCCCTGTCTTCTTTGTTTTCCTAGTTTTTGAGAAAACATTTTTCAAAAGCAGAAACCAATCAAGCCCTAAATCCAAAGAACAAGAACAATTTCTCTGTGTAGAATTTGGCCATCCTCTATCTATAGATGCTGAGTCTTGCTGAAAACCTTGAATATTTCCTTCTAGTCTAGATTTCTGCAGAAAAATCCTACATTTTTGCAAGTTAACTCCTTCATCTCGCATAATCCCATTTATTTAAACAAGACTTTTCAGAAAGAAAAAAATTAATAAAAACCTCTAGAATTTTCTGCATAACCAACCCCTCTATCTCTGATGGAGCATCCATGGCCCGTGGATGTCTCCAAGTGCTTCCAAGCTTCTTGCTCTGAGGGATAATTAGGCATGTTTGTTCTTGAGTCATGTCCCAAAATGATTTTTTAAGAAACAAAAATTCCCAAAATAATGCCTAAACTAGTGTCTTTTTACCACATCATCAAAACCGTAGTTGATGACTACGGTTTTAGACTTAAAGTTAAAACTGTTGTTGGTGACTACAGTTTAAAAAATTTTTAAAACCATAGTCACCGACTACGGTTTTAACATTAAGCCTAAAGTCGTAGTCACCAACTCCAATTTTGGTGATGTGGCAAGAAAATACTAGTTTGAGCATTATTTTGAAATATGAATTACTGTGATTTTTTTTTTTTTTTTTTGAAGAAAAATTAAAATTATGAGAAATGTGCCTCAACATGAGCTAATCGGACAATCAATCCTTTGTGTCTATCGGTTTATTTATTTACTTCTTTGAACTATGTCAGGTACCTGTCGCTGCTGCCGTCTATTACGAAGATATGTATGTTAACTTCAAATCGGCCATGGAAACAGCTTCTCAGATAGCAGGTATTAGATTGTGGATAACTAATGAATTCATGCATTCCGGTCTGCGTGATGGAGGTAGTCAAGTTTTCGACCAGTTGATGGGACTCTTAAGTGGAAAGAAGCCTCTATTTTGATCTCCCATTGCAATCGTGGATGTCTGAGTCAACTTGCTCGCATCTCGACTAATCACTCGGGATCTCAAGGTTAAAAACCTTCAGTGGCTCTAAAAGGGCTCGAGTAATTGACCATTGGGTAAACCCTATCCCAATGTATTCCTTTCCTTTCAATAGTACTTGATTTATTAATTACTGCCTTGTAACTTTCTATTTGAAAGGCAGAAATCATGAACACAAATAATTAAATAAATAAAAATTCTCGTATTCTAAAAATATTATTATCATTTAAAAGTAGGAGTACTAAAATATATCATGCATGAATTCCTAAGAACTATTCCCATTTTTGTTTTCTAAGCTATATTTGGTGTCTGAAAAATTACTAAAGGAAGAAAAAAACAGGACGAAAATAACAAAACATTGACCCATCTAGTTTCTTTAGTTTTAGTTCATCAAAAAAGATATTTACTTTATATAGAAATAAATTGAATGAGTTTAAAGAATATGTAAACTAGTTCATCAATTGCCAATGACCTATAGCTCAATTGGTTTAGAGCACTTCTTGTCATGGCACCGGCAAGAGTTCGACTCCCATTGTGGATATCTACTATGCTGTAATTAGTGATTAGTTATGAAATAAAATAAAAACTAGTTCATCAATTCCCTTGTTTGTTTTCCTTTGCATTTTCTCTTGGGTTATAGTATTATTATACTCCTTTCTTAAGAAAAGATAAGTACTAATAGTCTAATATTTGATTTTATTTATTAAAATTTTATAGTAAATTGATTAATTTTTATATAAAATTATTATAAAAAATAAATAAATGAGTTTAAAGTAACAGACATCAATAAATTTTCAACTTTTGAAATATTGGAAAGAAAGATACAACATTCTGTGATAGAAAACGCCATTCAATATAAGCAATATACACCAAAATATCAAATACATATTTATATAAAAGTAGAAAATGCAAATATATTGACATTGGTATTTGGTGGAGCACCACACCAGTACTGTTGTAATAGTAATTAATAATCAGCCATATATAGAAATTGGAAGAAGGGAAAATGCATGGTTATTGGTTTCTGCAAGTAGTAGTTGTCTTCTACCTTCAAAACCTAGAGAGAAACTGTATTTGCTTCAAGAGAGGACTTAGGGTTTCCATGAGCTTCTCACAGGGATGGTTGTGGATGCCTTCATATGTTGTCACCACTATGCTTGTATCCTTTGATAGCCTCTGAACCTGTTTCTTCACATTGCATGTATGGTGTGTACACCGATAATAGCTCCTTAAAACAAAAGTAAAAAAAAAAAAAGGTCAACTTATGCGTTGATATTTTTTTTTTGACATCTATTCATTTTGTAGTACTTTGTTTTTATAGGGACTAGAGCCTGGGACTTCCCGTACACCCATCCCTATTTACCATTGAAGGTCGAAACCTCAAGGCCGTTTGTAATCTTTGTTGCGTATGGTTGAACCCGAGACCTGCGTACACCCATCCTTACTGCCTTTTGAGTCGGTATAGATCAAGGCTGGAATACTATATTCTTATAGGTTGAACTTGGGTTTCTTGTCATCCCACACCCTTTAGTCGGGTCAAGATCGTTGTGTTCCCTATTTTTATTGGGACTCGAGCTGTGAAAGTTTCCCGTACACCCTGTTTACCCTTTAAGTGGGCTTTTCCAGTTGTTGTAGTACTACGTTCTTATATGGGCTTGAGCACAGACCTCCCGTACACCCATCCACTTTGCTTTTGAAGTGGGGCTTCAGATCGTTTATAATATATTTTATGGGACTGAGCTTGAAACCTCTCGTATCGCCCGAATTTCTTGCTTTGGAGTCGGTATCGGTCGTTATAATCTTGTCTGATGGACTCTGATCCAGATATTTTGGACACCCTCCCTTACCCTTGAGTCAATACTTTCAAGAACTTTGCAGAACTACCCAAGAACATATATATAGAATAAGGGAGTGTGTGTGTATGATTTGTGTTGATAAATCATGTTCATATATATCGTATTGAAGTTTAAACATTTTGATAAATAAGTCATTTTGAACACAATAAGAATGGTATAGTTGAGTTAAAAGTATAAATTTAAATACAGCTATAAGTATTAATTAAATAACATATTGTATTAGTCTTTTAATTAATTAATTAAATTATTTAATGGGTTAATTCGAATGTGTTATACAAGAAGTACTTGATTTAAAAACATTTTATTTATTAGACAGGTTATAAAGTTAACATGAATTTTGAAGTAAATATTATTACACTACATTTCAAACCCTGCGCAAAAAGCATATTGAATTTGTATCTTGCTCTCAATTATATTAAGGTTGTGTTTAGCTAAAAAAAAAAAAAATACCAAAGAAAGAAAAAAAGGGTAAGGTAAAAGGACTTTCTCATATTTGATTGTTTTATGAAAGTTTCTAAAGAAAATAAAATATAATTAATTGATTTAATCTTCTTATTCATTAAAATAATTATAATGAATATGAAGATGTAAATAAAAATAATCTATTAACTTTGAACATAATTTGAATTTTCTTTTGATCCATTAAGATGAAAGAATGGCATGGGGCATGCAGGATATATGCAAACCTTGGATAGATGCTGTTCTTGACAGATTTCTGGCCATATTTCCTCCATCGATATCCATCATCAAGAATATCATCCACACTCCTCGTCTGGAAGGCGAACCTCGGCCTGGTTGTTTTTCTACTGCTCCTCACTCCCTTCCTCCTCTCCTTCCCAATCCCCCCGCCGCCGCCGCCCCTTTCTTCTTCCTCCGCCATTACAACAGAAGAGGTGGTGGTTTCAGGTCTCGGGTAATGCTGGCCGACGCCGGCCGGGGCGGAGAGAAGGTTAGCCCAGTCGATGTCTCCGAGATTTGAGTTGCCGGTGAGTGTTACGCTTCTGCGTGGTCGGATGGTTTGGGACGTTGATGGTGGGGTATGGAGGAGGAGGAATAGGATGGCATTAATGAAGGCGTGAAAAGGAAAGAAGAGGAGGGTTGAGATGGGAGTGGGAATAGTGGTACTGGTGGGGCTTCTTCTCCATCTCCATCTCGAATATCCATGGGGCCTGGGAGAGAAGAACAACTCAGAGTCTTTAATGAATGGTTCCTTTTATAAAGATGGAAAGAAAGGTTGGTGGAAGGTGAGAGGAGGTTGGGGATTACCCAAAAGACTCAGATAGAGAGAGAGAGATGGTGTAATTAGTAGTGATCAATTGGACATGAGGGAGAGAGATAAGTCTTTTGGGGTATTCCAGTATATTGTAAACGAAGCTGAAAAGGGCCAACTACATTCAACAACTTCAGTTGAACTGCCCCTCTACGTTTTGAGAGAGAGAGAGAGAGAGAAGTAGGGGATGAAACTTGAAAGGAAACGTGCCCAACCCCCACAAGTATCGTTATCACCAATGCATGGATTCTTTCTCTACACAATTTCAGAAGCTTCTCTCTCTCTCTCTCTCTCTCTATTTCAATAGTTGAAGGTGGTGCTGTACTCTTTGATAAAGTGCTGTAACCCTCATATAATCAATAACAACCACAGGTTTTGTCCTCCTCTCATTCTCCTATCCTACCCTTTGCCTTTCTTTCAATTAACATATTCTTTAAAATAATAATAATACAGAAGTAATTTTAAAGAAACGTTCTCCTCAAACACACCATTTGTATCTTTAAAAAAAATGTGTCATATAAATGGGAGTAGAATTACATAAAATCGAATACAATTAAATTTATTATTCATCTTGCTTTTTCACATATGCTGATTCAATAAAACTTTGGTTGGTAGAAGGGGAGAGAGCATACCATACCTATACCACGAGACATGATTTCTAATAATGAAACATATTCCATATATATATATTTTTTAAAGATAGTTTATCAATACGCAATGGTCTTAATGACTTAAATAGTAAAGATGTATGAATTTATCGAAGATCCCAATTTCAAGTCCATAAGAGAACGTAATATATTACAATGTTGTGATGTAAAAGGAATAGACATGTAAAGTGAATTGAGGAAAAAAGAAAATACTATATCTAAGATATTATATTTACATTTGATTTATAAAATGAATAAAAAATCATACAAATTATAAATTATTTTTAATATTTAGAATAAAAATTATATCCCATATCAATATTTCCATTTAAACACTAAAAATATTCTAATATTTAATAAACTAAGCTATTATGTAAAAAAAATCTATATATCCTTTTTTAATTTTATTTTATGAATATTTTTAGTTTTTTTTTATTTGACCATGAATTTAATTTATAACAAAAGAATTTATTTGTAAAATGAGTATAAATAAATAAATTTACAATAGATAAAATGAGTATATCTCATATTTTAACAGGAAAATAACATATCTTATATTTGGTTGAACATTAAAAAAGGATAAATAACAAGATAACGTATCTAATTCCATCAACAATCAACATAAAAAATTAGATGTATTAACCTCTTATGTATGATTCTTATCCCGTATTTATATACTATGAACTGAGAATAGCTGAAAACATGTCCGTTATACCGGAAAACTTTTAGGTAATGCAGATAAAGAACTAATGTTTTTTCCTTCTTGGGAAACATTTCCTCGTCCTATCTAAGAGTGGATGATTCACTTTCGAAAGAGTTTGCCACGTGACATCTTGTTGGTATTTGTAAAATCAGAAGGCAGTCTTACCGGTATCTATCGAGAAAGACCACTCATGAGAATCATTGGTGGAAATATAACAAAACATCAAAACGAATATAGGGATAAATAAGGTCTTATGAATCACGTCGTTTGTTATTATGTACAGCTTGTCCCTTAGCAGACTTTTTTGAGTCAATCTTGTAATTAACGTTTAACCTAAAATTAGGCTCAGAAAATGGTAAATCGACGGGTGAAGATGATAACCGACATTAACTGTGGGTGTCAACGATAACGACCGACACATCTTCGAGACCAAACATACGCGTGTAGGATGGCGTGTCAGCGTTCTGTTTGTTTTGTATCCGTTAAGCTCACAAGCCAGGGGAAAATGTTACGAAACTCTGAGCACTGGCACAGTTAGAAGCAGTATTAAATAAAAGGTTTAAGGGTTAAGTTAGACAAATGGCCCAAATATCACGTGTGTTTGTGTACCTTATCCCAACAGGCAAATAAGCAAAATACAGGAACCATTATCCTCTCAAAAGGTCAGAGGGTCACTTGGCCTTATCTGAAAGTGCTTTCACCATGAATGAGGAATCTTATTAACATATCCCTACTGCAAGTGGGGACAAGAGGGGAAGTTAAAAAGATAACAAAAGAATTTCTTGACAAAATAAATCAAAGCGGAACCACTAGAACTGTCTTTTCAGCTGAGCAAACTGGGAATTGGATTGCACAGTCTGAGTCATCTATAGCCATAAAATCTTTCACATTGACTATTTGATGCCAGTAAATATATAAATATACCAACCACAGATACATAAAGATGGTCTAAAGAAATCAGTTGCTTGGATCTTCCAAAGGGTAATAACATCAGCTGATGATCATCTTGGCAGAAATTCAGACATATGAAAACTTACCAGTTCCATGTAGTCACCCAAACATGATCATTGCACTTCCTAATATCATACTTGTTGGTTGCAATCACTTGGGACTTAAAGAAGAATCGCTGAAAAAAGGGAAAGAATCAAATAAGGTAGCTAACAATGTCAGACACAAGTTTCACCAATATTCAACACTTTGATGAGGAGTTGGTATCTATGAAAATGCCTGTCAAAAACCAGTCATACATACATAAAGGGTCTGGTTGGAACCTGGAAAATACTAGGGAAAGAAAAAAATACTAAGGAAATGATTTTTTATATTTGATTTTACCATAGAAAATATAAAAATAAAATAAACCTAAATCAAAAATTCCTCAAATGATATGAAAGAAATAAAATGAAATGATTTGAATAAACAAATAAAATTAATTTTGATAAGTTTACACTTATTTTATTTTCCTGCAAAATTTTGCTTCCTTTGTTTTCCTCTAATTTCTTTTCTGCAAAATGCTTTTTGGAGTTGAAACAGTGCCAAAACAAATAACAATAACATATGATGTAAAAGATGTAGAAATTATAACAAAGTGTTGATTTTAAGAAATATACCTTGAAAGATGGAATGTCAGGCGCATTTTCTGTTCGTTGTATAACCATATGAGCAAAAGGAGCATTTCCAACAAAATATGTGTGGGAAAGGTCTCCAATTACCGATTCTAAAGCAGACTCTGCACACTGCAAAAATTTGAAATCCAGAAGTTACAGAAAAAAACCACTACAACAAAAATATTGAGAAGCAATCAGAAGATAATCTGCGCTTGTCTCCTCTTCAGATCCATAAACTTTCTGGAAAATACAGACAGGTTTCCCATCAGAGCTCATGTGTGAGCATATAGAGAAAATAGAAACCTTCTATCAATTAGCTCATATTTAACTTGTTCCTTGAAGAAAAAATGCAAAAAGAAAAGAAAAAAAAAGAAATTATTATATGCATAATGTTAAGACATTTTATGAAGTCCATAATAATCCCCTGTAAGAATATCAAATCATCTGAACCTTTCATATAAGAATTAAAGAGGAAATTAGACGACACCAAGAAAAAACTCTCTCACTTTTTCATTGGTGTCAAACTCTGAAGATAAATAAAATTAGAGAGAGAGAGAGAGAGAGAGAAAATAATTAGGAACAAACTCTATCCCACTGATATTCCCCTCCCTCACTCTCCCTTGATTTAATCATTGACAACCTCGATCCCAAAAAACCAACACCAAGGCTAATGTAAGTAGAAAATAATAGCTGTTACCAATTACGGATCTTAACCATTTATTATTTAAGAACAAGATCAAGGCTTCAGAATTGTTGCGTAACACCACAAAGAACAGTTAACAATGCTTAAATAAGCCTTAAATAAGATTAACATGGGTTTGAAATATGAAATGTTACTACGTACCATGAAAATTCAATTTATTACCTTATGTTGTTTTGTCAACTGATGGTTCGTGGAGCTGGTGTATAATCAATTTGGTAGTCACCTTTTCCCCTGATTACAAATGCAGGTGTTATACAAGGTAAGATGAAGATCATAAGAAATTCAATATACATCATAACCCGGTTAATAACTATGTAGTGCTTGAACAATTGCATGTGTGTGTGTGTGATAGCTCTTGCATATATGACAAAAAATTACAAATGACATTTAAATTCATTACCAGAATCATGGAAGTTTGCATTAATAGTTATTTATCTTTATAAAACAACGTTGTATCTGAATGGAAGAATTTATATGTGAAATCTGAATATTTAACAACCAGACCTGTTCTTTAATGTATATAAACTAAACAGATAATCTGCCTGCAAAAGTTGGCCTTGTACATTCTCACCTGTTTCTTTTAACTGTATATATAAATAGGCTTGAAAGAAAGCCTATGGTCTTCAGAACAAGTAATCAGGGATAATTGAGGCGTTGTTTGGACAAGCACCTCAAATATAGAAACGTACTTGAAGCTCAAATCGACTTTAAGCGTGTTTTAATATAACTCTCAACCATGGATCCATACTTTAGCTTAAGAACCTCCGCATATTTTGGAGAAGCATGAGTCAGTAGTACCTCAAAAGCATTGATAGAACCAAAATTTTATTTAATTAAAATTATCCTTAACCTTAATAATGAGGTTTTTGAAATGCTAGTCCAAAACATAAAATTCAATTGCTTACAAGGAAACGTTAAACATTACTTGAAACCAGGCTCTCATTTGTAGCAAAAGGAACACCACTTATAACATGCTGCAGAGTTGTGAAACCAGGAAAGGAATAAAGCAAGGAAGCAACCAAAAATCAAATGTCAACATTATGGGATCCATTGGGTTCGAAATCTACGATAATGAGATAATTACGACTTCGGTAAGTCGTGGCTGCGTCTCGACTATGGCGATACCAGGACCGATACTTTCAGTCAAGAATCGAACATATATCCGGAAGATCAGATGAAGGGGTTTTCGGTTGTTGTTGAAAAAGAGAGGTTATTCGCCGATAGCCGAAGGAAATTGGGACATAGAAGACTTTATTCATTATCGAGAAATGGCGGTTGGCTTTGGGTCATACTGTTGTTGTTTTTACGATTGAGAAAGGAAGTTTGTTAAATTCATAAAGATTAGATTTAGACAAAGTATCAAAGGAGAAAAACGTGGAGATGGAGAAGCTACTTGGGGCCGGTGTGAATTATGAAACAGTTTTTCTGAGTGGATTCTTAGGTGGATTTCCAGGGTTTAAAGGCAAATAAGTGTGAGAGTGCTTCTGAGAAGAGAAGCCGAAGAAGAGAAAGGAAACGTGAAAGAGAAAATATAGAGAAAGAGCTTGTGAGGGAAGGAGGGAAGGGAATACAGTTGATTGTTTTTTAACACTAAAAATAACATTTATTTTAAAAGTATTTGTTTAATGGAAAATATACCTACTCTCTGCCTCTCTCTCACACATATGATATGGGTTTATGATTTTAGAATTTAGAAAGATATTAAAGATGGAGCCAAATATAAATAAAGAATAAATTTATTTGCTTTTTTTGTATTTAACATTTGGCATGAAATAATAAATAGAAAAGATTTAAATCTATTTCAAAGTTTAAATATATTTCAATAATAGCTTTTTATCAATATAAAATTTTTAATTTTTGTATACTCTATGTACATAACGTATGAATCGATCAGGTATCTCGAATTTCAAACAACATTTTTATATTTATGATTAATAGTTCTAATCCTCATCATGGTAATGATGATAAATTAGATGATTACTAATCTAATTGTTTTTTAATTTTGATCTAAAATGTTATTCAACACAAAATTGATTATTTTTACATTCTACTAGTAAATATGTTGTTATCTTTAAATAAAATTAATTTTGTATATCATAACTAATTTTATGTGGATATTTTATAATTATTTAAAATAACTTAAATATAAATTTTATAATAATTTTTTAAACTTTGAATTCAGCAAAATTATACTTATTTTTAAAATAATTTTATAATTTTGAATATTTTAATTATCTTATTCTACGTGCGGTCGCAAGCGACCGCGATACGATCGAATCGCACGTCACCGTCACGTCACCGAATACTCGCGATGATGGCCGAATCTGAAGCAGGCAATGGATCCGACTCTGCGTTGTCGAAAAATTGCTGTTGCACCAACGCCGCCGTCGGCTTTTACCGTATTACCAGTTGAAATGGGAGGCTTCTCTCGCTAATTGTCGTCAAGGCGTACGGAAGATAGTTTTCGGCGGGCCGGAATGGATCAAGAGGGCAGAACTGTGCGCCCGTCGCGATGTGTGCAACCAGCCGGTGCCGATTCGCCGTTGACGTTTTTGCGAGTTCTGGCAAAACGGCGGTTGATCGATGTTGCCTTCGTCGTTCGGCGACCAAATCACGTTGCATCTCAGTGACCAGACCGCTGTTTGCACGGACATTCACCAACGAATCGGATAGTGGTTATTCGCCGACCAAAAACGATGATATCTTAGCATGGATGAACAAATGAAAACTCAATGTAGCAGGCACCTCTCTTGGGTTCTTTAGAGATCTCCTTCTGGATCTTTCAGCGATATTGCTGTCTCCAACGGAAGCTACACAAACCAAAAGATAAAAAACAAAAAAAGAGAGAGAAATCGCAATATCAGCTGCTGCACTCAGACATGTAAAATCAAAACAAAATTTAACTACAAAAAAGAACTAGAAGTACTTTTCTTATTTCGTAGCGCCATTAATCATACTGAACCCTACTTCTTCCCGAGAAAACGGAAGAAGCTGGGGAAGAAAAAATATCCAGGAATATCATTTTTAAGCGGTTACGATTTCCGGCAAGCCTCAAAACCCGGCTCTAAGTGGACGGAACTGTCCCATCTTCAATTAAAACCTAAGATTAGGAAAAAAATTTCTCACATTTTCAAGGGAAAACGAAAACAGAACTCACGAGAATTCCTGAAATGCGTAGACAACGGGATCGATTTTAGGAACAACAACTGGAAGCCTCTCGAAGAGCACTGAAGCGACAATCTGTTCGCCTTCGGAGGCGGATGTAGAAAGCCCTCGCGCTGGTGGGAGAGATCGAGCCAATGATGTAAGCGTTCTTCGCATTTTGAACCTGATCGAAGAGAAAGAGCAAAAGACCTTAAACCCTAAATCAGGACCCTACTCCCTACCGTGTGGGTTGAAGATTTAATTCCCCAACTAAGAAAAAGGTATAAAGAACTTTTTGAATAATAATTTTGGATTAAGGTTGAGTTACAACTTACAATAACATCAATGTTTTAAAAACCATACAGGTAGCTAGTAAGGAGAAACATAATGGGTTAGAGCTCAGATCGGTACTCTCTAAAAAGTGGGGTCCCCAGGTTAGTCTCAAATGAGTAGTGATTGGTGGCATTCAGATTCAATTGACCATGGAATTGGTAGCACACTAACTATTTAGTCTAGATTGATTTTAAAACATAGAGGATTATATTATTATTTTTTTAAATTTGGTGTCGATAAACTGGTGATGGTTAAGATTGAGTATAAAGAAAAAGGTTATGGGCTTTCCTAAATCGTTAAGGATTTGACCAAGACATGAAAATTTAGATTTCGATTTCGAATTATAGCATTATCTTCTGAAAGTTCCAAATGAATAGATATAAAATTATTATTATTATCATCGTTATTACTATTAATTTTCACAAACAATCAAATCATTTTCACTGTTCAAAATTCAACAAATTACCTTTATTTTTACATCACACTATACTATTCTGTTCCTCACCAATATCACTCGAAATCAAATCCTGGGGCCCCTTCCCTTCCACCTAAGCTATTCACCACTTAAGATAGTGCTTACTGTCACAACACATTACCTTTCAAACCTTAAAAAATTAATTCACCACTTATTAATTAAAAATATAAAACTAAAAAGTACCAAAAAAAAAAAAAAAGTGTATGAATCAAAATATGATAAAAGAATAACCTTTTCTTTATAATTTTAAGAAAGATTCCTAATTCAATGTAAAATATTTGTCCTTTAATAAATTTGGACCACCAAGCATTAAATTTTAAATGTAAGGAAAAAAGAATATTATATATATATTATAAATAATATTTGGTGGTTAGTCTTGAAAATATATTCAACATTTAATTTCAAAACATCACTTCATCAAGAATCACTGCCAAAACCCCTAGAACTGTGGTCAGTCCATAAGTGACTTAATATGAAGAGAGTTATGTCCAAACTTTGATGTAAATTGCAAAAAACAAAAACACACACTACTGAGTTATAAGCTTTTGCCATCCATAATATCCCAACAAAGCTGCTGCCAAAACCAAAACCAAAAACAAAAACTGCTACCCTTCAATACTATGATATCCACTCAGTCAAGACATCCATGGATTCCATTATGGTAAACTACCTGAAGCTTCCGCTTCCGCTTCCGCTTCCGCTTCCGCCCCGGTTGCTTCTCAGCCTCCCTTGAGCAGCTGCCTGTGAGTACATATCATTCTGATCAGTTCCGGTACCAGGAAAACGCCAGAATGGTGGTAATCTGCTCTCTAGAGTTGATGTCAAACTGGTTGGAGGTTGAAGCATGAACTGGCTAATTGCAGCAGCAGAGTCTGCCTGGCCTGTGAGGCTTCCTCTCATTATTCCAGGGCGCTGCCAGTTCTCGGCTCGGGATTCGGCCCTGAGGGAGGACCATGGTGTTCCCAGCTGCTCAGCGGCCAAGCCGGTTCTCCCCGTCAAGTCTCCCCTCCTCTGCTCCATTGCTGTTGCTCTGAGCTGCTCAGCAACCAAGGCATAGGAAAATCTTGTGCCTGTTCTAGCTTCTTGCTGGAATTGACCTGGCATTCTGGGCATTTGGATTCTCTCCTGACCGGCATGATCAGCTCCATGCCTGCGCTGGACTGGCGGCTCGGGTTGGACATGAACGGATGGATGGACGATGTTTCTTGACCTGCCCATTACTTGAGAAGCTCCTGGGTTTCCAATGCCAACCATTCCATATTCATTGCTTGGAACAGAACTCGCAAATCTAGCCTGCTGTACCTCAATGTTACCAGCACTGGGATATCGGTTTTGGAGAGACGAGACTGGCAATTCTGTCTTCCTATGAACTCCCAAGGTTTCTGAAGGAGAAGGGAAAATGGCACCAGTTAAAGTATGCGAAGGCATCAAACTAGACGGGATTCTGGAATCACCAAACTTCCTCTGCCCATTAGAACTCATAGTAGGCAGCACAATGCCAGAAGAAGAGGGCAACTGCGTGTAATCCTCAGCTCGGGCTGATGCATTTTGATCTTCCTCAACTATATAACTAACTCCTGATGGCAAATTTTTTTCTGCAGAAGAAAATCCTTGAATATTACCTGGAAGAGATTTCACAGCTTCGTTCTCATCATCATCTCCCATCGTAAGATCCACAATATGGGATGACTCGCACAGCTCGGAATTTTCTGGCTGATTGTTTCGAGTTTTATGCTCAATGCTTTCTGCAACAGGCTTCCAGGATCCATCTGGGAAGATAATTACATCAACAACATTCTCCTCCACCTCTTTCAAAACCTGAACAATGAACAATGGGTTCAAACAAAGTGGGAAACACTGATACAGAACAAGTAAATCAGAAAATACTTGCCTTAACCATTCTCTGATCAATTCTCATGTCAGGGTTACAAACAGACTGGTTACAATGAGGGCAGCGCCAGGAAGGCCTTCTCGAGTTTATTTCCATGAAGTTTCTGTAGTCAAAGCACTACAGTATGCACAGTAGAAGTCACAATGTTGCGGAAAGAATAGATGGAATTAACAATGAGGATAAAAGAAGGCACTCTTTGGATCCAAGCATGAACAATATTATTAGTCATTTGCCATAGGAAAGCACAAACATTGTTTTTATGGTGTTTTTGTGTTATTTGGACCAAATTACACTACGAATACACATGTTACATAAATTTCAAAAAAAAAAAAAATTGTGTAGAATGAAGTCAAAAAAAATTATAAGCGGTTTAGCTATCGATTCACCTAAATACCTTGTTGTTGGATATTAAATTCTCACCTGATGGTGCTTGCAGAGATGTCCCTTCACTGGAATTTTGATACGTTTGAAGCTGTTTAACAATGAAATTATAAGGATTAGAAAAAAGAGGGAAAAGAGCAAAGATCAGTGTTGATGTCCATACAAACCTGACCTTAAATTAATTTTACATTCAAAGACTCCAAAAGAGAGTCAAAGTTGGAAAAAAATATAGAGTAATTTTGAAACTGTCTGAAATCCCTAGATGGATTCCTTTTCCTCTTAATTATACTATTATTGTACACGCAGACTTAGTTAGGTCTCTGTTTCTAGGGTTAAGGGGAAGAGATTGGTTGGTATAGGCTGATCTTGCTGCTTTTTATATTAAATAATACACGTTGACTCAGAGCCAGACCCAATAAGGCTAATAAGCCACCATCGCACCAAGCAATGGCGAAAGCCAAACCTATGGTGTTAAATATTTTGATACAAACATTGCCGTTATAAATAAACATTATAACTTCCTCTTTTCCTTTAATCGCTGTTTCCAAGGATAACATCAGACCTATGTAATTACACGAAAAGAGGCCCAGTTTTTGTTTTTATTTTTATTTTTTGATGAGTAACACCTTGTTTGTCCCTTTTGGGAGTCAAACTCGAACTTTGAGCAAAAATTCTTTTTGTAAAGAAATCTTAGTCTATTTCTTAATTTTTTGGTTAGTTTTATTATCGATTATATTTTGTATTCAGTTTGTTTACTTCTTTTTCCAGTGTTGTTCTCTGATTTCAGGTACCAACTTTTATGCACAGAAGGCTCGACTCTGAGTTATTGCCGTTTGATCCTGAAATAGAGAGAATGTTGTTTAAACTCAAGAAGATGAAGGTCGATAATACAGAGATGGAAGATCAGAATATTGACAGATTCAGTGAGGGTCAATCGAACCACAATGAGATGCCTGGAATTTGGGAACCGACACTAGGTGACTGTTGGAGGCCCATGATGAATGAAGAATATTCAGGGATTCAACATCAACCCATAGATGCTAATAATTTTGAGTTGAAACCTGCATTGATCTCTATGTTTCAGCAACAGGAATTTGGGGGCAGCCCTTCTGAAGATCCCAATGGGCACTTGTCGAACTTCTTACAATTGTGTGGCACTATAAAGATAAATGGAGTGGACCACAATGTGATTAAGCTGAAGCTTTTTCCTTTTTTACTAAGGGATAAAGCAAGAAATTGGTTCCACAATCTAATGCTGGGATCAAAAGATACTTGGGGAGCTCTAGTGGAGGTATTCTTGATGAAATTTTTTCCACCTCAGTTGACTTTTCAGTTCAGAATGGCTATCACACAATTTCGACAAGGAGACCAAGAGACACTATATGTTGCATGGGATATCGATTCAAAGAATTGTTGAGGAAATGTCCATAGCATGGATATCAGCTGAGTGCTCAAGTGAAAATATTATAAATAGTCATACAACTATTGACTAGGGCACCTAATTGGGAGCAAAAGCGGGGTTCAATCACCATGAAATTGCAACTAAGAAGGCCAACCAATGTTTGATGATTGGCAGAATAATTACCAGCCTCTTCTGAGAGGGTGATGGAAAGAAAACAAGGGGGACTGCATGAGTAGACAAAATGTATAGTCTTTAGGCCAAGTTTGAAACAATTGGCAGATTAAATCAACAAGCTCCAAAAGAGTCAACTATTGGGGAAATAACATATGCAAGCACAAAGATTACTCTTATATGTTATTGCTTCAGATGAGGATCACAAACTATGTGAATAATAGAAGTAACACATTCCGACCCAACAACAACCTACCATCGCATTATCATCCAGGCTTAAGGAATCATTTTTTTTTTATTAGTAAAAAGCAGAATATATATTAAAACGGAGCAATAAAGTTCCTGAAATGAGTACACAAGATGAGTACAAAAGGGAGAACACCACACTCTCATCCACATACCCTAACCAGTTAAAAATCTACCAAAGAACCTAAGTTATCAAGACTATACAATCTTAGCCTGTGACCATGGGCAGAATTAGTGTAAGAGATTTCATCCCGAAAGTAGAGAGGGATTCTATTTCAAAGCTACCTGTTTCATTCACATCATCTAAAAATAAACAAAGAGGGCCACTATCTAAAACTTTTTCATGCCGATCATGCATGATTGCCAAAGAAGGAGGCTGATGGTCCATATGGGAACATGTTATAATCCATACCACAAAAAAGGTTCCACAAACATCTTAGCCTAACAATGAACAGCAATCAATGTTCCTCAAGATAAAAAACACCATGGTAGATTTTCTTTTATCAACACAAAGACCTTTGCCCAGACGCTTCCAGCAAAGAAACCCCAGGAACCACCGGCTCCAATGAATGGTCAAGGGAATCAGAGGAGAGAATGCATTAGAAAATGGAATGTCGAAATGCGTAAGGAGAGAATGGTTAAATTAGGTACATAAGTCGGCTTCTTGAAACCATCAGGCCTGGTCTCCTTTAAAATTAGGCAATCCTCTTGAAAGGGCCTAATCTTCTTATTTTGAAGGACAAGAAGGAACCTTTCCACCTCCTCCATTTCCCAATCGTTAAAAGGTCTTTTGAATACAGGGGACTAACCCCCTCGGCCTTGAGGGGTCCGAGAGCCTGCGCTCTGTTGCATCTTTGAATACCAAATTGAGCAGTGGGAAGGCATTACCTGGCGTGATCCCACTTTGAGGATCATCGAGCCGAAGTTCTCATCCAGGCTTAAGGAATCATGAGAACTTCTCTTATAGCAATCAAGCCATAGTTCCTCATGAGCCCCACCAATTAAGCAATACCATGGCACCTCCAGGTTTTCAGAACCAAGGAGCTTCAAGCTCCAATTATCAAGGCAATACAGGGTAGTCGGGGATTCAATGAGCTTTTGCTAGTGATAAATGATATGAAGAAGTTGACCAACAATAGAATCACTCAGCTGGAAAATGGTCAAGCTGTAATGGGAAATGTAATGAAGAGCATGGAAGGTATTCAAAATACCATGGGAACTTACATGAAAAATCTGAAGCACAACCAGGCCAATATTGGCACATGCATTAAGAATATGGAGACGAATCAAGTCGGGTTGGGAGCATCTTTGAAAAATCTAGAAACTCAAATGGGACAATTGGCTCAATCTTTGAGAGAGAATCCGCCAAAATCCTTTCCGAGTGACACAAAGAAAAATCCGAAGCAATGTATGGTCGTAACCCTGAGAAGTGGGAAAGAGCTAGATGAGCCCAAGAAGAATGAGAAAACTGAAAAGCAAGTGGAGCACAAAAATCTAGAAGTTGAAGAAAAGATGAAGAAGAGTGAGAGAAGAACAAAGGGAGTTGAAATTTGAACAACAAGGGAAAGGAACAAAATGCGGTAAGAGTTGTCCCAGGAAGAATGACCTTTCTCGATAACCCTCCCGTACACTCCACCCTTACCTTTTCCCCAAAGGTTTCGAAAAACCAAGTCGGATGAACAGTTTGCTCAATTTCTAAACATGTTTAAGAAACTTGAGATCAACATCCCATTTGCCGATGCGTTGGCTCAAATGCCTAACTATATAAAATTCATGAAGGAGATAATGAGCAACAAGAAAAAGTTAGAGGCATATGGAATGATAACTTTGGCGAAGAATTATCGTATAATCATTCGTGAAACTCGGAAAACTCAGATCTAGGTAGTTTTACTATCCACTTGCATCGTGGGGAGCACACATTGACAAGGCACTATGTGATCTTGAAATGACATAGGGTGATGCCATTTTCGGTGGCTAAAAGTTGAATTTGGGGAGATTACACTCTGACTTTATCACTTCAAATGGTGATAGATCTTGACCTTCCGAGATAGCATTATCGAGGATGTTTTAGTGAAGGTTGATAAATTCATCTTCCTGTGGATTTTGTGGTTTTAGATATGGATGAAGATAGAATTGGCACGATAATCTTGGGAAGACCGTTTCTGCATGCAGGCAGAAGCACTCATTGATGTGAAGAATGGGAATTAACGCGGAAATGGTGAAGACCAAGTGAAGTTTAATTTGTATAAAAGCATGGAATTCCCAAGTACTGAAAATGCAAGTTGCATGAGGATTGACGCTTTGATTCCTTCGCAAGAGGATGTGTTGTATGATTTTGCCAAAAGCGGTCCACTTGAGCAATGCTTGACAAAATCACTTACCACAGAAGATCTATCATCCACACCGGAATTGAACGAAACAATACTTGCTCTTCAAGAAAATGAAGAAGAATCAGTTTTAGAAGAAGAGAAAGACTCCGGTGGTGTAGTCTTTGAAGGAAATTACCAAGGGCTTCAATCTGCATTTTGGGATGCGATGACCTGGCTTGATAATTATATCTACAAAGCTGGACAATGACAGGGACGTTAAATTGTTAGGTGTGCTTAAATGGAATTCGGAGGCATTTGCGTGGTTTATAGAAGACATCAAGGGAATCAGTCCCTCCATATGCATGCACAAAATTTTGATGGAAGAAGATCATGCTCCATCCATTGAGCATCAAAGGCGGTTAAACCCCGCAATGAAGGAAGTCGTGAAAAAGGAAGTTCTAAAATGACTTGAGGTTGGATTCATATATGTTATTTATGATAGCCCTTGGGTGAGTCTCGTTCAGTGTGTGTCGAAAAGGGGAGGGATGATTATGGATCAGAATGAGAAAAACACGCTTCTTTCCACTCGTACTGTTACAGGATGGAGAGTATGCATTAACTATAGAAAGCTCAACAACACAACTCGGAAGGATCATTATCCTCTCCCTTTCCTGGATCAGATGCTAGATCGACTTACGGGACACTCTCACTATTGCTTCCTAGATGACTATTCAAGATACAACCAGATTATGGTGAGCCCCGAAGACCAAGAGAAGACAACCTTCACATGTCCATATGGGACATTCGCTTTCAAAAGAATGTCATTTGAGCTTTGCAATGCACCAGCCACCTTTCATAGATGCATGACCGCCATTTTTTTAGATTTGATAGAAAACATCATAGAAGTCTTCATGGATGATTTTTCCGTGTATGGATGCTCATTTGATAATTGCTAACTTGATCTTGAAGTGGTTTACGCAAAGATCACGAAAAAAATCTGGTTTGAACTAGGAGAAATTAATCAATTTCATGGTCGCGAAGGCATCGTGCTTGGACCTTGTCTCTGCGAAAGGGTTGGAAGTAGATAAAGCAAAGATATGATCAAGCCCTTACCACACCTACGGTCTGAGGTGTTCGCAGTTTCTTTGGGCATGTAGGTTTCTATTGAAGATTTATCAAAGATTTCTCAAAAATCGCAAAACCACTATGTAAATTGTTGGAAAAAGATGCGATATTCAGCTTTGATGAAGCCTATAGGACAACATTTGAGGAGATAATAAAAACTTATCGAAGCACCCATTGTCGTTGCACCAAATTGGGGTGAACCTTTTGAGATAATGCGGCGCGGTGATTATCGATTGGGGTACATTTTGTGACAAAGGCGAGAGAACAACTTCAAACCCATATATTATGCAAGTAAAAGGCTGAACGAGGCTCAAGAGAATTACACAACTACAAAGAAAGAGATGCTAGCAGTAGTGTATTTTTGTGACAAGTTGAGACCGTACATACTTGGCTCCAAGGTGACTCTCTACAAGGACCATGCGGCAATCCAAAATCTTATGATGAAAAAGGAGGCCAAACCGAGAATAATTTGTTGGGTTTTATTGCTTCAAGAGTTCAATATGGAAATTAAAGACAAGAGAGGCGATAAAAATGTGGTAGCAGACCACCTATCTCGTTTGGAATCAGATAAGTTAATTGGAGACAACACAAAGATTGAGGAATCGTTCTTGGATGAGCAATTGCTAGCGATGGAAGCTCATTTGCCATGGTATACAGATTTTGTCAACTATTTGGCATGCAATGTGTTACCCTACAGACTTGGATTCTCCAACGAGGAAGAATAAATTCTTACATGATGTCCAAGTTATCAATGGGACGACCCATTACTCTTTAAAAGATGTCTAGACCAAGTAATGAGAAGATGTGTACCTGTGAGAAAATTGTTTGGAAATCCTATCGAAGTGCCACTCTTCCCTGTATAAGGACACTGGAAGCGAAAAACGGCTTCGAAGAAAGTGCTTTAGTCTAGATTTTTCTAGTCTAACTTGTTCAAGGACTCTCATCAACACGTTCAAAACTGTGATAGATGTCAGAGAGTGGGTAATATTTCTAGAAGAAATGAAATGCCCCTAAACAACATTCAAGAAGTAGAAATTTTCGATGTATGGGGCATTGATTTCATGGGACCGTTTCCTCCTTCATTTGGGAAATTGTATATCCTTCTTGCTATCGACTATATGTCAAAATGGGTGGAGGCAATTGCCACAGAGAAAATGATGCTAAAACAGTGGCGCAATTCATTCACAGAAATATCCTCACCCGATTTGGTGCTCCCTGGTGTATTCTCAGTGATGAAGGGAGCCATTTCTGTAGTAGAGTCTTTGGCTCTTTGTTGGAGAAGTATAGTGTGCGACAGCATGCAAGAGTCTCATATCTACAATCGATAAATGACGAAATTTCAAATTGAGAAATCAAAGCAATATTATAAAGAATGGTAAGTTCATCTAGGAAGGATTGGTCGAAGAAGTTGGACAATGCTCTATGGGCATATAGGACCTTGAAACTCGATTGGCATGTCCCTTTTAGTTGTCTTTGGCTTGGAGTGCCATGTACCTTTAGAGTTAGAACAGGAGGCGTGTAGACGTAAAGACTCATTCCAAACTCAAAGAAGCTGGTGAGAAAAGGCTCCTTCAATTGAATGAACTTGAGGAAATGCGCAATGATTCATATGAGAATGCAAAGATCTACAAGGAGAAGACTAAAGGATGGCATGACAAGCACTTGTTGAGGAAAGAGTTCAAGGTGGGTGACAAAGTCTTGATTTCGACTCGAACTAAAGCTATTCTCGAGCGAGTTTGGGTCGAGATGATCGGACGAGTCCACGATCCACGCCGATAACCTCATATGGTGCGATAAGTACCGAAAGCGAGAAAATGGTCGAAGTTGAAATCGTGGCGAGGTTGAAGACGCATTATTTGGATGAGCAAATTGCTAATGAAATTGTGAACTACGTTGATGTATAATCTTCGATGCAGTGGGCAACACCCGGCGGTCGCGACACGGCAAGTCATTATCAACTAAAATATGGCACTTCTTGGGAGGCTGACCCCGAGTTTTGTAAGAACAAGTTTTCTTTATTATTTTCTTATTTTGTTTCATTTCTTTCTAGTTTAATTTGATTATATTTTTGGGGATTCTTGGTTTGTTTTGTTTGATTCAGTGTCGGAGTGTTTGGGTTCGACGAAGGTGGTAGGGGCCGTCTGTTGAAATATAGAACTTTTGGGAATTGAGGCAGAAATTTATGAAAACCATGACATTTTTCAAAAAGGAGCCATAAATTCAATTTGATGTTTAAAAACTTAAATGAAGTTTTTGGGGGCAAAAGCCAAGTGTGAAAGACCTAGCAAGCAGGGCAATCTTCAAGTGAACCCACTCTCGAGTTCGTCGAGGCAAAGACTGCTTCACCAAGGCGAGCCCCTGGTCAACATTGAGAAGCCCTCAGAGTTAGCGCCGCGAGGCGAGGAAGGCCTTCTTGGGAAAGGAACCGCAGGTCCCACTAAACAAGCCCTTAGGTTCACCAAGGCGAAGAGCCCTTCGCCAAGGCGAACCTAAAGCCCCATTTGGCATGCCCTCAAGTTCACCAAGGCGAACCCCTCGCGTCTTTTCACATTCAATCCCCTTCGCCAAGGCGAAGAGGCCTGATGTTGGGGTGCTTTTTAAGCCAACGAACATCATTTTTGTTCATTTCAATTTTTCTCGGCTTTTCCTCTCCAAGAACTCGTCCTTTTCAAGTTAGATTTTCTCCATCCCTCTTCCTCCATGGCTTCGAAGAAAACCGTTCCAGAGAAGAGGAAGAGGAAAGGCTCGAGCTCCCATGCACCTCCTCCTCCTCCCGATAATCCCGAGAAGTTTATCACCCTGGAGGCGAAGAAGTTATACCATGAGTCCCTCTACAACCGGACAGTCGTCGCAAAGCATGGTATCCCGAACTCGAACGTCTACTTCGGCTTCATGATCCAGGAGAGGGGCTAGACTATATTTTGTGCACATCCCCAACTCGGGATAGCCCCGGTTGTCAGGGAGTTTCACTCCAACCTACGGTTTCGAGTTGGCACCACAGTTTATGTCCGAGGCAAGTGGGTGGATTTTGGTGCCACGGCGATTAACCGGGTGTACAACCTGGTGAACAACAATAGCAAAGCCTACAGGGCTCTATTTCAAGACATGGATTATAAGATGATCATGAGGTTCCTCACAAGGGGCCAGGGTGTATGGAAACGCCATCCCTCTACTTCCAAGGTCACTACATTTCAGATGAAAGCCCTAAAGTCGGTCCCGAAGGTTTGGTACAACTTCATCTGCGCTACCCTGAAGCCAAGCCTTCATCTCTCCATTGTCACATGGGACAAAACGATCTTGCTCTATGCAATCGTATAAGGCAACAAATTCGATGTCGGCAATGTTATTGAGAGGAGGATAATAAAGTCCACTCAGGGGCGATGTACCGGAGCCCTCATACACCCCTCTTGCGATTACCAGATTATCTTAGGCTTCGCAAATGTCCCCATCGTGAATAAGAGGAGAGATCCACCCTGAAGAGCTTAGTGCCACTCCAGAAGATTAAACATGGAGATCACGGATGACATGGAAATCGAAGGCCTTGTTAGAAGAGCAATCAAAGAAGAGCTCGGAGGCGACACCCGGTACGTGGGAGGCAGGACCCGATAGCGGTCTGCATGCGGTTCGCGGGATGAAATTTGGCCCGGCGATAACAATGCGGTCGATCGTCTTGGCCAAACCACGATCTATATTGTCGGTATGATGCGGTTCACACCAAGAATTACGCATCACTCCATCTCTGATACCCTGCATGACTGATCTCAGTCACGACTTCTTGCATGGCCTCGTACTTTTAGATGGATCAGAGCCGGTGCCTAATTTCTGATGATGACGAGCACCCGACATTTTGAGGGGAGTTTCTGTTCCCCCCTACATTTTATTTTGCACTGAGGACAATCTTTGGTTTTTAGTTTGGGGTGCTTTCCCAATACTTTTTAGTGTTTTCAATTTATATGCGTTTATCGGTGCACCCGGATGCACATGGAACATTTCATTTATTTTGGTTAGTTTGCTTTACTTTTATACTGTTTCTGGATATTTTGGGATATTTTGGGATATTTTGGATATTTTGGATATTTTGAATATTTTTGTTATTCTATTTTAGTATGCTTGATCGGTTTTATACATTTTTTATCCATTGTTAGTCATAGTAGCTCTTATATGCATTTTTTTGAGTAAATCATCTTAAATACCACAGTGCACAACAATTTTGAAACAATTTTTTGTAAATATCCAAAATGGTTTATTTCGTTGTTTGTGGTTCGTTGTTGAAATACCTGAAATACCTATGATGATATCAAATTGTGTTATTCTTTACATATGAATAATGTGAGAGACAGTTGAGCTAAAAGTCAAATAGGATGACCATATACTTGTACACTTAGCTATAGGTTTGAACCAAATCCAAGCCTGAGTCATATACCCTTGTTATCCAATTATGCTTGGTTTAGAGAAAAATTAGAGGGAAATCATAATGTCTAAGATTTCACAAGACTTTAGAACTTGCCCAAGTATCATTTGAGGCAAAATCCTAGGCAGCACATCTTTTCGGAAATGATATAGATCATCCTTGGAATTGGTTGAGCCTTTTTAGCCTACTGATGAGTCAAAAACTCATTGATTTTTAATCCATTTTTATGATTGGTGTTGCAATGTAATTACTTATTTTTATGCAGAAATATGGAGATTTTACCAAATTTGTATTTTGCAGATTTATATAAAAGAAGCTACAATTCCAGCAAAAATCCAGAAGAAAATGAGATCGATGGTCAAACAGTGAGGTCGCGACATACAGTTGAGGTCGCAACAAGGAATTCATCAATTCAACAATTTTTAAGTCACGGCACGGTGATAATGTTGGAGCAATTACGTAAGACCGAGAGGCTTGAGTGTGTCCACGACATCCGCATGAGCAATCGCGAGGAGAAAAAATTTAAGGCTGCCTGAAGCGATGTCTGACGGAGAATCGGTCAGCTGACAGAAAGAAGACAACTCAGGTCGCAACAGATAATTAAGGTCGCGACAAGGAATGGATGGCTGAACCAGCTGACAAGGTCTCTAATCAGAAAAATTGATGTAGTGACAAAAATATAAGTTGAAGACACCGGTGAGGTTGCGACATGGATTTCATGTCGCGACATTAAAATGAGCTAAACAGTTAAAACATGTTGTAGTGAGTTTGGTAAGCTATGACCGAGAACAAGGTAAGAAGGGCCACCACTCAGTCGCGACACACTTTCTAGGTCGCGACCAGAAAAGGAAGTTGAATTGAATAGAAACTGTCGTGACTAAAAATTGAGGTTGTGACAAGATTGGAAGAAAGAATGGTCGCGACATGCTTTTGAGGTCACGACAGGAAATGTAGTAAGAAAAGAAACGACCTTGTCGCAACCTAATTTTCATGTCACGACAAGAAAATAAACAGATCAGCAATTGGAGTCGCAACTTGCATGAGGACAGAAAACAAGATATGATGTCGCAAAATGAAATTGTGGTCGCGACATAAAATTTAGTAGAAGGAAAGATAGTCAAGTCGCAACATGAAATTGTGGTCATGACACAAACACTTAGAGACCAGGAAAAGTTGTCGCAACGAGAATCAAAGTGCCTAGCAACAAAGACAGTTTTGTGACAAAGAAACTGGTCGCGACACATAATGCAACAAAGGAAGAAAAGTCCATGTCGCGACACAAAATTGTGATCGCGACACAGCCCCAGAAGCAAAATGTGGTGCAACAAAAGTCATCACTCGCGGCGCGACTAGGCGTGGTCCACGACAAATGATTCCGGTCGGCGCAACATGATGATTCTCGGGAAACATGATAAGTAAAGCGGACAACAAGATTTCAAGTCGCGGCGACCCGACTAAAGAGAAAGCTACTTGAAAAGAATTTATCGCGGCGGAAGACATCGGTGTGACGGAAGACATCGGTCGCGACTAAATATTACAAAAACAAATGAAAGAATGTTGCGACAAGCTCGGAGGACACGACGGACCAATGAGTCGCGGCGGCGTAGCCCGGTGAAGTTGCGACACGAACGGCCAATTTGGGCCCGTTAAATTTGGGGAAATCCACCTGGAGCCTTGGAATCAAGCCCAATGGCTAGAAAAGTATAAATAGGCGTTTCTGCATCAGTAAAAGGAGGTTCTTCCGGAACCCAGATTTTGGGGGGATTGAAGAAGACTCAGTTGTATAATTTTAGAGTAGATTTTTCTTTTCTTTTCTTTTCTTGACTTTTCTTTTCCTTTTCTTTTCTGGATCTGAACCAGTAACCTGTTAAGAATGTTGAAGCTAGATTTAATTTTTCACCTTCTTCTCATTCTTGCTGAAATTAATGGAATCCAGACCAATTCTGGAATTCGTTTCTTATCAGATTAATTACAACTATTGCTAGTGTATTTGATCAATACTCCATTGTCGTTGTGATGCAGTTTCGATGAGCACAGCTTCCACTAATTTGGAATTGTCGTTAGTTACAGTTTTTTCTGCATATATTAGAGAGAAGTACTTGAAATTGGGGATTTATTTAATTGATTGTTCTCAATAGTAGTATCCCAGTATCCTACTCCAGGGAGGCTACATTCCATGCTCACGATTTCAAGGGAGGCCTCGAGTGAGCACAGATGGGAGATTCACGAGCTTTAGACAATTTGTGGGTATGCTAGACTACCATTGAAGAACTACTGAGCTCTGAGAGTTCACTTAGATAAATTTTCATTTCACTCACAGTTGAAGTTGAAGGGGATTATTTATCAATTTAAATCATCAGAGATTTCACCTTAATCTGATGGAAAGATCTTGATCCTATGTTAGTTGAGATCTAATCAGGGAAAGAAAAAAATCCATCATATCTAAAGGATGAGTCATCAACCATTTTGTAGAAGTTTTGCAATAACTTGAGACTTGGGATCACAGAAATATCTTGATCTTAAGAAATGGAGTATGAGTGATGAAAAAGAAAAATACTTCGAGATCTTATAAAGAGGGTTCTAAATACAAGTAATGATGGAGATCTTGTCTTTGAAAGAAGCCAGAGCACAATTGTAGTGAAATGTAGAAATCAAAGAGCTACATTACTAGGCATCTTTGACGAATTCGAGATCGAAATCATGATTGAGAGAATCGATAGGTTATAATCTCACGAGAAATTATTTGTTTCACATGGAGTTTAGATCGGTGTCCATTTCTAGCAGAGAACTAATTCAATCCAGTTTAATTTATTAGGTTCAATTCAAATCTTCTTTTAATTAGATCAATATAATATAAGTATTATCTTATCTTTAATTCTAGTTTTCAAACATTTACATGGAGGTGCAAATAGTGTGGATCTTGAGTAGTTAGGGTAATTGATTTTTAAATTCTTGTCAATCTACGAGGAATGATATACGGACTTACATCGAATTTTCTGACTTATATGACTTGTGCACTTACAGTAATACTAGACTAAATCAATTTATAATTTGAGAACATAAACTACTTTCTACTTTTCAAACAATTAGCTCGATTTTGGTCCACTATAGCGGGCTGTAAGACTGCATCGGAGCGTTAAAATTGGAGTGGTTTAGTCATCGTAAACAAGCGAACACCTACGAGTCTTGTATTAACCCATAGTCACCCGGTTTGGTAGTATGACCATGTTCTATCTTGAAAACCAGAGCGAACACCCGTATCCCGTTATTTTACCCGCCGATCAATAACCCATATTTTACTCCTTTAACATGTCGCCACAAAGCGCAAATCAAGAGACATGCACTGGGGGAAGTTGGGCAGCGCTGATAAATACAAAATGTCAAGGAAGGTGTCGGTGTGAGCAAGAAGAAAAGAATCAGGCGCAGGCAAATTTAACCTGTAGCCTTCCTACCTCGAAAGCCAGTAAGTCCCGTAAGGTGCTTTAACACCTAATACCCTGCGCCAATCGTCCGGAGCATGACCAACTCATGCGGGTAGGTGTAAAGCTTAAAGAGGTTGAATAATGCACTACCTATACTCGATGTTCAAAAGCAAAAGTCTCGTAATCTGAAGAAGATAAACAAACAAGCTCGTGTGAAACGGGTATGAAGAGTACACCGCTGAGTGAATGACTCCAATCAAGACATGGTCAAATTCGAGGATGAAGTATAAGAATAGAAAAAGGAAGCAAGATTGGAGTGTTTTTAAAAACCCAACCTAAATGACCTATTTAACTACCCTCTCACCCTAGCCACATATTACAAGCTTGAAAAGACCTATTTGATCTCAAGAGCATGTAATGCCTACATTAGTGGAGAATGGGATGCGAAGCAAGCTTATGAAGTCTCGATCACTCTTGATCTATGGAAACTCTTTATGAGTGAGAGATCTTTCACCTCACGATTCCCCACTCCTTACTTAGACTGCATTTCATCAATGAGGATGAGATCGCATTACCACTCATGTTAACCTCGATTCAGTAACTAGCTTCAGCACACCGTTTACTTTGAAGAACGCTGCCTTGAAACATTATTCATGTGTTCAAATGCATAATTCCTAAGGCAAAATAATGCAAAGTGTGTACCTCCACGGACTCATGTTTTCTTTCTAATAAATTGGAAAATACGTTTTTGTCTTTGCTTAAGGACAAGCAAAATGTTAAGTTTTGGGGTATTTGATAGGGGTGAATCATATTAGCATTTATAGCATGCTTCTTGTGTGTTTATGTAACCTAAATGCTAGATTCACCCCCTTATTCTCAAGTATTACACTAATCCCTCATCCGTGTGATTTTTGTAGGTCTTGAAAGTAAAGCAAGCAAAGAAGATGGCAAAAAGAACAAAAAGCAAGACCTCGTTTAGAAGCACCAAGCCACCCGAGTATGGCAGCCGCCATGGCTTAAGAAAAGCTCGCCAAGGCGGTCAAGAATGTAAGAGTCCAATCTCGAGTTCGTCGAGGCAAAGCAAAACCTTTGCTGAGGCGAAGGAGGAATCACAACAAGGCAAGGGCCTTGGGTTCGTTGAGGCGAAGAAGACCCTCGCCAAGGCGAAGGATGTTGGGTTTGTAATATTTGATTTGTAATCAACCCCATTTTGGTCATTTTTCCAATGCTATAAATACTTGATTTGTAATATTTTCTAGAGGAGACAATCTTGGAGAAGGGGGCTTAGAGCTTACACATATCCCATCTTCTAGGGTTTCTCTCTAAGCTCTCATTTTCTGTGTGGTTCAGGAATTTTCTAGATATTTTAGCTATTTTTGGAGCTAAGTTGTAAGATCCAAATTGCTGTGAGGACTTCTCAGAGTGGTGGAGCCATTTTAGAGAACTTCCATTCCATATTTGTTTTGTATTACTAAACCCTTCTCTATCTCTTAATCTTTCAGCTTTACGTTTTGTATAAACATGATTTTGTTGGGTTTTGAGGCTACTATGAGTGGCTAGATCCTCCTCTAGCACTGGTTGTGGACATTGATGTTTGGCTTATGTATTATATTCAATGATTTTGTGAATATAATCTTATGGTTTAGGTTTTTATGGATTTGATTTTTATGAATTTTCGTGTTTTATCCAATTTGCTACATACTAGTCGTGAATCGAGACCTAGAGCTCAAAGGGTTTCCAAGGTGACAATTGGAAGTATGCCCTTGGGATTCGATTTTCATCCCCTAATATGTGTAATAGATAAAATCAACTTAACTTAATCAAAAAAATCTAGGAAATTAGGAAAGCCTAGTACTAGATGAATGTTATTAGGAGGGACATCATCTAATCTTATGTGATGATCGTATGGACCGAAAGGTAATCGATTTGAACATAACCTGGGAAATTTCATTGCATGGACCGAGATGTGACCAATGGAAATTCCCACATACTGATTTACCTTAGAACAAGTAACACATTGTTTGACCTAGATGGACCGAAAGAAGAATAAGGATTAGATGTGAGAAATTGAGGTGAGACTCGAAAGAGAGAACCTCATACAGAGTTCCTTGGGTAAACATAAAAGTATATTCACTTAATCAACACTTAATGAACATAAGTCATAACTGCACCAATGGAAACAATCAGCCCTAGCGTTATTCCTTAAAGTTTCTTCTTACAACTTAATCCAACTATATGCTTATCTTTTAGAGTAGATATTTAGTTTAACTTAGTTTCATTTTTTTAGTGAACAATCAATCACAACTAGTTCAATTCGCTTAAATAGTAAAATTCTCAAGTAAATTCTGTATTTTAACCCCACTTAAACCATCTCTCTTCCCGTGGGATCAACATACCAGTTTTTAATTAAAACCACTATATTACTCAGGATCCATGCACTTCATGGACAGTTGCTTTAACCAAACTTTTATATAAGCAAAAACAACCGAACAAAACCCTATGTAGTACACCAAAAAAAGAGGCCTAGTTTTTGTTTTTATTTTTATTTTTTGATGAGTAACACCTTTATTTGTCCCGAAGTCGAACTGAATCCCCCAAGATCCCACTTCAACTCCTCGCCACTCAGCCAGCCTCAAGTGCTCAAGGAACAGTTGTTATTTTTTTTTTGAGAAGTAAACTAAACAATATATTGACAAAATAGGGTCAAACCCCAGAGTATATAGGAAGAATACAAAGAAAAAGAAAACAATAAAAGGCAAAGGAACTATACCAACCATCCAAGAAAAACCATAGAGGCAAAAAGTACTAGAGAATGCACATTAGCAAGTTTACAATAGAGTACTCCCCCTCATAAATAATACCTGCCTAAGAAGTGAGGGAGGTAATAAAGGAATGTTTTAGCCTGTCTGGAGAGAAGATGTCATTATCTAAGACCACCATGTTTCTTTCCTTCTAGATCGCCTCTGCATAAGGCTAGAGAGTCGCTTCCATAGGATTTTTTGCTTTCTTCCAATAGAAAGGTCAGTCTCGTACCCCACCATCAAGTCTTTAACCCGGAATGGGTAGACTTAATCCATTCCTGGCAAGGAAAAAAGGGCTTCCCACTAACCCCAAACTGAGGGGCAACGTAGCAACAGGCGCCTAAGCTTCTCTCATCCTCTCGCACAAGGATCTACTTCGCAAGCCGAAACCTCTTTTTTAGCTGATCCTCATGGATTAGTTTCCTAATCCATTTAGGAATCCTTTCTTTCTTTCCTTTTCTCTTTAATCTCCTAATTATACTCTAATTTTGTTTCCTTTCTTTGCTCTAACACTTAAAATATAAATATGTATGTTCCCTCACTTCTTTAATAAAATGAAAATCAAAGAGTTATTTTTCATTTCACATGATATCAGAGCCATTTTTCCGACCACTTTCCTATTCTCCCGTGGACCTTCTCCCACAGACCTTCTCAGACGGACCTTCTCCCGCAACCCTTCTCCCACGAACCTTCTCCAACAAACCTTCTCCGGCGGTCCTTCTCCCACGGACCTTCTCCTATGGACATTTTCCTGCAGACCTTCTCCAACAGACCTTCTCCCGCAGACCTTCTCCCTTGGACCTTCTCTCGCGGACTTTCTCCCCCGAACCTTCTCCGTCGAACCTTCTCCTGCGGACATTCTCCCATGGACCTTCTCCTGCGAACCTTTTTTGACAGAACTTCTCCCCCGAACCTCCTCCCGCAGCTCCCGAACCTTCTCTGACGGCCCTTCTCTTGCAAACCTTCTCTGGCAACCCTTCTCCTGCGGACCTTCTTCAATGGACCTTCTCCAACGGGCCTTCTCCAGCGGATCTTCTCCGACAAACCTTTTCCAACGACTCTACCGCGGACCTTCTCCCTCAAATCTTCGCGACTCTTCAGCAGCCACTTGCAGCCCTTCGCCATCAACTCACGCATACCAATCTCGACAACTTCTTCCAATGACCCCAAATTCACGATCGGATATACATGTCTAATGTTTGCTTGCATTAGGATTAAGTACATATGTAACCCATTTGACCTATATGCTCCACCTTGAGGGGGAGTGTTAAGGATTAGTTTCCTAATCCATTTAGGAATCATTTTTTTCTTTCCTTTTTTCTTTAGTCTCCTAATTAGACTTTAATTTTGTTTCCTTTCTTTGTTCTAACACTTAGAGTATAAATATGTATGTTCCCTCACTGTTTTAATAAAATGAAAATCAAAGAGTTATTTTTCTCTTCACAGATTCATCGTCAGAATCTTAACCCACAAAACTCAATTGTGAAAACACTCACTTTAGGGGGCATGCAGCTGTTCCATATAAGGAACAGTTGTTAATTGTTACTGCATCAGTTTATTTATGAAATTGACAAATTATTGATAGGAAAATAAAACAGGATGCCACTCTTATTTCGCGTAATTGGTTGCCCTACTTTGTGAAGTGAACCCTTTTATGGCCCTTTTGACTTACATGCAACAGAAGGCAATAGGCCTCACAATCCATGATCAAAAGTAAGTTTGGCTCTTTGGGCCGCTACTTTAGCGTCTCTTTTTAATATATGCTATCTTTACCGATCAAAAAAAAAAGTAAGTTTGGGTTCATCCAAAGTAGAAGGTGCTAAATCAGTGGCCTTAAGAAGGATCAACGCTTAAGAAGCTAGCATAGAGCATCTACAGAAAGTTCATCATGGCACTAGCCATTCTGCTTCAAGCGATATGAAGAACAGAATAAATTTAAAACACCAGAAGTGTAGAATTGAATAAAAATAACAGCTAATTACTATGCCAGAAACTAAAAAGATGTGTAAAGGGCTTGAGCAAAGGATATGATAACATACCTTATAGGGCAATTTAGAGAGACTCGTGCTTGCCCTTCAATAACATCCAGGTCTGATACAAGCAAAACACGGTCATAGTTTTTTTTTTTCAAGTTCCAGCACAGAATCAAACAGACCATATTACACAAACCCACATCAAATGATAAACAGCACCAAACGAATGATTTCTTTTACTTTTTTCATTTGGCTTACCAGAATCAGATGTAACAGCAACAGGCTGAATATAATCCTGTAACTCGGGAGTGTTGGAAATTGATATCATGCTCATAAAAGCTAAGATGATAACATAATTACCTACAAAATTTTGTGAACTTACTGAGTCAAAACTGAAATATTTTTCAAGCAAACACAGGAGATACACAGAGATGCCAGTCTAAGTTAATATGTACCCTTGAACCGCCCAACAACTTGCAAAAGGTTTTTTCCATATTTGAGCATTGCAGTGACATTTATTGGTAGCAGCGGTCCATTGTCCTGATCCAGAGAGACAACTCATGAAAAGTAAGACTGAAGTTTGATATTTCATGTTGGACCATCAAAAGAACAAAGTTTTTGCCCCCAAAATTGGTAGAAGAAACAAACCATTGAACTGTTAATCCTTCCCCATACTCCCTTTCCATTCAACAGAAAGCTGCAGGGCATGAACATAAAAGCATCATACTCAGTTTAATCTGTAGAGCATGGTGAAGAAAGTGAACCATACTTGACTTTAGGAGGGAACACAATACAAGAGGATGTTTCCATATCATCTGTTTGAGCAACAAATAGGCACTGCACACAAAGTATGTAGATTAGAGCACAGTCAATTGACTTAATTCAATAAACCTCAAGTACACATAAACAGAGTATATACATTGAACCCCCCTGCACAGGTCTGCACTGACTTTCATTAAGAAATACAAAAAGTGATAATGTAGTAATAGCAACTACATTATATTATAGTATAATCTAGTTATCCTCTGTTTTGGCACCAAGCAGCAGGTTGTGACACCTAGTTGCTGGGCGCAGAAACTTACCAGGGAACGAGTCCCTTCTTATAAGAAGGGGCGTTTTTTTTTCTCTGACATTTTCAAGGGGGGCAGGCCCCAGCTAGCTCCACCCCTGGTGAGACCCATGAGTAAAATATGAAAATTATCAATATATTTGTAAAACGACCAACTCTCCTAAAAGCTCAAGCTTGTAGGATTTGGATTTAATATGAATATCAAGGCTTCACACCCTCCCTCACATGCATGGGGCCCCATACCCGCACACATGAGAGTGGGAGTCCACTATGGACTTTCAAATCAACAAATGAGAATCAAATATTCAAATTTGCAAGGAGAGGGCTCGAACCTAGGACCTCCTACCAAACCAAGCTCCGATACCATGTTAAACAACCAACTCTCCTAAAAGCTTAAGCTTGTAGGATTTGGGTTTAATAAGAATATCATGCTCTTAAACAATATTTATGTCTACTCAAAGTTTCATGCAAAGTCCAAACATAGTAATAATCAGAAGAATAGAGAAGGTAGCATTATGAGGAATTGATAAGAATAATAGCTAGAAAGAAGATGTCTGAGGAACATCCAAGAAGTAAAAGCTGTGTTAATTACCAAAATATATAAGTGTTGAAATGTCAATAGAAACCAGTGTATATGGGAACAAAATGACAGTGTTCCAATATTTACTGACAAAAAGGAACCGGCATATTTTGCATGACAAGCATCACAAGGATGAAAGAGAGATCAAATAAATATTCTTCAAGAGAGGTTTTCTATAACCAACTGCACTTCACTTAATTTCATAATGGCTAGCATAACTTCAGGACACTTACTATGTGTTTGTTTGCGGGAGACAGCATACTCTTAGTGATATGGAAGTCGACCATGCAATCAACATATCCAGACTACAAGGCAAAGAAAAAACTAAGACTTCCAGGGAGTCAAAGAAAGAAAAAACTCCAGATGTTAAAATCTAGACATTTGATGCATGAATCTACCTTTACATCAAGAGAAGCAAGCATATGGCCCATCCTGATTCGTGGATAGTATCTGGACAAACACATACAACAAGAGAGAACAAAAAGCATTGAGAAGTTGTGAAGAAAGAAATATATTAAAAACTCAGTTATGAAGTCATTGCACATATAATATCTTCAAGTACAATATTTAACGCCTCTCAAGATTCAAAAACAACAATTTCATTCAATCCTTTAAAACTAATTGTAGGAGATGAATCAAAGTCACACTCATAATAGTTTTTTTTTTATAGGAAAAGGCATGCACGTCTATTAATGCACAAAAGAATAGAGTCAAGAAGCCCCCAAGTATACAGGGGGTATACAAAGCAGGACTTGACCAATACAGAAAACAACCAACACCTACCAACCAAAAAAGAAAGGCCTAAAGAATACACAAAATAATTCTCACAAGAGAACACTCCCCATCTCATAATAGTAAGAGATGAATCACGGTCACACAACTCAATGCGGAGAACAATCAAATTTCTAACCAAGCAATATAATTTTACAAGTTCTAATAAGCTATTTTGTTCCTAAGAGTCAAATATTTTTTACAAAGCAGTAGAAAGGGAAAATGCTAGTGTAAAAACAAATGAAAAATCTAAGCAACCTTATGATTTTACTCAATAAAAAAACCAGCTTTTCCCAAGGACTTGAAAGAGGAGAAACGTTATAACCCAAAAGACGCCAATCATTACTTCTCGGCAAGATTTCCTCACCCACAATATTGCCTCTTTAGGACAAATATAAGTTTTAGAAAAATGCTTCTTCAAAAAATATGTCTACAAAAAAGAGTGTCAGGAAATAAACCATCCAAAACACTGGACAAATGAAACAACAAAAAAAAACATGGAAATAATAATGAAATAAAGCAGACAAAACACACAAAATTTTACATGGTTCACCCAAAACAAGCTACGTCCATAAATCTTCACTATAGGGGGAAAAATAAACATAAGTATTTACAAGCACCCACTTTATCTGTCTGCTACAAAGCCATTTTAACCTGATTAGTCTATCAAAATTCTCAATTACCTTCCTTTTCTTGATTAAAACTTTGCATAGTTTCTTTACGTTGTATATGAATCCCAAGTTCTGATCTTCATTCCAAACATTTTCTCAATAATTGAACAAGGCTATTATGTAGTATCACTACATGCACCTTATAACTAACATTCTCAATATAATCCTTAATTTTTCTGAAGTTGTTATCCATTATACCAAATAGAAATATCCTGAGAAAAATTTTCTTTTTCTAGCATGCAACATCCTCCAACAATGAAAATTAAAACTTTGCTCAAAAGGATACACTATAAAAGCAAAGCATATGGATTTCGTACCTAAACATGATTTTCCGAGCATTGAGAAGATAACTTGGTTGAACATTAATACCCTCCATAGTAGAGAAGTTTTTCCCTATCTAGAGTAGCAGAATTCCAAAGACTGGTATCAGGAATACACCAAGAAAAATTGTAGACCATAAATCTAAATATAGCAAATGCAACACCTCACACTAAACAAAAGATTAAGAAGAAATTTTCAAACAACCTCTGTGGCCAATGTTAGCAGATCATTAGCATCATGATCTGGAAACCATCCAATCTTACAAGCATTCTGCCAAAATAACATAGATATAGAGAACCACGTCTTAGTAGGAAATTTTTTGCAAACCAGTAACATAAAATTCAGAGTATCCACTAGCCTGGAAGTCATAGCAAAGATAACAGAATTAGTCCAAATTGAAAACCTTTTTAACATTATGGAAATCTTATTTAAAGGCATGATCACCATGCTAGAAATAGAAGATTTATAGAAGGAAGATGAGAACAGGAGAACATGAAAGAAGCAAATCTAACCACATTCAATGTAATAAATATTAAAAAAGGGAATGAAATTCCCACATGCCCTATCACATCTACTGGTATTAGCATGCTTACCTAATCTCAAGTCTGAGGAAAAATAACAACTCAAGACTATACTAACTCCAAGGGCAAGCAGATGTTTGCAGATCCAATGGAAGACATTAGTTAAATTTCCATCAACTACCAGTTCTCACCCTTGGCAGCATAAGCCCTTTCAAAAATTCCCACCACAACAAAAAGGTATCTCATCCCCATTTGGTTGGGTTTGAATAAGCAAATCTTTTGGCATTCTCAATAATGCTAATATGATGAGCACAATGAGTGGCCATCAATTGTTAGTTATCAGTTTGAGTGAAGATTTGACCACTTGCTAGCTGCTACTAATTATTGAACAATAAAAGAAGTCACACATACCTTGACAGAGATCATAAGCACAGAAACAGCTTGAAGAGAGGAATCATTCATACATCTAAGCACCTACAAAAAATGAGAGAATAAACTAAGAACAATCACAACTTATGGTAAATGATTCAGTTGTAACAACCAAATATACATTTGTTAAACAACCAACTCTCTCCTAAAAATTTCGTTTCTTGTAGGAAATTGGGTTTCATTATGAATATCATGCCCACACTCTCCTCACATGCGTCCTATTACCCACGTAAAGAGTCAAACAAACCAAACGGAGCCCTTTATGGACTTTCAAATACACAAATGAGGAACAAATATTCAAATTGCAAAGAATTGGCTCGAACTCATGACCCCCTACCAAACCAAGCTCTTATTCATGTTAAACAACCAACTTTCCTACTAGCTTGTAGGCTTTGGGTTTAATATAAATATCATGCTTCACAGCATTCTTTCTTCAAATCTATTTTTAGTAACTACTAATTAGAAAGCTTGTTAGGCTACTTAACTTGTTATGTAGTGGTGGGCCATTAATGTGTATCAAGATTATATGAGCTACCCCTCTAACAGCCGACCTCAAGGAAAACATTCTTTTCGTCTTGTGCATGAACTCAATAAATGGAAAAATAAAATAGTAAGGATCAAAGTCTGTTTGCCAATATTTTTTAACAACACTTTTAGCAAAGTATTTTGGAAGAAAGATCGGGTGATAGGCATAATTTAAAATGCTTTTAGAATGTTGAAAATTCACTTATGGTGTCAAAAGATGATTAGTAGTGGAAACACTTGATGGTTGATTTTCGTCAAAACACCCTAAGAAATTACTTCTACTAAGAGCACTTCTCATTGGAACACCACCAAATGCACTCTCAAATACCTGGCCTCTCCTAAAACAAGACTCTTAAGTAATACCACCAATTGACCAAAAAGTTTAAGTTGTTGTAAGAGACTAAGGTGGTGTTTTTTTTTTTTGACTTAATTTTAAATAGAACTTAAAAGTGCTTAGTTGTGTGAAGTGTTGGATTGTTTGTTTTTGTAATGTTTTATTTCTATTAAGCATTAAAAAGTAAAGCAAAATCAATATTTTACTATTTCTATCAAATGAAAAAAGCAAAACATTTTAGCCTTTCTCTATCCAAAAAAAAGTCAATAATAAGTCATGAAAAAGTAAAAAAACAAACTAATGTCAGAAAGCAAATTGTTGTAATCAAAAAACTAAAAAACAAACACCCTTTGACTTTGTACATCCTGTCTATTTACTTGGGCTTAATGCCTAACACTCCACTATATAGGCAACCTTCTTTCGCTTTTCAGGGGGGTGAACATATAGTAAAGGTTTATATGGAAGATAACATGGCATCATAATACCCATATTGTTAACTATAGCCCATTGAACCATAGTTGGTAGGATTTTTATGGAACTTGATCACTGGGTGTAAGGTTAAGTTATAAGAAGAAGAAGGTTCTATCTCTTGAATTGATTTTTTTTTTACTTTGTTGTGCTATTACCTTATGCTCTTTTAATGTATTTTTCTCATTTTATTTTCCTTTTTTTTTTTTTTTTGATGGATAAAGTAACATGTATTAATCACAAAAAACAGCAAAGCTGCCCAAAAGACAGAAGAATACAAAGGCACTATACACAGAAGCCAAAGCAACATTTGTTTATCAAAAACAAAACATGTATTAATACTGAAAAGCGAACAGATGAGGAATCCTTCTTACTAAGTACAAACTTGATCAAGTAAAAGTATGCTCACACTTTACAGGGACAATTTAAAACAAATGTTGAACCCTAGAAACCTTAGACAATGGCTCACAGGGAAACCATCCCTCTCAATTACAAGTTGAGAGCCAACTAAGAAGAATAGAATTGAGTGGGGACTCCTTTAAAAGTAGTACAAGAAACTAATACTAACAAATAAACAGCCCACGCAGGTGTTGATGCCATCACTCTATGAAATCACTTCAAATTTAATAACTAATACTAACATATCACCTGTTTCAATACTAGAGGTAAATCTCTAGCTCCTACTGGGATCTCATTGTTTGCAACTGCATTATCAATACCTCTGTCATTGACAAAAGCAAATATTGGTTAATCATGATAAGGAGAATTGACATACAAGCATGATCGGTTCAACTATTCATCTGTCAGTATCAAATAATCCAGATCAAAAACAAGATTTTCACTGCCAAGAAACAAGGACTAAGAAATTGAGTCAATATCAGAATTAGAAAGATATACAACCCAAATCTCTCTCTCTCTCTCTCTCTCTCTCTCTCTCTCTCTCTCTCTCTATGTGTGTGTGTGTGTGTGTGTGTGTGTGTATATATATACACACTAAAAAGATCCTGAAGAATGAGAAATCCTTCCACAAGTACAAATTTAGTCAACCAAACTCAACATTTTCACTGCCCTACAAACCTGAAAGCAGGCCATTTCTGGAAATTTTCAACTCTTTTTTTAAGGAAATTATAAATTAAAGAAAAAAAAAACTCCTACCAAACACATTTTGTGAATGGATTTATCTTACATTTTTTTATAACATAAAAAATTTCTTATCTCAGTTACCAAATTGTTCTCTCAAGGATTAGACAGTTATACTAGCACCAAAGAAAATATATGATCATTTAATAATCTAATAATGAAGCTGCTTGGTAGTTAAAGTACATAATTCTGGCTGGGACTTGTATCAGACCGACTTGGATTGCATGAAACGAAATAATGACAATTTTGAATAGGCCGGTAATCAGAATTCAAACATGCTTTTTCAGAGCAGTGCTCTGATTCGGAATGGCAAGTTCATTCAAAAGAAGGAAACTGTTTGCTTTCTGCTCAGGATATCTGGGGGATATTTTGAAAACTTGAGTTTAAGGATCTTACCAAACCTGGGTAAATCAAACTAAACATGCTTTCCAAACATTTTTGATTTCAGGACAATGGATTTAAGAGATCGTTTCTTTCTTTTTCAGAGATCATCTGGGGAGGATAAAAGGAAAACATTTTGAAAATTCAAGTATTTCTTATCTTTGATTACTTTGAATAAACTTTGCTTATTTATCAGAGATAGTTGTTGTAGCTGTGGAAAGAAGACAAAGATAAATCAGTTCCAGTATGGGTTTCATTTTCTGTTTCTAAAGTTGAAAAAATCTGGAAGCAATATCGCATGTGGCGCAGGAGGAGAGGAGCGAGTCGAGCTGGCGGCGGGATGAGGATGGGAGGCACCAGCGGATCGGCGGTTACCCAGACTGAATGTGCATCCCTAGTTGATCTGCCACTGTTGCCACCAGGTGTGACACATGTCCACCACCACCCATTGAGCCAGTTAAAGCCATGTTCATACGGCTCCCTCCGGCCATTCTCAGCAAATCCTCTCTTTATCTCAAAAGTCACTCTCTCAAAAACGCTCTCTCTCTCTCTCTCTCTCTCTCTCCATATATATTTATATGAGTCGAACACCATGCCAAATCTGTCTTTCAAATCCGAATCTTTACAAAAACAGTTTGAAGTTACCAAAATGGCCTTGCTTGTTCAGTGTAAAGACATTGAGAAGTAAAGTAGGAGCAAAATGTTATCTTTTTACTTTTGTGAATCTCCATTGGAGCTCAAGTGAGTAAATAATAGCCATGTCACAGACAAAAAATACTAAATTTAGTGCAGATATTCTTTCACAAAAACACTTTGATAAAAATGTAGCATACGAATATTTTTAATTTCCTATTTATGATTTATTTGTGACATTTTGAAGTTTCAACCTATAGGATCATATTTAATTTTAGATTATACACCATCAATGCATTAGGTTTGTCGATAGCCTTAATCAAACCTGTTAATCTAACATTTATGTGCAAATTAATGTGGAACTATTGGTGTGCCTCCTTTTAGGTGCCGATTAATACGAAGTCTTATTTTCCTATCAAAAAAATTATTATTATATAGAAAAAACTACAACCATTATTGCAAGCTAAGGATTATATTATATTAGGAAATAGCTATTTTTTTCATCATATCTCATAATTTTACCAAAACCTATTCACCATCTATGTATATATTTTTTAGATAGTGCAAGCTTCTTAAGGGTTTTTAATTCTTAATGTTTGAATTATCTGCACTTTGTTCTCATAATTAAAATAAAAATTATGACCTTTTTTTTGGTGGGGTCAGGCTACAAGTTCATGATGATAATTTTACAATTATGGAAAGGGCCATCAAAACCAGTCTCATACCACTAAAACCGCTTTAGGATGAAACTATAGATGGTTTCCCAAAAAAATGAGTACCTTTAGAAATGGAAAGCCAGAAACATTCTCTGCCAGCTGTATAACCATATGGGCAAAAGGAGCATTTCCAACAAAAAAATTTCGGGAATGACCGATTCTAAAGCAGACTCTGCATCCTGCAAACATTTGAAATTCAGAAGTTACAGGAAGAAACAAAAAAGAAAAAAAAGACTGTACAACAAGGAAGCACAGAGCAACAATCAGGAAGGTAATCACCTAGCACAATGTCTCTCCCGTTCTCAGTAACTTTTTCTGGAAAATGCCAGACAGGCTTCCAATCTAGAGCTCTACATGTGCAACCATAGAGAAGATAGATTATTCATCAACTGCTCCTTGTAATGACCTTAAAGAGACAAACATTCAAAAAAGGATCATTATTGGCAGAATATTAGCAATTCTGATAAGCTACACAATCTTTGGGATATAAAAATATATAATAACATACTAAAATTAAATGAAAAGATGGTGACAGAGTCACGGCTTAGGAAAAAAAACCATTCATTTCATAGGAAACCCAAGTATTAGTTGTCTTGAAATTCAGCATTGTGAATAAAGTGGAAGATTCAGATCAAAAACTCGAAAAGACTGATTAGGGCATATGAAACTCCATCACACTAATGTTTCCCTCCTCCAGTCTCTCCCTAGAATTCACTACCACTACCTCTGTCCTTGATAACCAATGACAACAGGCTAAGTAAAAATTTCATTTATAATAATAAAAACAGATATGGACGAAGAGAAATAACTAAATGATGCAAAATCAAGATGAATGAGTAATAAATAACCAATAATATAAGGGCATTAAGCCAAAGCTCCTTTCTTCAGCTAGGTGATTGTCTTCTGGCCAATGCAGTACCCTCTCATTTTTGGGTTACCATTGGGTTTACCTAATTCACAGGCCAACCCCTTCTCAGCAAGAAAAGGTGATCTTGTGCTATACTCCAGTTAAAGTAACTAGTAGGGAATTCGATCATCAGTTTCTACAAGTTAGAAGGTCTCAATACCTAAGAATGGGTTCCCTAAGCTTAAATTGTTGTTGAAATAATTAAATAACAGCATGGAACTCGCATTGAGCATAGACAGCTCTTAAAATGGGTCTTACAAAGGAGTTCAGAGGATAAGATTGCTACATTCATGCCACAGACATACCTTTTATCATAGTCTTTGTCTACTTCATTGATGCATGGAGCTGATACACAATCTATTTGGAAATCACCATTTTCCGTGATTGCAAATGGAGATGCTATATACAAGACTAGCTGAGGAGAGGTACGAATTTAAGATTCATAAGTGACTGGACTGACATCAGTGTATGCACAAGCACGTGCTTGTGAATGTATGATTTAGCCGTTGCATATATGACCAAATAAATTACATATGCAATTCAACAAACCAAGTCATAAAATTTATGCGAGGTAATACACTAAGTTAAAATACACCGCAGGCTGATAGCTGATCCATGAAGTTTGATGCACAAAGTTCCTTATGTTACAGAGAAAGGCATGGCATGCTCTAGGTGGGAAAACACGCACTTGGAAAATGATACTGATGTTCCCTACAAACAAATGTTTAACTTAGCATACAGAAGTTAACAAATGCAATGTGAATGAAAAGTGGCCTTTAGGATTTCTTAGCGATAAATTCTTTGCTTTCTTTTAAAGCACAATATGGAAATAGGATTGCAAAAGGAATCTTACGATTTTGAAAAGAACCAAGTAAACTGATGTGCATAATTCATTTAATAACTAAAAGCAAATTCCCCATTTGGGATAGAACTCAAGAAAAGTAGATGAAAGTGAAGATGGAATAAAGTAAGAAGCCGTAAGAATCAAACATCAACAATTGGAATTGAGTCATGATGAGTCACTCCATATTGAGCCTTCACAAATCTCTAACTAGAATAAGTATTGACATAATCATTGAACCATGCATGAGAACATTAGAGAACTTGCAAAAAAGATAGATGGAATAATTAAGAGAGATGATCAACATTTCATTCACAATATGTGTACACACAATTAGGCACCGAATCCCCGTCTCTAAATTGCTTGAAAAGGCATATTTTACTATATTCTACCAGGTTCCGCGGATTCAAAAAAATCCTCTATAGTTCAATCATACTGTTCATTTATGTCCTGTATCACTTCCCAGCAGCAATGCATCCCAAATATACAATCTACACTTACTGGAATGCCAGCTTAACAAAGCCCAATTTCCATGAAAACATAACCATGTATTGGGATATTCAACATGACCTAAAGAAACTGATAGCTTCAGCAGTAGCATTAAACGAGCGAATCTATCAAAGAAACAAATTTTACCTCCAGCAATCGTTCAAAAATATATTCTGGGAACCTGCAAACTCAAAATGAAAATAAAATTCAAAGAAAAATCTAACATCAGCTGCCACAACCAGACAAATGTAAATTAAAAAAATATACAAAGACTAAAGTGCTCTTTCATTTATGATTTACCCAACAACAGAATTCACAATGAAGGCGTAATTGCACAAGAAAGCGGCGGGGAAATAATTTGAAGCTTCCGGTAAATGATAAACCCATCTAACGTTCCATTTAGTCATTTACAATACAAGATTGAGACCTTTTTCTTTCATTTTCCCGCATTTTCTGTGGCAAACGGCAAGGAATTGGTAGACAACAGGATCAATTTTAGGAACAGAAACTTGGTGGGATTGAGCCAAAGATGTCAAAATTTTCTCCATTTTCTTCTTCTTTTTTTTAATCTGGGGAAGAAACAAAAGAGGGAAAACCCTGCTTAAAACCTAAAAAACCGAAGTTGAGGATTGAATACCAGTGAAGTGTTGACTGTTTTGACTATATCATAATAAAAATAAATTATTTTTAAAATATAGTTAATATTTAATAGTTCTAAGGATTAGAGGATATGATATGATATGGAAAATAAAAAATCAACAGAATAAGTTAATATTTGTGTTATGTAATGCTTGAGAATAAGCAAATATTTTGCAGTTCGAGGAATTGAAAAAAAATTAACTGAAAATTGTTTTTTGAAATTTATTCTAAAAATTTGTCACTTCCTATAACAAATTTAAGTCATTAATTGAACAACTTCAAGTGATTTAAAATTTTAATTTAAATCAGTATATAAATCAAATATACTTTATAAAATAATTAAATGATTTAACTTAAAAGCTTTCAAAAAAGAAAACTTAAAATAAAAAAAAAACAACGAATTTTTTTAAAAAATATACTTATATACATCGTTATTCTATTATTTACCTTTATTTGTTTTAATTATTTCTACTATTGTGTGGCTTTTATTACTACTCGATCTTTTTTGTTATAATTATAATTTACTCAATTTTTTTGTTCTATGGTTTGTGTTTTCCAGAACAAATCTCTCCCTCTCTCCATATATATATATATATATAAAAGACGTTGTCCTTGTTATGTTTGTTCTACTTATTTTTCAAAAAAATAAAAAATTTCAAAAACTTAACCATGTTATACTTATTTTTCAAAACAAAAAAAATAGTTTTAAAAAACTTAACAAGCATACCTTTGGGCATGTTTGATATTCTTTGAAAACTTGTTATTTTTATCTGAATTTATTATTTGTTTTCTTCCTTCTGTTTTTTAGAACGGAGAAAAAAAATTTCTCCAAAAGAGTAAGAAAGTTCTAATTTTTAAACATAAAGAACCAGTTTGGTTCTTATTTCATTGTTCTGAAAAATACAAAAAATACTAAATATAAAAAACAAAGAGAAAATTCAAAGTTCACATGTCTAACTCAATTCAGTAGTTAAGACATCCAAGAAAAAAAGGGATTTCAGGTTTAAGTTTCAATAAGAACAATTTTCTACATTATAACAAAATACTTAATTATCACAAAAAAAAAAAACAAAAAATCAGAAAACACTATTTTAGCGTTTCAATATTTTCAAAAACTGTTCACATAAACAGTTTTCAAAAACATAAAACAGACCCACAGTCAGAGGCTCTTTTTCTCTGAGATCAACCTGAAAATTTATCTACAAACTATATTAGAAAACAATCTTGATAACTATTTAAAAAGATTGTTTGTTTGCTTCTCTATATATCTTACTCATTAATTTGTAATTTGGGTTGAACCAGAGTTTATCAACCCACCAAAATTGGGTTTACATGGCCGACAGGTATCCAAAATTGTGCATCTGCATTACCAACAACATACAAGATACAACGGAGCTTCTAACCATTTTAAACAACTACAATATAGTATATAAACACTTTTTTTTTTTTGAAATATATATTATATAAAAACTTTTTTTTTTTTTTTTTTTTTGAAATATATAGTATATAAAAACTTAGTCATGGAGAAACAACAAAACGGCCATTCACCCAGTCCATCAGGGCATCCTTGGAGGCCATTCAGGTAGTGTCCCTGAGCTTGAGCTTCCTCCCCCAAAGGGTCGCATCCTGGGTTGAGGCCCGGCCGGTGAAGGGCCGGCGGCATTCCGTTCATTGCTACCACCGGGAAAAAACCCGAATGCCGGCAGTCCTCTGGGAAGATTTGATGACGGATTTGTGGCCGGTTGGGCCGGTTGGACTGGTTGAGTTGGTTGGATCATGAATTGGCTAAGTGCAGCAGAGTAAGCCTCGCCGGTGAGGCTTCCTCTCATCCTCCCTGAGGGCCGCCAGTTCTCGTTGTCTGTTGGTAGCGCAGGTGAGGGTCGGGCCTAGGGTTCGGCCATACCGTTCCAACCATATTCCGCCTCTGCTCGCCTGCTGTTCTGAGCTGCTCAGCAACCATGCCTACGGAAAAGGCTGTTCTGGTTGGCCGGAGCTGAACGGGCACTGATGGTGGCGATCTTAATGCCGCTGCATGTGGAGATTGCCTGTTAGATACAGAACCCGAGACCTGACCGCTGCTTCTTGGCTGGAGTTAAAATCTGCCGGACATTGATGACGGGTGGACGATGTTTTGGTTGGATGGTTCAATGTTTAGCTGTTCTTGGTTTTGGAAGGTTACATGATGGATTGATTGACCAGAAACCGGAACTGAACTCGTTAATGACCTCGAAAACTGACGATCTCTTTCCGTGACTCCATTAACTCCTTCCACACCGGCGGAAGGAGTGGGAATCAATCTTGTATGCTGACCCTGAGCTGGAAGGGCCTGAACTGCAATCGGAATTCTCCCTACATGTCTTGGTGTCGACGCCAACCTTCCATATTCATTGCTCATGAAACTTCCCAATCCAGATTGCTGTAACTGCAAGTCGATAGGATTGAAACGTTGGTTCTGCATCTGCAGTGAGGGGACCGGCATTTGCACTTGAGTTTCCTTGTGAACATCCAAAGTTTCCCGAAACAGAGAAGGAGAAACAGCATCGGTTAGAACAGGAGAAGACAAGAAACCGGAGATGCTTGAGGAAATGCCGATGTTGCTATGGGCGTTCAAGGTAGAAGACGGGGAGCACGCCTCCTGTCCAAAGATCCGCGTCTCTGTGTGCAGGTATATCTTGACCTGGCTGGACTGCATTATCGACTCCTGGGGAGACTCTGTTTTCTAGAGCAGGAAATAGTTGAAGATCATCCAAGAAAGGTTTCAGGTCTTCGGTTCTGAAATTACCGAAATTACTCGGGAATCCATCATCGTTATCCTCTTCCATCGTAAGATCAACAGCAGCAGCTGGGGTACTAGAGAACCTAACATTGTTATCCTCTTGTCCATTGCTTTGATTCGAATCATTCATCTGATCTGCAGTGTCGATGCTTTCCACAACAGGCTTCCAGGATCCATCTGGTGAGATAATCACATCCACGACGTTCTCTCCCACCTCTCTCAAAATCTGGACAAAGAGCAATAAGTTTAGACAAAGTGGAAAACAGCTAGAAAAAAAAAAATACGGGAAAAAGTGCATAAATGCCCTTGACTTGTAGTCAGAGAACCAATTATTCGCTGAATAATAGAAATATCCATTTCACACACTGCCGAACTCGCATTGCTGGACAAACGGACTTTTAAACACCGTTGACATGGAGTGTCATGTGAATAACTATTGTTTGTCCATCTGTGCACGTTTGTGACAGCAAAGGTGTGAATGAAATGGCGACACTAAAGTCAGCACTTTCAGGGAATCGAAAAATAAACTCACCTACACCACATACCTGGCTATAAGTCAAGAAAGATTTATGCACCTTTATCCCAAAAAATACGTGCTCGCCATCGCCCGATCACCCTCTGATGTCTGGGTTACAAACAAACTGGTTACAATGAGGGCAACGCCATGATGGCCTTCTCGAGTTTATTTGGATGAAGTTTCCATAATCAAAGCACTACATTCGAACGCTAGAAGAATCAAACACTTTAATGAAAGAAAAAGATGGAATTAACTAAACTAAGAGCAAATTAGGCGCTCATGTCATGGATCCACCAACAAGCACTAACATTTTCTTTCATGGTGTTTTTCAGCCATTTAAAGCTGAAAAAAGTTTGATGCTTAAATAGTTAGAGAATAAAGCAAGTACAAGTGAGTGATAATGACAATCAAGAAGCAGTTTAGGGTCCGTTTGGTTCCTATTTTTGAAAACTGTTCTAGAAAACAACTTTTGAAAACAAAGAGAACATCATTTTGGTGTTTTCCAAAAACTGTTCTTGTTCTCTGAATTTTGTGTTTTGGTATTTCCAATGTTCTCTGTGTTTTATGTGTTTTCCTTGTTTCATTGTTTTTAAGAATAAAAAACAGTTTTCAAAAACGATAAACAAACAAGCCCTTAGTTTCCAAAGAGCTTTCAGAGTACGTGGATAGTTCTATATATATATATATATATATATATATATATATATATATATATTTCATAAGCATATAGTTATTTATGATACACTAAAAAATCATTTTGCCTATAATGAATTTGAAAATTAAACAGGTCGTTTAACTATAAAATTGACCTAAAGATCTTCTCATGGCCCAATATCCATTCAGAGTGCTAAAACTCTCACCTGATGGTGCTTGCAAAGATGTCCCTTCACAGGAATATTGATTCGTCTGAAGCTGTTTAACAAAGAATTATAAAGAAAACGAAAAAAAAAAAGGTAATCAATGTAGCAAAAGAATCCATACAAACAAAGTGTATAAAGATTCAAAATCAGTGTCAGAAAAAAAAATCATGAAATTTTCATCCTGTGTCAAAACTATTGCTAGCTTTCTCTTCTCTTTGATAGAGCATGCTTTTGTGAAGGGCTATTAACTAGTTATTTTCTATTTCTCAGGGTTCCAAGAAGGGTGGATGGGCAATAAACCTTAAAACATTTTTTCATGAAGTGTATACAGGTGGACTTGATCGCGCATTTTCTTTCTTCATATTCCAAGACGGTGTGGCCATTATATAAAATTTATTTTAGCATCTTCTCGAAAATCATGTACAAATTATTATGATGACCATAGTTTTTTTTTTGTCAGATCATGAGGTGCCCTGAGCTGGCCCATGTGCATACGGAAGGAGTCTTTAAACCACACCACAACCAAACTAATCCTCATACGAGCCGGAAGGGATCACAAGGGTGGTAAAGCTCTACTACAGAACATAGCTGCATTCCCAAGGCTTGAACTTGAGACCACCGGTTAAGCTAGGAAATACCCCAACCATCTGATCTAGATGTTTGGTGTTTATGATGACCATAGTTTGTAGATTCTCTGGTTTTTTTTCCCCTGATGTTCTGTTTCAAGGAAAATGTCTAGTGAACACATATGGTACAGAAAATGGTACAGAAAAGGGCTCCGTTGCTTGTGTTTTTTTATTTTTTGATTGGTATTTCTTATGACCCTCCCTTTTAGGAACTGGAACCTCTTATATCCTATATTTTAACATCTTTCCATTTGAGTCAAACCTCAAGCTAAAGCCACAGTTGTCTTATTTTAACAGAGAACTAAATAAACAATGATCCATTAAAATGGTGAAGAAAAAAAAAAACCTAAGCATAATGTTCATCTACAGAAAGTATGTCAGAACTAGTCATTATGCTGCCATGCAATGTAAAGAACAGAAGCCAAAAAAAAGATCCATAATGTAACATGTAGTCATCTATGGAAGTAACTAAAAAGCTGTCATACCTTATAGGGCAATTTAATGAGATTCGTGCTTGTCCTTCAATGATCTCTAAGTCTGACATAGGCAATATAAGCAACACATTGTCTTAGCATTTGTTTCAACTTCCAGTACAAAATCAAACATAGTAGGATACACAAACCCACACCGAACGCTAAACAGTAGAAACTCTTTTTTAATTTTTTCATTTGACTTACCAGAATCAGATGTAACAGTTACCGGCTCAACATAATCTGGTAAATGCGGAATGCCAGAAGTTGATATCACACTCATGAAAGCGATGATAATTACATAATTACCTACCAAAATTGCAGACTCGATGAAACGGAACTTGGGAAAATTTTAAGCAAAGGAGATACACAAAGATTTCAGGCTGAGTTAAGATGTACCATCAAATTGCCCAACAACTTGTAGAAGATTTATTCCATATTTGAGCATTGCAGTTACATTAGTTGGCAGCTGTGGTCCGTTATCCTGATCCAGAGAGGGAATACGTGGAAACAGGGACAGAAATTGATAAATTTTACAGTGGAAATCAAAAGAAAAAAAGGACAACAGAAGAAAAGGTATTATGAAAGTTTATTGCCCCCAAAAACTAGGTAGAACTAAACAAACCATGGAAACGTTAATCCGTCCCCGGACACCCTTCCCATTTAACAGAAAGCTGCAGAAGATGAACATAATAGTATCATGTTAAGTCTATTCTTTGGAATATCACGAAGAAAGTGAACCATACTTGACTTGAGGTGGAGTCACAATGCAAGATGATGTGTCCATATCATCTGTCTGAGCAACAAATAAGCACTGCAAGCAAAATATGTAAAATTGGAATAGCACAGTCAATCTAATAAATCCCATGTATGCATGTAGAGAGAGTATCATTGAAGTGTCTGACAGAAAAGGTTGAACAAATCATTTATGGAAAAGTTTGAAATTTATATTATAAACATAATAAATCAATAATACACAGAAGAGACGTGAACAGGGCATCGTTAAAGGAATGGGTCGAAAGTATTGTATTTGAGAAGTGACAGGGGCTTACAAATATATTGCATGATAAGTATCATAAGGTTGAAATGGAGATCAAATAAATATTCTTCAAAGGTTTTCAGTGACTAAACTGCATTTCACTTAATACATAATGGCCAGTTTAACTTCAGGACATCCTTACTATGTGATTTTGCACAGGAGACACCATACTCCTTGTGAGATGGAAGTCAACCACATAAGCCCCATATCCAGGCTACAAGACAACCAAAAGAAATTTTACAACTTCCAGCAATTCAAAGAGAAAAGAAGAATAAATAAATAAATTTCATGCAGAAATCTACCTTGAATCTCAAAGGAGAAGCAAAGGACATGACTCCATTCAGAATCGTGGATAGTATCTGAAAGAACACATACAGAATGAGAAAGAATCAAAAGACTTGATAAATAGTGAAGTAATTGATTTAAAAACTCATTGATGAACATATCATGCATAGAATATCTTCAATTGCAATATTTAAATCCTCTCAAAATTGAACCAACAAATCCATCCAAGTATATAGAAAAGTGATGAACTAAAACCAGACAACTTAGATTTCGACCATAGTTTCTAGCATATGCCCTCTACTCTAGAAATGACACTGTAATGTTCAAAGATTTCTAATGAACCTGTTTTTTCCTATAAATCAAAGATTTCATAATCAATGTCAAATGGCATAATATCCCAAAAGGATGTAAGCAGCATTGTACAGTCTAAGGGGCTCCTAAACTTAGAATGCGATCTAGTCAGATACCATCAGGCACAACAGAGCATAATCTCGACAATCAAAACTTTGAGACTCTAGGATTAAAAAATAAAATAAAAATATGGAAGAAAAATTAAAAACCAAAGCAAGCTTCCATTTCCAAACCAAAAAAAAAAAGGTTTTTCTAATGATTTGTAAGGCAACAGATGCTATAGCCCAGAAAAAGGATTAATATTAACTTCCTGACAAGATTTTCTCCCATCTACTTCAAGAAAGTGGTTTCTATTTGGTACTTAGTAGAAAAAAATAAATGAATTATGAATTTTCTTTCATAAAAGCTCTTATACAAAAGCATTTTTTACTTTCAACTATACTGAAAGAGCTTTTTTTTTTTTTTGATCGATTATACTGAAAGAGCTTTTATTAGTAGATCTCAAACCTTACACTTTAGTTGTAACCAGATTGTAAAGTTCTTGCCGTAATCTGAAAAAACCTCCATACTCAAAAAGTCACACCAAACATCCAAGCCTCTGGAGTATACATGTTTCAACACTCATGCTTATTACTAGCCTATGTATACAAGCAATGAGCAAAGATTTGGGCCTCATCTACAAAGAAGAACATAGCAAAAAGCCACTTATGCTTAAAAAGGGAGAATTTCAAGAAAATACTCACATAAAGAGGAGATTTTATGAGATCATTTTCAAAAAAATCAATCTAGCAAATCTCTCAATCACACTGTTTCATGGAGTTGATTAAAAAGTTGCATAAATCCAAGAACTGTATGTGAAAGCCAAATTATCTTCTTCCTTCAAACATTTTTCTCATTTATTGAACAAGACTGTTATGCCTATATTCTCATCACATGCACCCAATTAGTCACATTTTCAGAACAATCTGTCTCTTTTAAAAATGGTGCAATTTATCATGTCAAATAGAATACCCTCAAAAAACTAATGTTTTATAAACTAGACCGGACCATCAATCAATGAGCTTTCCAATCCAGTTCCCTCTTTTGAACCGGTTGCAAACCGCTTAGACTAGTGGTAGAACCGTCCAACCGGGTGAGAACTTGGCGATTCAAACGGTTTGCAACCCACTCTCCCAGATGCAAGGACGGCTCTTCCACATGCAAAAGCCTACATGCATTATCCACCCTCATGAGCCCACACGTGTCCACCATCATGAGCCCTATCGTGTCTGATTAGCCTACCTGGAATGAGGCTTTTAAAGCCTTTGCAATATCTTTATCTTTCCGATGTGAGACATGGGACTGCTTGTGAAGGAGAGAATTTCATTGCTCGTAACTCCTCAAGCATGCAAAGGCCACATTTTCTTCACCCTCATGAGCCCCATTATCCAAGGTTAAAATGCCTAGAATGACAATTTTAAAATCCTTGCAATGTCCCTGTATTTCCGATGTGGGATGTGGGACTATCAAAAGATAAAAAAAATTTATTAATAATCACAGCAAGAAGGCTCGAACAAAAGATCAAAGGTTCAAAGATATGGGATTGCACCACTCTTAACATGTCTTTATTTATGAAACTTTAGGAAAATAAGAATTATATAACAATTTGTATCATTATATATTACAAATAATTACACAAAACGATTTCTTTCATTCATTTTTAACATATAAATATATATTTAAATATCATTCATATTTTATTTGTTAAAATTTCAAATATCAATATATTTATATAAAATGATAAAAAAAATATATTATTGATTTTTAATTATTATTTTTTAAAAAAAATTAAATATAAATGGTATTTATTACGTCATGATTGTTGAATCGTGAACGGGTAACCTTTCTAATTACCGGTCCAGTTTTTAAAACATCATAAAAAACGTCTCATTCAAGTATGTAACATCCTCCAAAAACAAGAAATTTAAACCTTACACAAGCAAATCACTAGAATTTCATACCTTGACATGATCTTTGGAACATGGATAAGAGAATACTGTGATTCAGCATTAATATCCTCCATGGTAGAGAAGTCTTTCCCTATCTAAGGTGGCACAAAGACAAAGGTTAGTATGAGAAACAGATAGTAGATCATTAGTGACAAATACGCTAATGAAAAGATTAAGAAGAAATTATAGGTACCTCCTTCGCCAATGTAAGAAGATTAGTAGCATCGTGATCAAGAAACCATCCAATTTTGCAAGCATTCTTCCAGAAGACATAAATACAAAAACCACATCTTAGTATAAAATACTTGTTGTATCATCAAAATTCTTACATTAGTGGAATCTTTGAATGCAAACGTACTAATGGAAGAACATAAGAATAAATCCATCTGCATAGGTGCCCTAGGTTTTAATGTCATTCGGCCAACCATGCCTACCTCCACAAAAGAGAGATAATGTCCCACCATAAAATAGAGAATATCACAAACAATAAAAAATGCAATAACTGGGTTCCGAAACATCTAATGTTTCCCCGCTCTTGATATCTCCATCCTAAACCACAAGTCCTTTTGCTCATCAAGTGTCTCTTAACACTTCCTCACCATCTAGACCCTGAACTGTGAGCCCTCTTAGTCGACCAAGGGTTTTTTCTTATAACTTTTTTATTTGATATACATGCACCTAGAAAATATTCTATATAACATTCCCTCCACAAAGAAGAAATACATTTCATTCACGAATTTAAGACACCTAACAATTTCAGTCAAACAAAAACATAGAACTTTAGAATATCCAATAGCTTGGAAATCATAGCAAAGATATTGTGGAAATTTTCTAAATTGGATCGAGTAATCCCAAAAAGCTCGCGTCCAATAAAAAATAAAAAATCAAGAGAAAGGTTGCAAATATAAGAATAAAAAAATAATGCCAAATCAACAAAAAATATATGAACCATCCCAGATGTCTAAGTCACTCAATGTCAAAGTTGAATGGGTGAGATGGGGAATTTATCTAGATGCCTTAGGGATAGACCACACAAGTATGCAAAACCATCTAAACACCAAAGCACATCAGCAAATCCCCTACCACCATTTTATTGATTTTAACAAATTTATTTCCATTGCCTGTTTCTTGTTCATCAAAGATGATAACTAATAGGATAAGGGTTTCCATATTCCTCATTCGAGCACTACATATCATACTTTCCCAATTATTAAGAAGAATCTTCCACAAAGACAAATATGATAGATATTACCCCCCTCATAAGAAGTTGCTCAGCACAAACAAGGTGAATAATTAGGTTAGGCAATATCCTTTCTTAAACAGCATGCAAAGCAAGCACATGCATTTACTATGTTTCCAACTAAAATACAAGCTGTAACATTCGACTGCCGATAAAGGGTTCCATCATTAGTGATTAAGACATGTATTTAGTTGATGTAGCACTCACATAGCATGGAACGTGATCAGTTCTTATTTTCCAATTAAAATATCCATTGTGTTGCAAATATTTAAAAACTGTGCAAGTCTTCTTTAAAGAAATACTGAGCTGCAAATAAGAAAATTTACATAAAGATGGTGGACCAAAGAAAGAAAACAGGAGAAGAGGAAAAATGATTAAAAAAAGAACTCTAATTGCAATTACAATGTAAAAAATAAGAATGATATTCCCACTAATACAGTCCAAGGCCCCAACACCTCCACCAGTACTAGTTTGCCAAACTAGTCTGTAGTTTAAGGAAAGAGCATGGCTCAAGGCCATAACCGCACCAAGGGCCTACAACCCAGTGCCAAGTCCAACAGAAGACATTAGTTAAATTTTCTTCAGTTACCACATCAATTGATGTCTTAATTTGAAAAATCTATGTAATCATTGAATAGCACAAGTCCAACTTTTTCCAAGCGAACTTCATTGTGGTGTGATCAATTACAGATTGTCATGTGCTCTACACTAGCATGACACGTTATACACCTTGCCTAAGGGACTGAAAGAACCACTGTCTTCTTATCATTGTGCACATAGTACCTCCAAATGCTTCCAAATCATTGTTAATAATAAAAACATCATTTCCCACAAAATGAAACAAGAAAAGAGTCTATTTCTCCTAAAGCTCCCTGTTTTTCATTGTTACTCTCTCCAACCCCCTCTTGCCTCTCGCAACTACTTAGCTATTACCTCAAACTGCAATACATGGCTAGCCTCCTAAATTTAATAACTTAACATAAACACAGTCTCAACCATTATTGAATAACCCCTTTCCGAAATTCCCATAGCAAAAAAAATGTTGTCATATCCCAAATTTGTTGTCTCAATTTGCAAATTTGGTATTCCCTATATTGTTTGGAGTGTCCACCAAATTTAGCAACAATTGAGATGAAGAATTGACCACTAATTATGGAAAAATAAAAGAATCCATGCATACCTTGACAGCAATCATAAGCACCATAGCAACTGCTTGGAGAGAGGAATCATTCATACGTCTAAGCACCTTCAACGAATAAGACAATAAATTGAGAATGCTAACCAGTTTCAGGAAGTTATTACTTGTAATAATCACATGTATAGACTGTCTTCAGAATTATTTTCTGTAATTACTAATTAAAAACCTGCATAAACTGAACAACCAAGCATTTATGGAGTAAACATACAGAAAAATTTTATATATAAGATGCGGCAAGACAAACACACAATGCATTTTCCCATTAAACTGCAGTTTTTCTGAAGAACAAAAAAACAAACTGAATTTGATATCACAGCGCAATATCAGGAGTCATCATCTGACAGGTCCACAAGACTGTCCATGCAGATGGCAATGCCACCACTGAATGGAATGAATCCAAATTATAAACTACTCTCACATGTTACAAATAATACTAAAGCATCACCTGTTTTAACAGGTAAGGTAAATCTCGAGCTCTAAAAGGGATCTCGTTGTTTGCAACTGCATAATCAATACCTCTATAATTGACAAAGAAAATATTGGTTAAGCATAAATCTGTATAATTGAAAAACAAAGCAGAATCAGTTCAACTATTTCACTGTTGGTATGAAATACTACAGAATTATAAGATAAAAATAAAAATTCACTGCTCAGAAACAAGGACTAAGAAATTGAATCAGTCTCAAAACCATATTGGTGAAAGGCGCGCCTAAAACCCAGGCGCCACCACTCCCACCGCTAGTGCGAAAATCCCCAAGAAGCCCGCCCCTCACGTGCGCCTTGCGCCTCACTTAAAAATTATATATAGTAAGATATATAATTTTTATTTATATTAGCATACAGAATCTAAAATACTTGTTTCTTTTTTTGCTTTGGTCGGAGACAAAGTTCTCTATAGAGAATGGTCCTTCGACCTTAATTGGGTTTATTGATTGATGGGATGTAAATGGCAGAGGGGTTGCTTTGTATTGCGGTTTTTGTTTTTTGCTTGGTGAGAGGGTAAGTTCTTTCTATGTGTATTCTCGCTTGGGTGCTTTCTTAGGGCCTTATTCTATATACTTATCTTTACTTATCAAAAAAAAAAATTATATTCGGTAGGATGCGTCTAACTTAAAAAAGCTTGCTCCTCACTTTGGTAGGGTGAGATAAGGAGATATATAATAAGATATATAGCATGAGATATATCTACCAGGAGATATATATCTCGGGAGTATAGGATAGGTGCGACTCACTTTCCCTAAAAAAATTATATATAGTGAGATATATAATTTTATTTATATTGTGCAGGCATTTGTTCTCACTCAAAAAGCCTGCGCCTTGCCTCTCAAGTGCTTCTTGAGCCACAAATAACTATGCTCAAAACTAACTAGAATCATGATATAAACAGTCAAAAATCTGGTATTTTCACTGCCTATAAATCTGAAACTTCTTAAATTTTTTTTATCAATGACACCCCGGGAACAAATTTCGGCGTCATTTTCTTTTTGTGCATTTTTCTGAAGTATAAAATTTCTGGCTTCAGTTACCAAATAGTCGTTCACAAGGTTTCCTTTATAAATGCTCACACCATATAAAACATTTGAAAACGAGAAAATAAAGCAGCGTATTATACTTCATTTCCAAATGAAGCTACACTAGCCACCTCAAATAAATTAAAGGCAAAATTTCAATTACCTCCGCTTTAAAGAGAAACAAACTATAAGCTAAATGATGCTTTCTTGCCCACATTTGGCTTCCCTAACAGTAATCCCTCTCGTATCGGCCCGCCTGAATCCTATTTCTAGCTTCGTCCCGGACAACCCACGCAATTTTAATAACAATTTTCCACACCATTACCAAAAAACCAAAAAAATAGAGACGTGTTTGATTCAAAAACTGCTTTTTCAGTAAAAAGGAAACCCCATTCCAGAATTTTCAGAGTTCATTATCAACAATTCACTGAGAAATGCACTCTCCGAGTTTCACTTTATTTCTAAAAAAACAAGCTATGAAACGGAGGAAAGCAGCGGAATTGAGAATTGAGAATCCTCCATCGCTAACCTAGCGTTTCGCTTCTAAAAAACACTAACACAGGGACAGAAATACATAGAGAGAAACAGAGCTCGAAGGAAACCTGGCCAAGGAGAGGCAGAGATCGGAGAACTCAACGGCCTCCGACGGGTGGCCCTTTTGAATGTACAAAGTAAGTAGATCGGCCACCGTCGTGCCGCCGCAAAGAGACGTTCGGGCAGCGAACAAGTCACGATCACCGTCGTCCATGCAGCTTGTTCCTGCCATTCCGACCAAACCCTCCTGCTCTCTCTCTCTCTCTCTCTCTTTCGAACTCTGATCATACATCCCTCTCCATTTGAGTACACACTGACGTGAATATACCCACCTTTCTTGAACGTGTCGGTTTTGAATTTACCAAAATGTCCTCGCTCTCATTTTTCATAGTGATTTTTTTTTTTTTTTTTTTCGTCAAACAAACAAAGAGAACCAACAAAAATCACTATGATAATTATTTAAATAAATTTTTGAAAATAATATATTAATTAAGAAAAATATATTATTTTAATATCCATGTCTCGTTTGAAATTTTTTTCATGTTCTTTCGATAAGCCCTTAAAACGTGGTTCAATCGATAAAGGAGTAGAAATTGACTAATATGGGTGAAATAGGTATCAAAAATATATATATTTTTTTAAATTGTTTCAATATTTATAATTTAAAATTATTGATAATCAATTATAAAAAAAAAAGTGAACCAAAAAAAATCACTATCAGAAATATTTAAATAACATTTTGAAAATAATAAATTAATTAATAAAAATATATTATTTTAATATCTAGAACTTCGTTTAATTTTTTATTTTTATTTTTTAGGTTCTTTCTGATTAGTCTCCTTATGAAGTGGTTTAAGTTGTAAAGTGATAGGAATTGATTACAGTAGGCGGAGAGATCGAGGTATGAGTCCTTGTCATAACAGGTATTATTACAACGTAATATACACGGTGATGAAATGGATGTCAAAAATAATTTTTAAAAAACCTTTTTTCAATATTTATAATTAGAATTTACAGATATTTAATTACAAATTTACAACCCACTAAAAATAATAATTAAATGAGTGGCTCAATCATAAAGAATATGATCATGAAAGAGTGTAAAACTTAAAATTTTTTTTTTCAAAAAAATATTATTTTGTACCATGTCTGCAATTTCAGGCTTAATGTGACAAATTTCGAGAAATTGATTTTTCTTATACATTTTTTCGCAATTCGAATTAACTAAGATCATAAATAATTAAAGAATTAATAAAATATAAATTTGGTTTCTCGTATTTGTTAAATATGTAATAAAAACATAAAAATAAAACAAATGGAACAGTAAACCCATTTTTAAGTCAAAAATGTCTTCCATGTAACTCATATGCTCATTTATTTCTCATCTCGATCACCGTCCCTCTCCTCTCCTCTCTCTTTATTTTTCATCCCTAATTCAACGCTTAATCTAAGCTTACAACACTAACGTGTAAATATTCTTAAATTTCATTATAAACAAATTTATTTATAATAAATATATAATTTTTATTTTAAAGTTGAGAAATAAATTTCTTTGACATTTAAGAGATTAAAAATTTAATAAAAATAACAAATAACAAATAATTTATTTATATTTAAAAAATAACGATACTTTTATTTATTTTTAAATTAAAATATAAAAATACATTCAAAATGTCAAAATTATAAGTAAAATCTTATAATGTATATATATTTTTGTTTTTTTAAATAATTAGAGATCTATTATTATTATCGTTACTACGATATTACAGATTAATAATCACGTCATTGAGTTAAACACATTCTGTTAAATATATAATTCATGATAAATAAAATTAATTGGAATATATAAGTTTTTCATATTTGATTTATTTTTATTTTTATGTCAATATATTTATAAATCATGTTATAACAAAATTTATTTTGAAGTAGAGTTATCTTGAGTTGTGATTTTATCATATTAAATAACTAAAACTAAAATAAAAAATTAATATCAAATTAAAAATGAATTTAGAATCTTTGTAATTGTCACAAATATATTAAGATATTTTTATTCAAAATAGTTATCCTTATACAAATAAATTAACACGTATTTTTATTTAAAACATGTTCCTATATAAAAAATAATTAAGGATGGAAATTTCAGTTTAAAAATATAAATTTAACCATAAAATTATTAGGATACAAATATTATCTTAAAATTATAAAATAATTAGGTAACATATATAGTTTATAAAAATAAAAGTTTGTTTGAGAATTTATATGATAAAAAATGAAAAAATGTAATATTTTTATAAATGCGTTTCACAAAAAGCTACATGATCTAGTTATCAAGAGCTTATTAGGGGTCATTACCAAACATCCTACAATAACCTATTAGGTGAATCAACTATCAGCTCCTGATTGCTCCTCCAATCATCTCAACCAAACAGGGCCCAACTTTATATTATTCTTATTATGATCCCATAATTCCCCCTTAAATAAATTTAGCATAATTGCTCCACTGATAGTGAGTCAAGTGGTCCCCTGGTGCGTTAAACCCTAACAGCCATAAATGCACCCATGTGATTTTGGATTACACTACTCATCTCTACAAAACCACTCTCCTTGAATAGTGTTCCATTTATATTGCACTTTATGAAGCCAATTTTCAATGGGTTTCAATTGCATGACAGTATAGACGACATTTGCGATTCAGATGGGGTATCCACATGATGGATTGACCTCCATGCAGTGGTCTCCAAGCTATGTATCACCCATCCTTCTACCCTTCCATCAAAATTTTATTTACACTAGGACAAGAATGTGTATAACAAGGATGGTTTTTTTTTAAATAGACAATTTCAATAGAAGGCCGTAGACTTGCTAAATATTCTCCCACTTAATTAATTTAAAAACTTGAGTGTTTCAAAGTTTATGTCATAGCATGCTTATTCTTAAATTTAACCAAATTTGATCTCTAAATTTCTCTAATTTAACAAATTTCTATAATCAAACTAATTATATAATAAGCATTATAAACATACTAGATATAATTGATCGAACATGTAAGTTGTTTACTTTAATTTAATAATTTAAATATCTTAAAACAACAACACGTCTTAATTAAATTCATCATTGTATTAATAAAATTAAAATTATATATCTATTTAATAATTATTTATTAAAAGATAATTTAATTTATAGTAATTTAAATCAAGTTATATTTATATTTAACATTTATGATTTAGAGGATAAGTCTCATTAAAATATAATTTAATAAATTAGATTATTTATCTATTTAATAATTATCCATTATAGGATAATTCTTGTTAAAATATAATTTGATTTGTAATAATGTACCAAATTTTGAACACATTTAACTAGGTACCTTTGCTTAAAATATAAATTGATTTTGAATAATAAATTAATTATTTATGTATTTAATGAATTATCCATTGATAATTCTTTATTAGTATAATTTAATTCCTAATAATAAATTAAATCTACCATATCTATTTAATTATCCATTACATGATAATTCTTGTTAAAATATAATTTGATTTTGAATAATAAATTAAATTATATCCATTTAACAATTATCCACAGCATGGCCTTTGTTAAAATATAATTTAAATTTTAATAATAAATTAAATTATTTATCAATTTAACAATTTAAAGAAACAAGCGCGAACATATGTCCTCTCTTTTCAGCTGGGGAAGATAAGTGAGTCTCTAACGCTAAAAATGAAAGTTTATGAAAAGTGGCATGAGGGGTGGGTGGGTGAGATTTATGGAGGAGATAATCGATTGGCCTATCCAGTGTCTTTATTATTTGTTGCATTATATTAATTATATTGTCTAAGTTCTTTATTTATGTATTAATTATTATTTGTGTATCACAAATTATTATTAATTATTTTTGTATTTTTTATTTTTTATTTGAATAATGATAAAATTATGAAAATATATATTTGAATTTTTTTTAATATTATGACCCATTTTGAACCGTTTATTCGAGCTGGTTTATTTAAATTTTTAAAAGTTCGCCTGCAAATAAAAATTCAAGGGATCGCTTTAATTCGGCACTAAATGAACTGTAATCTATTTGAAGTATACTATTACTGTTTCCGGCCACAGTTCAACATCATAATTGTAAGTGTCATGGATTCATAAAATTCATAAATTTTACCTAAAATTTCGTAAATAAAAATTCAATTTTCCATGTTTCCTAAATAAAAATAAAATTTGCAAACTTCCTAAATCAAAATCCAATTTACCCAGATCAAAATTAAAATTTCCAAAAAAAGGAGCATTAGTAAGGGATTGGTATCCAATGTATCATCTTAATTGAATAATTAAGTATTTGATTTACAACATAAATTTTGATTTGAATGTGATTATTTCATATTTCTTATGAGACTGAACCTTGTTCTCGATTTGTTTTAAACTTACGTCTTCATTTAAAAAAATTATTATTATTTTTCACATAATATTCCAGATTTATGTATTTTTTTATACATTATTATTTATTGGCGATCATTCTTGATTTGTTAGGTGAATTAGTCAACCATCATATTTGTCTTAATCTTATTAATTTGATTAATCTTATTTTGTTTTCCCTTCTCGGAATAAGTATGTTTTAGCAAATACCAATAGCGCTAAAAAATATATTATTTTCATAAAATAGAAGTTTATGAAATAAGACTAAATGAATCGTTTTTTTTTTCAATCAAAATTTAAAAGACAACACATTTTATTATATTGTAACAAAAGGCTTAGATGTCCAAAAAAACGAATCCTATATTTTTAATTTTAGGACAAATAAGTACGTAATCATTTAATAGTATCTGATATAATATAAAAGGATATTTTATTAGAAACACTTTTAATCTAAAACCTTATTTTTTTATAATTTTATTCGGATATATTTAAAGATTTTATCTATTCTAGGTATCTAAAAGTTATATCCATAAAGGATTCAAACATCATTATTAGGGGGATTTATGTATTCATATGAGGACAATAATTTCTTTAAAAATAATCCATTATATAAGAAGATAAAAGAAATTTAGTTCTCACTCTTCTCTCTAGAATGGACACTCGAGAAATCAGTCACTTTGTTTCAACTCCTGGTTGGGCTTTATTTTCTCTCAACGATATTGAGGAAATGCTGCAGTGTCATGTTTGCTATGATTTTATGAACTGTCCGATTTATCAGGTTTTTTTTTTTTTTTAATATCGATTTTGAATTTTGCTTATCCAGTTCTTTTTTTTTTCTCTATTTGTTCAGTTATTTTTCCTTTTGCTTTGTTGGAAATTGGTGATAAAGGCATACACGTCCTGGGGACACAAATGCATGCTCAATTTCGTTTCACGCAGCTTTTATTTTTTATTTTTTCTCAATTTAAGCCATTCCGACTTTGTCTTATCTTATCTATACTCGTGTCAGCCCGAGCTTACATGGACAGACAGATGGAAGCTATACACTTGACCCTCCACCTTAAGAGGGTTTTAAAACCCGTTTATCCATTGTACAAACCCGTTTCATATTTCTCTTTTATATTTTTGGTTGTGCTTGTGGTTGATTGCTTGTACCAATTTTTTTTTCTTTTTGTTGAGTTGGATAGAATTTTGTATGAACTGGATCCGGAGTTTTCCCAGGATTTCAACACCTTTAGAATAATTTGATATTTTGACAATGAAAACTAGAGTTTATAATCAGAAGTTTGTTCATGAATGCATTGAATTTTGTAAAAATATTTTATAGATATTATCAATAAGTTTGATCATCTCAAATTTGTGAATCATATGGATTACTTATTTCTGTTTTTATAATAAATAAAACACAAAAATACCAAATGACAAGTAAAATTATTCTTCTTCTTAATTTATCGCTTTTCATGTTATCTAATGCTTAAAAAAAAAAACAAATCCTATTTTCCCTTGTTTATATATATTATTTTCTTGCATATCTAAGAAACATAAGAGTTGTCAATGAAATTGACTAAGTTGTTATGCTGGTGGGATATAGAGATAAACAGGTTTGAGTATTCATGAAGATAACACCGCAATCGTCATTATTATCCTACACGGATGCTTAATAAACTTCGACATTATATAAATACGAAGCCCATTCAACCCAAGAAACAAATTTTAAATCCGAGAACCCCTACCAAAGTTAGTATTAACAAATATCTATGGGCCGACACTGTGATCATTATAAATCGTATTATACCAATCCCTAACCTCGTATTCGATCCCACACTGACGTGGAAGGAACTTTATGATATTTATATAATTCCAAGTTAGCAGCCTCCCCTGACCCAAGACTGCTTTAAACCACGGAGATCTCTCGGATCCAAAATGCATAAAGATCCATAATGATTCGACCGGGTTCCTACAACAACATCAGAACTCTCGTAATACCAAGCTATCGCATCGAAAAAAGTATCAATTTTGGTTGATTTGAAACAATTTAAGGGTTTCCATGTTATTAAAACACTGATCGCGACCTTCTAGTCCCGACCAACTCTAATACAGAATCGAATTTTGAAAACATTGGTTGTTTGCATGAGTGTAGTGCCGGAATGGACACACAATCTGCTTAAGTTGCAAACTAAAAGTGAAGAACAAATGTCCGAGTTGCAGACAGCAAATGGACGATGATATCAGATGCCTACTACTGGAGAAGATGGCGAAATCAATTGAAATTGGTTGCAAGTACAAGGAGTACGGATGCCATGAGATAATTCCTTCCTGCAAGAAACACAAACATGAAGACTCATGTGATTTTAGGCCGTACAACTGCCCACGCTCTACTTTGAGGTGCTGCTTTAATGGGGATATCTCCACCCTTGTTTCTCACCTCACAAATCATCACATGGCTGAAATCATCACCGATTCCAACTTCCAACGTCGATTTCCCATTGCTCATCTCCGTCATGACCAAACGTGCTCCACATGGATACCACATGTACGTGCTTAAATATTTATGGCATTTTTCATATTTGAATTTTATATTTCATCATGCGAAAAAGGTGCACAAAACAAATGTCCCCCTTTATGTCAAATCCGGTTCATAACGACTTTCTGGGTCCAAGTCCAACCATGCTTATTTATATCGTGACACACTTATGCCCTTAGTCAAATGGGGGGTGTAATGGTGCTGACGTGGCACCTCTCACATGAGTTTTAGTTAATTTGATTGATTAATTAAGTCCTAAATATTTTTTTGACAATTTTGCTCTTATCCCTAACCTTCTGATACTCTTGTTCCCCCTCAATTTGATCTCTAAGCTCTTTTAAGTTTTACCCGAGTAACACTTAAATGACATTAACGTTCTTCCTCTTGTCTTGCTTTTACAGGGCTAAAATGGATCTTTAGTAGTAGGGCGATTATCTTCATCAACTTTTTATAAGTTAAAGTATCAATTCATATAAGTTTGAAGAAAATAATAGATTATTTTGGTCAAATTATGATAATTTAATCTTCACCTATTTCATTTATAGATGTGATAAGTAGAAGCGGAATCATCACTGTTCCAAAGCTTGCAGAAAGCTCTGGAACAATAATGATTCCACAACCTAAAAAACTGGATACTCGGTATTACCCAAGGTTCAATACTTATGATACATTATTTATCAATTTAGTTTTTCATTATTTTTCAAATATTTTTTAACTTTTAAGTCTCTTATTTACAAATTTTCAAATAAATGAACCAACTTAGTTCTTCTCTCTTTGTTTTTCTTTCAGGTCTCCCATTGTTTTGGTCAATACTCGCTCTCATCAGCTTCACCTTTAAAGGACGCTAATCAGTTTGCATGGCATTCGCCTACTTCATGGGAACGACACCTGACGCCCGCAAATACCTGCACAGACTGTAGATATGGAACGGATCGAAAATTCATTTTTGAGTGGAATCCACTCAGCGTTCCCAAGAGAGAACCGAATGAGGATTAAGGATAGAGGCGACGCCCTCATTGTCATGCGAAGCTTGCCACACTTCTTGGAAGAGGAGACTAGGACACGCCGTCTCGAGATTGTTGTTCATATATGGAAGATCTAATCCAGATCCGACCTAACTTAAGTGGTTAAAGATCCCGAGGCATAACAAGGTGAGGAGGGGTTCCAAGGTTCAAGGTTCCAAACAAATTTGTGACATAATATAATACTATATGGTGTAGTGCAAAATACTATACCGTCAATAAGACATGGTTCAATAACATCTAGCTCAAGTGGTTAAAGAATCGAGACAAACATAACAGGGAGAAGTGGGGGGGTCCAAGGTTCAAGGTTCGAGACAAATTTGTGAAATAATTGAATACTATATGGTGTAGTGCAGAGTGAATACCTCTTATTGCTCAATGCATAATTGGAAATTAATTTAAATAATATTTTTTTTAGCTTGATTTAAGGGGTTTTTATTTATTTATTTTAGTTAAAAACTAAATAGTACTTTTATTTTATAAGGTGCTTAAGAGTATTAAGTATTTGGCTTTTTTTTTTAAATGTTTTTAATTTATATTAAGATAAATTCTGGTTGCTTTTAATTATTTATATTTTACAAGATTAAGCTGCTTTGATTTTATAAGCTGAAATCACCGAGTTTACATCTCGGTGTATTAAAAAATAGTTTAATTTTAATATTTATGCTCATCATACTTAACTTTATTTGGTAGAACGTCAATACTTAAATAAATGCAATGACATAAAGAGGGGAGGGGTATCGGCTTCGAATCACAATGAGGTATTTCAACGTTCAAAGTTATTTTTACAAAATAAAATAAATGAGAAAAAAAAAATTAATCCTGGTTACACACGTTAAATTTATATAGAATGTATGAAAACTTAACATTATATTCAAAATTTGCAAAAACTTTAATTTTAGATAAAAATAACTATCTTATCTATTGACAAAGAAGAGGAAAATAAATCAATCTTTTAATTTTTATCTATATTTTAAGAAAATAAAATTTTAAAAGTACACATATTTTTTATTTAATTAGCACGAAAACTAATCATGTAATTTTCAATAGAATCATAGAGTATCATTTTCTCAAATTATTGGCTTAATCAAACTAGTAGATATACGCAATTATGAAGAGAGTGGTTTAGATTAATGAAAGGGTCAAAGGTATTTTAATTGTTATATTAAATTAAAAATAGGTAGTCATTTATGTAAACTCGAAATATGCTCTTTAACATTCGATTATCATTAAATCATTATCCTCCCACCAAAATATTTTGAAGTACGCATTGTTTGATAACATTACTGCGGTGCTTAAACAAATGGGATTCATTACATCAAAGTTCAAGATAAATAATTATTGCCCAAATATCAAAACTACAAATTCAAATTTGATAATATTACTCATTTTTTTAAATAATTAATAGTATATGAATAAAGTGAAAATATATAAAAAAATTATAACTTAATAACTTAAAATTTAATAATAATATATATGAGTTCAACGGGTAATATTTTAAATGAGAATTTAAGGGCTATGATTAAAATTTCCTCATTCTATCATATTTTCAGGTTATGAATCAATGATGGAATAAATCTTTATTGACTTTGATTTTCATAATTTCAGACTATGAATAACGTCCAATTTTATAGCTTATGACTATAAAATTTTATTTAGAAAATAAATAATAGGAAAAAGGAAAAATACATACTTAGAATGTGTGGTTTTGTTTAGAAAATACATATTATGAATAACGTCCGCCACATTTTGTTTGTCTGAAGATATGCCGTGATAATTTGCAGGTAAATAATGCAAGAATAATGTAGTAAAACGGTATAAGAAAAGAGATAACTCTAAAGGTATTTTTTTCTCCTTTGTATTTCATTATCTATATATATAAGGGCTTACAACATTAATACAATAATAAAATACATCCATAATGACACGGAATGGCTGGCCGGTCTATATTTCTTGATGAATTATTTATAACATTTATTAGTTTTTTAAATTTTAGTCATTATTTTGGTGCAAAGTAAGGACAGAAGTAGCTTTTTGGGGCATTTACATTTCTGCTTGGTTGCTGGTCTGATGCGTAGAAATGGAGTCTGGGACAAAGAAAGTGATATCAAATTAATAACAATAAATAAAATCAACGGTCTTTAATATACTACATAACTAGAATCATAGGTATTTTATTATCAAATGTGTAGGCTCAACTATCAATTATATAACATTAAAACGATTCATTATGTTATTAATCGGAACGCTATTTCATCATATATTTAACGATTTTGATTATATATTTATATCGTATTTTTAGTTTGAATAAATAAAATATTTATTAAAAAACATTTAGAAATAATTAATTTGTTGATAAAAGGACATAATAATTTAATGTAAAAGGCATCTCTAGGGTTGGGTACCTAGAAGTTACATGTACCTGCTTCCCCAGACATTTTATCCGACTATTCGTTCAAGTCTGCAATCGAAGGTTGAGCGCGCTTTTAAACCTTTCAGACATCCACGACATCAAGAAAAGCAGTTAAAAAAAAGAAGGTAAAAGGCTTGTATAAACAATTATTTATTTGTCAATATAAATTTTATTTATTTTCCATTTTATTTTATTTTTCAGAAGTAATTTCCATTTTATTTATAATTACCTATTTTTATGAAAGTAGTCGATCCCTCCTATGCCCTTTCCTTAATCTATTTAACTTATTTCCTTTTCGCCTGTTAGCGCCATTTCCTTCTTCCTGCTCGCACGTTTCCATGGAATATTTTCTGTTTTTTCTTAAAATTCGCCCACTTTCCGGGAAAACCAAGCGGAGTTGATCTGCTGCTGCTGGCCAGAGGCGAATCAGAGAAGGAAAGCTACGGAGAAGAAGGTATGATTGGAAGTGATTTCAAGCCAAATATGCACGATCTGCCATGAAGATCTCAAGCCAATCGTAGAAGACTTCCACCTATCTCTGTTTGCGGCCATACAAGTCTTCACGAACTCTGGTATTATACATCTCCCTTGTTAAACTATATATCCATTCGGGAATTGAATACTGGTACAATGTGAATCCTGAAAATTTGAAATGTACTGTTTTTTTTTTGTTTTGGTTTTTTTCGCAAAACATAGTTTGCAACAGTGGTTCGAGTATTCCGCGAGCAAGAGGAAGAAAAGATGTCCCGTGTGCAAGCAGACTTGTTATTTGAATGGTGTTAATCGGCTTTATTTTCAGTCAATCGGCGACGCGAGCGATCCCATCGTAATACAGAATGCGCTTTAAATCTCTTCGGGGAAGATCCAGGGGTATTACGTAGAGAGGTCAAGAGATTGGAGGCGAAGGTAGAGGGTCTCACTTCTGCTTTGGAACGAAACCAGAATGATCTCAAAGAGCTCAATGAGGAGGTATCGGATTTGTCATTTTTTTGGTCTTTAATTATAATTTTTGTCTGGTCGATTGCCGAGAAGATGTGGGGTGGTTTAAATTAAATTCCCAGGCCAAAATGATTCAGTTTGGAGAAAATCTGAGATATAAATCGTTGCAAAAGAGTTCTTTCTCTTATACTCGTCCTCCATTTTCTCATCAACCAAAAATGGGGTCTTAGCAGAGGGGTTTGGTTTGGAGAAAAAATGTAGAAAAAAAGAACATTGAAAAGAATAATTGTAAAATTACAGTTCACAACCTGCGTTAGTGTCTTCTTGACAACTCGTGTGCCTAAATGATCATTCAGGTGTCTCTTTAAGCGAGGTCAGGCTTCAATCTCCTGAAACACAATAGTACTGTTTTTGATGTAACGGTTTTTTGTTTTTGAGAGCAGTTAGAAAATGCTACCTGCAACTTTGAAGAAAAATTAGTTTTTCAAACCCTGTTCTGATTTGTTCTATGAACCAATTGAAGGTAATTTCAGTTTGCTTTTAGCAAGTGTACAACAGGTTGAATGAACCAAGAAGAGTGCTTTTCATGTCTGGAATCACAGGCAAAATTTTGTTCATCAAAGTAATTTAGAACTATTTTAAGAAATGTTCATAGACAACAATTTTTAAGAACTGTTGCTTCAGCCCTTATATTCATAATGCCGCTAGACAATCACAATCTTGGACTCAAGAAACCAATTGTCACTTTTTGTTGAGCTGAAGTTTCCCCATTTTGGATTCTAAAAATGATCCTAAAATATGAAATATTATCTGGTTATGTTTTTGCTCATTTTTTTAGCAATGAAATGTAGAGTTGTCTAATTATAAAATTGGTTGGCTAGTGTCTTCAGCCTGGTGTTATCTTAATCTTATTAGCCTATCCTTGTTTCAGCTGTGCCTTTGCAAGGAACAGTTTAAGGAAGAAGTAGCACTGAAGAATGAAGCCTTGAAACAGAAGGTGTTCATTCAACAGTTGCTTTATTCAAAATCTCAGGTGAGTGATTGGTTTCGTATCATTTTACTATTGACTGTGTTGCCCTAATGTGGATTGTGGAATTAAGTTGTCCTATCAAAACTATATTGAACAATCTTGACAAACCATGTGATAGGATCTGGATAAATCAAACCTTGAGAGTTTGAGACTGCAGGCGAGAAACATGGCCTTGGCTAAAGAGCTTGCAGCACTTAAACTGTGAATACTATTTACCGAGGGATCAAAGGTTTTACGTTCTGTACTTCTTCTTGATTTCTTTTATTTCCATAATGTGGGTATATGGTTGCAATCCAGGGTATCTGATTTGAATCTAGATGAAGAAGGGGTTTTGAAGCTAGCTTCTTTTGGTAATGAGGCTAAGAACAAGGACACAATAGACATTCTAAAAAGGTCACTGGTCATTCGTAACAAGTACTCTTTTGGGATACTCTTTTGTTGGGATACTCTTTTGTGAACTTAATTCTTTCATTGCATTTCATTTCTTCCATAATGACCCACCCCAAGAGAGAATTCTGTTCTGTCATTTCTTCAAAGTATGGCACCAAAAAGACCGTTGTCTCCGTCATCCGGCTCCTGCCAAGAAAACAAGCGGAGGAGGGTGGGCTCGCCTTCGTGGGTGGCCAATGTGTCACCGCCACCTTCTTCGACCTTGCTGACCATCGACTCAGACATCCAAGTAAATTTTTTTTTTCTTTTCTTTTCATGAACAAGAATGTCTTAAATTTTTTTTTTCTATCTTTCTTCCCATACTTCCTAAAGAACACCGAATCTTTTTCTCTATGAATGCTGTTGATGAAAAGATCTCTGAACAGGAGGTATTACTGTTTGGTTTCGGTTTCTTGACTATATTCTGAAATTTTGATGCTCTCTGAAACTTTTTCTTATTTTCTGAATTTAGGGTCTTCTCAAAACTGTGTTCTCTTTAGCCTTCTTCAGAATGAAAAAAAAAGAGAACCAATAAATTTTTTTCTATCGTGGGCTTTCCTAAAGTAGTTTCATGTAAAGAAAGTTTTCATTCTGATAACAGCTGCAGAATGCTACCTGGGATGTAGATACTGCCAAAAAAGATTGGAGAGCTGCAGGTATTTTGGTTTTGTTTCTTTATTGACAGGATTTCTTGGGCCTTTTTGTTTCTGTTTTTGAGAGAACATATTCTGAAAGCGGAGAACATTATTTTGATGTCCTCTAAACTGTGTTCTTATTTTCTGTGCTGTGTTTTTTCAAAAAGAAAAAAAACTGAGAACCAATAAATTTGTTGTCCCCCATTGTTTCCCTAAATGCGGAAGAAAACTGTTTTTTTTTTTAAATTATTATAGGCTACATTGAAACGGGTGTTTACTTAGCTTTTGGAATTGAATGTGAAGGTGTTAACGAACCAACTTTCAAATTTGAAACTGGTAGAATTACAGAATTTGCTGGCCATTGAGGCAAAAAAAGTTGGGGAGGAATGTTGGGCAGGTCTGGGTCAAACAGAAGGAGGTGGGGGCCTGGAGGAACAGGTAAATGAAGATCAAGGCGCTGTGAAAAAGAACGATAATATACAGAAATGCTTGTTAAAAGAAGGGGAGGTGATTTCCATCACCTGCACCTGCACTTGTATGAGATCATCACAGGCTTGGGTCTCCAAGGAAGGAGATTACCTTATGCTAAGTGAATGATCAGTGTTGGATTTAGTTTGGAGTTACCATGAGTTATGTTGAAGGATTATATGATTCGATTTCTTATTAGCAACAGCGTAAATGCACCTTCTTGTTCACAGTTGTAAAGACCCTTTTTCAAACTGTATTCAGAGTCTCAATTTGCTGTAAACAGAAGGATTATACAAGTAAAATCCAGACTATAATCATTGTAATCTCACCTCTTGTTCTGCTCAATACAGTTGAAATCCTTTTCAAATTAGAAGTCTCAGTCTCACTGTTGTTCCTTTGGACGGCGACAAGAAGGTTTTAATAAATGTTTGGCAATTTTACCGGGATGATACATTGGTCTGCTTCTGATGTTTATATGTATTCTTCTTTTCTTTTAAAAAAATAAAATTGTAAATGGCTGTATATTGTTACATGGGTTGGTGCTTCATCCTTTTGTTTGGTTCTTTTTACTAATTTATTTCAATTTGTCTGAAAAATCATTTCAGTTTTGTTCTCTTGTATGGATGAGAAAAATTGGTTGAATATTCATTGATGTGTCCAGATCTATGGCTCTTACTTGAAAATGTATGGATCAATATTTCCGGAATTGGATGCATCTGATGACAATTGTTAGAGAAAGATAAATTTACAAATGAATAGAAGGAAATATTTCCAGAACTGTTTTGAGAGTGAATTCTAGAATGCCTGTAGTATGTGGAAATGCAAGCAGTGCACTCTCTTTTTAGCCTTGGTGCTCTGTTTCATCATATGGCTGGTTTTATAAGTGGGTGGGAAGGGTAGTTGTTTCCTTTTTCAGGTGCTGCTCTCCATCTGCTCCCTGTTGACGGATCCAAATCCTGATGACCCCTTGATTGCTCGCATGTACAAGACATACAGAACCAAGTATGAGACGACCGCCAGGAGCTGGACCCAGAAGTATGCCATGGGCTAACTCTGCTCTGCTTTATGGTGAGGGCATCTATCCAGGACTTCTACTTCCTTACTTTTTATTTATAAATCAAGTGTGATTTTGTGTCCCTTTACTCTTATAATCCTCAAACGAAGTATAGATTTGTGCTATTAGAAGAAATCCTTGGCCTGCTAGAAAACCTTCAACACCTGCCCTATCCATAAGATAGGTATATAGCCATGATGAACATCACTGCTTAAGTGACTTAGAAATTGGGAATAGCTGTTTGCTTGATCTGGATGATTAGGGAGGAAAATCTGGTGCTGGAACCGCTAATAGTTGTGGCCTGATAAAAACTGAAATAAAAATGGCTACAAAATCTTATGACTTGTACAAGAAATTTAGGAAATTTCATAGTGGAACATGGGTTTTTTAGTCTCTTCTATATGCTTGACATTTAGAATTTGAATGACAACAGTTTTGCCTTATGCATTTTTATACCTAAGGTAATTTATTCCACATTCTGATATTGGGCAGGAAAAGTGTCAAAAAGAGCAAGCTAATGCACAAAAAACAAAGTAGTATGCTTGAGCTTTCTGTTGCCAGACTTGTGAGGGAAAACAAGTCTTACAGAAGATTTCTATGAAAATGGAAGATTACTCAATATCTAGATATCCTCATTTTCTGTGTCTTCATGTTATTGGTTCTCCAGATGGGAAAGCTCTGAAATCAACAGCAATTTTCCATGTTGAAGGGGCATGTTGTCTTCCAATGTCACTTCAATCTAGTGACAAGATTTGGAGTGTCAACCATAGGAGAAGACTTCAAGGAAAATGTGAATGCTATCCTTCTTCAAATTCCTATCTTAGCAGTTGGATTCAGCCAAGTAAGCGGGCTAGGGGTTTGTAGTGAAAGCCAGTCTCAGTCACTGAGCATTTTAGGCTTAGTAGGAACCGCCGCCTAAGAATCCAAGAGTCTGACATAACAGGAGCTGATGTGGACTCATTGAAGTCTTTGGAGGGGGCTGGTGAAGTTGTTTTTGCAAAAGAAAATTTGCAGAATGTTTCTCCATGGTGGCAGCAGTTTCCAAAGCCAAGGTTATTGCCGGTTTCTTTGTTTTGCCGCAATCTGCATTTCCTCGCCATGCAACATGGACCGGTGAGTTATCTATTGCTTTATCCCTATCGTGTGAATTAACTTGCAGTATTACCTTCATTATGAATTGCTCATTCTAGTGGTTCCAAGCTGCCCCATCCTATATTAGATTATGAGGAATTAACAATCAAACTAAAAACTTCAACTTTATAATGTTTCCTCTTTATTGTAGGTAATCTTGAATACTTAAGATTTTTTGATGTGCTAAATCACTTAAATGTGACTAAACTACATTGAATAATGTAAAACCCAGATAAGAAATTATGTCTTTCTGCTGACAAACCTATTTGTTTCATTTTAGGTGAACATGAGCATTGTGATTCTTCCAATGTCACAATAGTGCAACAGTTGGTCTAATCCAGTCTTCCTTTTTCTGGGGTTATCTACTTACTCAGGTTTGAATTGAATGCCCACATATTCATGCATTACACGAAAGCAAATAACTGTTTATTGTGAATCTCCTTGAAGTGTGTTGACATGTAGTTGGTCAAGTTCCTGCTTTTGATGTACATAATTTTGTTGTTGTCTTTTTGGATTAGTAACGGCACTAGTTCTGGTCTTCAAATAGAATACATCTTTTCAACACTACCAGCTGAGGTAAATTTGCTTCCCTTTTATACTCTATTTCTAACATTACTTTCACTGTCTTTTTCTGGAACATAGATCTTTGAGGCACACATGGCAAGATAAAACCCCTGTGGAAATTAGTATTGGGTTTTGGAGTAGTCTGGTGGTCAGTGGCAACAATTTTGACACTATTGCTGCAAGAATTGGACTTCCTTTCTTACTTACCATGCGTGCTTTTATGGGAATTGGACTTGGAGAGGTTGGCTTCTTTTGCTTCTTTTTGGTTTTATTGTGCTTTACTGGACTGGAAGAAAATAGTTCTGATAAATCAGTTGGGGTGTGTGTATTATCTCTAGACATAATTTTAGATGGCCTTATAGAAACCAGTTTTGGTAGTGAATTTGATGAGGTTGATTTGTCAATCTGAACATTCTTTGTGCCCATGTGTCTACACTTGTTGGAATCACACCTTGTCATTAATATATGTTCATGTTTTCTTTAAGTACTTATTCATTTTGTTGTGAAAAAAAGTTGAGCCTGCTTAGCTAGAATCTTTTATAAGATGGAGGTTAGGGACAATAGAAAGAAATGGAAAAAACAAAGTAACTTAACCTAATAATCATATACAGGTAATACAATTTCAAAGAGATGAGAACTTTTAAAATTCAATTAATTTTGACAGGGTCTGGCACTCTTATTGTCTCATGCCATTTTCAACCCAAGGTGTTGTTTTTGTTGAGTGGAGTTTTTTTTCCTACTTCAACTGTTCTTGCAACAATATAGAGAATTGTTTTACTGATTAACAATCATCTATTTTATTACAGGGTGTTGCTATGCCTGCTATGAATAATCCACTTTCAAAGTGGATTTCGGTTTCAGAGAGAAGCAGATCACTGGCACTAGTATATAGTGGAATGTATCTTGTTCAGTCACTGGGCTAGCTTGTCTCCCGCCTAATCCACAAGTTTGATGGCCTTCTGTTTTCTACTCATTGGCCCCTTTGGAAGTATTTGGTTTGCATTATGGTTGAGAAAAGTGCTTTTTGCTTCTGAAGCAATGATACTAGGTGCACAAGTTTGTTTATTACATCAGAACAACCCGTACTAAATAATGAAGTTTTGACCAAGTTTGATTCTTTTCAGAGAATTTCAGTTTTAGGGTAACTAAAGCACCATCTCTGCAGCCCTATTCGATATGAGTTCATAGGATCGGCTTAACGTCCTAATCCGACTTACTGATAAAAAGCGCTACGAGAAGTTCAACAAGAGTGACTTTACTGGGTGTCCAAGTATGTCTGGATTTTACCCCGGAAGCCACCCTGCACTTATATAAACATAGCTGGGATGCCAAATGAAACCCTAGCCCCCAAAACACCCTCCTCTGGGCCTCCAAACCCTAGGAAAGCTTCCAAACCTGGAACACAAGTCAAGCCTGGCAGGCTTAGCCCCGCGCGCCGGTGGCGATACTGACTAGAGGAGGTACCTCCGCCAACCACCAGCCTGCCACGCTGCCGGACCACTGAGGTGCGCCACCATCGAACGACATGCCGCCATGAAATCTCATCGCCAACCGCCGCCGACGCCAAGCCGGATCCGCCGCCCGCCGAACTCTACCGGGTCGCACCATTTTGTCACCGGATTTTTGTGATTTTCCGGCCATTATCGGCCACCTTAAGCCACCCCATACCTCCTTTCCACCATTTTGACCCTCAACTCATTTCCGCGGGTCCCTCCTTTTGCGCATTCCTCACCGCTGAAAGATACAGCTACGGAAACAAGTTCTACTTAATTTCGCTGATCGAAGCTTTCGTACCACTTACAAAGAATCGTTGAATTTCCAAGGTAATGGTACTACGAGTTCCCCTGGTCTCGGTTTTACTGATATGTGGTTTTGTAAAATTCTGACGCTGCTGGCTTCCATTTTAGGTTGTTTGCATCACTGTAGAAGTTTGGATCAAATAGAGTACCAATTATCGCTGGGCAAAAATAGTTGGAATGAAGTGGAATTGATGTTTTAGGAATTATCGACGGTTCACTTTGAGAAATTAGCTCCTCGTGAAAAGTCTCATTCTCGATACCGCCTATAGAGACATCGTAAATCGGGACTGTTTGAAATTCAATTTGGATGGTTTCAGTCTTTACCAAGTATTCTGGCTTCATCCTGGGCGGCTGTTGGTTCGGGCTTATTAGAGCCTAAGTGGAGTTTTATCTATATTACGCGACTCATCACGCCAGAGACGATTCAGAAAGTGTGAGCAAGTGACCGCAACGCCTATACCGCGTACTATTATATGCTTTTAAACGATTCGGGTAGATATGCTGAGAGTATATATATTTGCGATTAAATACTTTACATATATACTATTTTGATCGGGATGGTTGGGCTGGGTAATAAACATGACGGCTTCATATAAAACAAGTTATTATTTCATGTGAATTTCACAACATTTTTAACTATTTGAAAGTTTTATCGTGTTCTCAGGATGAGTCGGTGGTGTTTTGGATATTTTTGCTATGTTGATATATCTATTATGATTTAATACTTATATATATATATCGTTGATCGGGATTACACAGATCAAATACGATTTTCTTAAGCCATATAAAACAAAGCTTATCATTTCATGAATTTTGTCAATACTTTAATCTATTTGCAAGTTTTATCGTGGTTCGTGGGAATGAGCTCTAAGTGGTGTTTGATATTTCGGGGGTACACGGATCAAGTTGTAAACCATCTCAAAACTATCGCTTAAAAAGGATCTCGAGATTTCGCTGGATCGACTCTAATACAGATTATTGAAAGGCACATGAGAAAGGGAACGGTTATATTGGTTACCACGTGATGACCGGTTTACCCGAGCGCTATTACCACACGCGATTACGCGGCCATCTTATGCTTATTGCGACACGCTACCGATGTCTCAATTAAGGTTTATTAGCGCCACGCGATTCGCCGCGCTTAATCTCGAGGTTTGTTAGTGTCACGGATGGCCAAGTTACTCCGAGATTTATTAGGTGCCACGTGGATGGCCGCGCTTTTACCCGGAGTGGCTTATTAAAGACACACACGGGCCATTTTTATATTATAGTGCCACGCGATGGCCGGTCTACCCGGAGGTTTGTTAGTTGCCACGCATGGCCGTGCTCCACTCGGGAGGTTTGTTACTACCGCCACTTGACGGCCGAGCAGAACTACTGTGTTCATTAGTTGTCACTTGTCGTGGAGGCCTGCCACCGACGATTTATGATGGGTATGGTACGACGTTTGTTGTTTTCCTAAATATGGGTGTATGCTAACCATTTTTAATACTCATGGTTTCGTGCATTTCCTAAAGTTATTTTATTATCACGGCTATACATGTTTCAGGCTTGGCTTATGTCAGCAGATAAGTGTATTATGGTTTTCTTTAACATCATGGTCGACCTATTTGTGGAGCATGATTCGCATATGTCGACTGCAAAAGCTCGGGTTTCGCAAATGCTTCTAAACGGAACTTTACAAAGAGTGAACGGAAGGTTTTGAGAGGAGAACCATTGAAAATTATAAAAATGTTATTTTCCTTATAAACTACGCCACTCACCGAGATTTATTATCTCACATTATTGCCTTAAAATCGGGTTCTCAGTCCCATAGTCAGAGGCTTATTCGCGCCATTTGACGTTGCTCTCCCGTCATAGCTGTCGTACTTATCGTATTTATCTATTTTGTGTTCATGGTATTGAATTATTCATTTCTACTCAGACCCTAAATTCACAATACTCTTAACGCTCCTCAATGATCCGTGACGAACCCGTGATGAGTATATGTTTGAATCCTTATATACACATGGGATATTGGGTTAACGTGATGTGTTTACTTCCTCCTTAAACAGTTCCATCAGATCTTCCTGGTGGACCTGTGATAGTAGAACTTCACTAGGCGACCACCCGAAAATCTCGAGGGTATCCGGTCGGTCCCGCTATATACCATTCTGCACAAAGTATAATAAACTTGAAGATAGTCCCCTCCATTCACTTAAATTATGTTTTCCTTCTTAAGAATATATTCATTATAAGAACTGTTTAAAGTTTCTGCAATTCCAAACAAAAATAAGTTTGGCTTAACACCATTTCTTTCCATGGCTCATATGTGTTTAAACAGTTACTAACCCAGCAATTTGTTTAGATTTCATTGATGCATTTTGATTGCTTCATTCATGACAACCATATACATCTTGAAATTAAGTGATCTTTGTTTTGACTTTTGAGGATGAAGAGGAACACTGTAGCAGGTTGTTGTATGACAATTTATCTGTATCTCATTTGGAAGCCATGTATTATTGTTTTCTTTGTTTGAGTGGTGCCATAAAGCTTGTTTGACTTCACAGGCATGAATACAGCTCTCCGAAAGATGATCCAGAACTTAGTGCAAAGGAAAAAAGGGTTATTTTGGGAGGCAGCATATCAAAAGAACCTGTTTCATCCATTCCATGGAAACTAATTTTGTAGAAGGCACCAGTTTGGGCTCTCATAATCTCCCATTTCTGCCATAACTGGGGAACTTTTATTCTTCTAACATGGACGCCTACATACTATAATCAGGTATTAATACATTTCAGGATCAGTCCTACTTTGGTCAATATTAATTTCTGTATTTAATTCTCTGGAAAGATATATAAGGTTTTTCAAGTTCCCTTTTTTGCTTCAAAATTAATTTTTTGGTTGCTAACTAAATAATTGGTCAGTTCTGCATTTGACTAAGGAACATGAGCCTTGATCAACCACATTTCAGTACAAGTCTCAAGTGCAGTTTGTTTTTTGGCTTTTTAATGAAATCTATTTGTACTTTCAACATTTTCTTTGCTTTTAATTTTTTCAATTATTTTTACACTAAAACGCTTGTTGAATGTGTGGAAGTTCAAAATATTCGCTTTTGGTTTTTCTCTAATACTTTTAGAATAATTTTTAGATATTATAATATGCTAAAATCATATTATTTATAATCCAATTGACTTATTAATAAATTTTTAAACTTGGTTAATGTAAAAGCCAAAATATTTGGCTTTTTGGTTTTTTCTTAATACTTTTTTTGAATATTTTTTCTATATATTATAATATAAGAAAATCATATTAATTATAATCCAATTGAAATTTTTATGGTCCGTTTCATGTTAATTAAATAAAAATATAATGTGATATTTTATTTATATTATATATATGTTTGCATGGTATCTCTAATACACTTGAACCTATTCGCACTCACTTCAATCCGCTTTTAATTCTTTAAAATGACAAAGATGCAAATAATATAAATAAACTTATTGTAAATGTGATAGGGTCACTTTATTCCGAACTCCTCGCTTGTTTATTATTCATAATTTAAAGCCCTATGAAAATTGGGCAGGGCAGAACCAAATATGTCTATAGTTGGGCTTTGTTTTGGGCCCTTTCAAATTGTAATTGGGCCTTAAATCTCAATCTGGTTGTTTCACACTTGGGCCACCACCATGTAGGATTGTCATGAATGGAAACTATGGTAGTCTTTTTTTATTGCAATGTGTTTTTCACCTTCCGGATTATTCTTATTATTTGGACATTCAAGTTGAAAGTTATTGTCAAACAATAGAGTTTCTGTTGAAAGATTTAAAAGAGATGTATTCTTCTCTAAAATAGAGGCAATATATAGATACAATTACATCTTAAAAATTAGGTCCTAAAAAAGGGAAAAACAAATTGTTTCTATATCTATATACAAGATTGGTCAACTATCATAATTTCTAGGATTAATTACACAAATTGTTTTTATATCTATATACAAGATTGAATAATTATCATAATTTCTATGACACTACCGAATCAATCTAATATCAAGGCATAACCTACGCAGATGGGGCCATATGAAGAGCACTGTCTTCTCGATTTTATGGTTGCTCAGCCAAGTGGTTCTGGCTCATTTTGCTTTTAAAACGTTTTTGATGCTCTTAAAAACAAGAAAAACAGGGAGAACCCATTTGGTTTATAGTTTTTATTTTTTATTTTAAAAAACATAAAGAGCACAAAAAACACTAAATTTAAAGAAAAAGAACAATTTTTAGAGAACACTAAAGTGGTGTTTTTTTGTGTTTTCAAAAACTATTTTTGAAAATAGTTTTCAAAAATAAGAACCAAAGACATGTTTGGCTATCAAGTTGGTAAACTATTTTACGTTTCTCAAAACAAAGTAAGAATATGAAACATGTATAACGTTGCTTTGATTCCTAGTTTTTTTAATAACCCAGAGAATACATAAACACTAAATTCAAATAACAAGAACAATTTTTTGAAAACATCAAAATGATGTTTTCTATATTTTTAAAAACTGCTATCCAGAACATTTTTCAGAAATAGAACATGCCTCAGACATGCTTTCTAAATTTTTTTTAGAGTTTGTGATTCTACCACTACCAGTGATTTAAAGGCCTATGGAAATTGGGCTGGGCAGAACCACAGATGTCTGTAATTGGGCCTCATTTTGGGCCCTTACAAATTTTGATTGGGCTTTCATCTCAACCTGGCTCTTACACACCTGGGCCACCTTCATGCAGGACTGTCATGAAGGGAAACTTGCAACATAATTGGTTCATGTTTCTTAAAAATATCTTATGTTCTTAAAAATAAGGAGAATAAGAAAAATAGGGAGAATAAATTTGTTTGTTTTTTTTTTTTGAAAAATACCAAATTCAGAAATTAATAATAGTTTTCAGAGAACACCAAAATAATATTTTAAAAAACCGTTCTTGGGCATCATTTCCAAACAGTTAACCAAAGATTCTCAGGAACCTTAATGGGAGGGAAAGAAAGAAAAGGTTGAGAGATGGGGTTGTGCAATGGTGTTGAATTATTTAAAAACACATCTTTTTTCTCAATAAAGTTTGCTATTCCATAACAGATCTGTGCTTTATTTATTTTTTTGCGATGACCGCATTTCTTAAAGGCAAGGTGATGATCATGGTCATTTCGCCAGATGATTGGCTGGCTGCTTACATGAAGATTAAGTATTGCCTTTGAAGACGTTGGCTTTGGCTGCCGTAGCACGACCTTTATTCAAGGTTGAGCACTTAGATGAACTAAGATATATTATCGATATCGAAATCAAATCAACGATCTTTAATATGTGTTATGTGAACTGGGGAGTTATGCGAGATTATAAATTACACAAGAATATTAAACATGTAAACTTAACTTTGGCCGTGATGTACTTAATCGATTCATTATATTATTAATACTAAGTATGTTTTTATCGATATATCGCGCACTAATTAATAAAATTATTTTTCTCTTAAAAAAAGGAAGTATGTATTAGTGTAAAATCTTTATAACAGAAGTATGAGTTTACTGTCTAATCTCTCAATATTATGGCTTTTATTTTGTAACATTAAAATATAAAGGAAATCAAAATTTGTTTTAATTCATAATAATTTCTTTCGCAAATCTCCTTTAAAAAAAATATAACGAAAATTAATCATAAGAAAATTTAAAATAAGAAAAAAAAAAGGATAAGTAAATAATTTTATTACTTTGTATTTGCTAAACATTTTATCAAATTCTTTTCTTTTATTTTACTACATTGTCTATTTCAATTATATCTCTTAACTTCCTATTTATTAAAATTAACTCTTAATCTAATATCTGAATTTTCTAAATCTTTTATATTTTTAAATTCAAATTCAAAATTTCAAAATTTTTAAAAAAAATTTAATTTTTCTAAATTTGATGAATCAAAATACAATTTCTAAATAAAAATCCAAATTTGTAAATAAAATTTAATTTTCCGAATTTCTTGAATGAAAAATAAAATTTTCATATATCCTAAATCACAATTAAAAATTTCAAATTTCCCAAATAAAAAATCCACTTAACAAACTTCATAAATTCAAATTTTCGTAAAATAAAATTCAATTTTCCATATTTCCTAAATAAAAATAAATTTTGCAAACTTACTAAATCAAAATTCAATTTAACCAAATCAAAATTAAAATTTCCAAAACTTCCTTTTTAACCCAATTTTCTTGAACTGTTGAAAAAAAAGGGCCAGGTTTGAGTCCAAACTGTAATAGCTTTATTATATAAGAACAGCGCTTTAAATGCTCAAAAAAACGAATTCTATATGTTTAAATTTTAGGACAACTAGGTACGTAATTAATTAATAGTATATGATATAATCTACCAAGATATTTTATTAGAAACACTTTTAATCTAAAAGCTTCTTTTTTTAGAATTTTATTCGGATATATTTAGAGATTTTATATATTCTAGGTATCTAAAGGTTATATCCATAAAGGATTCAAACATCATTATTAGGGGGATTTATGTATTTATATGCGGACAATAATTTCTTTAAAAATAATCCATTATATAAGAAGATAAAAGAAAATTTATTTCTCTCTCTTCTCTCTAGAATGGAAACGCAAGAAATCAGTCACTGTGTTTCAACTTCTCGTTGGGCTTTTGTTTCTCTCAACAATATTGAGGAACTGCTGCAGTGCCCTGTTTGCTATGATTTTATGAACTGTCCGATTTATCAGGTTTGTTTTTTTTCTTTCTTTTTTTTTTTTTTTTTGTTGATATCAATTTTGAATTTTGCTTATCCAGTTCTTTTTTTTCTCTATTTGTTTAGTTATTTTTCCTTTTTCTTTGCTTTTGCTTTGTTAGAAATTGGTGATAAGGTGCATACATGTCCTAGATTTATCATCAGACATTCAATTTACTCCAATATATTTTTTTTTTTTCAATCCACGCGCGCCCGACTCCACATCATATCTCATCCATACCCACGAGTTACGAGCTTGTGGAGATAGATAAATGCAAGCTCTATCCGCCAGAACGCCCCATCTTAACAATGTTTTAAAACTCGCTTAATCTTCCAGACAAATCCATAATGACAGATACATGTATTAATTAAATTGTTGAGCAGACTCCTCTTTCTATTTTTGATTGTGGTTGATTGCTTGTACCAATTTTTTTTTTCTTTTGTTGAGTTGATATAATTTTTATGAACTGACTGGATTTTTCAGGGATTTCTAAATAATCTTTGAAGAATTTGATAATTTGATAATGAAAAACTAGAGTTTTTAATCAGAAGTTTGTGCATGAATGTATTGAAATTTGTAATAATATTTTATGTATATTATTAATATTTGATTAGTTTAAATTGTGAAAATAGTGATTATTTTGCTTATTCTTTGGAAAATTATTCTCTTCGAAATAGTTCTCAAAAACATTGGAGTAACTCACTTTGGCTGTTTCTAAAGATTGCTTCTTCTCTTAATTTATTGTTTTTTGTGTTATCTATATTTAAAAATCATGTTTCCTTGTTTATATATACATATGTTAAACGAAAAGAAATACTAAATTGCTCGACTCGGGCCAGCCATGAATGGATTACACATGTAGACTAAATAAGTGCCTAGTCTTCATGAAAAGAGTAATGCAACCATCATCCATACATCAGATACTTTGATGTCTTTGACATTATATAAAAGACTTGGCGTTATATAAGTATGAGAACCTCTGCTTTGACCCAGATCTGTTTAAATACGCATGAAAGGTCGGCACGAGCTAAACGGATAATATCTACGTGGTTGGACCGGCCAGATTCTGAGTGTATCAGTCGATTCTAGCGCACAATAATGGGGGTATCGCGTCGGATTAACTACGGCCCATATAAATTATTGTTTTCCGGCATAGCCGATGTTTCCGTTTAAAGCCGGTGGCGTACTTTGGACGGCGTGGACATTATCATATAGTTAAGGTAGGATCATTCAACAGTGTTGTAACGCTAATACAAAGTTAATAGATCGGGAAAAAAAAGAATTTTTTTTGGTTGATGTTTGAAACAATTTACGGGGTTTTCGATAGTGTTTTAAAAACATTCGACCAGTGATTTTCTGAAATTACGATTTAATCCAGTTCATTTTTACATTGGAGTTCAACTCTAAACTGATCCGAATTTTGAAAACATTGGTTGTTTGCATGAGTGCAGTGTCGCAATGGACACACGATCTGCTTAAGTTGCAAATTAAGAGTGAAGAACAAATGTCCGAGTTGTAGACAGCAGATGGACGATGATATCAGATGCCTATTACTGGAGAAGATGGCCGAATCAGTGAAAGTTGGTTGCAAGTACGAGGAGTACGGATGCCATGAGATCATTCCTTATTGCAAGAAACTCAAACATGAAGACTCATGTGATTTCAGGCAGCCACCAAACTGCCCAAAGCGCTCTCTACTTTAGGGTGCTGTGTTAATGGGGATATCTCCACCCTTGTTTCTCACCTCACAAATCATCACATGGTTGAAATCATCAATAACTCCAACTTCCAACGTCGATTTCCCATTGCTCATCTCCGTTTTGACCAAAGCTCCTCCACATGGATGCCACATGTAATTAAATATTTATGGCATTTTTCATATTTTATATTTCAAATAAATTGAACCCATAACTAACTAACTAACTAACTTAGTTGTTTTTCTTTCAGGTCTCCCATTGTTTTGGTGAATACTTCTGTCTTCATGCGGAAGCCACCTTTATAAAGGACGTTGCGCCGGTTTACATGGCATTCGTCTACTTTATGGGGAAAGAGATGTGGGCTGGCCGCCTGCGCGCACGCGCACGAATAGCGATCACGTCTCTTGAGATAGAAGGAAATGGGCCGAGTCGCGAACTTTTTGAAGAGAGAGGAATTACGAAGCTGAAGGCAGGAAGAGGATTAAGGATAGAGGCGATGCCCTCATTGTCATGCGAAGCTTGCCACCTTTCTTAGACGACCCAGGGCGTGTTTAATGCCGAGATTGCTATTCAAATCGGAAGATGTCGAAAATTGGCTGGCTTCAGTGGTTAAAGATCTCGAGGCATAACAAGGTGAGGAGGGGGTCCAGGAATTTGAGTCAGGTTCTGGAGACTGCAATTTGTGAAGAATAAAATATTATGGCATGGTGTAGCGTCATTAAGACTGGTCAATAACGTCTAGTTCAAGTGGTTGAAGCAGGAGCGGGTAAGCGGGAGGTGGAGGATTAAAGTTTATCGTTTGAGACAAATTTACCTTACACGAAAGACCAAAAATCTTTTATATGGTGCATTGCAAAGTGAATAAATGTAAAAATAAAAAAATAAAAATCTAGATCCCCTAATTGCTCTATGCATAAGTTGGAAATTAGTTTAAATACTATTTTTTTAGCTTGATTTAGGGGGTCTTTATTTATTTCATTTTATTTTACTTCATCTTGAATAATTACTTTTTGTTTATAAGGTGTAAGCTTGTATTAAAATATTTGAAAAATTAAACTTTCTATTAAGTGATAAAAGAATTGTTTGTTTTTATAGGTTGAAAATTACCGACTTTACATCTTGGTGTTATTAAAAAAGTAGTTTAATTTAATATTTACGCCCATCATGCATAGCTAATGTGGTAGAATGTCAACTTTTAAATAGGTACGCATAAAGGGCCAGGGGCGTCGGGTTCAGAATCTGATGGGGTCACATAGCGTTCCCAATGTTTCCGTATTTTCTTTTACAAAATAGGAAACTAAATGGCAGAAGAATAAATCTCCTACCTCTTTTACACGTTATACGTTAGGGTAGCTATACACACAAATTGTGATGTGTACGATATTTGATTAAGATATGGAAATTACCGTATATGAAAGTTGCTAATATAGATATAAAAACAATATACACACAAACAAAACCATGTAAATATACAACCAAATACCTAACTAAGATTATCGAATTTTTTTAGAGAAAAATAAGGTAAAACCACATCATAATAAATTGTTTTCCATATGCCTCTTTTATATCTTATATATTAGAAATAATTGTAGGGGATCTACCTGTTTGTTGTGTATCATTACTATGATGTTTTTTTTGAAGAATCGTTACTATCCCAATGTTATAGATTAGCCACAATCTCGGGTTAAGCATTCTATTAAATAGTATAATTTATGATAAATAAAAATAATTTACGAATATATAATTTTTCGTAATTTATTTTTATTTTTATGTCAATATATTTATAAATCCTTGTCATAAAAAATTTATTTTGAAATAAAGATTATCATATTTGAGTTGTGATTTTTGTATCATATTAAATAATACTTCAAATCAGGTAAAAATGAATTTAGAATCTTTGCAATTATCACAAATAAATTCAGGGCATTTATTTTAAGCGAATTTATCTTTGTAAATAAATTAACATATTTTATTTAAAACATTTGTCTCTATATAAAACAATTAAGGACAGAATTTCAATTTAAAAAAGATAAATCTAACGATAAAATTATTGAATAAAAGTATTATCTTAAAATTATAAAAAATAGAAATTTGGAGTAACATATATTGTTTATAAGAAAAGAATATACAAAAGTTTTACATTTGATAATTTATAAGATGAAAATGCATGGAAAATGTAATATTTTTATAAAATCGTTCACAAAAAGCTATTCGATTTACATGTGTGGCTTTTCATAAGCTAACCATTAGTCACTTAATGGGGGTATCAAGAGATGATTGTGAGATTTATAAACTTGCCGTGCTACCTCCACAATAAGCAGTTAAGTTGAGAGGATACCTATCAGCTCCTGATTGCTCCTCAAGATCCAGCTCAGCAAATATGGTCCAACTTTATAACATATTCTTATTGATGTATTTCATTGCATTTTTTAGGCTTATAATTTTTTGAAATAGGTTGGCATGTCTTATTATAATTTTGTACACGAGCTGATTCATACAGGCAATTTTGTAGGACTGCTCCTAATAAGGATCGTCGGCCCAAGTTTGTCTTCAAACTCATGATTGGCGAAAATAGTTTTTAGGGTGTGTAGTAACTGCCATTTTCGCGAGGGTTGCAGTACGCAACGAGGTATTCAACTTTTGAAGGGAACAATTATTCAACTTTATTTTGTGAAGAATATATTATGTTTTTTTTTATAACTATTTATGGCCGTCACCAGTGTTACCTCTGTTTTCTTTTTGATTACATCATAGGCACATCCCATATTTTTTTGCGAGTTTATTTCCGTTGGGACCGCAGACACCAGTTTTCACTTCTCTGTTGCCTGGCTTCTATCTCTTCTTGCCGATCAAGCCTCATTGATCAAAGTATTACTCTGTTGTTAGTTATGTATATTAAGAAAATTTTTAAAATGTATTTTGGCTTCATTAATTATAAAATGTACTAAACAATGAAGGCTACAGCAAAATTTAAGAAAAAATGTTTTTAATAGCGCAATAAGGATCCTTGGCGTTACAGCTTGAGTTCAGTTTGGCATGTGAGGAAGTGAGAGGAATCAGGAGTTCAGCTACCGATAAGGACAGATTATGATGAATAGTTTACTATGTGGTGATACAAGTGCGCCAGATGTAAAAAAGTATGCATCCCATGAATTTACGAAATGGAAATACTTAGAAGTAATAAGGCTTAAGCTGAATGATTAAAAGCTTCAAATAGGCATGGGGGAAGGGTCGGTTGAGGTTGAGTCAAGTAAGTGACAGGCCCATGAGAAACAGACACATGTGTATGGTGGAATGCAGTGTAGGAAGAAGACATAAAGCGAAAATAAGCATATAAATCTCTTTTACCTTAAATAGCCTCCATTGTTTGTTTTGTAATTAGATGCTATTGATAAGTTCATTAGCCAATCTAGAATTACATTAAATGAAATTATCAGTTTATTAAGATGGTATCGATTAACTATTTATCTCATAAAATATATTGATTGTTTTTGTTAAATCATGCATATAAATTTTTGATTTTTTTTTTTGTACAATTTTTATAGTATTTTAAGGTGAGTGAGATGGTACCTGTAGTTATTATCAAAGTGATTTCTATAAAATGGCAGTCTTATATCATTTTTTGTACACTTTTTACAATTGTTCCTTCAAATTAGAGGACTAGGCAAGTTTCCCGGCTTCCCAAAAGAATGAGAAACAAAACAGTAACTAGAAAAGGAAATAGAGAGAAAATAAAAAAAATGGATAGAATTCTTTTCCTTTTAAAGAAAAATCGGACATAATTCTAGATCCTATACAAAAATAATTTATGTAGTGTACCTCTATAAACAACCCTCCTACCCACAAATCTCTCTATTGGTTTTTCTCTCCTTTTTCATGCTCAGTGCTCTCGCTTTGGATTTTGAATTGAAGAAACTGAATGATCCCAAGAAGACGACAACATGGCCATAAGGGCTTGAACAAAGCATCTAATATGCTGATGCATGATTTTCTGGAATGGGAGAAAGCCCTATATTACTAATAAAGGGCGACACATTGACTTTGGCGAAGAGAAGGGGGTAAGAAGAAGCGATAGCTTATCTTTAGAGTTGAAATACATGGCGTAGACTATGTCTGAGCCCGATTCGGTGAGCCCGAGGCTACAGAAGGTAGTTAGGCGCAGTGAGGAAGGGGGTATTTTTGTCGGTCGACAATTAAGCGAAATCAGATTTATTAGTGGCTTGGAGCAAAGCACAAAAAATGGGCGAGCGAGATGTTGAAAGTATTAGCACACCAAAAATTTATTGCTCAATCAACATGACAGGCTAAAGGCAGGCTGAGAGCCCGGAGAAGGTATATTCAGATTTTTGCGTAGCTATGACCCCAAAAAGAATTATATATAGTAGCCAGGTGCATGTGGTCATGTTTAACAAAGGCTAATAGAAAATAAATAGTAGGAAACAGCTAAATAATATCTGTAAAACTACCTCAGTCCCGGAATTTCCGAATGGAAGTCTCTTATTTTCCTAATATTTAACCTCATCATCTCCAACAACAATGCCAAGCTTGCAGCTTAAACAACTTGTTTGAGCTCAATGTTGAAAGATGCAAGTAAATGTTTAAACTAATCTGGGTTGAGCATAAGTAAATAAAATCTAAAGGAAATAAAATAAACATAGTTAATAAATAATAAATAGTGTGTAAGAAGGAAATATACTTATTATGAATCCTCAATAACAAATTTAAACTGCCACTATAAAACCAAATAACTAATTACACGGGTGCATATGAGGCCGACGGGACTGCATTTTTCATCAAACATAGAACTCTATACTTGTTCCAAAAACATGAGAGGCAATATTCAAAGAAATGGTTCTACATTGCTACAATGGTATGGGTACTCAAAACATCTTTGTATCATCCTTGCAAGATCATTAAATCTATTTGTTTTTATACTTTCCAGTACGAAGCACATCAAATTTCAAAGGGAAATTCTTGAAACTCAGCTAAATAGAGATCAAGTTGAGACTTTCCATAATTGTTAGTTTTTTGACAATAAAATTCTTCAAAATCCTATCAAATAACAAATAAATATTTCATTAATCAAATAAACATTTCATTTAAAAAAGAAAATGGATTTCGTTAAAGGAAACTTACATCATATGTAGACAACTTCTCCTTCTCCCTTTCTCATCTAACAACACTTGGTGGTTGATTTACATTAAGAAAACGAGTCAGCAATACGACTTTTATTTCTGGACTCCTCAAAAGTGCATACAAAGTCTTCTTAACCTTTTCTAATATTTCTTCATAGCCACGTGGGTTAAGTTTTGAATAAGTATACTTTAAGAAATTAAACTTCTTGGTTAGATGATGAATAGCCCCAAATGCAAGAACCACACTATATCAATCCAATACTTATCAAAATTTTCTTTCATTCTACTACACATACTTTGAATAAAAAAAATCCACATTTGCCAAGTTGGATGTCAAGAGAAGTTATATGTAACACCCCGTCCCGAGAGTGCCAGACAGATGTGTAAATCAGACATAAGCACTGCCAGCTTTCCTTTAATTAATTCTTAAAGGCCATAATAATTTTTTTGGAAAATTGCTTGGCTTATTAAATTTAAAGTTTTCAAAGAATCGCAGATTTTCGCACTACGAAAGTTTCGGGAGCATAAAGATAATTAATTAAGCCTTAAATAAGAAAACAATAATAATAAATCACAAAATAAGACAAGTGAAGTCTTCGAAAATCTCCTAGATTCTGATGACGAACTTGACTGAGGCCAAGTAAGTCTGCCTCGCTAAATCTAAGAACCCGGCGAAAGCTGCTAAATCCAGACAAATGACATTTTACTAATTTCAGGCGACGGTTTGGGGAGCGAACCCAAAACTGGGATTTTGTAAAAATCAAAATTCAAGAACATTTAAAAAGAATATTCAATTTATGATAAATAAAATTTTTCGATGTAAATTACTCAAATTGAGCAATAGAAATTATTGATCTAAATAATAAGAATAATAATTAAAGAAAAAGAATAATAATTAAAAAAAAAAAAAAAAAAAAGGAAAATCAAAATGATAAAGTTGGAAACGGACGTCCGCCAGACAGAGCGTCCACAGAGAGCGTGAGAGAGAGAGAGTGGGAGGCGATTTTGTTTTTTTATATTTTCTTCAGTTCGATCTATAACTCAACCAGAGGCGTCATTTGTTGGTAAGACAAAATTGCAGATACACAAGAGAGTGCCATGCGCACTAAATATCTTAAAGATTTTGTCAAACTTTAAAAGTTTAAAATTTACCTATTTGTGTTATTTCAAGCCTAAAGGTTATATAACGACTGGAATTTTCAGATCAGAAGCGTCAGAAACTTCGGGCCTCCCAAAATTTTTAGACTCCAGCTTATAATTTTTAGACTTTGATCATGTCGGACAAATGTGGCTTAATTTTAGACTCAAGCATTATCAGCTGAACAAATTTCAGTGAAAGATACTGACAGCTCACACGTTTCTTTAACGCCGTATTTTTAGACTATATGGAAAGTCCCTCAGTCAAAAGTTGATCAAAATGTGATAGTTTTTATGGGAGTGATTTAATGCAGTATGACATTTTGGCCAATTTCATATCATATTATGATGCCCTTATCGAATTTATCAGCACGTAATGTTTTGCTGAACTGTCTGCTCGATATAATACTTTGAAAGCCCTCGCGTATGTTTTGCATAAACGTTAAACTCGAGGGCATTTTTCAGAATTTGAATGAATTGTGTAGGCGCATTTGAGCATCCGACGAATATAAGAGTGCTTCGACAAAGATTTGTTAAATTAGTCAAGAAAAGGTGAGTACTAAAATCATTTTCTAAAAATCAAATGCTTAAATTACAAGTTTGTAAAAGTGCTTCAAAATATGGGATTTATAAAGATTTTTTACCTCCCAATCATATACTCATTAAAAGTTTGATTTCTAGTATTTAAGAAAATAGCTTGGCCTGGTTTAGCAAAACCCCAGATGGCACAAATTTCGCTCCACGATGTATTTCGGATTGTGCATGGCAATGTTATAGATATTACGACTAACTATATCACTCTCATCGGGTAATCAGGTTAGATACAAGATATATTTATATACGAACGCCTCCGCACATTCGGAGCAGATATAGTTAACAAGGCCGACTTAGTACATACGACGAGGTGTTGGTCTGGTGTTCCCCACCAGCATTTTGGCTACGCAGGTTCCATTATGCTATATAGATCCCAAATATAATTACCACTATCTTAGCCTAGTTCCGAGGTTCACTACGATGCCGTTCCGAGGTTCCGTGGCATCACGTCCGTGGTATTTTAAATGGGCCACAAGGGTACTTGATTTACAAGATAGCACTTTTCAGATATTAACCACCATCAAAACAAGCCAAAGAAGAATAGTTTTTTAGAACAAGCCAAGAAGGTAAATAGTTTTCGCATCAGCTTTTCAACAGCCAGAACGCTGCAATGCTTAAATGGAGCCATAGCAAAACTCGCTTTTCATAAACGCTTTACAACCATTTATGTACGCATTTTCATATCGTGGGAGGTACAAACAAAGCAGACATCGCATTTTTTAGAAATTATATTACTCACCGAGCCCGCTTGGCTCATAGTTTTCTGCTTTTAAAATAATTTTTTCAAAGTGTGTGTTGAAGCCAAAGACCTTTCCAGATCCTCGTCTAAGACGGCCATACAAGGAGCTATATATAAGATAAGGTGTAAATTAAAATGCGAAAAGTTAAATGTGGCATTTTTGTATATGTAAATATCTTTTGTAAAATATGCATGCATGGTTTTGAGAAAACAAGCAGCATATAATGAGGTTTGATCGATTCTATCTTTATATTTTGATGAAGACCGTGAGGTCCTTATGATCAGAAGGGATTTTCGAAACACGTGAGCGATATTGTTTTATACGTGATTTTGTATTTTGTATTGACCACCGTGCGCTTGTTATGTCACGATTTTCGCTAAATCTAAAGGTGTGATTTGATAGAAAAGTGAAAATTTTATAACCCACGTTTTCCAAATACGCTTCACAGCTTTAACCCGCCACTATGAACTTGTTAGTCGAGCGAGTCAGCCGGGAGGTTAATTGTGGAGTTGCCTACAGATTCCCTGGTCACCAGGAAGGATCCGTCAACTGGCACAGAGCGCTTTAGGCGATAGTTCGCCTGCTTTTCGCTACGTGATTTCCTATAATTGTTTTATAATAATGATTTCATTGCAACCTATATTTTGCTAACCAGACGATCAAATATTGAAAAGTGTCATCGAATCTTTAACTTGAAATTCACAAATAAGTATGTCCTGGATCGAGGTCGTAGAGGCCCATCTAGATTCAGACCCGAGGCAATTCACTTCAGAGAGATATGTCAAGCACACCCTTTAGATCTAAAGATGCTTTTAATGAATCGCCTCACAGAACTATCAACAAGGTCAGCAGACCCAGTGGCGGTACCTTGATCGATGGATCAAAGTTATACGTATCACATACAGCCTGACCGCCGACACCCGGAGTCTTCTGTACATAGAGGGGCAGATGTAAACTGCCCAAACTAGTGGGCCAAACCATGATGGCAATCAGACCAGAGGCGTGGTACTTGCGGTTAGATAGGCTATGTTCTAATTGACATAGTACAGATGTAGACATGAGGTCTTCCAACCATAATTACCTAAAGTGATGGACGAGGTCTTCCAATCTAAGACTAAGAGAGACACGGTGTTTCCCGTGTTTACTGACACAACAAAAGCAAAGCAAGCAAGAATTTTATGAAAAGCCTGAGGCCGCACTAAAGGTAGAAAGGACGCTTCAGCTTCTAACTCAGGCGCACAAGAAGAGAGGTGCTCCTGAAGACTAAACGCCTGGGTGAGAAAGAAAGGAAAGAAGTGGACCACTAAGAGGCTCAAAGACGAGAGTGATCTAGTCAGATCTGCTCGATCACCACAGCTCAGAGGCTGCAGATTCGTGATCATCTTTTCCATTGCGCCTCACATGTCGTGCTGAGGCATCTCTGAGAGCGCAGATGAATATGACAGATGTTTCATCATTGCAAGAGAAGGCTCACTTTATCCAGATCGTCCACGCTAGGTACCGCAGAGACCTCCCGAGGTAGGTGGCCGCATCTACCCCAGTACCGGGCCGTCCCACCAGGCCGGGTAGGGTGGTCAGCAGCAGGTGGCAAGACAAAGACCCGGTGAGGTCGCGGTAAGGGTGTGAGGCGTGAGGCGACCTCGATTAGCCGATTCAGAGTGGTACTCAGATCAGCTCTGGGCATTGGCACACACGAAGAGAGGGCGTGATGCATCACCGTGACGCGGATTATCGGTGATGATTTCCTCACAAGACATCATGATGCATATGCATTAGTGGACCCAGAGCCACTTATTCATTTATTTCAAGATTCATTCACCGAGAGGCACCGATAGAGTCCCAAATTTCATAGATGGTCGTATGGTGGTTTCCGTACTCTAATGGGGATACTTCAGACATCCGAAAGGATAGTTCCGTGTAGTAGATTGCGATCCGCATTAAGGATTTTCCAGCAGACTTGGAGAAGTGTTGTGTATCCATGATTTCGAGCAATTCGGGTATGGACTGTTATCCGTGCATGAGCCACCTTAGACGCTATAAGAAGAAGTAAGATTGGTTCGACCAGAAGGCGTGATATTTCGAGGAATCAAAAGAGAGATTGCCCCTAGTCTCATTAATGCCATGACCGCCGAAAATGCGTTTCCAAAGGTTGCCGTGGTTATTTGGCATTCAGAAGTGGATAGAGACAAGAGTGGGGATACACGACCGAAGACATCCATAGTCAAAGAGTTCCCGCATGTCTTTCCGCATGATATTTCGTGTTTACTCCCTGGATAGAGAAATTGAGTTCGTATCGAACTAGTTCTGTGGACTGAAATGATATCCATTCCCCTCCCATACGTAATGGCGCCAGCAAGAGTTGAAAGAATTGAAGGCACAATTGGAGGAACTGCTAAGTAAGGGCTTCATTTGACCTAGTACCTCACCGTGGGAGCCCAGCTCTCTTTCAGAAAGAAGGTTGATGGAAGCTACTACCACAGATGACTATGCACACCGAATCGAGCGACAATACACAACCAAGATCCTCGTATAGATGAGCTATTTGACCAATTGCATGGATCTCGTATATTCTAAGATCGACTCTAAGGTCGCTACCATCAATTTATGGTCCGAGAGAATGATGTTTCTAAGACGCTTCAGATTTGTGGATACGGCTACTTTCATGAAGTTCCCTAGTGATGCCATTCTATCGATTTCATCGCCCCACCAAGGCTCATGGATTTGATGAACGTGGTGTTCATCTCAGATGGATAAGTTTGTGATCAGATTCATTGATGATATTCTAGTGTACCAAAGTGTCGAGAAACATGCGTAGCATCTCCTGACAAGTATTGCAGCTTTTCAGAGCGTCACACGCTAAGTTTAGTAAGTGCCGCTTTTGGTTGTGACAAAGAAGCTAAGCCAGTGCTCATTTCTTTGGCAAAGGTATTAGTGTGGATCCCTAAGATCGGGTTATAGTGAACTCGGAAGCCGACCACAAATGTTTCAAGTTCGCAGCTTCCTGATCGCGTGTTATTACAGAAATTGCTGAGATTTAAGATGCAAGAACACCGGCTGACCAATCTATTGGAAAAAGGATCGTAAATTGAAAGTGGTTAGATAATTACAAAGATAGTTTTTGAGGAGCTGAGACAGAGATTGACGAACAAAGATAGCACTACCGCCGTGAAAGGACTACATGCAGAAGAGGATGCCTCCGCATAAGGGTTAGGCGTTTTGATGCAGATGGTAGAGCGATAGCTATGCTCCTGCCAAGCAGCAAGACAGCAGAATCATCGACCCATGATTTAGTAAACTAGCAGTGCGGTTTTTGCTCTAAGATCTCGAGACATTATCTACTGTTCCTCGCCGATATTCACTCCATCATAAGAGCCTCAAGATATCTTCACTGAAGAGCGAATCAGAAGTGTCACAGAGTTGAGTTGATTAAGGATTATGATTGTACAATAGAGTACCATCCTGTGGAAGGCTAATGTAAAGGGCTGATGCCTTAAGTCTGAAACCGTAGGTTCTGGTGCTTATCTCGTTGCATGCATATCTCCCATTGTTGATGAAAGGAGATCTTTGGGAGTTCAGCCAGGTACTGATACAGGACACCGGCTGGGTATCATTTATGTTCATCCCTTGCGGATCGATCAAGGAAGGTCGGGTTGTGTTTCAAAGATGATTAAGTCGAGGGCGTAGATCGAGGTGGGTGAAACCAGAAATTCCGCATCGACGATGGCGCACGCGAGAGGAGTCGAATGTAAAATTTAAATAAACTAAAAGGAAATCTTCGAAGAGGCTCACTCTTCAAAGATATGCCATAACTCGGTAGCACCAAGATGTATCATACCGAGAGAGACACAGGGAAGGCTGAAAAGGAAATTGAAGATTTTCAGATCCGCATATGCCTAACTCCGCTGCCAGGTGAAGGCAGAGCACCAAGCTCGCAGAAAGATACAAATTTCTTCCTCGATTCCTATATGGAAGTGGATAAGATTATTATGAATTTTGTTATTCGCTTCGAGAACTCGAGACAACACGATGCCATATGGTGATAGTGGGATAGACTAATCTAAATCAAATGTAAGATTTTCTCCTGGGGCTAGGGCACAATGATGACCCATCGGGATGTTTCGCCCAATTATATGTGTGGAGGATATAGTTGGGACATACTGCTCCTCTATCGATATTCTGCATCGGTGACCGATTCACATCCGCATCTCGTCCAGCTTTACAGGATGCTATGGGGACTGGACAGACTTAGCACACTCTTTCCATCCTCGGATCTGATGGTCACGAGAACTATTCGTACACTAGAGGATATGCCAGAGCATGCAAGTGATAGAGTTTAAGGAAGCCAGATACGCATTTATCTCGATGGAGTTCGCCACAACAACGCTTATCAATCCAAAGATAGGCATGACTCCATTTGAAGCATTGTATGGCTCAAGTGTCATACTCCCGCATACCGGGATAGCAGGAGAGAGGAACCGGGAGTAGCCCAGAGTTAGTAAGCCACAGATTACCTTAGATAAGATCCGTATTGTCCCAGACGCACTCCAATACAGCCGCAGACGCATTTAAAAGTTACGCACAACCGGTAGGGACTTGCGCTTAAGGAAAGTGACGATAGGTCTTCTCAAAGTTTCCTCGAAATGCAGATCCCCTTATATTAGTTTTGTTCATTTCGAGATCTAAATGTTCTTATGAGGGAGGATTTAACACTGCCCCGGTGAGGCCAGACTAAAGATGCTGTGAATCCGCATTACACTCAAGCGGCTTCCCTTAATTAATTTAATACATAATGTAATTCTTAAAGTTGTTTTAAGGGTGAAATTTTAAAGTTTTCAAAGAATCGTGGGTACTTTTGCAATTGGCGAAAGTGGAGGGAAGAAAGATAATTAACTCGTTTTAAATAAGAAACAATACAATAAATCGCCAAATAAGACAGAAGTCTCAAATTCTCTAGTTCTCTGATGACGAAACGGATCGGTGCCGTTAAGTTCGTCTTCAAGTAAAATCTAGTAACTCAGAGTTTCGTTAAATTCCTCACAAATGTAATATTTTACTAATTTCAGCCACGCTAGAAATAAACTCGAAAACGGGATTTTAGAAAAATCTTGAAAATGGCAAAATATTTAAAGAATATTCAATGAGGATAAATAAAATTTTCGATAGAAATAGACTCGAATTGAGCAATAGAAATTATTGATCTAAATAATAAGAATAATAATTGTAAAGAAAGAATAATAATTAAAAAAAAAAGAAAAAAAAAAAGGGAAAATCGAAATGATGAAGTTGGAAACGTCCGCCAGACAGAGCGTCCACAGAGAGCGTGAGAGAGATGGCGCGATTTTGTTTTTTTATATTTTCTGCTCTTCTCGCATCTATGTAAATCTGATCAGAAAAGGCTGTTTTAAGATACAGAAAATTTATATAAGGCAAGAGAGCTACGACAAAGTACTACTTATTCCTACTTTCACAAACTTAAAATAAAATTTGCCTATTCACAAATATTTTGCTCAAATGTTATATAGCAACGACTGACATTTTCTTAGAGATCGTAGGTAAGGTCGTAGAAACTTCTGGGCCCCAAAATTTTGATATACTCGAGTTTAGGAATTTTTAGAATTTTGACCGTCGACAATGTACTTGACTTGTGACCGCATTATGACGCTTGATTGAAATAAGTAGTATACGGACAAAATCGGATAATTTTTAAATGTTTCATTTTGACCATATAAAGTCCTCAGTCAAAAGTTGACTAAAACAGATAGTTTATGAGGCATTTAACGCGGTAGTGACATTGTCAATTTTACATCATATTATGTATGTCCTTATCGAATTTGCACTAGCACGCAGTTTCTCATAGAAGACCAAGCTTCGTCTAACATAGTCACTTTGAGTTCTCGCCAGACAAGTGAAGCTGCTAAACGTTAAACCCAGGCATTTTGCACTGAATGAATCAGAGTTTACTTGAGCATCCCACGGCACATAGGAGTGCTTCGACAAGATTTTAAGAATTAGTCGTAAAATGCGAAAGATCGCTAAAATCATTTTCTTTAAAACGAAAAGTGTTTAAATTACAAGTTTGCAAAGTGCTTTAAAATATGATTATAAAGCATTTTACCCCAATCGTTATACTCAAAGTTAAAAGTCTTCGATTTCAAAGATTTAAGAAACAGCTTTTTGTCCCGGTTTATAAAACCCCTGGGGATGACACGTACTGGCTCTACCGACGATTTATCACGACTAATGTTATTAGATATTATGACTAACTATATTGCCCTCGGGTCGGCAATCGTGTTGGCGATATATTTATATAGCGAAATAAATTCTCCGCACATTCGGCGTGATATAGTTAATGGCTACGACTTAGTACATACGATGAGGCGCGTTGGTTCCGAGGTTCCCAACAGCATTTTGGTTCGAGGTTCCATTATGCTATAGATCCCGCCGTGGTTCACCCCACCATCTTAGCTCTGCAATGTTCGAGGTTCAACGATGCCAGTTCGAGGTTCCGTGGCATCACGCCTAGGTACGTGAATGGGCCACAGTTTGGCTGCAGATTGATTTACAAGATAAAGACTTTCAGATATTAATCCACCATCGAAACAAAGAAATATAAAGAAGTTTCTTAACAAGCGCAAAGGTAAATGGCTGCACGCTTAAATGGTTTTCATGAAGAAATCAGCTTTCATAAAACGCTTTACAACCATTTATGTGGGCGTATTTACATTGGAGGTACAAACACAGACATCAGCATTTAGGAAATTATATCTCAATCGAGCCCGCTGGCTCATAGTTTTCTGCTTAAATAATTTTTCAAAAAGGTCAGTTCAAAGACCTTTCCAGATCCTCTGCCTCAGACGCTTGTTGCGATTACATATAAGATATGTGTAAATTAAAAACAAAGAAAAGTTAAATGGCATTTTTGTATATGTAAATACTTGTAAATATGCATGCATGGTTTCGGAAAAACAGTGCTATGGCGAAAATTATGTCGATTGATTCTCATTCCGAGTTTGATGAGGACCGCAGGTCCTTATGATCAGAAGGATTTTGGAAAACATCGAGTGTATATTGTTTTATATCAAAGATTTGTATTTTAAAATGACCATCACAAGAATGAGTTATACGCTTCGATTTTCGTTTAAATTTAAAGGTGTGATTTGATAGAAAGTGAAAATTTTATAACCACGTTTCCAAATACGTCATGCACCGCTAGTTTCTTCATTATAACTTTGTCAATGAAACAGCTCGGGCTGAGGTTACCGGTGGGAGTCGCCACAGATTTCCCCGTCACTCAGGAAGGGGATCTGTCATTATATCTTCCAAATTTTCCTAAAATACAAATTAGAAATAGGATATGATGATCTGGAAATCAAGTTGGTCATTGTATAAAATGGCTTCAAGAATTCACACATTGAAATTGATCTAAACCATTCATCATTAGATGGACACCACTTATAATTTTTATCAATCAAACTCAAACTATGAAAAGCCCGACGGTAATTAATTGCATTCTCAAGCATTGTATAAGTAAAGTTTCATCTAGTAACACAATTTGATCTCAAGCCAATTGATGTATCAATCCCACCAACTTGTTCAACATATTGAAATAATTGTTTCTTCCTATTGAAGGGGAAGAGTCTTTGACTAATCCCGCTCTTTCCTCTAAAAGCCTTTTTTCTCCTCCTTTTCGTGATGATCAAATCCCTTATGCCATCCCCGGTGGCCATGTGCGCTCGATTGTACTGCAGGAGTTTGGAGATTGTTAGTGGCGATCCGCACAACACTCAAGTATAGTAGGTTGTCGGCAAGCCTCTCAAGGTAAAGAGTCTTTGACTAATTATGCCGAGCCTCTTTCCCTCAAGCAGAGAGAGAGAAGAGTGTTATATATATATATATATATATATATATATATATATATATATATATATATATATATATATATATTTTTTTTTTTTTTTTTGTGATGAGTACTCCCTTTATAAATGCCATCTCTGGAGGCCATTACCGTGTTTGGATTTTTAACATAGGAGTCGAGACTCGTTAGGTGGCGATTTGTATAACACTCGAGTATAGGTGTGGTCGGGTGCTCCATGTCGCACCCTGAAAGTGCTACAACAGAGTTGGCTCCATATGGCGTGTTCGCGGAGGATTATGACTAAGGACTCAGATTATCAGACACCGTTCGCCGACCGATCTCCAAACCCATCTGTGTCCTTATGAAGCACTCGCGAAGTCCTTCAGATCACATTGTTCTTCATCTTCATGTTGAAATGGGTTATCCGAGGTAGTTCGCTTGCCTTTCCTAAGGTGGTTACCATGTCTAACAGTATCTACGGAACGCGGTGAAGTGTTTGTCAGAGAAGATGAGAAGTATAAAAAAGATGCTTGAGACCAAGATCATCTACATCACATGGCGTCAGATTTGATAGCTATGTTGCGCCATTTGGTCGAACGAAAGATGAAGTTGTCGAGGCCTGCCGTTTGCCGAGAGGAAAATTTGAGGACAATGTTGGAGTTGTCGGGTTAAGATGATGAAGTTTTGCTCTGAGAAGATGGGGATAAGAATGGAAGAAGCCGATCACGAGGTGGTCAAGGTGAGATCAAAGAATTGACAAGGACAAGACGTGACAAATAAGGATCAAGGGTCGGAGCAACCCGCATATAATCTCATACCCATCGGGCGAAGCTCTCTTACACCTCAAGAGCGACGGCGTTCCAGCCATCCCTTTTAGCTCTCTTTCTTTTTCTTCTTTATATATACATGATTTACTAAATACGTTTTAAAGCCGAGAAAAAGCCTTCAGCCGAATGGTCGAGTCGTTATTCCAAATGATATCGTGGGAGTCGATTTCCTGATCATATGAAGGTCTGCTTGCTCGTCCTCAGATAGTAAGTGTTCGCTCTCATTTGGTTCATTTGGTCCTCATCCCACGAGACACAACACGACGCTGCGGTTCATATAATGGGTGTAAGTACGGGTTTTTTCTTCTCAACATATGCGAAAGTCAGAGGACTTTTCGACCAAAACGATAATATTCATATTTGACGGCCGTTGTTAAATTATCAAAGAAACCCCAACCCCGATGTGTAAGTCCTGCTCCGCTTGGGCCCCATATAAGGTGTTTGCTGCTTGCCCCGTAATCCCATAGACTCAACGAGGGCATCAGGTTTCCAGATGGGATGTAAAGTATGAGTTTCTCTCAACCTAGTAGACGCATTTTAAAACCGTGAGGACCCTTGGACCTGAAGCGGACAATATCTATATAATTGGGTCAGGTTGTTATAAATGGTATCGAGCTCATCCCTAATTCCCGATGTGGGTATATTCCGTCTGCCCTGCACTGGACGTTGTGTTTGCATGGAGAAGTAAAGATGGTACCCTCAACTTGCATTAGACATCGCTTTTAAATTCAGAAGGATCCCTTAAACCTAGCGCATTAATATCTACATATCGACTTCAAATCGTTACATACCAATTCTTAGATTTGTCATGTATTATAGGGGTTTTATTGCTCTATAAATTAACAGCTATAATACTCTCTAATACAGGGGTGTAATCTAAACTCGATTAAACAAACTCGAATCTCAAATTTGATTAAGCCCCCTCTTTTTTTTCTTTTAATCAGATGCTGAAAACTTGACTCTTTATCATCATTATCATGTATATCCGTTTTCTTTTTAACAACACATTATATCGTTCTTTCTTCTTTAATTTTTTTTTTTGAAGGATGATAAGATCGTGACTATTGTGGAAAGGTGGTGGATGCCTGGCGAACGAGAAGATCTGTGGTGGAGGTGCTGTGAGGGTGGCGCACGCCATACCCTAACTCGATGAAGGACATTAGTACCGACTTTGAGACACGACACAAGCAGATTATAGGTAGGCAAGCTAGTAGTCTCATGTCGCACTTCGAAAGTGCTACAAATGCAGTCGCTCCATATGGCGTGTTCGTGGAGCGGGATTATGACTACGACTCTCAGATGCCATCAGACACCGTTCGCCGATCGATCTCCAAACCCATCTAGGTCCTTGAGAAAGCACTTCGCGAAGTCCTTCAGATCACATCAAGCTCTCTCATCTCATGTCATTGTTGACCGAGGTGTTTCGCTCATTTTTCCCAAGGTGGTTTCATGCATTTTCATACCGAGCCGGTTTTCCAGGAATATCTTGCCTTTGCCCAAGGTTGTCTCATCTTCATACTCGAGCTAGTTGTTTGAGGTAGCTCTCTTTCCTTTTTTGAGGTGGTCATTTTGAGTTGTCATCCGCCCTTCTATCCTTCTTTCGCTTCGCTCAAATGTCAGAAATGGGTTAGTCCCGCATCATGTACTCAATCGGGTTTAGGGCCTCGTTCAACAAACACTAATCAGATGGCATGTGTCCGAGACTTATCCCACTCCACTAACCCCACGCCATTTCAAGCCACTGGAGCTAGAATGACTCCAAACTCGCTGCTCAAGGCAAAGGGCCAAGCGGTGTGACATCTCCTGGAGAACATCTCAAAGAGGTCACCTGAGTACTGGACTCATCTTATGGAGGACATCTTAAGGGATATGCTCGAGTACTGGGCACATCTCATGGAGAACATTTCAAGGAGGTCACCCGAGTACTGGGCTCATCTTATGGAGAAAATCTCAAGAGATATGCCCGGTACCAGTTATTCCCATGAGAAATATCTCAAGGAGGCCGTCCGAGTAATGGACCACCATGGAGAACATCTCAAGGGGTCTGCCCGAGTACTGGGCTCATATAATGGAGAACATCTCAAGGGGTCTGCCAGAGTATTGGGCTCATCTTATGGAGAACATCTCAAGGAGGTCACCCGAGTATTGGGCTCATCTTATGGAGAACATCTCAAGAAGGCCGCTTGAATAATGGGCTCATCTCATGGAGAACATCTCAAGGAGGTCGTCGGAGTAATGAGCTTATCTCATGGAGAACATCCCAAGGGGTCTGCCCGAGTACTGGGCTCATCTCATGGAGAACATCTCAAGGAGGTCACCCAAGTATAGGGCTCATCTTATGGAGAACATCTCAAGGAGGTCACCCGAGTATAGGGCTCATCTCATGGAGAACATTTTAAGGAGGTCACCCGAGTACGTGGCTCATCGATAGAGGTTTACAGCAAGAGCTACTTCACAAAAACTTTTAACATCCCCACAACGTAAATATTTATTTTACATTGCAAGTAAATCTATTGGAAAATACTTTTTAGATATAGAGAGTTCCAAGGCCGAGGCTCTATCCCATCCCTAGTGACTGTATTCTATATGCGCCAGCATCCGTCGTTTGGCGATAACGAGGTCCTTCCCAGCTTGGTTGGAACCCCACTTGGCTGGGTCCACTAAGGACAAGCTCACCTTTGTTAAACGCCTTGGGCTCGACGAGCCTTCCGACCCATCGAGCTGCCAACAGAGGTACTACCATTCAATGGCTGCATCATTCCCTTTTTTCCTCAAGCCTCAGATCCTGTAGGATTGAATGGCATTGAGTGAGTGGGTCGAGCAGACGGATCTCATCCGAGGCTCCATGGCCAAAGGATGTGGCGATGTGTCTCCCTGCTGCAGCCTGAGCTTGTTCAGCCCAAAGGGCTATTGGTAACTCATCTACCCATTTTCCTTTGTTGCATAGGCGTTTCAAGTACCCGAGCAAAGAGCTTTGTTAGTAACTCTACCACCATTTGATCGGGGGATCGAGGTGATGAATAGACATTTGATCCCAGATTTTGATAAAATTGCTGAAACGCTTGTTGATGAACCAATGCAGTTGTCACGGAATGGGAGTGTCATAGAACATGAATTACGTCTAAACTTTGTCACACATCACACTTGCTCACAACTCGGGACTCCCGCCTCATAGTCAGTCGCAGCAAACCCGACAGGACTTGCGGGCACAAAGGTCCTTCCTCGACGTGACCTCCACATATGCTCAGAACTTGCCAATGACCTTCTACTTCTCCAAGGCAGCACCTGGGCATGTACTCAAGAAAGAATGCTTATAGCATCTGGCCCATGAGACAAGATTCGCTGTTCTGCCCACTGACACCTCATCGTTTCTACGCTCCATGCTACAAGATACTCTACGATGGGAGCGTCATCCAAGATGGTCGAGTCAGGTAAGACAATTCGTTATCGGGTCGGTTCATGTCATAGCCATGTCGGTCGATGCATTTGATCGTCAACATTCACCATCCCAACCCATCTAATAATAAACGTGGTCAACATTCACTAACCTAAACTAACCCATTTATTATTCGTATAGCGTCAATTAATCAATATGACCTATTTTAATTTGATTATTTAAAATAATAATAGAATTATAATTAATCATTCATGCATATTTAATACAAATAACCTATTAAATTTAACATGTTTATTAATTTATTATTTAAATTAATAGAAATTATAATTAATAATCCATATTTAACACAAATAACTTATTAAATAGGTTAATTAATTAATATAATAATTAACGGTGTCATCTCGTCAAATTCGTGGTTCGGTGTCTACACGAATATGACCCATTTATTAAACGTGTTAGGCGGGTCAACACGAATATGACCAAACATGATTATACTCAACCCAAACCCGTAAAAACCATGTTGGGTTCGTGTCGTGTTCACGTGTCGTGTCAAATTTTTGCCAAAATTTTAGTCTAGCCTCGTTGATCTATGGCTACGAATCGCAGCCCGAGGATCGCTGATCTGGACTGTAATGGTGCAAATCATAGTCGCTGACAACAGTTTGTTCCATTTGATTTTCTACCAGGACGGTAATACCGATATTTAAATGAAGCCAGGCTTGTTATCCAGACACCGTCTATTCTCTTTATTCTTTAGCCTGATTTCTCCTCGGTGAGTTGCACTAGTCGAGACTCACACCAAAAGATATATGCGTCTCTGCTATCGAGAGATATCGCCATCGTTAACCCCAATATGGTCAGCTTTTGTGGTCTTCGGCCTTCGGGCTGATAGATTGTGAAGGCGTTTGATTGCTATGCAACTGGTCTACTGCCGATGACTTCATGATTATCCTGATGCTTTCGCCTTGAGCTTAGGATGACCCATTAGTTTCGAGTACCCACTTTTCTTTATCCACCTCTTGCTTCAGGCTTCCGCCTCCACAATGAAGTCACAACACTCGCCCTTTGATAGCACCGTGGCCGATACTCTTGGTAGTTTAACTCTACCTCACCCACCCCACTTTAGTGGGCCTGACGCGTCCGGTTCAGGAGTATGGCCTCGATCGATGAACTCGTGAGCACCACTACAGGTGAGCTCTGAAATATACTGTAAATTTCTTCGTTGCCATTTTGAGAGCTAGTGCCACTCACTCAAAATCTGAGTATATGACTTCGACTTCGGAGAGCGCTTTGTTGACAAAATAAACTGGCCTTTACATTTTTTCTAAATCTAACCTTACCAGAGCGGCGCTGACTACACTCTCTAAGGAAGACAAGAATAGATAGAGTTTTTCCCCTTCGACTGGTTGGGAGAGTGACAAAGGGGAGGCAATATATTCCTTTATGGTCCGGAAGGCCTCATCGCACTCGAGCCCCCAACCCTTCGCATTCGTCGCTTTCAACTCCTTGAAGAAAGGTGACAAACAATCCGAGTATCGCGAGATAAACATGTTCGTGGCAACGCCCAAGGAGATATCAGATTCCTCTTGTCGTCTGGGGCTCTATGAAAATAGCTCTGATCTACTTGCCATTCGATCCCTCTCGCTGACCAAGAGCTTCAAGAATTGCCCGATCACCTCAACACGCATTTAGTAGGGTTCAATCGCAACCGATGCCTTCAAAGTAAAGTGAAGATGTTCTACCTTTGCCTACGGTATATCGATTTGCTATAGCCCCGAAAGAAGGCCGGTGAAGATAAGAGCTTCACGCTAGTCGTCCCATCAACAATATGATCGATCCGGGGGAGGGGAAAAGTATCCTCCGGGCAAGAGTCATTCAAATTTGTATAATCCACACACACTCGCCACTTGCCCTTCTTTTTTGGAACAACTACCATGTTGGAGAGCTACTATGGGTACTGAATCTGTCTAATGAACCCGACCTCTAGTAATTTGTCCGAAAGTATATTTTTTATGGGTAAACAAACAAAATATATTAAACACAAAAAGGATACAATTAAAGTTGTCCGAAAGTTTACAAAGAAAGGACAATCCAAAAAAGGAAGCCAACGACTTAAAGGAACCTACCAACCCAAAAAAAATCAATTACATCTCATCCATGTTAAAAAATCCAATAAAGCTCTATCTCTATCCCCGGGCATTGGACCAAGACCAAAAATTACAAATAAAAGAGCTCTTCAATCTGTATGTAGAAAATGCCTCATTTTCAAAGGCTACCATGTTTCTTTCACGCTATACTGCCCAAAAAAGGCAAAGGGAGCTGTCATTCACATATTTTTACGTTTATTTTCCACTAGGGTTTTTTGCCAAGAAAGAAGAACTTGTCCAACTAAAAAAGGAATATTATTGTTTATTTAGTTATGTATAGTAAGAGAATTTTCAAACATATTTTAAATTATTAATTATAGTATTCTACAAGAAAACAGTAAACGTACCACAAATTTTAAAAAACGTATAAACAATTGCTTTTAAAAAAATTTTAAATAATTTTAATAGCCAATAAATTATAGTTCAAGTGGTTAAGAATTGAGTCTAGCATGGGAAGTGAAAGGGTCTGTGCTTATACCAAGAGGGAACGATTTATTTTTGAAGAGTTTAGTATGTTGTGATTCAAGTAAATAGATGTAAAAATTGTAAGATTTTTCATTAAGTGGGCTTCATTAATTGAAATTAATTGGATTAAGTTTGGTCTACCTGCTGTGAGATTATTGGGCTTCTTAATAAAAAACATATGGCTCTGCCATTGCAGGCCGAAGTACTACCTACTATGATGAGAGTGTGCCCTATCGAACTCAATATATATATGCCCAAGTCCCTCCCAAACCCTGGCTGACACGCACACTCACATACGCTTTTTTCCAACATTTTTCCAGACGCGGTATGCATTCTCACGTCATTCAAGTAGGCGGTCAATTTGGGAGAAGATCTTGAGTCGCTTTTCTATATGCCTTCACGATTCAAGATCGCGCTAATATCAACGAATTTTATCCCAACCGTGATGTAATTTACGTTTTTCCATTAAAATTACGCTTCGTTGCCTAACACGTTATTCGACTGATAGAATCGTATCCAACAAAAATAATATATAATTTTTAATAACAATTTTCAAATAAACCTTAAATAGCCATGATTATAAAAGCATGATCAAATTAAGAAATGGAAAAATAAAGCCAACAAGACCCAACTTGTATGGTTAAAAGCTCGTATGGACATTAAAAGGTATTTAGGATTGAGTCTTAGAAATGACAAATTTACGAAGGATCAAATTAATAGGATGTATTGCAAATTGAATATATATAATATAAAAGAAATGGAAAAATGAAAATAACCTTGTCTCTTTTACCTCCATTCTTGCATTATGGTAGATAGATAGGACATTAAAATGGTATCAACAGTTTATTAAGATAATATTTAGTATTCTTATATCTGAAACATAATTATTTTATATGAAACTATATTAAATAGTATATTTTACATTTCTTATGTTTTTTTTTTTTGCACAATATTCTATATCAACAAATCGGAAACAAAAACGAGAGTACACAAAGATAATTGAATTAAAAATGGACATAATTCTAAATTTCTGTACATTCATTCCAAATACGGTGGCGCAAAATCAATCAAAACCGCAAGAGAATAAAATAAAATAAATAAATAAATATATATATATATCTATATATATATATATATATATATATATATATATATCGACATCATCAGAGATTCAGAACGCGAGAGAAACGCAATATCAAGCAAGTGCGCCCCCACGGGAAAACACGAAAGCACACGTGTTAAGATCCCGTCTCGTCTTCCCTATAAACCGCCCTCCCCATCTGGTTTTTTTCTCCAGCTATTTGTTCTCAAGGAAAAGCTTTCAGGTTTTTCTTCTTTTTCGCACCGTTGTGAGGTAAAAGCGTTTCATGTTCTGAGCTGATCGGATAAGAAGAACTACGGCGGAGAAGGTGGCGAACATAAAGAAGCCGAGGCCACCGTGACTGACGTAGTCGATTTCAAGAAGGTGAGTCGCGAGGGGGTGATGTATAGCGCGAAGGTAATTGTCAGCAATCCGTACGACTTCTTCCATTTGCGAGCTTTACATTGTCAAGAGTGACGGCAGGTTTGATCTCGATTCTCTTCTCCTCCCTCATCTGTCTCTGTTTTTTCTCCGTTCAGTGAAACGACGTCGTGCGGTATCCATTTTCCTTGTTTCATGGTCAGCGGTTTGATACGTTACATAGTACATAGGATGCTTTTTTGTCCGTAGAACGGCGTTGTTTGGTAGCTGTCGTATTCTGAGATGGATCAAGGGGTATAATTCGTTTCCATGTGTCGTGTATGTATGGATAGTGTAAATATTTATTGATCCAAACCCCATATAAACAATAAATATGAAACTATTGGTTAACTCAAATCCAATTCATTTATTATTTGTATTATATAAGTTAACATGTTAAATATGACTTATTTATAAAATGTGTTAAGCGAGTTATAGTGGGTTCGTCAGTCTTAGACCAAACTATATCGTGTGTGCTCCATTTTAACGGATGAGATGATAGGATTTGTGAGATAATATGATCTCGGTTTATGTAGTAATTTGTTCATAGTAGGAATAAATATTATTCAAATTAGACAAGATAAAGAGATCAGGATTTTCAAATACTCAAATTGGGAATAAATATTCTTCCAATTAGATAGGAAGATCTATAATTTATGACTGTGTCAAACCAAGCTCTACTATGTGTTAAACAATATATTCTTTTCTTTTTTTATTATTTTATAATTAAATATTTTAGTTATAAGGTAGTCATGTGACCTCTCTTTTTTGAAACATTGAAATGATTCAACATATGAGCCAAATATGATGGGTTAAAAATCTCAAACTTTGTATGATTTAGGTTTAGGTTTACAGGTCTGATATCATCTTAAACAACATTTTTTTTCTTTTTCTACATCTTTACATTACATATTACATTAAACTTGTTTCTACCCAGAGATATGTTCTTTCTTAAATTTATCTCCATTGGACTCAAACCCGGACCTCTTCCCTTCCCTTAATCGGTGGTTAGGTCTTATTGGCGGACAACCCCCTTTCTTAAAATCTCAAATTTGTAGGATTTTTGATTAGACCTAATCCGAATATCATGGCCTTTTAACATTATGATCTGGATCTTAACACTGTTTACTAAGAGCAGAGGTTAACTACGCATGTGCAGGGTGATAGCGTCGGGAAAGATGGAGGATCCGGGATCGTTGCCGGGGAACCAGACGACGGTGCTGGAGGTGCCGGTGAAGGTGCTGCACAGCGTAGTGGTGAGCCTTGTCAGGGATATCGGCGCCGACTGGGACATCGGACTACCACAGCTCCGACGGAACTGGTCATCATCTTCCGTTATCGGCGACATCACCATTCCTCTCTCCAGGAAAGGAGAGATCAAGCTTCCTTCTCTCTCCGATGTCTTCTGAATTACTTGTTTGTTTTGAATGAATCCCCCCATGTTTGATGTTTCTTTCTCTACTTTTGACTTTCTGTTAGGAAATAAAATAAATATCATCATCATCTTTACCTCTTTCAATAATCTATATTGTTTATTCATAAATATGTTTGGTTAAGAGAATACTCAATACTCTGAACTCTCAAAGCCTTATAATTATTCTTAAATGGGTTCTAGGTTTTTTTTTTCAAATGGGTATCTTATGTATTCCTTTTATATATATATATATTTCATATGATTATAACCCTAATGGTCCGATTGAAAAAATTCAGGATTAAAATAGGTTAAGTAAAATTTGACATAACACGTGAATACGACACGAACCTAACGCGCTTTTACGGATTCAGTAAGCTGAGTATGAGTTATATATTCGGCTGATTAGCTTTAATGCTTACAAATGAATCATATCAAGGCTGACCTACCTAATACTTTTTTATTCACTAACTGCTTAATTATTATATTAATTAATTAACTTATTTAATAAATTATTTGTATTGAATATAGATTATTAATTATAATTTTTTATATATTTTAGCTAATAAAATTAATAAACATAATGTTTAATAAGTTATTTGTTCAAAATATGGATAATTAATTATAATATTTATTAATTTAAATAATCAAATTAAATAGATTATATTCGTGTTAACCTATCTAACACAAATAATAAATAGGTTGGGTTTTGGTTAACGAATATTGACATATTTATTATTCATATTAGATTTGCTAATCAATACAACATGACCATATATTAACATTTACAATACGATTTATGAACGCATTATGCACTTTAATCCAAGCTAATGGTCGGATTGTTAGGCCATTATAGTGCATGGACTGAGTCAACATGTATGACCCGTTTTTTATTTTAATTTATTAATGATTATTTTCTAATTGTTAAAAGTATTAGTTTGTTATTATGAAAAGTGTATTAGTTTTTTTACTATGAAAAATATTAAATAGTTGTTTATAAAAAATAATAATAATTAAATAATTTATTAATAAAATAAAATAATACTATTATGAAAAATAATTTAAAATAATATATATATATATATATATAAAACTAAAATAATATATTTTATATAATATTTTAAAAATATAAGAATAAATTATAAATATTTTAAAGAAAACTTGATATTACAAAATATAAAATTGTAAATTAATTATTTATTATTATTTTAAAATTTTTAATGTTGGATTTAGTAAAAATTCAGTCCGAATAAAAATGGGGTTAATTTGTTTTCAGCCTATTTCCCAAGCTCTACTTATAAACAACTTATCAAAACTTAGAAATTTAGAAGTTAAGAACTTAGAAAAAAGTTTAATATAAGACTCTATAAAAATGTAACAATGTTAATAATTTCCATATAAGTTTTATTTTTGGCTTTACATAAAACAAACATTAAAAAATACATTATCGTTGCATTAATTTATATTTATACAATCAATTTTATTTAAAGGACTTACAACACAATAGAATACAAAATATTAATTTTTTAAAAAAGTTAAAATTCATAAACTATTAACATTCAATTAAAATTTAAAACTTTACGACGATTTGTCCTTAAGAATAAGATGGTCAGAAAAAAAAATCATAATTCAAATCCTATAAAATATTGTAAAAACAAATTACTACAACTTAATATAGGAAACAAAAAAAAATCCTAGCCCTCTTTTATTCTTTTTAGCCCATTTTCATTAAGCTAAGGATTTTTGGCGAATTCTTGGTCTAAACCATCCACATCTTTTTTCTATAATTTTTTTTCTAATAAAGTGTTTCTTCCATAAAAATTTAGATTTTTACTTTTTCAAGATTATTGCCGTTATGCAAGATATGGTTTGTGTCATCTTAGTACGACAATTTGGTTTTTGTCGTCTTAGTGCGACGCTTTCTTGTGTGTCGGTGATTCGAAAAATAAAATAGATTTGATCAAGACATTAAGTTAAATCATGGTCGTCAATATATTGCAAAATTGGATTCATATGTATTCTAGTGATATTAGAATTACCAAATATGTAGGCTTTAAGTCGATTCATTATCTTATTAACCTGAATATTACGTCATCCTTTAGAGTTTTTAGAAAACTTAATTATTTATTTCTATCGGATAATGTATTGATGGTTTGAATCAATGAACAAAATTTCGGTTTTTTGGGCCGAAATATCGGTTATTGATGGGCCCCAAAACGATATTGCCAACCAATAGTTATCGCTAAAATCGGAGAAAAATCTAAAATCACAAAATATCATAAATTCCCCGAAATTTCGGTGACTTTATTCCCCACGCGCACAAGATACGCACTCGAAAAATATCGAGCAACACGCAGATATATTCCGTGAACATCGATTTTTATTTAAATCAACCAACGCTTATAATTTTTAAATCACAATGGTTTTGACAATCCAATGACTATTTGACCCATAAAAATTATATAAATACCCCTAAAATCATACAATTTGACGCCTAAACTCAGGTCCGCTGACCACCACAACCCGCGGACACAAGTGTATGTCGAGTTACCCGACGCCACTTCGTAAAATCTACAGCCTCAGACGGAACTCTTGCCCAATTACGATTGCATTTAAACCCGTCCCAAACAAATTCCAATATAATCACAAAAAGATACAACATGATAAAACTAAGATTCGGCCCCATAATACAATATCCATAAAAACATGCCAACTATGAATCCACTATATCCAATAGTCAAGAGCTAAACAAGCTGACTCTTATACAACATATTAAATACACGAATTTTAATACATGTAACATCGGTTAACCCTAAATAACACCCGCTTTTCTTCTAATCTCTACTTAGATCTAGCCGTCCTCGAGACGCCCCCGTATCTGCAAAATAACATCCTCGACAGCACAGAGTTAACGTCGTTATTAATCGCCTCTGCTTACTACTCCACCTAATACAAATAAGAACGATTCAAAATAAACATACATTCAAAGAAACGCATTTGATCCTACTGAACGCCTACACGATCAACTTAAACTGAAGCCTTTCACCACTCTCTTCATACTCGCTAAGCCTTTATGAGAATTATTGTTTTATTAGCTGACAACCTCCATGATATATATCAATCACGCCTCTCGACGATTGATATATTATTCGTTCATGGACTAACCCATGAATATCAATCGCCGCCCGACGATCGATATTTTCATTTAATTACCGATAATTAATATTTTAGACTACCCTCCGAACCATTTTCTCTGTAAACTCTCATCTCATGCACTAACTCCTATGGGCCCCAGATGTTCTGAAATAAGATAATGGAATTAGCAGATGCAATTCCAATACGCCATCTTACATGTGAATATATAAACACGTGATATATTTACAAAACATCCAATTCACACACCATGTTACGAAATTCACATTTCACATCAAATTATTCTTAGCACGATCGCACACGAGTAATTCTAATTTAAATCACTCGACTGCACATACTTTCACAAAAATATATTTTCTCGCGACCACGCTTTCGAACAAGTAAAAACCCTAGGTTACTGCTCCTATCAAGACACTTACTCCGCTCACTTTGCGAACTCCATATTTTCTGCCGATTCCGCCATACACATCAAAGACACATTTTCACACAAATGCACAAACTAGGGAATCACACAGCTGCTGGACAATACGACCGCTCCACATGGGTTTTAAACATCTCTTTGCCTAAGCTTGGAACCGATCAAACGATCATTCGCGCCCCTCAAGCAAACCGGGGAAGATTGCACTTTAAATAAAACGTGAAACCCAAGAGTGAGAACCTCACCCTGAGCTGGTAAACTCCCAACTGGGCACTCCACATGAAGTTCTCTCAACAGGAAGAAGCCTCCTCCCTCTCATTCCACGATCTCGATTTTATTTGATCACAGACAAATCTAGAAAAGGTTGCTTCTAAACCTCTCAAAAATGGCTACTGATCCCCAAATTCTTGGTTCTCATTGTTTTTCTTCTTTTTTGGTTTAATGAAGAAGACCAACACTATGTTTCTTTTCATTCTTAAATGACTTAAACTTTTCTCTAAATGACCATTATGTCCCTTCATTTCCCGCTAGATATTCGGTCTATCTCTGGCCGTTTCCATTTTCATCGCTTTCTCTACTCATACCACTTACGGCACATGAAGACGCTATATATATGAATTTCCATCTCAACGGTGGGTTCCAAGAGGCCAAGATCCGAACCGCGATGCCGAACGCGGCCGACTCCGACGTCTCTGACTTTACAAAATTTACATGCTAGTTGATTTTCGCGAGATTCATTCCAACTGAAACTGCTTACTCATCCGAGATCTGTAGAATAAATTACGGATTTTTTTAATCAATACAATTCTCAGAACTAAATTGACATTTTACCCTTTTCCAATCAATTTCTACAATTTCTTTACAAATTCATCCATACACATCCAAGCTCCATTTAACTCTCAAATTATTTTAAATTATTTTTTCTTTATGATTTTTCTCAATATTTTGAAGATGTTATGAATATTGTTCACTGGCATGATCCTTCATCATATAATGTGAATTGAATACATTATTTTCATTTTGCTTAAATTATTATCAGAATGTAATTTCTGATAAATTATAAATTTAATATTGTTTTCAATAATAGATATTTTGTTTTAGTTTATGTTTTTTTTATATTTCATAAAGTATCACGACTTTGAAAAGATTAATTTTTTCTTACCGATATTACTAAAATATCCTATATTTACGTGATATTTCGATATCCATAAAATTCAACTACCGATATATCCAGAATTATCATATTTCGTCTTCTATTAATAAATCAAATTATTCTCCTTTAAAAAAAATATGAAACAAAGGAGGAACATAAAAGAAATTCAAATTCAAGACCAATGAATATGCTATCTCATTTTTCTTTTCTAGCTCATGAAAAACGAGAGATTGAAAAAATGGAGGTAGTTCTGAATCAAGACGTAAGCCATTCCTCGAGCAACATGCCACCACAGATTTCCATATGTAATCTGCCATTTGCATTTCTGTTCTGTATACCTTTCTCGTGTGGATTCGATTAACGTTGTGGAGCGATGTTCGGATTGATGGGTGGACAGCGGATGTTTTCGCCGGAGAAGATGATAAGTACGATAAAGAAGCCGGCGGCCGTTGATATGGAGGAGAAGAAACTGAGTACAATAAAGAAGCCGGAGGCCGTCGATATCAAAACTTTGAGACCCATTTTGCAGTTGTTGAGTGAGACGATAAAGTTTTTCATGGAGAAGATGGGAAGCAGCATAATACAGAAGCTGGAGTCCGAGATTGCCGGCGCCGATATCAAAGATTGGAGAGCCATGCTCCAGCTATCGGTCAGAACGGTGAAGTGTTTGTCGGAGAAGATGAGAAGTATAATAAAGATGCTTGAGACCAAGATCATCGGCGGCGGCGGCGATGTCAGAGATTTGATAGCCATGTTGCAGTCGTTGGTTGGAACGATGAAGTTTCTGTCCGAGGCCGGCGTTGTCGGCGTCGATATAAAAAATTTGAGGACAATGTTGGAGTTGCTGGTTGAGACGATGAAGTTTTTGTCGGAGAAGATGGGGATAAGAATAAAGAAGCCGACGGCGGAGGTGGTCGGCGTGGAGATCAAAGAATTGAGCCGCGACGGGGTGACGTACAGCGCACGGTGGCTGTGAGCAAACCCGTATATAATTCTATACCCATCGGCGTGAGCTCTTTACACCCTCAAGAGGCGACGGTTCCACCTTCATCCCTTTAGCCCTCTTCTTTCTTTTTTTCTTCTTTTATATAAGGTTAATGATTTCTTCCTCGACCAAATTGACGTATTTAAAGCTGAGAGGCCTCAGTCTGAATTTATTGGCCACACAGAATGATATTAGAAATGATCCTCTAATTTCGATATAAAGGTTTGTCTGCTTGGCTCTCAGATAGGTGTTCGCCTACTCGGCCTCATTGGTCCCATGACAACAACACTGACGGCCATGGTTTATATATATAAGGTAATATGTTTTTCTCAATTTATAGCGTTTAAAACCCCGCGGCGATCCCTTTTCGACCCAAAATGATAATAGATGCCTGACACTTACCAGCTCCGGCTGTTACAATCAGACGTCGAACCCCAACCCCGGCGTGGAAGTTTGTTCCGCTCGTACCATGGTGACGCTTGCTCGCTTGACCAGATCCCACGACACAACGGCGACATCGGTTGCGATGGGATGCAAAGAGATGAAGTTTCTCTTTAACCCAGACGCGATTTTAAAACCGCGATGAATTTTTCGACCGTTTTAATAACATTTACAATCGGATCGTATTGTTATAAATTTCCATCAAGCCAATCTGACTCGATGTGTGGGGTATATTATAATGGCCTCGGGACCGTATTTGTCTGCTCGCCCCGCAGAATCCCATAACACATGACGTCAAGGCTTTGCATGGAGAAGTAAAGTAGGCAGATCCTCTCAACTTATCAGACAGAATATGCGAAAGTTTATGGCGACTCCTTAAACCTCAAAAGTCGACAATACTATACTATTGACGTGGGATCGTTGGTTACGCCAATTTAGATTTCATTACAGACATAGTGTTTATTGTTTATAAATTAACAATAATACTTAACATGTAAGTGTAATCTAAACTCGATTAAACAAACTCGAATCTCAAATTTGATTAAGCCTCTCTTTTTTTTTTTTTTCTTTCTTTTTTTTTTTAATCAGATGAAAACTTGACTCTTACTAGTCATTATCATGTATAACTGCTTTAACACATTATACTGGTTCTTTCTTCTTTTTAATTGTTTTTTGAAGGATGATAGGTACTAGGACGATGGGAAAGTAGGGGTGGGATGCCGGCGACCGAGAAGACGGTGGTGGAGGTGCCGGTGAGGGTGGCGCACGCCATACTCCTAACTCTGATAAAGGACATTGGTGCCGACGGAGACATCGATTACCAGTTAGATTTGGTTGTCACCATTGTTAGTCTCCCTCTCTTTGGTGACCTCACCATTCCTCTTTCATGGAAAGGAGAGATCAAGCTTCCTTCTCTCTTCTCCTTCTTCTAAATCTTCTTCACATTCACTCGCTTTTCTTTGCTTTGATTTGAATTTCATGGTCAAATTATAAATGCATGCCCTGTTTAATTATTCCCTTTCCTCATGTTGTTTGCTTCGTACACGTAGAATCAATCATACTTAAGAAATCAAAATGCTTAAAACAACAGCCATTTAAGAGATTCTAAGACAACATAACGAATCGATTTAAAATCTATATATTTACAATGGGAAATTCTGGCTGTGAATCGACAGTGACTATTATGACTTTAATACATATATACGACTGGGACTGAACATATTGACTCCACCATTTATTTAATTTTTTGTCTCTAATTTGATATGTTTTGCTCCTCTTAATCACTAAAACATAATTAAATGTCGTACCATAATGATAAAAACTAAGACATTGTACTAAAATAACACAACCACGTATTACATCAAGACGACAAAAATCACATGCACACCAAGGCAATAACGAAATCACGAAAAAATAAATAAAAACCTAAATATGTATGGAATAACCATTTTATTTAGTGTTGTGCATTTAATATATATATATATAGTATATATATATATATATATATATATATATATATGTATGAGTACTTTAGGGTCGTTAATAATAAATAAAGAAAAATATATCTTTTTACGAAGAAAAAATGCGCTGAAAAAAAAGTTAAGTGAAAAGGAGATTAGTTGCGTTTTTTTGTGGGAATATTTCACTAATGAAATGAAGTTAATCGACCCATCTAATTTGCTTCATTTTTTTTATTTTCTTCTCTAGCACATGAAAATTAAGATAATAAAAGAAACAGGACGTAGTTAATCAAGACGTGATTAGGATAAGTGCAGAGTTCCCACATGCCACAACAGATTAATCCATATAAATTAACATCAATAATGCAGAGTTCAGATTAAACTTCCACTTAAGTTAAAGCTAATAAACAAAATAAAAACATGGAAGGTACCGTAAAAGGGAAAAATACAAAACCAAATAAGTATTAGAAAAATGCGAAAAAAAACAGAAGAAAAAACCAAAATCAACAAAATCTGGGTTTAGCTTTTTATTTTTCTGCATGAAAATATGATAATAAAAACTGATTTGCTTTTATCTAAGACGTAAGAATTAGTTAATTATCGTGATTTGATTAGGGGTGTAATTGATTCGATTTTAAAATCTTAAACTTAAATTTGATTGCTTTTCGCATGTTTAAACTATTTTTAAAAACAATCAAGATTTCAATTTGACTCCATAAACTCCAATTATAGTTTCAATTCGACGGATCAACTCCGACAAATTTCAAGTAGCTCAAATAAAATATTACGATATTCGAACTTGTCTCTAAAAACATTTAGAGTTTGAACTCGACTCGATTATACCTGAGATATAGAATTTCTACGCTCTAGTAGCTCACGAACTCGATCAACCTTCATCACTTCCATCTTCTGATCTGATCTGATTCACTCTCAACTTTGTGTTTCTTTCTGTGTTTTTATTTTTATTTAATAAATCTCTGTACTTTGACTTGGGAAGATGCAAATTACACGTGTTGTTTACTTAATCTTTGGACTTCGACTTGGGGGAGAAGCAAATAGTAAATAATTTCAAACTTTAATTTACGGCTTTTTTGTTCCTATTTTTAAAAAACTATTTTAAGGTGAACACTTTTGCTCTCAGTAAAAAAATAAAAAAATACTAAATTCTAGAAAAAGATAAATAAATTAATCTCTGTATTTTTAAAAACTCGTTCTCAATAATGCTTGAAAATAAGAACCAAACGTTATCTTAGTTTCTTATATTGGTTTTTTGGGATAAGGTGGATAAATGTAGAAAAAAAAAACCAGGAACAAAAAATCAAAGTCAAATAGTAAACAACAACTAACAAATAGTAACAATATTAAACAAACAAGCCTAGCAGCAAATCATATATTGTGGATGCATATAATATCACTATTGACAATAATTAAACAAATGCAATTGAACACAATATAAAATAATGGAAAATAAATTAGAAAGATCTAGCCTTGAAGATTCAGGAAGATCGCGAAATGTTGTCCTAAACGACTGCTTCTCCTTATGAAGGTATTAATAAATCAGAACGCCCAAGATACAACCCGTATTCAGCAAGGCGAACTTTTCTCAGGTTCACGTGACACCTAAAAGTGGAGATGAATCGTGACTCTTAATCAGCCGTCTCAAAAATTTAGTATGTAATCAAAATACTTTTAAAATGTTGGAGAAAAGAACAACTTTTATAGACAAACAATGTAAAATGGGATCAAAAGGTTTATGTCAGACTCTCCTTGTACAAAGACCAAAATAAACAATTTTTTTAGTTTTTCACATGTCTTTAGACAGTTATTGACTTTGCCTTTATATAAGCAGGAGGTTTTTTTTTTTTTCCAAACGCTGGCAAAACAAAAGGAAGTTTAAACAAAACTTTCATTGTGAACATACGATTGCTACTGTTTGAAACAGTCATATCTTATGCATTTAAACAATATATAATAATTCAAAATATTTTAAATAACTATTGGGAAAAAATAAATAAATAAAGGAAAGATGAAACCATTTTTGAAAATGAAAAAACTTAATTTATTCCAACAATAAATACAACCACTTTTATAATATGTCTCACTTTACCTTTAAAAACTTTTTTGGTCTTAAGATACTCATGATATTTATAAGCGTAACTCATTCGTGTTCCTCCCCATAAAAAAGTAAATATTTGATTGGAAACTCTCACATCAATGTATCTTGGTACCGAAAAAATTATAAGACAAAGTGGAACATGTTTAAGAGGAGCATGAGTGAGTTACTATAGTAAACATCATGGTATCTTGGTACCAAAAAATCCCAGAAAAAGTAGAATATACAGAAAACCTGAGAGTGCCCCTTATTTCTTAATTTTTCACATTCATTAGATTTTGTTTTCTGATTTTTCATTTATTTTTCATATTAGTCTTTTGGGATAAGGTGCATAGATACCTCGAGTTTTACATGTATCTTTCACTTTACCTTTTAAAAAAAATTTCAGTTGGAAGATATCCTCAACCATTTAGTTATGTAGCTCAATGATGTCCATGCACATTATACAATGTTACAAATGGACAAACATTTGTCATCCACTTTGCCTTTAATTTTGTTTTAGCCCCAATATATCCTTAATCATTTACATCTTTAGCTCAGTCATGTCTATGTTCGTTCGTAAAAGTTACAAATGGACAAACATCTGTCTTCCAGTTTGCTTAATTTTTTTTTTCAACCCAAAGATATCCTTAATCATTTTTTTTACTTGTATAGCTCAACTATGCCTTATACTGCTAGAAATGTTACTGTAAATTGACAAATATTTCCACAAACATTTTACACATCTTGTGACTATTTTTAATAGAATGTGTATGAGTGACTCGTAAATGAACTTTAAGAGGTATCTTTTGAAACTTTAAAAAAAAAAAAAGTTTAAAAGCAAAGTTAGACATAATGCTCAAAACTCTAGGTATTTGAGCACCCAACCTATCATGGACCTCGCATTTTTGGCTATGCTTCCACTTAAAAAGGGCGAGACTCGCTTTTTTTTTTAATTTAAAACCATTTTTAGAAAACTATTTGGAGTCACTACTTATTTTGCTTTATTTTAAAAGGGAAAACAAAATAAGAAAGAAAAACCTTAAATGCGACTTCTGATAAGAAAAGCAGGTTCCGTAAAACCTGAGTTCAGTCCTAGTCGTGTTACTTATCAGGAAGGTATGATGGAAGCGTAGCACCCCTCTAAGCCACTAAAGTCAGGTCTCTACTAAACAAATTAAGGAAAATATGGTTTTTTGACTAGTCAACTAATAAATACCGAAGACAGTTGAATAACAATACAAAACACGACATATATAAAATAAAATAATCGTTCAAAGTCAGATTTGTAAGAGCGCAGACCAACGATACGTTAAGCTACACCAATTGCGAAACAACGCAATAACAAATACGAAATATTCACACTTTATTTAAATCGACCACGATTGTAATTCAAATTACCATAAGCGATACATAAGATGCCTGTCCCACCCAAACCCATTTATATGTCACACAAATTAACTCCACAAGATCCCATTTTATAGGAACTATAGAATTTTAATCATGTTTGGAATTTTTAAACCGATTTGAAATTAAATTTGAAGTTACAGTTTGAAATATCGGAAATTACAATTCTAAATGAATCTGAAGCCAAGAATTCTTTGAATAGGGAGATTTGAAATTAGGAGATTTAATTAAAAACTGACTTAGCAATTGAGGTTTGGGATTTAGAAATTTGAAATTAGAAATTTGGAGATTCACTTAGTAATTGTGACACTCGATTAAATTTAATCAGAATTAAATCAAACTAAAAATGAAATTTAAAAATGAGCAGAATTGAATTTTAAAATTGAAAACTTTGAAAAGAAAAAGAGAGAGAAAAATAAATAAATAAAATAAAATAAAAATGATAATATTAAATAAATAAAATAAAATAAAATACATGAGGAAATTGACTTAGAAATTAGATTACTTGAATTTTGAGAAATTTAAAAAATATTATTTTGAAATTAAAACATAAAAATGAATTGAAAATTAGAAAATGAAATTTTAAAATTGATTTTGAAGACTTTATTATTTTTTTTAAATGATAAATTCAGAATAAATTAAGAGTGGAATTTGACCAAACAAAAGAGCTAATCGAATACGTACAAGCAGCTTATTCGAATGACCTAACGTCGGTAAATTAACCCATTGATCGAGATATTATGTCGCTTCTAAATATGTGGCTAATTTATCAAATTGACTTAATACGAGTTAATTCAAAGATGACGTGCCTGTTGGATTGAACATAACCAACGTATTGGGCCTAAATGGATGATCTTCTGATTTTGGCTCCAATTGACGCAGCCTTCAACATGGGATGAGCCTAACTTAATCTGGCTTTTACAGAAACATTTAATTCTGTAATGGCCATTCATCAGTTCGTCGGGGCCTTTAAGTATAAGGTTGAGTCTAATTTAATGAGCCTAAACTAATAGATAAGTTCTCATTGTCATAAGTCTACAACTCTAAATTACTAATCAATATATGAACCAAAATTATAAATTTTAATAACAAACAAAAAATTATAACAATTAACAAGTCCACTTGGAATATTTGCAATTTAACTCTCAATTCAAAATAAAATTAGAACATTTAAATAACGATTATGTCAATTAGCAATTCCAAAAATGATAACTTAGTATGAATCCAAATATTACAAAATTTAATTTTCTTGAGACCAATTTCACACATTAAAGTCTAAATTACATCTAAAAAAACTTATAATTTAATATTTGACAACCAAAAAAAAAAAAAAAAATCAGAATCCGGGAGAACCATAATCCATATTGAATTGAGGAACCCAGATTTGTACAATAACTAAACCCTATGAGACAACTAGATTCAAACCTAAGACAACAACTAAAACCTGGCAAAATAAATAAATGAATAAGCCCAGACTACACAAAACAATTGGATTTAATCCCGGTACAACCCAATTTGGCCAAGAGAGCAAGAATTAAACTCAAGCAGACCAAAATTAAATAAAGAAAATAATAATCTAACCATTAGAAACAACTAAATTCAACCAAGCTAAATACAGAGACAAAATAATCATCAAGACCCATTTTTAAATGAAACCTCGAGAACCATACAAAACCCCGATAAAACAAATTTCATAAAAACCCAAGTTAGATGGTATGGGATGTGACCTAAACCACCCCGAAAAACACAGCCGTACTCCTCCTATTCCTCTGCTTACGCTCCTCCTCTCTCTCTCCGCTTTTTTTCTCTTCCTCCGTAAACCCTCCTCCTTTCTCTCATTCTCCTCCTCCTTTCTCCGTAAATCCTACCCCTCTGCTTCGTAACTCCTTTAACCTCCAAAATCCAAAACCCAATGAGATAGAAAATATTATCAAACAATCTCGATCACATGACTCAAAGTCACAATCATAATTCACAAAAAAAAAAAAAAAAACAATGCATATAAATGACACAAACAAACATTCAAAAATAAAATAAAATAAAATAGAAAACCGATCTCCCATAGAAAGGAAAAAAAAAACCGATCCATTCTTAAAATACAACGCCAAACAACAAATACAAGCAAAATGGTCATGCCTCCTTAAATCTTTCACGTGATCCTCGATAAACCAACCAAAGGAAGAAACATTAAGTCTCAATCTATCCAACCGTTCTAAATCGACTGCCCACTTCAAACATACCAAACAAATAAAATAAAAAAAAACAAAGTAAAGATAAACATTACACGCTCAATATTTTTCCTTTTCATTTTTCATATTTTCTCTCTTGTTCCTTTCTTCAAGTTTTTACCAAACATAACAGCGAAAAATAAAAAAAAAAAAAAAAAAAAATAAAAATAAATGTAAAAATAAATAAATAAATAAATCCCATGGATGATTACATAATATATGAAAGAACAAAAGACAACTCGATCCACCGTCTCATCCTATGGGTTAAATGCTTATATGAGTTCAAAATAACCTTTAGAGCATAACAGTAACAAAGAACCAAGAAAACCGAGGAGGAACAACTATCAATGATCTTTGACAAATCCATGAGAGAATCACAAACAAATAAATCAACCATTGATATTCATGTTTTAGCCATCAATAACAAAGATCCATAGATTACACAAATGAAAGAACGGTAATGATGATTAAAAAGAAAAAACGAATGAGTTACAACAATGTGTTTGGTCAAGTTATTTCCTTCATGTGGGAGCGAAAAGTTCTGTGCCCACCTCTAGCGCCTCTTAAGCCTGTGGAAGATAAAAGCAGTAAAGAGACAGGCTTTTTTATTCTCGAGGATTTTTTAGCAGCTAATTATCAAAGAGTCTTCTCTTCTCTGATCTATTGCCTCCATGCAGCTAAGAGAGAAAAGAGAGAGATCCATTTTTGAAGTTAGAGAAGAAAAACACAGTTTTTTTTTTTCTTTATCTTCACTCGCCCAGATTTGATCAAACGGCCATACTGGTTCATCTGTGGTCTGGATCGACCTGAAATCTGGAGGAGAGGTTGGTGACTTGTTGATCTCTTCATTCTGAATGGTGGAGATCTGATTTGGAGTTTCGGAAGGTCATATTTGCAGTCCGAGATCAGTGCCTCTGTGCTGTGGAGTTTTTCACCCGGACAGTTTTCATCATCAGTCTGATCCCAATTCATCCGTGGTCTGATCGAGCTGATTTTTGGTGAGCACGTTCTTAACTCATTGATCTTCATTTTGAACGGTGAAGATTGGAATTGGAGTTCAATTAGTGTGTTTATGTCCGAGAACAGTGACTCTGTTTTGTGAGATTTTCATTGTTTTATGCAAGGATTTGTACTTGCCAAGATTAAAATTTGAGATATGATTGGTATATGCCTCTAGTTTCATCTTAGAGAGAATTGTGTAACCCACAATTATATTAGTGGAGGTGTTTATGGCCTAAGGGTCCCGTGGTTTTTACTTCTCACATTTGGGAAGGTTTTACTAAAATTGTTTGTGTCCATATATTTGTCACAGAATTGTTATCATTTATTAAATTGAGCTCTCATTGTGCTCTTTCATGTTATGATAAAGAAATTGAAGAACAGGTGGGTTTGCATGTAGGAAGCAAGAAGAACACACTTCACAAAATTACATAAAGCTGGGACTGTCATTGGGCAACCAACAAAAGAAAGGTATTGATTTTGATGAGATCTTTTCTCTCCTATTGTTAAGATGTCATCTATTCGTAGTTTTTGGGCTTAAGAATATAGTCTTGATTCGAGATTCAGTGATGGATGTTAAGACCGGCTTCCATGGTGATTTAGACAAAGAAATTTATATAACAAACTGCAGGTTTCGCAAAGAAAAGGGAAAGAGGATTATGTGTGTAAACCGAAGAAAAGTCTTTATGGTCAAGGTGCACCGAGGCAAGGGTATAAGAAGTTTGAGCTCGCTTATGGGGAGCAAGGCTACCTAAAACTACTTCGACCATTGTGTATTTGTGCATAAATTCTCTGATGATGATTTGTTATATTGTTGCCTATGTTGGGATGATATCTTTGATTTATTGTAGAAATGTTCAAGAATTGATAGCTTGAAGAAGTACAAATTCCTTGCCATGAAGGATTTAAATAGTAAAGAGAATTCTTAATAGAATTGAGCTGATATATATTCAAGAAGCTATATATGTCACAGATAATAGATTGAAAAGGTACTACAGGTTTAACATGAGCAAAGCTAAAGTGGTCATTTCCTCCTCAGCTAGCTACTTTAAGCTAAGCAAGAGACACAGCCCTTCAACAAATACATGAGAAGGAAGACATGAGAAGAGTTCCAGATGCCCTGCCAGCAGGAAGTTTTGATGTATGCCATGGTATGTACCAGACCGACATAGCTATGCAATGAAGTTAGTCAAGTTTTTATCGAATCCAGAAATATCAACATTGGGAAGCAAATAAGGGATTATGAGATATTACAGGCACTTCCAAGTTGAAACTCACTTTTGGAAGTGGGAAACCAGTACTTATTAGCTACAATGATTCAGACATGGCAGAGGATGTGGACAATAGAAAGTCTACTTCGGGCTATTTGATGACATTCTCAGGAGGTGCTGTGTCTTGGCAATCAAGACTACAGAAATGTGTTGCACTCTACAACAAGAGAGGCGTAGTATATTGCACAGCCAGGCATAAGGAGTTGTTGTGATGAAGCTGCTTTCATGCAAGAGCTCTAAGTTTAAAACAAAGAAGACTACGTGGTATATTGTGATAACCAAAGTGCTATTCACCCCGCAAGAATTCTACCTTCATGCAAGATCAAACACATTGATGAGGTATCATTGATGAGATGCTCTCAATGACAACTGCTTTGAATCAGAAGATACACAATCATAACAATGGCTCTGATATGTTGGACAAAGACACTACCAAGGAGAAGCTTATTTGCTGCTCCATTGTCGATGTAGAGTCCCTCCACATAGTCTAGTGGGGATTTGTTTGGTCAAGAGTTTCTTTTATGTGGAGAGGAAAGCCCAAAGCTCCACCCCTAGCGCCTAAGCCTTAGAAGATAAAAAGGTAAGAGGACAGCTCTCTCTCTTTTATTCTTCGGCATTTTTTAGCAGCCACTATCAAAGTAGTTCCTCCTCTTCTTCTTGGATCTCGTTGTCTCCATAAGAGAAAAAGCCAAGAGAGAAAGAGAGAGATCCATTTTTGAAGTTAAAGAAGAAAACACAGTTTTTTTTCTTTTTATTCTTCACTGCCCAGATTTGATCAAACTGGTTGATACCGGTTCATCTGTGGTTCGATCTGACCTGAAATCTGGAGGAGAGGTTGGTGACTTGTTGATCTTCATTCTGAAATGGTGGAGATCTGATTTGGAGTTTCGGAAGGTCATATTTGCAGTCCGAGATCAGTGCTCTGTGTTGTGGAGTTTTCACCGACAGTTTTCACTACAGTCTGATCCTAATTCATCCGTGGTCTGACTGAGCTGATTTTTTGGTGAGCACGTTCTTAACTCATTGATCTTCTCATTTGAACGGTGAAGATTGGAATTGGAGTTCTGAACAGTGGTGCTTATGTCCGAGAACAGTGACTCTGTTTTGTGAGATTTCTCTATTGTTTTATGCAAGTTGATTTGCATTTGCCAAGATTAAAAAATTCTTGAGATATGATTGGTGATATGCTCTGAAGTTTTATCTTAGAGAATTGTGTAACCCATTAATTATATTAGTGGAGGTGTTAAGTGGCCTAAGGGTCCCATGGTTTTTACTTCACATTCGGGAAGGCTTTCCACGCTAAAATTGTCGGGTGTCCATATATTTGTTGCTTTGGGTGAATTCATTGCTCTATTAAATTGTTTCTATTAGGTTCTCACAAGAGGGGATAAAGAGCTTTGAAGAATGTGGTTTATGTGAGTGAAGCAAGAAGAACACACTTCACAAATTCCTCTACAAAAAGCCTAGACTGTCAATAAAGGTTCACTAAAAGAAAGGTATTGATTTTGATGAGATCTTTTCTCCTGTTGTTAAGATGTCATCTATTCGTGTAGTTTTGGGCTTAGCAACTAGTCTTGATTTGGAGATTCAGCAGATGGATGTTAAGACCAAGCTCATGGTGATTTAGGGACAAAGAAATTTTTATATGGAACAAACCAGAGGGTTTCTCGCAAAGAAAGGAAAGAGGATTATGTGTGTAAACTCAAGAAAAGTCTTTATGGCTTGAAGCAAGCACTGCAGGCAAGTGGTATAAGAAGTTTGAGCATTTATGTATACACACCAAAAACCATCGACTATCATAGACAGCACAAATTTAATGATGATTTTTGTTATATCAGTTGCTCTATGTCGATGATATCTTGATTGTTGGTAGAACAGCCAAGAATTGATATTAAGAAGTGAAGCATAAATTGCCATGAAGGATTTAGGGCTAGTAAAGAGAATTCTTGGCATTAGAATTGAGCGGGATAGAGCATCCAAGAAGCTATATATGTCACAGGAGCAATAGATTGAGGTGCTGGCAGGTTTAACATGAGCAAAGCTGGGGTAAGTGGTCGGGCCTCTCTAGCTAGTCACTTTGGGTTGTACAGACACAATTCTTCAACAAATAAGGAGAAGGAAGACATGAGAAGAGTTCTGTATGCCTCAAAATAGTAGGGAAGCTCTGATGGGCGTCATGGTATGTACTTAGACCTCGTACATAGCTTATGCAATTGGTGTTAAATATCGCTTTCATCGAATCCAGAAGACAATATCAGCGCCAAGGGATTACGATATTTATGCAGGCACTTCCAAGTTGAAATTCACTTGGAAGTGGGAAACCAAGATTATTGGTTACAATTATTCCGACATGGCAGGGGGATGTGGATAATAGAAAGTCTACTTCAAAGTATATTTGATGACATTCTCGTGAGGTGGGCCGTGGTTCTCGCAATCAAGACTATTAAATGTGTTGCACTCTACAACAGAGGCAGAGAGCACAGCAAACAAAGAAGCATGTAAGGAGTTGTCAGGGATGAAGTTGCCATGCAGAGTCGTTTAAACAAAGAAGACTATGTGGTATAACAGGATAACCAGCAAGGAGTTCAATCTCGTTAAGAATTTACCTTCATGCAAGATCAAACACATCAATGCAGGTATCACGATGAGAGATGCTCTCAATGACAACTTGTTTGAAATTGAGAAGATACATACCGATAATAATGGCTCGGATATGTTGACAAAGACACTACCAAGGGAGAAGCTTGGAGTTTGTTGTTCCATTGCTGGGATGGTGAGTCCCTCCACATAGTCGGAAAGGGGGAGATTTGTTGGCCAGTTATTTCCTTCCACGATAAAGCCCAAGCCCACTTCCCCTAAGTGCCTCTAAGCCTTGTAGTGATAAAAGCAGAAGAGACAGTCTTCTTTTTATTCTCTCGAGGATTTTTTAGCAGCCACTATCAAAGTAGTCTTCCTTCTTTCTGATCTTGTTGTCTCCATAAGAGAAAGGAAGAGGAGAAAGAGAGAGATCCATTTTTGAAGTTAGAGAAGAAAACACAGCTTTTTTTCTTTTATCTTCACTGCCCAGATTTGATCAACTGCCGATACCGGTTCATCTGTGGTTCACCACCTGAAATCTGGAGGAGAGGTTGGTGACTTGTTGATCTTTCATTCTGAATGGTGGAGGATCTGATTTGGAGTTTCGGAAGGTCATATTTGCAGTCCGAGATCAGCAGCTTGTGCTGTGGAGTTTTCATCCGGATGTTTTCATCATCAGTCTGATCCCACCATCCGTATCTGATCGATTGATTTGGTGAGCACACGTTCTTAACTCATTGAATCTTCATTTTGACCGGTGAAGATTGGAATTGGAGTCTCGAACAGGAAAGTGAAACTGAGAACAGTGACTCTGTTTTTGTGAGATTTCTCATTGTTTTATGCAAGTTGATTTGCATTTGCCAAGATTAAAATTCTTGAGATGATTGGCATATGCCTCTAGTTCATTCAGGAGAATTTGTGTAACCATACACTATATTAGGAGGCTTAAGGGCCTAAGGTCCCGTGGTTTTTTTACTTCTCACATTCGGGGAAGGTTTTCCACGCTAAAAATCGTTGGTGTCCATATTTTGTCGCTTTCAGAATTGTTATTGCTCTATTAAATTGTTCTGATAAATTGTTTTTCTGACTAGTTACCATGAGGGGATAAAATCTGGTTGTGCATTGTTTATGTTTATCCCATCACAATGTACCTAAATAAAGTTCTATGGGTCTCAAAATCTGGATACCCTACTTTGTCTTTCTTTCCCAATCACCCCGTTCTTCTTAAAAAAAATGATATATATTCCTTCAAACCCTTAGCTTCCTCCTAAAAAAAAACCTGCTCCTAAAAACCCTAGTTGCTCCTAAAAGCCCTCGGTCCCTCAACCCTAGAAGGTTCCTTTTATCTTGAGATAAAAAGAGACCCCTTTTGATGTTTCCATGTGTCTGACCATCCCGGGGCTCTACAAATATGCCCCTCTTTGATAGGTTCATAAGTGTAAGTGAACATGAGACCTTTGGGTGACGAATGTGAAAGTGAGTGAAATGAAGGATAGACTCTATCAAAAAAAAAAAAAAAAAAGGAGGCCAACAAAGTCATGATATAGATTTGAGCTCACCGGAGGAAGGTCCTCTCGAAGGTGAAACAGCATTGAAATCTAAAGCAAATTAGAAGTCGGCTTATGGGTGTTATATTAGTCGTGTGCCTTTAAAATAATGATCAGCACGTTGAGACATAAATCTCTGACTTGCTCCCGAATGTCGACTGAGTGGAAAGAGGCTTTGGCTATCAACATTGAAACAAGCGACAGCGACATGAACTAAAGAAATGGCTCTCGACACGAGCTAAGAAAAATGGCTCAAAACGTCAAATGAAGAAAGAAATGGCTGCAGGCGCTAGAGCGAAGAAAATAGCTCACGACGCCAAACTAAAGAAAACAAATGACTCACGAGCATGGCGAAAAATAGCTCTGACATGGCCAGAAGAAAACCGCGACTCACGAGCGTCAAACTAAAAATGGCTACAAATGCTAAGCTGAAGAAAATGGCTTTAGGCATGGCCAGAAAGCAGCGACTCACGAGCATGCTGAAGAAAATGGCTCTACGACATGGCCAGAAAATGGCTGCGAGCATGGCCTGAAGAAAAAAATGGCCACTGAGCCTTCAATAGTGGAAAGGCTCTGCAGCTCACAGACCTTGAAACTAAAAGAAGATAGCTCTGAGCCAAAAGCTAAAAAATGGCTCTGACGCTCGCCCAGAAGAAAGCAACAGCTCTGACGCCAAACTAAAGGAATAGCTCTACGAGCATGAAACTAAAGAAAATGACTCTATGGCCTTAGACTAAAGCAACTGACTCTGACATGTAAACTAAAGGAAATGGCTCACGAGCACTTCAAACTAAAGGAAATGGCTCTGACGCAAAACTAAAGTAGCTCTGACCTTATTTGAAAAACATGACTCTGAAACACGCCAAACTAAAAGGAAGTAGCTCATGACATGGCCCGAAGAAAATGGCTACGAGCATGGCCGAAGAAAACAAGCGCTCTAAGCATGAAACTAAAGGGGGAATAGCTCACGAGCATAAACTAAAGAAAATGGCTCACAGGCATGAACTAAAGAAAGCAATGGCTCACGAGGCAGCGAGCTAAAGGAAATGGCTCACGAGCATGAACTAAAAGGAAATAAAGCTCTGACATGAATAAAAGCAATGACTCACGAGCCTTGAGCTAAAGGAAAAACACGAGATATGCCAAACTAAAGGAAAAACACGAGCATGGCTTGGAAGAAAACAAACGCTCACGAGCGCCCAGACTAGAAATGGCTCTGAGCTTAAGCCCGAAGAAAATGGCTCACGAGCCTTGGCCCGAAAGAAATCAACGGCTCTAAGCGAACTAAAGAGATAGCTCTGAGCATGAAACTAAAAAATGCTCAGGCATGAACTAAGAAAACAACGACTCTAGCATGACTAAAGGGAAATGGCTCTGAGCATGGCCAAAGGAAATGGCTCTGAAGCATGAACTTGAAAAAATATGACTCTGAGCGACAAACTAAAGGGAAATGGCTCTGAGCATGAGACTAAAGCAAATGGCTCACGAGCATGAGCTAAAAACAAATGACTCTAAGCATGAACTAATGAAGAATGGCTCAGACGCCATATAGCAGTTCTTGTAGCCCAACAAAGATCACTGAATAAATAATAAGGCGAGAGCGTCTCAATGAAGATCATCTGATAAGGCCATCCATATCTCAGAGACTATGTATAGTGGAGAGTACACTGGGGTGGCATGCGCGAAGTGTCCTGACGACCTCACGTCCTCCTCGATGACAATTGTTCATACCATCCCTGGCCCGCCAGGGCCAGTCTAGATAACTAGGGTGGGTATGCGGTATAACGTCGGCAAAACGCAGTGAAACGAGTGTAAGCGCGACCGTCATCTCGACAAAGGGAGGTCTACACTAAGACCGGCCAGGCTCGGATGGTCCTGTGTAACTAGGGATATGCCCCGATTATGGCATCGGCAAAAATGATGAAACCCCCGAATTATCAAAGCGCGACCTATCGTCTAAACAGAGCGAATTTACGGGCAAACAAACTCAGGATGGTCCTAATAAGCTGAGGATATGCCCAGGTATATCAGCAAAACATGATGAAGAAACAGAATATCAAAGCCATGACTCATCATCTCGGCAAAGGCGGTCTCACCTTTGAACCCAAACAAACTCCAAATGATTCCCGATAACTAGGGGATGCGGTATGGCATCGGCAAAACATGATGAGCAGAGTACCAAGCGCGGCCACCATCTCGTGAGGCGGTCTGTTGAACCAAACAAATAGACTGGTCCCAATAACTAAGGAGATACCTTTGATATAACATGAATGCTCCATAAATCCGAAACCAATGACATCTGATCGTCCATGATAGTGCTAACTGAGGTCATCGGAACTCCTGACTAGAAGCAATCCAAACCTTTGAGTAGGGTGTCTTCTAGAAAAGCAGCATGATGATATCATACTATGATCGATTACCTATCAAATAGATCTGCGCAAGATAATGTTTGATTCCATGGCCTCGGGGTGGTCTTGACATGGGCCAAGTAATGAAGCAGGTGAAAGGTAAAAAAAAAAAGAAATGAAGGAAACTATGGCTCCAAACACGAAGATGAACTGTCTTCCTAAGTGTAGGATACCACATGCATAAAGTCACTTGGAGCCATGGACACTAGAGACATCAATGGAAGCGCCGATATGTGATGTGATGCAAAGAGTGCAACATGCAGGTGAAGAAATCGGTAAGAGGACAGGATGTAGGTGAAACATCGGACTAGAAAATCCAATAAACATATGAGGGTGATGCAAATGTAAAATGGAGTGTGAAGTCAAGAAAATAAATAACAACAAGGGAGGAAGAAGAAAAAAAAAAAAAAATCATATGGTAGTGATGAATCTACCCAAATCTTGCATGGGGAAGACATATCCACGAATAAATGAATGATGAATACTGATAACGACTGAAGCCTAGAAGATGATGATCCATCTTATACCATTAATAAAATCTAAAAGTAAACACATGATCTGGGATCACAAGAGCTCACATGAACTCTCTGTTAGCATATACACTCAAAACAATGATACTCATAAATCCATATACATACTCAAGGAATACTGATATTGATACCTAATATATACACATGCGCATGGATTTATATTTTTTTTTCTTTTTTTTTTCTTCCTTTTTTTTTGTTTTTTTGCACATAGATTGAATAAAACAATAAGAAACAAACCAATATGGCGATGCTTGAACGTATCTCAAGCACAAGTATAATAAAACAACTCATTGAAATGACGCAAAGCCTCTCAATGCAAAGTCCTGAATAAATATCGATGGAATGAAGCGAAGGGACAACCGACAAACCTATGCACATTAAGATGGATAGATCACCAATCTAAGTAGGAAAGAATGAGATGGAATGAAAGTTAGATGAGAGAAGTGGTGAAAACTTGTAGAAAGCTGACGCTGGAGGCGGATCTGATGAGTGAATGTGGTAAGGCGATGTAAAGATATGTCAATGTGTCCATACTTTCGGAAGATCAATAGACTAAGGCATTCCCACACGAAGGGCCCTATCAGATATAGAAAAGGTAAGCGGGTTATAGAGAAAAAAATAGGCGAAATGCGGCGTGTGAGGCTCAATGGAGCTGTAGCGGTAAAAAATGTAAGTAACGGTGATAAGGTATATGCATTTATAAGGAAATGATAACACCCGTCCTGTGACAGGTCTGAAGCGTGAACTTTGGTTGATCCATTGGTGTGGCTCACGAGGGTGATTTCCATCTAAGTCCATCGACCATGCGGCTCCTGCAGAGATTGACTCTCTAATAATGTAAGACAAAACACCAGGTTGGAGTGCTAGCTTCCCTCTAGGGTCGATGAAGCTAATCCTCTGAGACTCTCAGAAAACCAAATCGCCTCATTGTAGTGAACCCCAGGAACGTCGCTTTTTTGGCCTTGGGCCGTCTTCCTTTGGTAAGCTGAATGCTGGTCGGCGACTCTCAAATCTCCTCTCATCTAACAGGCTAAGGCCCAGTCAAGCGTGACCAGACCCCACTCATGCGGGAAATACACTGTGCTGCTGTTTCTCGGGATCCCATCCTACATCTCGTGGGCCAGCGCCTCCATGCCATAAGCCTAGAGAGTAGGTGTGGCTCTGTAGAGAGTCCTGCGAAGGAGTCTGGAAGCCACACCCATGTCTTTACGAAAGGGAAACTTCTCGGACCGGTCTCAGAAGTCTCGATCATCTTAATGAATCCTCAATATTCTTGTTCATGACCTCTCTTGCCTCCATTTACATGCCGACCTATCTGCGGGACGATCTGTGATCTTGGATGTCATAACTCACACGTAATAAAGTGTCAACCCTCACCCTAAAATGCACACCTCTGCTCAGATGTATAAACTCATGAGGAACCCCCATATCTGAGATAATGTGCTGATCGATAAAAGTGTACTTTGGGCTGCATTTCAGCTCACGTAAAGTGGCCTCCGCGCTTTGTGTGATAATCAATAAGCGACCCAGAATGAACTCATGATACTAGAGACTTGGCCCGAAATCTTTGATAATATCTATGCCCCCGGGGTAACGGCCCGAGGTGAGGTCGATGCATGCAACTGCGATGGTGGAGCGTGTATGGGAGGATCTCCGTGCATCGACACTCTATGCATCTCTGAACAAGCGACAACTGTCTGTCTCATTTGGTTAACGAAAATATATGGAGTCCTCATAATCTTACGACTGACTGTATGTCCTCCCCATGGGGCCCGCAAACTCAGCATGGACCCTCTCTCATTGCAGATCAATTTGAATCTTGATCTAAGCCTGACAATAACACACCATCGGTGTCTTACTTTATATAGTGTCTCATGTATCACAAGCAGTTGTGAGCGCCTCGAAGCTCTCTTGTCCTTAAGCGATCACGGCCTCGGTATGTCATATCCCCAGGCGATAAATATCATGATGCCACGCGGCGGACCATCATGAACCACAGGCTTCGTCGATTCATGGCTGATAGCGGGAACGCCTAGTCTCTTCGGTAGCGAGCTGACTACCACGCAACCGGGAATGTCAATCATGCGGAAGCTAAGTAGAACATCGTGACCGGTCTGCCTCTGGGCGGTGAGTGTAAACTCGGTCAAATCAAACCTCCTCACCCAGTGACTTTCTGAAATAAACATGATGTGGCACAACCGCGTCTCTGGTCTTCCAATCCGCCTTGGATACGTCACAATCACTGAATTAGAATCACCAAAATATCTCTCATCCTTCTAATCCTTTCGAGTGTAGTCTCTAACTTGAGGATACATGCCTCATACTCAACAATGTATTTGTAGTAGGATGCGATCATGAGGCCAAGCTGGCGATCTCTCGGGATAAATCGCCGTGCGGGAGAAATCAATAGAACACTACCCATGTATCCCGAATTAGTTGGCTGCACCATCAAAGTACGTAAATCAGCAGGATAAACTCAGTCACCCTACGATCTCCTCATCAGGAAAATCTTATCAATCCTCTTCGATGTAGGAAGTGAGGCAGTGATGCCTTCTTGCACTCCCCTTTATAGACTTTTAGAGTGACATCATGAATATCAAACTCACGTAAAGTACAAGCCATCTCTGCGATCTGCTCGTCAAGGCGGCTGTCAAGCGAGATATCTACAAAGGTCTATAAAGCGAAGCAAAGGCTGCCTGAAGTGCTCTTGTCATGTAATGGTCTCGATCTCTAGGTGGCCCCGAACTAAAGCTAAGCGACTATTTCGAATCATAATGTGCCTCGTCTCATACTCACAGCATCCTCTTACTGGATAATGAATCTTCAGCTCCTGGAATCATCAAAATTTGGGCTAGCATGCCTACTAAGCGACATCTGAATGGCAATATATGAGAGAGAATTAAATCAGGGCATGGGTACCAAAGCCCAGGAGGAAAGCAATGCTCTCTAATCCACTCAAACGCCTGCTAGCACTGATCATCCCAAACCTTAGGTTGTTCTTTGTAGAAGTCGAAGATGTTTCGCGAGTATTTGTTAGCCCTAACGATAAACACAACTATTATATTTGCAACCTACCCGAGAGCCTCGGATCTCGGTCTTGGTCGAGGCTGGGTGGAACATGTCGAGGATAGCTCGATCTTCATCGGGATCTGCATCATCTCCCTCTCACTAATCATGTAGCGAAGAGCTTCCCGGAAGTCACTCCCAGTGCACCACTTCATAGGATTCGATCTCGATCTCAAACATCGATCCTTTGGAAAAGTGCTCTAGAGCGTGATGGTCTGCCCACATCACGGGACTTCGATCATATCATCTATGAACCTCAGCATCCACATTGCATCATGTCAGCGAAGCGGTGTAGTAACTTCTCTACATTAGGTACTTTGCATTCTTGACCGGCTTGGCATGACTGCATATGACTAGGTGCCAACTCGGTGATGAAAAGATGTCTTACTCACATCCTCAGGGCAATCGTATCTGATTATAACTTAGAATCCATCCATAAAGGACAACATCGCATGCCCTGCAGTACTATCAACCAACATGTCAATATGTGGGAGAGGAAAATCATCCTTGGGGCTAGCCTTGTTAAGATTTCTAAAGTCCACACAAACTCTAACCTTGCCGTCCTTTTTGGGAACGGGAACGACATTAGCCAGCCACTCAGGATACTCAACCACTGATATAAAGCCAACACTAAGTTGCTTTTGGATCTCCTCTTTCACTTGCAAACTCCAACGGGGGTGCAATCGCCTCAACTTCTGCTTAACTGGTCTAGCATGTAGCCTTGGCAATGGATGATCTTGAACTTCTCGAAATTGAGGCCGGCGTGTCCTCGTAAGACATGCGAAAACATCTAGCATGACTGGACAAGCTGGGAGACAAGCTATCCTATTGAGATAAATTTGAGGCCGTCCTAAACTCTCTAGGCTCATTTATTTGTACAGTCGATTGTCTCGGATCCCATCAAAGTAGAGTGAAACCCTATCTCAGTGAAATTAGTGAGTCAGGATCAGGCTGGTAACTCACATCAAAATCACCACCTTGGAACTATCATCAATATCAAAGACATGTATTGAATTGACTGGAGTGAACATGGAGTAACTATCATTATCACAAGAAGCGAGAAAAATACTCAAAAAAAAGCTCAAATCCATAGATGAAGAGTGACTACATCGTAAGCAGGAGATAAATCCGTGGCATCAAAAGAAAGTGGTGGGTCCACGATGCAGGACTACCACATCAGGACCTAACAACATCTCAGTACAAGCGGAACATCAACAAGAACCTGCGGGTGAGCAATGGAACATCCTCGATCGCTCTGATAGTGAACACCTCGAAGCTCGGATAAATTTGAAACACGGGGTAGGCTCTGGAAAAGCGCGCCCGACCATCTGAGAGTCCATATCCGTCATCAACATCTCATCATGAGCTCCTTCGAATGAAGACAACACCATCTATCAAATCGACTTAGGATCGAAGAGACTCCATAGCCATCACCTAAATGCAGAAACCTGAGAGTCTTTGCTAAGCTCGGAAGAAGGAAATGGTGTATCACAACTTTGAGAAGCAAGAGCTCGTGCTCGATTAAGGATCTTCTGGACAAGGCGTCTAAAGCTCTTCTTCTGGTGGCTAAACCCGACAATCATCGATAAAAAGCTGATGAGTGGTGATGATGCTCTCATGAATAATACGCGAGCACATCGTGTAGTGAAGGGGATAATCAAATGGCGTAAAGAGACCGGAGCGTGTAGTCCTCTCATGCCTTGATCGCGCCATGTAATATGATGCACTCAGGTGGGAGCGTAGCCAAGCCCGAAAGGAGTATGATCCATCCTTGATGCTGAACTCTCAAGCCCGTCTTTGGCGTCGTCCCAATCATTGGGGAAGGAATGACATGCACCTCATAATATCACGGGGCTGACAATTGTTACTACCAGTATCAAAGACAGCTCCCAGAGATCTTTACAAAATCCTCAGCCTCCTGAAACCACCCGAATGAAAACCACAGCAAACCTTGAGGATCCAGCGTCACTGGGATCTGTGCGGCTCTGCTTTGAGGGTCGCCCTCGATGGGTATGCGATAATAACCACGACCTCGTATGAGGCTTCCACGCTTTTGATGAAGGGAAGAGGGATGGCGGCCCGGTAGGTGTGTATCAGGTCGGCCGATAGCGGGTTGAAGGATGTAGGGATCCTCAAACACACGAAATAGGGTGGAAAATGTGATATAGCTATGTGAGTCCGGCGTCAAAGTTCCCACATTGATACAAGTCGTGTACTATCATAGCTCGACAATCTGTGTGGAAGATTATAAATCAGAAGGCGAATCGAGAAGCGATAAATGATGGCCATGAGCTAGGGAGATTCCACTCTGGGCTTTTACTCTGTAGTAAAGATATTTTAAAATGCAGAAGACGCATTGGGATAGGGCAGCATCAGTTTTAGACGAAGAAATGGTAAGTTGGCACTTTATCTTGTATTTTCTATTCTTTGTAAAGTGCAGGCAGGAGAATGACCAGGTTGTATAAGTGTAATTAAATACAATTATAAATGAATCATATTATTATAAATTTATATGGGTTGTATGGATGTGCGAGCCCCTCTTGGGCGTTTTACACATATCTGATGCCTCATGACGTGAAGGCAGCGTGAATTTCAGTTTAGCGGGTAGTGACCGGACACCGGGTTTGAGTCGCGATGCGGGACGTAGAACACTAAAAAATGGCCGGTATATCTGAAGCGAAAGGTAGATAATATATGACATGATATGAGGAAGCGTAAGCATTCTTTATCTGATGAGGAAGTATAGTTACAAGAATAAGTAAAGTCTGAAGATGACATAAAGTATATGGATGTGTGAAAATAAAAACACTGACATAGAAAGTATATATATAAAGAAATGATAAGAATCTGTCGTATTATATGTGTTATATGCATTTGTATAGAAGTGGGGTGACCCTTAATGGAGGTCATCCAGGTGTATTATTTCCATAAAACGTAAAACATGCAGGTCCAATCCGTGTAGATGCGGAAAAGAAGAAACCGGTCAGGCTGATCATCGACGGTCAGGCGCCAGTAGGTGCCTTGGAAGACCTTCCGATCTATTTTGTATATGAAATTTTGTAAACTAATGTAAATATTGTAAATGTTGAATACTTTTCCATATATGGAGCTTGTATATATATTTTGTAAATCAACCTTCCTGAGAATATCATCTGAGTTAATTGTTAACATTATATGAATATACAAGTGTAAGGTTATAAGTTTAAAAAAAACTATGACCTAAATGGCACATGCGAGGTTGAGGCGTCACGGGTTGCTAGTATTATGTCGAGCCTAGGTTTGGGGCGTTTTACGGAAAAGCCTAGGTTTAGGTGGCTCTTGAGATAGAGTATATGTGATGAAAAACCTATGTTTAGTAATGTGTTGGCCTGATGTGGATGTCCTTGTGTTTTGTATAGATGGATCGTCCCGAAGAAGCTGAGGAGAGTGTTAACCCAATGGAACAAGGGTTATCGACCTGAACCTTGAGTAATGTACCTAATAATTTGAAGCCTTCGCTGAGAATATCCTGAAGACATGGCTCGGGTTTTGGATGGGTGGCCTCTCTAAAGCTCCGATGAACCTGATAAGAAGACATGGAAGCGGAGAGATTCCATGGAGTCGAACATGGAAGAGTCGACCAGATTACAGTTGAAAAGTTAGAAAGAGTATTGGAAGAGGTTAGATGCTCTAGATCGAGGAGAGCATCGTATCTGATCCGCTATTACGAGAATTGTATGAAGACATACGATTGGTGAAACTAGTGCTTTCCAGAGTCGAGGATTCCAAATCCCACGACGCTGAATTCTTTGTCAAGAGTTGAGCTGAAGTATATTCTGAGATGTATAGGGATTCAGTGGAAACCAGTTCTGAATTTGAAGCAAGGAACTTACTCCCGGTGGGTACAGATATGAGAAAATTTAGTCATGTAGTAAGTATGCACCGGAATTGGTTCTCACAGAGGCATTTCGGTGTAAATGACGAGATGGATTAACGTGATTAGCCAGATACAACTGGCACCTATGACTTCTCTCCAAGCGGTGGATTTTTATCGAGTTGGTCTAATTTCTTGATGAAGTAGAGAGGGCTAGAAACTGGCTGACAAGAAATATTTCAAAGAATAAGTTTTCCTAGAGGGAGGCTTCGTCCTCCTCTCGGGAAAAGAGCTAGAGAATCTCAACTCGATCGGAATATGGTTAAAGCTCGAGAGGTAGAGAGGCAAGGTCGATGTATGCATCAGTGCAAGTGGGGGTGCTTGATGAGGCTGAGAGAGGATTACGAGATGTGTCACTCATTGCCATAAAGGCATTTGGGAGTTTGTAGGTTAGTGACGGGAGGTGTTTAGGTGTGGAGCCTTGATCATTTGATAGCACGTTGTCCCCGAGTCAAGGGACCTGTATGAAGTCAACAAGAGTGGTAGAGGAAGATCTGGCACGCTTTAGGCACTGTGATCAGCGGTAGGGGTCGTAATTAGTCCATATCGGCCATAGAGGCAGAGAGGCATAGTTTGGAGGCGATTGGATCGTCTATCTACTCTGGCTAACACGGCGTATCTTTATGAAGGCTCGTGAGGATCGGATCATACAGGGTTATATTGAGTATATTACTAACTATATGATATTGAGATGCATGCATTGATTGATCACGGAATCCACTCATTCCTCATATGTGCATGGAGCATGTATTTGACAAAGTACAGTGATAGGAGAAATTAGCATATGACATGCACTGTAACTAGTCTAGTTGGGGCTCGCGTTAGTGTGAATAACATATATAGAAATTGCCCCATTGTTATACAAACAAGAGAGTTTCTTGCTGATTTGAAATGTGCCATTACGGGAGTTTGACTTGATTCTAGGAGATGGATTGGTTGTCTAACACGAGAGTATCTGGATTGTGGACAAAAAACGGCGGTGTTAGGATACTCGACCCCGGGCGAGGTAATGGTACAAGGCATTGGATCAAGTGTAATGTCACAATGTCATCTCCACACACACTATATACAAGCTAGGAGAATTATGAGGGAAAGGATGTGAGACATTCTTGGCTTTGATACTTGACTCGAGAGAGAGTCGAGTTGATGTAGAAAGATCCGATGTGAGGAACCCGGTTCTTATTCCACGAAGAGTTGCAGGTGCTTCACACAGAGAGGGTGGACTTAGCCACTTCAGAAATTGTGCAGGGGCGGTCACTTATATCGAGGCACGGAAATGCAAGGGATGGCTCAATGAATTTGAAAGGATAAAGTCGATTACGAACTTTTAGATAAAAGTTGCTCCAGGCCAGGTGTCCCAGCAGGGCGCACAATTTTATTGTAGCAAAGAAGATGGCACTCTACGGATGTCATCGATTATCAATGAGATTAATAAGGTGTGATGAAAATAAGTGCCATTCTGCAGGGAACAAGGATCTTTTTGATCGATTGAAAGGAGGCGGGTATCTTTTCCGAGATGGGCCTGCGATCGGCGTAATGCTCTGAGTTGAGGTAAGAGGAAGGGAGATGTAAGGCGCATTAGGCAGATATGGTCATTATGAGTTTTAGTCATGCCATTTGGGTTGACTAATGCTGCCGGCGACATTCATGGATTTGATGAATAGGGTTTTCCAACCTATGTGGATGTTGTTGTGGTTTTTAATGATGACATCCTGGTGTATTTTAAGGATGCACGGGAGCATTCTAAACATTTCACAAAAATAATGTGAAGGCCATTAAGAAAAGAAGTTATATGCTAAGCTCGACCAAATGTGATTTTTAGCTAAAAGAAGTCTCATTCTAGGACGTATTGTGTCTGCGAGGGTATAAGAGTTGATCACCTTTGGAGTGACGGTTGTGAATTGGAAATCCTCGAATGTAGGGTGAAGTTTCTTAGGCTTAATGGGATTATTATAGAAGATTTTGTGAGGAGGCTTTTAGTCCGTAGCCTTCTCCCAGCTCACCAAGTTACTCGGGGAAAGGAATAAAGTTTGAGTGGACGGACAAATGTCGAATGAGTTTTGAGCAGGTTGAAAGGGATCTTTAGTTGAAGCACAGTGTTGACCACTATGACTACTCTAGGGAGAAGAGTATACCTTAACATAGTGATACTTCATCATTGGTTTAGGATGCGTGTGTCTGAAGATGGGAAAGTAGTGGCTTATGCGTCCAGTTGATTGAAATACATGAACAAAATTATCCTACTCATGACCTAGAGTTGGCTGCGGTAGTGTTTGCTTTAAAAATATGGCGACACTACTTATACGAGGAAAAGTGTAGAATTTACACCGATCATAAGAGTCTCAAGTACTTGTTAACGCAAAAAGAGTTAAATTTGAGACAACGAAGGTGGTTAGAGTTATTAAAGGATTATGATTGCATCATAGATTACCATCCCGGAAAGGCTAATGTAGTGGCTTGGAGTGCTTTGGCCAGAAGGCAGTGGTACTTGATGTCACTGCGATTATAGTGATTGGAGACTAGGAGATGATGGGGCTATGTTATAGCTCAATTAGAAAACTTTAACTTAGTTTTAAAACAAATGATATAGATCTTGCTTTGAAAAATGATGAAGGGGATTCTGAGGAAAATTTACAGATGGTGAGGTTACTGATTCAATTGTGAGATGAGTTTTTAGAGAAAGAAGGTACAAAGAGTTTGTATTTCCAGATAGATTATGTGCCGGATGATAGAGCTAAAGAAAAGTTGCTATTTGAGAGGCTCATAATACGGTGGCTTCTCATGCATCCTGGAGAATAAGATGTGGGACTTGAAAGCAGTTTTATTGGTGGAAAGGAATGAAAGAGTGTATTTGAATATGTGTCTAAGTGTTTTGGCGATATTAAATATGAGTCAAGGCTGAACACCAAGTGCCCATGGGTTTGTTAAATCCTTCAATTCCTCGATGGAAGTGGGATAACATTATATGGATTTTTATTAATGGGTTACTCCTTGTAAACAAAAGAAACACCTGAGGCGCTCTGTGGGTGATTGTAAGATAGGCTCACAAAGTTGGCCTTTATACCGGTCGGGATTGACTATTCTGTGGATCATTGGCTGAGTTATATGTAGATAGGATTGTGCGATTGCATGGTGTCTGGGTTGTCTATTCTTGCCAGGATAGAGATCCGCGATTTTATCAAGGTTACGGAAGGAATTTACGATCGGCTTTAGGCACTAAAAATTTGAGATTTTAATCCTAAACTTTCATCGTAAACAGGATGGACGGTCGGAGAGATTGATTCAAGTGCTCGAAGATATGCTTCGAGGTTGTAATCATAAATTTTCGGAAGTTGGGATAGGTATATTCCATTAATGGAATTGCCTATAACAATAGTTCGATCAAGCATTGGTATGGCACCATATAGGCTTTGTATGTAGGAATTTAGAACTCCTACATTGTGTTGAGCCGAGGAATTAAATGAGGCATAAGCGATAGGTCCGGACATAGTAAAGATCGAGAAGAGAGAGAAAGTACAAGTTATTGGCGAGGAGGTTAAGGCGGCTAGTGATAGACAAAATGATATGCCCTTCAGAGGAGATGTGAATATAGCATTGGGAGACAAAGGTCTTTTTAAAGGTATCACCATGGAGGAAAATTCTAAAGGTTTGGTCATAAAGGCAAGTTGAGTCCAAGGTTCATAGGGCCATATGAGATTCCCCCAGTCTGTATTGGCCACATGTTGCTTTTTCTTTTTCTTTTTGCATCGATTAGCCTCCCTCGGTGCCAAATTACATAATGTGTTTCATGTGTCGATGCTTCGGAGATACCGCTCGTGATTTACTCCTACGATCTGAAATCTGAGTCTGAAGATTTGTCATATGATGAGGCGAGAGACCATTCGGCTGAGGAGGTGAAACGATTCGCGAGACAAACAAATTTTCGTAGTGAAAGTTCTCTGCAGCAACCCTACGGTAGAGAAGAAGCTACTTGGGATCGAAGCAACTATGAGGCACAGTATCCATAACTCTTGGTCAATTACTAGTTTCGAATGAAATTCTTTTTAGAGAAGGGAGAGTTTATAACACCCAATTATACCCCTAACGGTTTATAACATGTTTAGGAATTTATAATAAAAATAACCGATATATTTTGAGAATAAAATAAAAGATAAAAAACAAAGTAGGAATATATATAAGTTAAATTACAAATAATAAAGAAGAATTTGGGGCTATTCTTTAAAAATAACATAAATTGATTTGCAAATATTAGAAGAGTTGGAGGACCAAAGTGAGTAGAAAAGGGGATAAGATCAAATAAGGATAAAGGCGAAAAAGAAATATCTACGTTTGAGCTATTCTTTGAAGAAACAAATACGGATAAAGAGAGAAGAAGAAGAAGAAGAGAAGATCTGAATCACAGAATACATGTCTTGGATTAACATGGAATTACTAAATTGGAGTATAGTTTTGTATGGAAACTATAGAATTATAGAAGTCTAGTTTTGGACTATAAAGTTTAGAGATATGGTTAGAACCCTTTATCACTTGTGTATGGTTGGGTTTGGGAACTCCTCAAACTCATTTCTTGTAGGGTTGAGTTAAGAAGAGCTTTAAGGCTCCCTGACCTGTGTTTGAAGAAAGTGCAGTTGCAAGTTGGACTGAATTTCCTATTGTCGATAATATACAGTATCCGGATCTTAGAACAGTTTTGGGTCAGAAATGCAGAATTCAGAAGTGAGTCCTTCTAGTAAATTTAGCCATCAATGAACTTGATGTTGGGCTTTTTCCAATTTATCTGACCTTAGGGCCTCTAGACCAAGTTATGGTCCTTTTACCGAGGTCAATCCATTAGATCTGGTCGGGTCGGTTACGCAATTCGGGTCCAATAGCCGGACCTTAGAACGGGTTTTGAGTCAAAAATAAAGAGAGGAATTTAGAAATTAAGTCCTTCTAGGAAATTGTAGCCACATCAATGAACTTGATGTTAGGCTTTTGAATTTACCGATTCAGATGCACAATGGGCCAAATTGCCAATCTTTTTACGAGCAGTCAAATGGGTGAGGGCCGACCATAGAAGTGCGTCAAATAGAGGTGTGGGGACCTCGTCTGAAAGCTCAGCTCGTCGTGCGAGGAGGCTCAACTCGTCATGCGGAGCTCAGCTCGTCATGCAGGCTCAACTCGTCTGTCGAGGCTCAGCTCGTCATGTGAAGAGCTCAGCTCGTCTTATCAAATTTGAGCTGTCCGCTTTGTCAAAACTCATTGGTCAGAGGTTAGCTGTCGAGGCGGCTGCATGACCCTCAACTTCGGAAGGTCATATCCGTTCGTTTGAACTCGATTAGTGTTCTTGGACTCTATGGAAAGCCCATTGGTCAAAGTCCATCAATATGCCTGAGGAAGATATTAGATGTCAGACCTAGGTGTGACCCAGGCTGCGTCACTGTTAAAACTCGTCGATCCGAATGCGGCTTCGTCGGAAGCCCGGCTAGCGCATGACCTTCAACTTCCGAGGAAGGTCGCTATCTCATTTGTTTTGAAGGCTCCGATTTAGGTGTTCTTGGACTCTATGAAGCCCATTGAGTCAAGAATCCATCCATATACCTGAGAAGATATTAGATGTCAGACCGAGGTGTTGGTAGGCTCGTCATGATGGCTAAGTTAGGAAGCTGACTAGCTATGACCTCGACCGGAAGGTCGCCCAACTGCCCCGTCCGGCTAGGTCGGGTGTTCTTGGACTCTATGGAAAGCCCATTGAGTCAAGAATACAGCCATACCTGAGTATGATAAAGTGGAACTCATATTGGTCCCGGAAGCATATGAAAAATAGTAGGCACACATGAGTAACCATAGTTATTCATATTATAATTCATAAATAACTCATGTATCTGAAGTAAGTAATAATTGTTATGCGTCTGATAGGGCGTGAAAATGCAAAGTTATTAATAAATGATAAGTATATATATAACATATATATGCATATATGATTCTTAGAATGACAATAATTATTGAGAATATGAGATATCTTGAGCATAAAATACATATTGATTGTATGCCTTAGAACACAGTAGAGGGATAGATGGCATTCCTATTAGGAAAAATAGAAGTCTGCGACATATAAGTTCTGTTACATTGCATTGAGTTTCGAGGCCGTTTGGGTCGATGACATAGATCCGTTTGGATCGGAGTGGCCCCGAAAGAAAGGGTGTCACCCGCTGCGCTTCAGCCTTTATAAAATGATCATTGTCTCGTACGGTAACACTTGATGCCTTCGGGCCTTCTGATTTCTGTATCCACTTCTAGGTTATACATGTGAGACCGGAAAATCCAGTTCCCACACAAGGAAGTAAAATGGTAATTTGGTCAAAATCGGAATTTTTTAGATCTCCCGGATGACGAAGCGGACTTCAGGTATGGAATAATCAGCGAAATCTAGGCTACCACGTCGAATTTCGTCGGTCGAGAGCGGTCGAATTTCACGTTTTCGAGGCCGTGGGGATGCATGACGCCATGCGTTTGGGTGGCCAAAGCACGTGTCCAGCGAAGTCTCAGTCAAAACATGGAACTCAATTGGGGCTCACATGTGACACATGGCATGATGCCATTAGAGGGATATCTCAAGGTGGATGGATAAGGATAAGGGGGTAATCCAAGGTGTCAAATGAGAAATGGACATGTGGCGATGAGAGGACTTTCCTCTTGACCAAGTCTCCCAAATCCCGGTTGGGGAGGGAAGGGAGGCTTGACGGAGAGAGAAAGAAAGGGTTTTAGAGAGAGAGGCTCCGCCTTCTCTCTAAATTCCCAGCGTCGGGCCAGGTGGATTCGTAGTGAGGAGCGAGGGTCTCCCCATGGCCGAGGAGCTACTGCACGTGGGTGCTAGTTTGTGTGGGTTTAGACGAGCTCGGAAAGGTAGGGGTTTTACTCTCTTGTTTTACTTTTTAGTAGGGTTTTGTATGTGGATGGGGATTTGTTGAGGCTGGATGGTTGTGGGTTTGGTTCGAATTTTGTTGGTGAATAAATCTGAGTGGTTTGGACAGTCCCTTGTGTTGGTTGTTATGATTGTGTGGTGTTGTGTTATTGCCATGAAAATAACATGTTTGGGTGATTTGGCCAGGCGGTTCAAGGCGAGCGTCGGATTACGTACCTTAGCCCACATGGGACTAAGTTTATATCTGTATTTTATTGAATAACATGATGAATGGAAATTAATCTTGTTAATATATACATGAGTGATATATTAACATATAATTGGATATTTTAATTAATGCCATTGCATTTCACTTAGGTGGGAAGTAACCCAAGTAGGAAATTCCACTACTGGCTTACACTCACCGTCAGTAGAATATATTTTAGAATCATAGAAGGCGCGTGGGGATGGACCTTGTCCAGGGTTTTTAGAGCGAAGAAATGGTAGGAGTTGGCCTTATCTTGTATTTTTACTGTTCTTTATGAAGTGCAGGCAAGGACCGAGTTTGTATAAATTGTAATTAAATACAATTATCAAATGAATCATATTTTGTATAAAATTTATACTTGAGTTGTATGGATGTACGGGCCCTAAGTGGTTTACACATGTCTGACTCTTTCGCGACGTGAGACACGTGATTTATGGAGTTGTGGGTAGTCAACCGGACACCTGAGTTTGGGGCGTCTGTCACGGACATGAAACATAAAGAAAATGACCCGGTATATGCAAGCGAAGGTAGAGAATATATGACATGATATGAGAAGCATAACATTGTTATGCGATGAAGTATCAGATTCTAAGAATAAGAAGTAAAGTCTGAGATGACATGAAAAATATACTGGATGATGATTCGCGCGGTAGATTGTCGGAATCCAACAGGTATAATCCTAATTCCTCCTATTCTTGTAGCATAGCGCTCTCTTTGCGATGCTAATTAGTTCTAGGGTCGAACACAGGGGATGGTTTTCTTCGTATAAATGATGTGAGTTAAGTTGAAAATGAATTCAATTTGGATTTGGGTTTAGTAAGCGTGAGTTGGTGATTTATAGACTGAAAGTAAAATGAAATAAAATATGAAAAAGAACTCCTTGAAACATCAGACTCTGGGTTTTACGAGGTCTAAAATGAATGAAGGTTCTGGTCCTTTTCCTCGCGTTGGGGAGGATGACCTATAGTCATTTCAGACTAGGATCTTCATTGGCCATAAGCGAACCCTTGTAATTTTCCTTTTGAATTATAGCATTCATTGAAGCTCAAGTATAGGACCGGTAAAGCATATCCCTAAATCTACCCCTCGTAGCTAAGCAGAGGCAACTAATGAATCTCGATTGGATCTAACAATGGCATCCACGAACCTAGCTTGCCAAATCTGGGGCTAATCGAGGTACATTTAAAGATTTTAGCCTAGAGTGAAATGAGAACCATAAATATATGAATGCTTTCATTAAATCCATGAGCCATCATTTTTGCAGTAAGCCCTCCTCTTTAGGGATGGGAGCTTGCTTGACCATCCTCGAAGGTGATTAAGCCCAAGCTAGAGAGAAAAACAATGCGAGAAAAAAAAAGAAAGAAAGAGAACTTCTGAGTTTTATTTTTCTACCAAGAACCAAGTTTCCCCCACCCAAAAGTTACAAATCTCCCAAAACATTGGAGCTTATATAGAGTTTTTAGATTAAACCACCATTTATGCCCTCAAAAAGCATTGTTAAACAAAGAGGTAAAAAGGAAAAAATGAAAAATCAAAGAATAACAAGGGAGGAGAGGATTGTACATGAAGTTGTAATGTACCCAAAATTAACAGCTCACCACAAAATCAATGTTGCAAAATCAATGCAAAGTGGCACCAATACGAAAATCAATGCAGGTGGCACCAAAGCCCAAAATCAATGCAGAAATTGCTTTGATACCAATTTTAGCACGATGGATTGTAGCACCTGTCTTGAGCCTCACCATTCTTCTTCCATTCCTCTTACTGCTCACATTCTTCTTCCATTCTCCTTACGCTCCTATTCTTCTTATTCTTGCTCCACGATTTTAATATGCAAAGCTAGTTTTATTTCGATTCCTTGTGTGCTTAGTTTTGATTCAACAAATTTGGCATTAAAAACTATAAAAGTCTATGAGCTCTGATCGGGGCATGTCAGAAAATCATCTCCAAAAAATGGGTTAATTAAAATGATTAGTAGCAAAAAACACTTTCAAACACATAAATAAATAGGGTTCAAAAATAGCGCTTTTGGGCTCTCGTCGTGATGATGACGAAATGAAACTTGTTATGAAAGTATATATGAGAAATGATAAGAATGCATGGCGTATATGTGTTATATGCATTTGTATGAAATTGGGTGACCGCCAATGGAGTCGTCGGGTGTATTTATTCCACTAGCGTAAAGCTTATGCGGGTGTTCAATCTCAGGTAACACGGGTACAGAAGAAGAAACAGGGAGAGATTAGAATGATCCACATCGACATTGAGGCCACATGATAGGTACCAACGCTGGAAGACCTTTAGGTCACATTTTTGTATATGAAATTTTGTAAACTAATGTAAATATTGTAAATGTTGAACACTTCCCATATATGGAGCTTGTATATATATTTTGTAATCCCATTGCTACAGAATATAAACTCTAGAGTTAATTCACTTCTAACATCTCATGAATACTCTAAATTAATAAGGTTATAAGTTTAAAAAAAATATGACACTGCAGCCAGAAGCCAACATGCAGGGTTAGGCGTCACGAAGCGTCTAAGGAATACCAACTCACAGCGTACAACACCACTCGAAACATAAGGAATAACATAAGCATCTGGGCCTGTCAAGTCCCCCAGGCCCTTGTAATGATAGAATACAATCCGAGGGAGTGGGCGAGGCGGCCCACTTCGGTATATCTCTCAATCTCAGGCATCCACAAATCGGTGGTAATCAGTCCATGACGTACTATCAAAATCATCCTATTGTGCTCATCAAAGACTCTCATATGTCGACGCTCCTAGCCTATCCATAGTATTTCGCGTATCGCCAGTAGTGAAATAGGGTGCACTCCGGTAGATGGCATAGTCACCTACTGCTGGCGTGAAGAACTAATGGCACATAGTAGCGCATCAGCGAACGGCGGTGGAGCGATGGTGCCGCAATCTGGCGAGCATCGTCCCGAACGATCATGGGACTCATCCATCCCTCGACTAAGTCAGCTATGGCCTCTGAATCGGGAAATCGTGGCAAAGGTAAATTGGTCAAACTGTAACTAATTTGTGACTCACATGTCTGTATGATCCCTCGTCTCTGCGAACTAGTCTTCCCTGAACCTTTTTGATCCGAGGGCGGTCCCCGAACTATATCTAAAAATAAGACTGAATAAAGTAAAGAAAAGCCAGGTAAGGCACCACTCAGGCTGAGCCTGATGAAATAGGGCTCAACTGAACCAAAGCCCAGGAATGAATGAAGCCAGCATTCACGCGTAAAGTATCTCGTTAATTAAAATCGATCAATCTAAATTGCTGCCACCAATAAGAGGCCATAATAAGGAGCAGCAGATCCATATCATGACTAAGCATTACGAAGGCTCCACGGATGCACCAGCGTGTAGGATGGAGTCTGATCAGCCCAGGATATCAAAACTGACCTAAAGGAATTCGATGGTGGCTCTGAGAATAATTGGGTGGGTCTTTTAAAGGGTCCCTAGCGGGAGCGATTGTACCCTCGATGGTACGCAACCCTCCTACATCGAAGAACTGGGGTGCTTCCATGCCAGGTGGTCATCACCTCCACACATGCACTTCCTCGACATCGAGGGGCCTATGTCAAAGGCTCTCGCTACTCTATTTTCAAGAATAAGCTAAGTGTACGGTGTATGTGTGGGTGCATGAAAAACCTAAATGACATCTAAACCGGAAAAGATACGCTGGTCTGAGTATCTAAAATCTAGCTACGGGCTGTCTGAGTCTTGAAGGTGGACTCCGCCGTATCGATATGTCGACCACCTCCAATGCTCCACAGAAACATGGATATGGCCCATCACTGGACTGCCTCCTAGTCACTAGCTCGGTCGAAGAAGCAAGCGAAAGGAGCAATAAGTCTCAACCAAACACACAACCAAGAAAGATAGATCGTAGGGACTAAAGATTTAGGATAAGGGGGATCACAGTGTATCCCACATGAACATCACGACAAACAATCATGGGAGAAGGTAGTCATCTGAAAGCGCGGGTATATCATCATATCCTACACATAATCTAAATTGAATATAAGATGAACATGGTGAGTATATAACAAATGATGAAACAAGTGACATAAAAAAAAAAAAAAAAAAGATGGAACGGAAAGTGACCAATGAAATTATTGACCCGATCTTTGTGATCTGACAATCGGACATATGAAAGATACAATAAAAGGCTACTCAAGAAACTCACAAATCAATGTTATACCACAAAAAAAGCGCAAATAAGTATTTATCTGTCCCGACTAATCCAAGCGCCATCCTGCAATTTGTATTAAACGTACATCAACATCCCAGTGAGTCGCCATTTGTGGACCATATTTTTTTTACTATTATCGTTTCCAGCAAAAAAGAGCGAGACTGTTTTTAAATTTTGAAAAACCATTTTTTGAAACGGTTTGGAGTCGCCCTTTATTTTGCTTTCGTATTTTAAAGAAACAAAATAAGAAACCCTAAATACTTGACTCTGATAAAGCGGTCTGGGGCAGGAGTCTAGGTTAAGGTCGATTCTTATCGAGAGTACCTCTGGCTACTAAAAGTCGAGTGTACTAAACTGATTAAGGAAAATATAGGTTTTTGAATAGTCAACTAATAATCTGAAGATAAGCAATAACAATACAAAAAACAATTATAGCGTATATAAATAAATAATCGAAGCAAAAGTAGAGATGAGAAGAGTGTACCTGAAACTGGCATGTAAACCTTTACCAATTAAGGAAACAATGTTAGATGCAATAACAACTGTAGAAATATTCACTTTGACTGAAATTATTTCTGAATTAAGTCAAATTAGTTGTTAAAGTCGTACAGATGGGTCCCACAAGCTCATTTATATCTGCACAATTAGCTCACAAGATCCCATTTATAGGAACTATAGAATTAATCAAGTGTTTGGAATTTTGAAAAGCGATTTGAAATTGAAATTTTGAAAAGTTGGTAGTTTGAAATATTGGAAATTAAATTACGAAATGATTTGAAGCTTAGAGCTGAATTGAGGGTGGAAATTAGGGTGAAATTAAAGAACTTGAATTCCCCATAAATTTGAGGTTTGGGATTTAGAAATTTGAAATTAGAAATTTGGAGATTGAATTTAGAAATTGTGACACTTTGGATTTTGAGTGGGAAATTGTAAATTTAGTGAAAACTAAAAAAAATAGAAATTGAAAAATGAGGCAATTGAATTTTAAAATTGAAAACTTGAAAAAGAAAGAGAGAAAAAAAAATAAATAAAATAAAATAAAATAATAAATAAATAAATAAATAAATAAAATAAAATGATATTAAATAAATAAATAAAATAAAATACAATAGGGAAATTGACTTTGAAATTAGATTACTTGAATTTTGAGAAATTTAAAAAAATATTATTTTGAAATTAAAAACATAAAAAAATGAAATTGAAAATTAGAAAAAAAAATGAAAATTTAAAAATTGATTTTTGAAGACTTTATTATTTTTTTTTAAATGATAAATTGTGAATAAATTAAGAGTGGAATTTGACAAATTTAAAGAAACTAATCGAATCGTGGCAGGTGCTTGGTGAATGGCTATTGATCGGTAAATTAACCTAATGGGTTGGAAGGAGATATTATATTTAGGCTTCTAAATATGTGGCTTAATTTAATAAATTGGACTTAATATGACGTCAAGTATAGGATGCAAGTGGATTAAGGACATAAACTAGCATATTGGGCCTAAATGGATTATAGACTTTTGATTGGATCTAATTGGATGAGAACACAAATATGAATTAGAAGCACCCAACAATGGCTGAATAAATGGGTTGGACCTAGGAAGTGGGCTTGTGGTCCTAATAGGTCGGGTTGGGCCTTTAAGTATAAGGTTGAGTCTAATTTAATGAGCCTAAACTAATAGATAAGTTCTCACTGTCATAAGTCTACAACTCTAAATTACTAATCAATATATGAACCAAGAATTATAATTTTAATAACAAACAAAAAATTATAACAATTAACAAGTCAATTTGAATATTTGGTAATTTGCTCTAATTCAAAATAAAATTAGAACATTTCATCTTGATTATGTCAGTGCTTAATTCAAAATGATAACTTAGTATGAATCCAAATATTACAAATTTAATTTTCTTGAGACCAATTTCACATTAAAGTCTAAATTACATCTAAAAACTTATAATTTAATATTGACAGCAAACCAAAAAAAAACAAAAATCGAATCAAGGAGAACCATAATCCATATTGAATTAGGAACCCGATTTACAATAACTAAACCACATGAGACAAGTAGATTCAAACCTAAGACTGACAACTAAACACATAAAATAAATAAATAAAATAAATGAACTACACAAAACAATTGGATTTAATCCTGAAATGGCAACCTAAATTTGGCAGGGCGATGAGTCAGCTCCGACGAGACCAAAATTAAATAAGAAAATAATAACTAAATCATATTAGAGCAACTAAATTCAACCAAGCTTAAGCAATGAGAGACAATAATCCCATCCAAGACCCATTTAAATGAAACTAGAGAACCATACAAAACCCAGGATAAAGCTCCTTGCTAAAACCAATTAGATGGCATGTAGGGATGTGGCCAAAAACCACCGGAAAACCATGATTTCTCCCTCCTCTCTTGCATTCCCTGTTTTTCGCTCCTCTCTCTCAGTTTTTCTCTCTTTATCAGAGAAAGCCCTCCCTTTCTCTCATTTCTCCTCCTCCTTTTCTCGAAATCTCGGTCCTCTACGTTTGAACTCACTCCCCAACCCACCTCAATCCAGAGCCCGGGTTGAGATAGAAAATATTATCAAACAACTCGATCACATGACTCAAAAGTCAAGCGATCATAATTACAAACAAAAAAAAAAAAAAACAATGCACCTCAATGTACGAACAAACATTCAAAAATACAAAACTAAATAAAATAAAAATGATCTCCGTAGAAAGGAAAAAAAAAAAGCGAGTCCATTCGAAAATCTGAGCGTGACGACAAATAATAAGCAAAATGGTCATGCCTCATAAATCTTCACGTGATCCCTGATAAATAGCAAAGGAAGGAGAAACATTAAGTCTCAGCTATCATTAGTTTCCTAAGTATATTTGCTCCAATTTCCCCGAACATACGAAACAAATAAAATAAAAAAACAAAGTAAAGATATAAACATCACACGCTCCAACATTTCCTTTTCCTTTTTATGGCCTACTCACATTTACTTTCTTCAAGATTTCTCACCAAACATAATGAAAGAAAAAATAAATAAATAAAAAATAAATAAAAATAAATAAATAAATAAATCCATATGGATGATTCTGAATATATGAAGAGCAGATAATGAAAATGAAATCCCCGATCCATAGTCGTAAAATGATTCAAAGTAGCTATATGTGAGTTCAAATAACCTTTTAAACATAATAATTAACTGACAACCAAAACAGGGAGGAACTGACTATCAATGATCTTTGACAAATCCATGAGAGAATCACAAACAAATAAATATTATTAAATATTCATGTTTAGCCATCGATAAATAAAGATCCATAGGCATGTATAAATGAAGGTAAATGATGATTAAAGAAAAAAAAAAAGAAACGAAACTAGGCTCTGACAATGTACCTAAATAAAGTTCTATGGGTCTCAAAATCTGGATACCCTACTGCATGTAGCACCGATCACCTGGATTCTTCTTAAAGCGTATATATTCTATTAGGCCCTTAGCTTCCTCATAAAAAACTACTGCTCTAAAAACCTAGCACTCACAAAACCCTGCGGTCCACAAACCTAGAAAGGTTTCACTATACTAGAGATAAAGAGAGCCCTTTTGATGGTACATATGTGTCCATGCTCTGGGGGCTCTACACTGTCTTTAGGATGGAGTGCAAGGAGATAAATTCTGAGGCAAAGTAAAACATAAGCTAAAACCTTAGGGTGCACCTTATCCCTTAATTTTTCATACTCATTATGTTTTTTTTTCTTATTTTTCATTCAATAACTAAATGGGCAATTAATTAAGTTACATTTTTTTTTCCGCAATATTTAAAAAAACGAGCGGATAAAATTTTATTTTATTTTATTCTATATCTCTTCTCTTGGATCCAAATATAATTTATTTAATAAAAATATGAAGTTATTGGCGAAACAAAATCTCATCGGGTTATCGATATTGATTGTATTGAATAAATTGAGATACTTATTATACTAAATAAACTAAGGAGTTACTATATATATATATATATATATATTGATAAGGATATAGAAATACGAGTCGAAACATTTCACTCGCCCCGTGAAAATGAGATTGTGGGTCGTGCCATGTTAAGCATCATGTACTTGACTAAGCAGCTCGGCAGATTGGGTCAGACATGAATTGAAAGGGCGGAGCGTACAAGGCAGTCCAGAGCTATATCTCTACAATAGGATGACCTGGAATATTCGTAGAGGCGTCTATCAGTCTATTGTAAAGAAAGAAGGCATCAAACTGTTGGTTGAATATCTCTCTCGACAGGGAGGATCTCAGAATAAACTCGAATTTGACTAATCCAACAAATCTGGATATTCATTGAGAAAGCGATCCTTCAAAGGGAAGAACCCACAATCATCGTCAGGTGGATGAGACCCGTTCCCAACCACAGGCGCTCTGACCTTTAAAGGTACGCGAAACTAAGCAAATGAAAGACTCTTTCCCCGCCTCCCGGGCGAGATCGGCGCAGGCAGCCGGGCGGTCGGCGAAGCCCTGCAAACCCTCTTCCTTTTGTTTTCTCTTGCGAGGCAGCGTCGGACCCGGTGGAAGCTAACATTGCAGTATTCCTCTCGGCCCAAATCAGGCGTCCAGCCGGTTTGGCCTTGCATTGTCTTAACCGACCGATGGCCGTAGCTCGAAGCCGAATTAGGTTGAAAAATCATCGGTTGGCGGCAGATGCGGCCAGGAGCGGCGGTTCCTTCAATAATCTCTTGTTCTGATTCTTGATGGTATCAAACCACGGAACATAGCGGGAAGCGACACTAATCCTACAAGGATGCCGCACCCGCCAGTAGATGGCACAACAGCCACCAAGGCCGCACAGGTTTATCCAGCTAACGCAAACGGTGGAAGCACCGCTCGCCAACCATCGCTTGATGTGAGGAAATAGAACAACTCACTGTGCAAATACACAACACCCCGAGAAGAGCGACTGATTCGAAGGACACAATGTTCCCTCCACACGAGGGACAACACTACATGGTAATCCCCGAGATACCGGCAGGCGACCAGGTCAAGGCCCGGCGGCTCACAACCACCGTAGGGGAAGAGGACGAGCAAGACAAGGAGGACGAGGCGAGGACACTAACCACAACATCTCCTCCCCACCACAAGAGGCGTAGCATGGGAGCAAAGGCTTGGGGGACCTCCAATCCAGAGCTGCACTCGTGAAGGAAGTAGTTAAAGGGCGCAAACCTTACACTATGATACCGCACAATGTGGGTATGTAAAAAAAAAATCGTAATCACCACCCTCGAGGTGTCGAGCACCATTCCTACCAAATTCGTGATGCCTACTTGGGCACCGATGGCTAAGAAGGATCCAAAGATCATCTCAATACCTATAAGAACTGGATGAGCTGCATGGGGTATCCGCACTCGTCGGCAGTGTGGCGCTCGCCACCACCTAAAGGTCTTGGCCATGGCCGGGTTCAATGTGAATCCCCTCTTCAACGATTTCTTCATTCAGAGAGTTATCAATCGCGTTCGTCTCCCACTTCATCTGGGCTAGGACATGCTGTGGTTCGAGCTACCATCCTCAAGCAACCATCAAATGTGGAACACAGAAAATTTGAAGTCAAAAATACAATCTGCGAATGCCGAACCCTCAAGATAGATGTACTTGACGTAAAAGTTCATCGTCACGCCTTCATTACTTCGGTCAGGTAAATCCAAAGACCCGATGTTTTCTATCTCAAAGAACCCGCTACTACGCCGCCGAGGCCCTCGCAGCGGAAAATACATAACCTGGAGAGTAAGGCCCCCGTCAAAGAAGGAGAGCTCTTCCGCTAGCAAGGAAGGGGAAAAGACGACTGAGAAGCGACGACCTGAGCCCCAAGAGGCAAGGCGATCAGAGGAAATCTCCGGGGGCAGAGCAGGAACGATCCCCTAAAAGACAAAGGAACCTTAGGGATCACTGGGCCGGCCACCTGACTGAGATGACGACGCTACTGTCGCACTGCTTTCTACTCCCAATGCTCTTTGTCGCAAGTCTCTTACATGAGGTATGAAATGAGCAGTTCCTAAGATGGCCAGCGCAGGAGAAGTCAAACTCACGCGTAGATAACACTGGGCATTATGAAGTTCCACTGTGGATCATGGACATCGTACCTGATAACCTGTGATTCAATCGAGGAGAGATAGAGATTTACATAACAACATGGATATCTACTTGCTTCATATCTCCGGAGTCAATCTCGCCAGTCCAGACCAGGTCCGTGCCCCGACTCACCACCACCGCCTCGTCAGACGAGACGACCCAAGATCGCAGCTCTGGAACGACAGATCTCGTGGATTTACTGAGGGGAGAACTGCCCTACTGAAGGCCCACTCATACAAAGATAAGATCAAATGCATGGGTGGAGGTACAAATGCCAAGATTCAAAATGATCGCGAGTCACACTGCCACTATCACATTCTTTCGACTCAGACTTGAAGGGTGTCGTAAGATTTCATGACTAATCTAATCGGGTAACTGCGGCACCGGCAAACACAACTATCCACTCCGGTCCCGAGATTAACTGAGCTCCTACCGACATCATTTTCAGACGGCCGGCTAAAACGGAATCGCGGGAGAGAAAAAGCTAGAACCCGTCAACACCCATCTCCGTGGCTCGTGAGAAAAGGTGTTACTACTGATCGATCCAACTCGGTGCTAACCTCACGGAGCCCTCTTTACCAAGCAACAACGACAAAGAAGGTTTCTATGCTTGACGCCTGTCACCTTATAACATGTTGGCTGGGCAGTCTTCAACGCGATAAAAGCCATCCCCAAGATATCACCCGTAATCAAATTCTAATAAAGAAACTGCGGTTTGACTAGCTCAGGAGATCGAAAGTGGTACCAGGAATGCTACACCCTATGAAACAAAACGCCGACAATGTAAGCAATGGTGAGCTTGAGACGCGCTACAGTGTTCACACTCTACCAGCCCTCGTAAGAGCTTCGAACTGGCGAATATCATGACGACCTGCAGAGCATCTGGGCTATATATCTACTCCATTCATGGTATGCCCAAAGGCCTCTCACCCGCCAAGACGTATCAGTGGATATCTTCGTGATGGAAGCAGGCTGACATGAGTGGCATCGACCCCGCAATCATCGCTCATAAACTAAACGCCAACCCATCTTTCGCCTAAGCATGTATGAAATTTCGCACTGAGAGACGTTTAAAACAACGAAGAAGCCTGAAGTTCCTTCCAAGCAGGCAATCGGGTGGAGGTAGAATACCCAGAGTGGTCGCCAATGTTGTGCTCGCCAAGAAGCAAAATGGCAAATGGCTCCGTATTGATTTCACCGATATAGTCGCTACGCCCAAAGGATCGCCCCTACCCCTGAGAATGTAATCTTATCAGATGCCACATCAGCCACGGTTTCTTAGCTTCATAATTTTTCTCCTGCTATAACCAGAGCACGACCCCGCTGACTGTGAGAAGACGCCATTCGGCCACTCCGTACAGGACCTAATGCTATCGGGTAATGCCATCTGGGGCTCAAGAATGTAGGCAACCTACCAAAGCGTGCCAAATAACCTGATGTTTCTAAAAACAGACAGTAAGGCAACGATGGAGGTATTACACAGACTATTACGTCGGTAAAACTGGGCTACAGCTTCAGATCCATCGCTCACCTCTCCGAGACGCCCTGCATCCCGAGGATTATAACATGAAGTCGAACTGCGAATAGCCTCTGCCGCGTCGGGCCGGGCAATTCCCTGGGCTTCATAGTCAACCACAGGGGAATTGAAGCAAATCCGATAAAGAAAAGCATTGCTACATATGCTACCATTCGCTTTCGATAAAGGAAGTACAACGACACCAGGAGGATCACAAATCTAAGTCGGTCCATAACCAGGCAAGTGATTAAATGTGCCAACCTTCTTCCAAGTTTCAAGAAAGCCTTTCATGGACGAAATGTGAAGAAGGTTTGTAACCTTGGAAAACATACTCTTGAGCTCGCCACCCATTCTAGTGAGCCCGATGGGGCAGGGAACCCCTGCATTGTATTCGGGCAAGACGTATTTTTCTTAACTAGCTTGCCTCGGGCTGAGACAAAGAGCGGACATGAAGACCCTACTACTACTCATCAGCCCCGAGGGAGCCGAGAGAGGTATCCGAAATGAAAATTAATACTAGCCTGTGACCGCAAATGGAACTGTCTATTTCCAGTTCACACCATAAGTCCCGACCGAATAATTCTATGAAGCAGTAAGTTGTATAAACCAGAGGCTTCCCGGAGGTTGATGAATGGGCCATAGAACTGGAAAGGAATTCGATGATCCCAGACAAAATAAACAGCCATAAAGGACAGATCCCACTGGAGCCATCATGGAATTCGCCCCAAGAGCTTCATCAGCTCCGCCCAATCAAGGGACGATTCACATGTGGAAGCTTTCTGTGGATGGAGCCTCAAATGCGCATGCAAATGAACTCGACTCACCGTGAGGATATAGACATTGAGCACGCACTGTGTTCGTTCGACGCTCCAACAACGAGGCCGAATACGAGGCCGTAATAGCAGGCCTCAATCTTGCTCATTCGTTAGAGGTCGATCAGCTAGAGATCCATAGCGATTCCCAACCTGTGGTCGATGTGATCAAGACACATACGAGGCCAAAGGGGAGAAGATGATCTTATATCTCCGCAAAGTCCGTGACTTATTTAAAAAGTTTGTATCGCCTCGCATCAAGATAGTCCCCGTAACCCGAGAATGCCCGTGCCGACGCTAAGTAAAACCGCTACCGCCTCACAGAAGACATCGGGGATCAAAGACCCATCGAATACCTCGCAGAGCCCCCTCCCATCACCCTCATGATAAGAAATGCTCCCGCAGGTCCGTACTAAACCGGATGGACCCTATTCGGGGTTACATTAATGACTAACCTACCATACGCAATCTGCAAAGGAAGCTGCAAAGATAAAGAGCGAGATCCTCAGTTTACTTCAATCACAAGGAAGCCTCTACAAACGAGGATTCTTCACACCCTTCCTAAAATGCATCACGAGAAGACACCGATCACGTATAAGAGAAGTGCACGAAGGCATATGGGAAACCATATCGCAGCTCGAACATCGGGTCGAAAGTTTCGAGGCGGTGGATATTACTGGCCCACAATGCTCAAAGATGCTACCAACCTGGTCAAAAGATGCAGAGTCACAGAACACGCTAAAATATCACGCTCCCACAGAGCCTCCGACACAATCACCAAATTTCCTAGCCCTTCCAAAGAAATACTTCTGGGTCGGATATTATCAAGTTCTCGCCCATCGGGCAAAGCGCCAATGTAAATTTATAATCGTCATGTAGATTATTTCAATTAAGTATCGAGACAGCCCTTAGCCACAATCACAGATTAAGATACGCACTGTATGGCGAGTAATCATATGCAGATTGCATCCCGAGAGCCCTGGTCTCGGGAGAATGAAGACAGCTGATGAGAATCAATTAGGATTTGCACAGTCGGATTAAAATTACTTATTCGCCACCAGCCACCCACAAATCAAACATTGTGCCTAAGTCACCATCGAACCCCCTACGCTGAAACCAAGCTGTAGGATCTCAAAGGGAAGGTCAATTACTCCCCAGGTACCACAGCCTACGTGATAATTGATTATAAGTCTTCGTGTGAACTCTTAGAGAACTCCGAATGGTTCTAGCTTCGTGAACGTACAAGATTCACGAGGTTGAAATAAAATCTCCCAGAGTCGAGTTAGCACCTGGCAAAATGACGAGGCCCCGTCGAACTTGGAACCTGGATGAAAATGTAACATGTTCAACAACATGAAGGGTACCAAAGGAAAACAATTTCTAAGATTACAACCAGAGTCAAGCCCGTGGTTACGATGTCTGGATTGGTCAAAAAGTCACACAAGAAGAATCCAATGTATGGGAAACTAGGTCCCAACCGAATAACCCGAAGCCGCCGACCAGGCAAACTGTGAGCTCAAAACGCCAGGAGGAAAATCCCAACATACATGGAACGCTGGAGCACCTGGCAATCTTATCAATAGTATCATTCAGAATAAAACCACTGTATCATGTGACGCAGTCACACACGCCGGCAATTTAGTATCCTTCAAACAATCCGAATATGTAAAGAAACATACAATGAAAATCAAGGAAAATAAACCTTCTTTATTCCAAAATGAATCATATTCAATTGCAAGCCGTGGTGTCTTGAAAAGCATACAAGACAAGCTTGGCCCTCGTGATACTCAAGACAAGCTTGCACTCTCAAAAAAAAAACAAAAGGAAGGAGACAAAGAGAAAGACATAATGAAGAGAAGACAAGAAGAGGAGAAGAGGAAAGAGGGGTAATGTGAGGAGAGAGAAAGCAGTTAAGAAGGTATGAGAGTCATGATAGAAAGAAGAAAAGAAAGAGCGAGGAGAGGCATAGCAGTATAGAGTGGAGGAAGAAAAGAGAACGAGATGAGGCAAGGACGACCAACCCCACCCTTAGATCTATCCCCAGCCGAGCTGTGGGAAAACATAACCCATAAAGGGGGGAACTAGGAAAAACATAACCTCACACCCGAGAAATCTGTAGCCGGCCCGTAGGCGTCGAAGAACCCCAACGAAGGCACCAACATCAAGCATCCATCTTCTACAAACTTCATCCGCCCGCATGGAAAGCGTAAACCTTCAAAGCGTAAGGTACACAATGTAACCCATTTATAGAGAAAGATCCGGGTGCCAGTAACCGTCTAAATTTCATCGACAGACAAAAGTGCCTCGCACTTTTTTCAATAATCGAGGGACACACGAACCCGCCTTCACAAGCGCCCGGCATAAGTTGCCTTCTTTCTCGCAGGAACGCAGTCATAAGAATCTCACGGGCGGCTCTACCCACCGGGTCACAATCGACGCAGCTCGCCAACCGTCATACGACGAGTTTTCCCAACAAAGGTATTGCGATCAACTTCGTCTTAACCCGCTCACTGACGAGGTGATCTACTCACAGCCACGCCAAACGAAATGATCAACCCATTTCTACTGAACGCCACCAAGGCCACCGAGCCATGAGCCCCGCTGTTCACTTCGACGAGGTGATCTACTCAACATGCCACGCCGAGCAAACGAAATGACAACTCATTTCTTGCCAGAATCGCCACTAAGGCCATCGCGCCATGAGCCCCGCTGCTCATCCGCCAGGTGGATTCACTAACATTGTGCCACGCCGCCAAACGAGTCGATCAACCCATTTCACTGGAACCGCCACCAAGGCCACTTTCTCCATGAGCCCCGCGGTTCACTCGACGAGAGGTGATTGACCAACACAGCCACGCGTTTGGCAACGAGTCGGGATTAACCCATTTCGGCCGAACGCCGCAGCACTGGCGCACCTTCTCAAGAGCCCCCGTTGCCACCGACGCAGGTGATTTACTCAACACAGCCACACAAACGGTCGATCAACCATTTACTGAACGCCACCAAGGCCACCGCCATGAGCCCGCGTTCACTTTGACGAGCTCTTCCTTACGGGCCACTTGACTGCAGCTCTTCTCGCGCCACTGACGAGCTCTACTCAATTCACCTGGACGAGCCTACCCAACAAACCACATTAACGAAGCCTCCTTCAACACAGCAGACGAGTCTCCTATGATATCGATTGCCCACCGTTTCTTCAAACAGACGGGCCTCCAACCCACCTCGACAAGCTCTTCAACACAAAGTGCATCGAAGCTCCTTATTCATCAAGACGAGCCCCTTCTCTCAGACCTCAGATCGCCTTCCCTGTAATACCAGCCTCCATTCAACACAAGTGTATTTAGCCCATCTATTTGATCGATCGCAGCCCTTCCTCGCACTCTTCCAATGTATTCGCCTTCCCGTATCGACGAAGCCTCCTTCAACACAGCACGAGCTCCCACTATCTCGTCGTGACGAGCCTCCATCAGACTTCAAACGCACTGGGCCCCGCCACCACCCGACGAGCTCTCCCTTCAACACAAAAGTGCACGAGCTCCTCTATTCATCATGACGAGCCCTTCCTCTCAGACTTCAACAGACGGTCCCTCCTCATCACGAAATTTCTCTCCTCCTTTCCAACACTGTGCGCATCGAGCTCCCTCTATTTCCATCAGGTGAGCCCTCTGAACTCAGATCAAAACAGATCTGCCCTCCCTACAACCCACCTCACGAGCCCTCCTTCCAACACAGCGCACGAGCCCCTCTATTCATCAAGACGAGCCCTCTCTCAGATCAACGCACTGCCCTCCCATCGGGACGAGCGCCTCCCTTCAACACAAAAGTGCATCGCCCATCTATTTATCGTGATGAGCCCTTCCTCAGATTTCAACAGACTGCTCCTCCCCATTGACGAGCTTCCTTCAACACAGTGCACGAAGCTCCTCTATTTATCAGATAGCCTCCACTCGTTTCAAACAGACGCTCCTCCTGCTAAACTGCTCCCGACGAGCCTCTTCAACACAGCAGATTTGTGCTCCCTATTCATCAAGACGAGCCCTTCTCAGATTTCTTCAACCAGACGGCCTCCTCATTGACGAGCCTCCATTCAACATGTGCACGAGGCTCCATCTATTTGACACGTGACGAGCCCCTTCCCCGTGATTTCAACAAAATGCCTTCCCCATCGACGAAATTCCTTCAACACAAAGTGCATTTAGCTCCTGTACGATTACGCCGTGACGAGCCTCCACTCAGATCAAATGCATTCGGCTCCTCCCACGACCACCTCGACGAGCCTCCTTCAACAACACAGCAGTGCACAGCCCTCTATTCATCAAGACGAGCCCTCTCAGACTTCAACAGACTTGTGCTCCTCCCCTCACTGACAGCTCTCCTTCAATGCGCAGCTCCCTCTATTTATCGTGATAAGCCTCCACTCGCATTTCAAATGATCGCCCTCCCTACAACTCACCTCGACGAAGCTCAACACAGCAGACGAGCTCCTCTATTCATCAAGACGAGCCTTCTCTCGTACTCAATGCATCAAGCTCCTCCCTCATCGACGAGCTCTCCTTCAACACAAAGTGCATTTAGCCCATCTATTTATCAGACGGCCCTTCCCAGATCTCCAACAGACTGCTCCTCCCCATCGACGAGCCTCCTTCCAACACAGCAGACGTATGCCCCACAGAGCTCACAGACGAGCCTCCACTCGCATTTCAAATGCATCTGCCCCCTACAACCCACCGACGAAGCTCTCCTTCAACACGTGCACGAGCTCCCTCCCATTCATCAAGACGAGCCCTTCTCTCAGATTTCAACAGAGGGCTCCTCCTCGCTGGACGAGCCTCCTTCAACACAAAGTGCACGGTTCCCACTATTTATCGACGAGCCCTCCACCGTATTTCAAACAGACTGGGCTCCTCCCCTACAACTCCACACCTTGACGAAGCTCTCCTTCAAACGCATGCACAGCTCCTCTATTCATCAAGACGAGCCCTTCTCAGACTTCAAATGCATCGCCCTCCTCATCGACGAGCTCCCACACAGCAGACGAGCTCCATCTATTTACCAGATCAGCCCTCTCGATCAACGTACCTGCCCCCTTTACCGACAAGCCTTCCAACATTGCGCATCGGAGTTCTAATTATTTGACGTGACAAGCCTCCAATCGCATTTCCAAATTGCACGGCCCTCATTACAACTCACCTCGACGAGCTCTCCTTCAACACAGCGCACGAGCTCCTATTCATCAAGACTATTCCCCGTGATTTCAACAGACTGCCCTCCCTCATCGACGAGCTCTCCTTCCAACACGCGCGCATCGAAGCTCCATCTATTTATCCTGACAACCCTTCACTCCAGACTTCAACAGCACTGCCTCCCCATCACAGCTTCCTTCAACACAGTGCATCGAGCTCCCACTATCTCATCGTGACGAGCCCTTCTCTCGCATTCACTGCATCGCCCTCACAACTCACCCTGACGCAGCTCTCCTTCAACACAAAAGCACAGCTCCCCATTTATCAGACGAGCCTTTCACCGTACTCAACGCATGGGCTCTCCCATTGATCAGCTCTCCCAACACGCGCACGAGCCCCACTGATTCACCGTGACGGAGCCCTTCACCGCATCTCAAAAGACGCTCCTCCTCATCGACGCAGCTCTCCCTTCAACGACAAAAAATAGCTCCTCTATTTACTGCACTGTTCTCCCAGATTTCAAACGCATCGCCTCTCCCTCATCGAACAGCTCTCCTTCACACAGTGCACGAGCTCCCACTATTCATCAGACGAGCCCTTCTCTCGCATTTCAAATGCATCTGCCTCCTCAACCACTTCCTTTGAGTTTTCGTTTCTTCACAGCAGACGAGTCTCTTTTATCGTGACGAGCTCCTTCCTCAGATTTCAACAGATCGCTCTCACTGACGTAGCTCTCCTTTAACACAGCAGACGAGTTCTCTATTTATCAGACGAGCTCCTTCATCGCACTTCCTCTAGTACTGCCTCCTCATTGACGAAGCCTCCCTTCAACACAGCAGACGAGCCCCCATTTATCAAGATCGAGCCTTTCCACAGAGATCAACACGCTCCTCCTCAACACGCTCCCTTTGCAACACAGCCACTTTAGCTCCTGCAATTGTTCCCTCCTGACGAGTTCCTCACACCCCTTCCTCAGACGAAAGCAGACTCCTGACAATGGCCTCACAATGTTCCTTCCCATCACTAACACGAGCGAGTTCTCATCACGATTCTCGCAAGCTCCACCAACCACATAATGGGGGAACCAAACCCGATAACCTGAATAGTATACTAAATTTCAACGATATGAACAAATTACTAGATCACAACTCAAAGTTACTAATGTACTGCAGAAAAAGAATAAAGGTAAATTTCAAACACTAATAAATTTCAAAAAATAAGCACTTGCCGGAAGAGGGCTACATTTACATCAGCCCCAGCCCGCCAACAAAAAGTGGAGAGGTCACAAAAAAAAAAAAAAAAACAAAACAAACAACAAAATATAAGAACTAAAGGTTCAAAGCCGATCACGAAGAGTGAGAAGATCTCGCAGGGTAGCGGCCCCGGAATAATTCATCGGCGACCCTCCGCCTCCGCCGCTTAGGAGGTCACCTGAAATTGATCTGCATGCCCGAATCGGGCCATGAAAAGCGAAGCACCCGTAAGCCCACCGGGCACCTCGCTGATCTCGCAGAATTCGTTTGATTACCGCCCTCCGAAAGCAAACTATGCCGACGTTTGCCGATGAAGATCTCGCTTCGCAAACCATTACATCTATCGCCGCCCGCCTGATAAATTTGCGCTGAAGATCAAACATGAGTGCCCACTAAATAACGCCGCTTCAAACCTCAGCGATAAGCAATTTCGAAGGTTTTTCCTCGCGCTCAAGCCACTAAAAAGAACCGCGCCAAGCTCCATTCGAAGATCTCGTCGCTCACCTCGAGAGATGACGAGTTCCTCCCTACCAAGGCTGAGCTCATCCCGGGCGCACTTCAGCCCTCCGGTCTCAACCAAATCATTTCTGCAACCTAGTTCACTCAACCTCCCGAGCTCGCCTCACTTCTTTCGCCAACCGCCCGGCCTCGCTCTTCATCCTTCGCCGAGCACGAGCCGATGAAGCATGCCTAAGTTCGGGACTTAATCGCTTCTATTTCTTCGATCAACTGATGCGCCGTCCTCGCAGCCGTCCCGCCTGTAAGTCAGTGAATACTCGCTTTATAAATCTCAAGATCCTTACATGCTTCTCATTCACATTTTTCTACGCCCTTCAACAGTGGCATCGCAAGTGACATACACAGATTAGAACTTGACACGCACTGAGAACACACAATTATGTTTTTACCAAGCAAACTCGAAGACAAGGCCAAAGCCCTCAACCCGAACCTTCGATTTCAATATCGTAACCAGAAGGATGACGAAATCTGCACCCGCCGCAGTTTTAAATATCGATACAGAGAATCTTGACTTCGCTAACCTCATTCTTTGTTTTCCCACTTATTAATCTTCCGTGAGATGATCTGGCAGTGGTCTGGCTGAGTATTCCACACAAATATAAAGTAAATCGCTGAATTCATTGTCATACTCACGCTGAATGGATCTTTATCAGCACCAAGCATGGGAGCGACAAAGAAACTGGGGAATCTCACCAACGGACGAGGACCGCCGCCTTGGATGAGGAACTCGGCGGGTTTCTAATCTCCGAACTTCATTGCATCGGGCTAGATCCCTCTCAGAGAATCTGCTCTCCTCCTCTCGGTACCCGAGGTTTCGAGATATCCTTCCGTGAGCGGTAAGATCCTCTCTTTCGTGATGTTCAAGGCCCGAAAAAGAAAGCCCTGTAGTAAGAAGGCTAAGGCCTGTAAATAAGATTTGGCGACTTAGATCACAACTGGGAACATCCGACCTTAATGGGCTCAGAACGAAAGTGCGTAGCATTCAATCAACGCGAGAGACAACAGATCTTTCATCGCTAAGCTCAAGACGCACCAAAAGATAAGAGAACTGAAATGTGAGATCAACAACTTTGTACGCACGAAACCAAAGGTAAGGATGATAATTACTTAAGGTTATCAGTGGGCGCTCCACGCCTGGTACGCCAAGGGTGTGTCTTCCTATCTAAAGAGTCAGATCCCACTGAACCGCTGACAAAGAAATATCGAATTTTCCATGTCCTATGAGAAGAAGGGAAGATCCGAACACCAAAGGCTCCAGGACGCCCAGAAATAAATAACCCCAACAGCCGCTTGACAAAAGATGCAGGAGCAAAGCCACATTAGGGACGCCAAGTCCCCCGTCTTCAAAGCACTCAAGAAACCTACTAAAATGTGCCCCAACTATTAAAGGGGCTGAAGGGGCGATATGAAAATGTCAAGAACCCGTCATTTAGCAGTAAACGGAAAACGGAGAGGTCGTTATCAAAGGCGACTAAAAACATACCATTCGCACTCCGAGGTAACGTAACTCAGTCAAAAATCAGAGACCATACTAACACCGTGAAGAGGCCAGATTGCCAACAAAAGAATTGGCAAAGGGCCAACACTACTGGGGCCCACCTTCGCAGAGCGCCAATCGCGCCCAGATAGTCCGAACCTCAGATATCTTGATCAAGTTTATCTTCCTTTTCCCTTACCTAAGGGAAGCGGAGGCGCCCTGAGTGTGTCGAGGCCCAACGACTCACAAACAGCTGGAACGCCCCGCCTTGCCTGACCTGTGATCAGAGGAATCATCACGAGACAAGAGAGGAAGAACCAGTTTGGGACCTACGACAGAACTAAACGAATCCAGACGACAGAACCCTAGGGCCTCGTCGTATTAATCGAAAGAAACACACAGATCGGATCAGTCTTAATGAAAAGAAGACATTTAAAGGGACCAACACTCAACAAATAGAGCAAAATCCAGAATCGAAATACAAGAACCAAGAACAGAAAGATAAAAGTGGAGTTATAAGGCTAAAGGAAGTCGTAACTAGAAAGGTCGAAAGAAACAAGGAAAACAAAGAGAATATGAAAATGCAGACGAAACCCTGGCAGCCATCATTAACATACGATCATGACAAAGTTAATTAATCCATCCTGAGCGCACACTTAGAGCCAACAACCGCCGCAGACTCACCACATGCCCTCGCCACATCCGCATACAGCATCAACTGATAAGGATATAAATGGGTCAAGATTTCACTCAGCCCAAAAGAGCTTGTGGGTCGTACAACCAGATCCTTCCATAATGCCCAAACCAAAGCCTCACCAAGAATCCGTATAATCAAATGACAGAGAAATTCATACAAGGCCACAACCATATTCCCAAGCAACAACTGGTTTATGAATATTCTAAGCACGTCCCAATGCTCCCATTATAAAAGAAGAGGCAATTTAAAACCGTTAGCTGAATATCTCTCACAAGGGAGGATTACCCAACAAACTCCATCGAATGAATCAATGCGAATCTATGGATGACTACGTGAGAAACCGATCCTCCAAAGGAAGAACCCCAATCATCTCCCAAATCGATGAAGACCCACACAATGCCAAGTGTCGCTCCAAGACTATACACGCTAAACTGGGCAAAGGAAAGACTCTTTCCCCTTCTCTCGCACGAGATCTCATCAGCACGGAAATTGGTCCTCCCGCGTGCCCCCTCACGACCCCTCTTCCTTTGTTCTGCGAACAATTGACTTTCAGAATCTGTTAACAAGATCGCAAAGATTCCCTCTCCCACCCCAAACGATCCGCTGCCCATCTTGTTTGGGCTCCCACAAATTGCCTTGGCTCAACCTAACGACCGACCGCGCCTCCAGCCCGCCCGATCAAAAAAGCCATCATATATATATAGCAGAGAGAGAGAGAGCAGTGAGAGATATGATGTAGGATATAAGATATATATATATATATATATATATATATATATATATATCTAAACAAGTTTAATATAAAATATAATTATATTGTAATTGTACAATTTATTTCTCATTTTTTGAGGAAAAATGTTAGTCAAAACATAATTATATTGTGCTTTTAGAAAAAACATAATTATATTGTGAATATACTATGTGGGTTAGATAATCTATTGATTGGCTGTATTTTGAGAAAAATAATGTTTCGATAACTTATATGAAAAGGAAAATGATATATTTCCGGTTAGGAGAGGGCATCTACATCCGCATGTCTTGGGTTGTTCTAATCCTTACCATACGTGATAGGTATTAAATTTGATATCTTATTTTTATTATTATTATTATCGTTTTATGGGAATAGGAAGTCAAATTTATTTGAATTACTGGTATTGTTTTTTAGTCCTAATATGATGTTATTAACTTATTTCTAACATATTTTCAAAAAATAAAAATCATTGTACATTAAGTTCACACCAAATTAAAAATAATTTTAGTTAAATTAAAGTTTAAGTTATTGAAAGATAATCATCAAGTTTAGTCAAGTGTTCCACTAACCACCTTATGAGACTTGGGGGCGTTTGTATTTTTTTGTAGTAGTTTGTTTTTTCTAAAAAAATTAATCTTTTAATTTTTATTTCAATTTTGAGAAAATAAATGTTTAAATAAAAAAAATTTAAAAACATGTGCTTATGGATTGTATGATAAAATATATGATTTTTTTTTCATATTTGGATATTTAATTTTTTTTCTTAACAGAATAAACATTAAAAAATAGTATTAAGAAAAAGCCAATGATTTTTTGACTTTTTATATTTAACCAAAATTTTGAAACACATAGAAATTTTTTTTTTTTTTTTTTTTTTTTTTTTTTTTTTTTTTTTTTTTTTTTTTTTTTTTTTTTTTTTTTTTTTTTTTTTTTTTTTTTTAAAAAAAAAAAAATTATAAAACTTTCTCATTTATTATTCAACTTTAAACAAAGAAACTAGCTAATGCACAAAGACGAAACAAATTTTGAAAACAAAGAAATGACCACTATTTTTTAACATTTTATATACGAATCGTAAAAACAAAGAAGTTCTGCTTTCCTGCTTTCGAACTCCAATTCAACCAAATTCAACCAAATCAAAATGAACAAACATTTTCAACCAAATTCATATTTAAACGATTTTCCGAAAAACGAAACTAAAGACAATACATCAAAATTTTCATATTCGAATTTCGATGGGAATAAAATTCTTCGAACTGCAATAAGAAATTTAAAAAACGAAAAGGCCAAAAAGAAAATGAATTTTAAGTTAACTTTTTATTTTAAGCTGTGATTTTAATTCATTTTATCAAATATTCTTAATTATGTACAATAAACTTTAAATTACAATTAAGTCGTTAAGTTGATTTACCACATTCCTTTGAACTTATACATAGATCAAAATGAAACTTTTAGAAGATTTTTTCTAATTTTTTAGACACTTTCTCTGACGTCACTTTCTCGGAAAATTTTGAAGACACTTTTTCCCTCTTTTCACTTTCTCGGAAGACACTTTCTCTCTCCGTTCCTCTTTCATTCTCGCTCACTCTGTTCGCGGATACGCATCTTCCCGAATCCGATCTCTCAAAATCTCATTTTCTTCTTTATTCTGAAATATAGTTTCTTTCTTTATTTATCTTCAGTTCATTGATTCGTATTGAGATTTGAATTTTGGCTCTGAATAATAAGCGAACATCGCTCAAGAAATCTCCCGACATTTCCGATCGATCTTTTTCTTTTTCTTCGGAAATTTAATCAGGTACTTTCTCAACTGAATCCGTTTCATATACAATCAGGTATCTTTCGTATAATTTCTTTCCAATTTATTTTCTAATCAGAGAATGTTTTCAAAATCACAGTTTCAAGCATCCAAACAACTAGGAGGCGCAAAGCTATTTCTTCTCTAAACCGAACAGTAATCACCTGTTTTCTTCGGATGTAGCTCTTGCTCGACATTCTTCACAGACCGCACACAGCATCTTGCAAATGTACTTCCTTCTTTCTGTTATTTTTTTTTTTTCCTTTTTTCAATCTCGAAGAAGTTTGATCGAATTTGTTGTTAATGCTTTAAGTTTTTCAATTCTTGTTTGCAGTGCGTTGATGAACGGAATCCATCTCATGTGACTGGTCGGCTTTTGAAAACAGCGTACGATTTTCTTTCTTCTTTTCTCTCTTCTTGTTACCAATGGCTTGTTTGGAACACGGGAAATACTGCTAACGAAAATAGTGAGACAAAAAGAGAGGAAAATTTGAAGAAAATAAAAAATTGGACGAACTTAAAAAAAAACTTGTTTAAATTTAATAAATTAATTATATGTGTTTATTCAAATTTGTTTTATTTGATTTTTATTACCATATAAGAACTAAGGCTTGTTTAAAAATTAGAACCCAAAAAGTATTAGGAATTGGTGATAGAAAGTTATAAACTGAAAATAATAGGAAAAGAAAGAAAATTGATTTTAATGTTTGATTTTACCATTTAAAATATAAAAGAAAATCTAATATGATTAAAATTTCTCTGAATTTTTTATAATTTTAAATTTTTTAGTCCTTATATAATAAAAATACAAATAAATGTAGTTTGAATTAATATATATATATATATATATATATATATATATATATATATATATATATATATATATATATATATATATATATATACCACTTATTAAGTTTAAACCTTTTGCTTTCCTTCAAATTTTATTTTCTTTTAACTTTCCAATTAGCTTTGCTTTTATTTTCTTCTTAGTGTTTTTCTGTGCTCTAAATAGATGAAAAGTTGAAAATAATTTATTATATTTGATTTCATTATGAAAATATAAAATAAAATAAAATATAATCAAAAATTCTTCAAACTTACGCCATATTTTTGAATTTAGTCCTTATATATTTAAAGAATAATAAAATAAAATAAGTTTCTATATAATTAATTTATTGTATTTAATATTTTATTTTCTTCAAATTTATTCATTTCACTTTTTTTCTCTACTTTTTCTCCATGATTTATGATACAATTTTAAAAATATATAAATTTTAAGAAAATCTAAGATTATATTTATTTCATGTTTCGCTATTAAACCAACACGGTAAAATCTGGCAACATTTTCTTTTCTTTCCACAGCCAATGGGATCTCGTTCTCTTCGCAACAATTATTCTATAGTATTAAAAACTAATAGAAAATTATGAATAAATAAATAAAATATTTTTCTATGTCTTAATAATTTAAAATCAATTTAAAGAACATACGTTTTTAATTTCCATTAAAGTAGGAATGTGTACGAAAGAGGAGAGTCAGCAGAGGATACAATTATGCGTAGATTTTCAATCGACGGTGTGGAGGAGGGAAGCGTTGGGATAGAATTGACTGTCGTTAACTGTGCTGGATGTCTAACTGAATGCGGTTGGAAAATTGTAAACCCCCCACATCATCCCTCTTTTTTTTTTTTTTTTTTTTTCAATATTATAAATAATTATTTTAAATCCCTTTTTTTTTTGGAATGCAGACAGTTAACTACACTGTCTATTCCGACAAGGTCAATATCTGTTTTTCAAACGTAAGGTAAGTTTGGTCTGAAATATTCAAATTAAATTTTGATGGTTTAAGAATAAATAATATAAGTATGTTTAGAGATTACAATATAATTATTAAATTAATAAGAAGTTGACATTTAGGTAATGATTGGATTATTATTACGAAGTGTATAGTTTTGAGATATGACTTATTAGCTGCAATTTATAATAGTTTTACAGATTTAGAGTATCAAATAAGATTATGTTTTTTACCATAAATTGTTATAATAGAAGAAGTGCTTTATTTTAGTTCAATTATTATATACTAATGCTTATAGTTGTTGTCATATTTATAGCAGCCAAATATAACAACCCGTCAGTTTCATATGACATGTCAATCTTAACATTATTTTATGCTTAGATTTTTCCTATGATGTTAAAAAATTCCATATTAAATATTATTTTAATTTATCTTTTAATCGAATATGTAAGTTTTCTTATACGTAGCCTTTTTTTTTAAAACAAAGGTAAGTTTCTTATTCATAAATGTTCTGAAATATTCATAAGAGAAGATCAAAGAATATCAAATTTATGTATTAAATATTGTAAACATTTTTATCTTAAAACTTTTGCCTTTCCATTGGATTACCTTTAACCTTTTGTTTTTATACAATAATATGGACCTATTATGCTTCGCTTCAATTTATAATTTATTTTCATAAAAAATGAAGAAATATATGGAATTGTACAGGGTATTTTTGAATTTTGGATATGGTTTTTGAAGTTATTATTATTATTATTATTTTATAGGTTTATGCACTTGATAATTTAGTTTCTATGAGGTATATATGATTAAATAATATGACATTTTTTTTCTTTGTTTTGTGTGCAGTGAATCTCTTGAATCAGTAAAGAAACTATTAACACAAGACTATCTATCAATGAATTGTCGACTTTTGCACTATAGATTGTTGGCCAGCCGATATTTATTTTTTTATTTTTTTATTTTTTAAAATTTTCTCATTATTTGGGTCATAGTCCATGTTATTTACCCCCTTTCAATTCCATTAATCTCTTTTACTAGCCAATTTATCTTAAAACTACACCTTTTAGATAACTCTAAAATTACAAAATAATAACAAATCATTGTAAAGGTTAACACTATATGTTACTAAGCATAATTATTGTTGTATTTGAAAAAATATTAAAATACCAGTTAGTTATTTACCTTGTTGTTACTCTCCTTATATCAAATAAATATAATTTATTTATTTTTCACAAATAATTTACTTTAAAATATTTTCTATCTTATTGCTTCTTTTCAAAGAAAAACGGCATAAAGTGTATTACATTTCAAATTTCATGAGTTTTGAATTTTAAAATTGCATATATTAACTCTATTAAGATGCAAATATTAATTATCCAAATATTTAATAAAAATGGATATATCTTTTTCAAACCTGGTGAGGTTGATTTTATGATCGCTGATATGGACAATGCTCTTTCATCATATAAAGCTGTTAAATGTATGATTATAAATTAATTTTATTAAAATTATGATTTTTTCTTTAATCACTTCCTTTTACAATTTTAATACTTGAGTACCTGATTTAATCACCATGGTAAAATTACGGAAAACAAAACAAGCCATAAAAATGAAAGCAAATATAAATAATAAAACTAAACATTATAGACCAAACTTTTAAAACAATAAAATAAAAATAATCAAATCGCATTTGCTTCTCCAAATAAAAGTACAAACAAAAAAACACAAAGTGAGAGAATATTTAGAATCAAAACAAGTAATTAACAGAAGAATAAATTCAAATGATGGAGAGATAGTAGGAAGTTTATCTCTCCTTTCCAAGAAAGTGGGATGGTGAAATCACCAAAGAGGAAGGTCAATGGTCAAACCCAAGTCAGTTTTCGTAGTTAATGTCTTTCACTAAACTAAGAATATATGGTAAATCTATCCTTACTGGTAACACCAACACTTCGTCTCCTCCTTCTGCCGAGATCCTGTCTTCTATCTTCCCAGATACGACATCCTACAAGGAAAATTTTTAAGCTGGCTGAAATTTAAAAGAGATTAAATACATCGTTTTGTCGAAAGAGAAGCCGAATATGCATGTTTGTGCCTTTACTATTCTACAAAGAAAAATAATTGTTGGGTATGTACATATAAGTCTCACATTAAGGTTAAAATAGAGAGAATAATAAGTTAATAAATATAGATAATATCCATAATTAGCACAAAGCATTTTAGTTTAGAACCAAGCTAAAGGACACACTCCCAATTACAAACATGCTTTGGGTTATAGAATTTTAGGAGGAAAGCGAAACTATAGATTTGCAAAGTTCCATAAGTCCTAATTAATCCGAAAGTATTTCTCGAAATTCATGGATCGATTTGGAAGGTCAGATGAAAAAAACCTGTTTGTTAGATTATTGAGTTTGCATGAAAGTCGCGAGTCCTGGGGCTTAAAAGGTATAAATAAAGAGAATCAAAATAATGACATGAGAACGAGAAGAGAAGACGAACAAACCTGTCGGCAGCTTCAGATGCGGCGGAGGGAGATCTCAGAACAGAAGAGATTTCGCGTACGGATTGTCGACGGAGATCTTAGTGTTCAAGGTGACGCGCTTCGACACCTCGATGGCGACGCGACAATCTTCGCTGCTGGCTTCTTATCCTCACCACCTTCTCCAGCAAAACTTATTCACTATATCCAAATACGGCGGCGCAACCCTCCTCCAAACATCCTGGAATTGATATAATTAAGAACTGCAGACAGACGCTGAGAGATGGGAAGGGAATGGCGGAGAAGACGACCGATACATCCTGGGTTTTATATAGAGTATATGAAGCTTTCCGTTGATGGAGATTTCAGTACCCGACAAATTTCTGATGACGATTCTCTCTCCTCGCATGTGCCTCTTGCAGTCTGTATATATATATATATCTCTCTTCATTTTGAACGAAGATACTTCTTTTCTTCTTTTTTTTTTCTAATATTTACACGTGTTTGCAATTATAAATGAAATATATTTGAATAATTTGAGTTTTTCTTTTGTTTATAACATCGGTATTTAATACTCTTGATGGTCTTTAGTGGAATTTATAAATAAAATATATAAAAAGTATAGAAAATCTATGATATGCGAATACGCCAGCTTAAATTATTAATATTTCAAACCTAAACTTCACGTAAATCTAATCCTGCTCATACGACAAACTGGATTCCTGGCTCCTTTGACGCTTTCATTCTAAGTTGAAAATATTTCAAAATTACAAGCATAAACTAAACTTGAAAGTTAAAAGAAAAACTAAATTAACTAATCCTAAAAGATGATATTTCATTATAAATTGGACAAACTGTACCAAAGTAATGTTTTCAAATCACAACGCACTCTAAACAAATATATAAACCAAACTGGTGACTCAACAAAATTGCTGCTAAAACTGCAAAGTTAATAAAGATAAACGTCTGTTCTTCGCATCAAGTTTCGTCATTGTTTCCAATACTTCACGCCGACCCCTTTATGCATTCCCGAAAGCAACTACTCCCAACTCACTTTCTCCAATATTGTTCATGTCTTCACTAAAGCTCTCGTCTTCATGAACTTCACTATTTCAAATAATTGTCTGCTATGATTTGGTCTACGCATCACTCTTTGGAGAAAAACCTTCTCCACCTTTTGCTTTGAGATAAAGTTCGAGAACATTCTCTACTAACAAATTTTCTGACAAATTTCAAAATGTCTCAGACCTTTTCATTGGCCGACAATGAATTGATTTCTGATTCTACAGGATTATACTATTGTGTTTTTGCATAAATATTTAGTTCCTTCCACTACCCTTAAATAAAATATTTAATACTAGGCTCGCCCAAAATTTATTTTTAGTGTCAACAAATTTATTTTTTTTATATATATTGATTTTGGATTAACAATATAATAGATAGAAATACATAATCAAGTGTTAAAACCTTTTGAGGATGATGCAATATTCATGTTTCACAGCAAAAGATTCACCTGCGCTCACATATTTGATAATTCAACACTGCCTAAAATACCTAAGATTTCACATCTACAACATTATTAAACATTGCGAACGGCATATTTTATTCACGATACTTCATTAAATCAAATTTTTATATCTCAATCATCATTTAAACCACGGTTAGTTTAACCGTCGATACAACTACATTATAACGACGATAAAACACGTTGGTAAATGTAAGCTCACGACAAACAACACGAAAAACCGAGAAAACTTAAAACAAACTTAAATCATGTGGAAGAAACCATTTTATTGAAAAAGCAATCACATACGAGAAATAATAAACAAGATTTGAGACCAATAACAAAATCTCATCATATATTCTCTAATCACGCTATCAACGAAGAATGTAGAGGAATTATATAATGCAAATTCATTTAAGGTAGTATTTACAGTTAATTAATAGTACTTCTATCTCAAAATCAATTATTTTCCTTTGATATATTTTGAACTATTTATTTTACATTCTTCATATATATTTTTTCCCTTTATTTCCATATGGGTAGACTCATGCATACTTTTTCCTTTATATCTCTTTATTTTCAACGAACCTCCTTAGGTTTTTCTTTTTTTTTTCCTCATATTTACACGTGTTTGAAAATGGAGATTAAATATATTTGAATAATTTGAATTTTTTTGTTTATAGCATCGGTATTTTAAATTTTTTTCATTAAATATAAGAAAAGGAAAGTTTTTTGTACAAGGCAAAAATACTGCTGAGAACCACAATATTTAATAGCTTCTTTCTAAACTCTTGAGTGCCATCAAACAAAATATGTATTGATAGATATTAATTTTTTTGTTAATATTTACTAATTAGAATTTGAAAGTGGATTCAAACAAAACCTACATATCGAGTATAAATCTTGTTACATCTTGTCTTTAAAAACTTAGGGCATATTTGGTTCTTAATTTTAAAATTTGTTTTATGTTCTAAAAAAATAAAGAAAACAAATAAAACATAAAAAGACATTTGATTCCCATTTTTTTTTTGTTATGAAAAATACAGCATATAAAATACTAAATTCAAATAATAATAAATGGGCTTTTAAAAAAAACAACAAATAATGTTTTATATGCCAAAATCAACACAAGCTTATTTTTATTCCCTTAATTATGAAATCTGAATGGCTTTTATTTAGTTTATTGATTTACTTTTAAATATGTAATTTTTTACAATTTTGGGTTTGATAAATTATTAGCCCTATTTGATCTTCTTGATTAACTCGAACTCATCTTTCCATGTCTAACTCTTTAAAGGTCGACGCTTCTAAATTAATCGAAAGTTAGATTTATATGATAACAGATTTAATTATTGAAATGAAGAAAAAGCAATATAGAGTAATTTATCGATAATCATATTTTTAATATAAGATAGAGTAATTTGAACTAGGAAAACAATTAAGGTAGATTTGATAAAAATACATTTGAAACATTAGAATTTCAAATCCAATCTTTGATGTCTAGGACATGTTTAATTGTTGCTTTAAAAACTATTTTTTATAACAATTTTTAAAAACATATATAACACAATTTTTATGTTATTTGAAAACCCTTATTGTTATCCAAATACAGTGTTTCTTAGAACAATAAAAACGTTGGAAACCAAGTGGCCTATTTCATGATTTTTGTTTTAGAGGATAACTGTTTTCAAAACAATAACCAACCAGTCACTCATTTGTTTTGTTTTTGATAAATGATTTACTTTGATATTACACTCCCGAATTTTCATGTAACTTTCAAATCGGACACGTTTTAAGATTCTATAGGTTTAAAAGTTAAGGAAGTCAAAGTCAAATGGGGATGTAGCTCAGATGGTAGAGCGCTCGCTTAGCATGCGAGAGGTACGGGGATCGATACCCCGCATCTCCATCCAACTATTTTGCACCCTTTTTCCAATTGTGGACACGTGTCGAAATTTCATTCAATCAGATATCCAATCGAACACGATTCAAAATTCTATTGTATAGACCGGGCAGCCACTTCCACTATAATAAAACACTTAAAAGTTTATTTTTATTTATAAAAACCACCTTTAAAAAATAAAATTAAATTTAATTTATGAACTATCTTTCTAATTTAACTAATGATTCTCGATTTCAACTATAAGAATACATCCGTATTTCATAAATAATCTTTATCGTTTGGCATCTCTTCCTGGTCAGAATGGTATTACTATTGTAGTATAATTTAAATACGCCTTCCACACGTATCTATATCAGGGTAGAGTTTACCGTCTTACTACAGTGATTAACGCATGATATGACTTAAACATGCCACAAAGGCTTTATTAACTTGGAAGGCTTGATTGCCTCGATTAGTTGTTGGTGGGATATGACTCATACAGTAAGACGTGTTAGTGTCTTGGAAACCGATTTTTCATGTTCTAGCCCCGCCCCTCTCCTATTGAAACCAGCATAGAAATTTTATAATCAGACTTTTGATGAGTTTGGGATTTATGTGATCGGGTTTTTGATAGGTAGATTCTTGTATTGCTTAGTCTTGCTTAGTCTTGCCTATCCCACCCCGCCTTAAGATGTTTTCCGTATATATACAGACCCACTCAAAACACATCAAGTCAAATAAATATATAAATACGATTTCAATATTTTAAAAAATAGATTGTCCTTTTAAAATTTAATATAAAAATATATATTTTTAATTGGTTCTTCAATATGTCAATGTAAAAAAGAAAAATCATACTCTTTTTTAATCGAATATTTTTTTACTTTTAATTATACTCTAAAAAAAATGTAAATACCTCAATTATTATGATAATAAAATTTCCCTTATTTTACCTTTATCTTCTTTCTTTTTTTGAAAAGCTTATTTTTACCTTGATGGTGCTTCTCTTTTTCAATGAGGGTTGGAGCCTTCGAGGTCATTACCGGTCTCGATGGATCGAATCGTTTGGCAACTCGCACAAAAAAGTGACTACCTGGGTGTGCCAGCCTACCTGATACTAAGTCTGTGGCTCTCGCGAGCATCTAACCTGGGTTTTTTGCGCGAATTGCCTGCATTTTTCGTGGAATGTAGCCTAAGATTATAAGGAGGAAATAATGCTACTTTCCTTGTTGAATGATGATACGCAGATTCTTCTCATTAAAGTAGAGTTTCATTTTCCTACTTTAATCGACTCTTGCATAATAGGGAGTTCGTGATCATGCACAATCTTTCTTTCCTAATACGTGGGATACGGATCATGGAAATTGAATACTTTTCCTTTTACATGAGATTTTCGGGCCACCTATATTACTTGATTTATTGACAGGGTGACTTTAACTCTAGTTTTCAGCTCAAGTGCTACATATTTGGGTAGGGTCCCCATTGATGGCTGAGATTTTTTATTATAGGTCCTCAACTCCTTTTATAGCTGAGAAAGTTTGGCTCGAGCCTCCTGCTTGCACCCTGAGCCATGAATATGTCGTATTCCACCCTATCAACCTTTATCTTTTCAATATAAGAGGACTTTTTATCTACGCACTTCTTTTTTTATCACTTGATTACAATTTTTTACCTATGAGAGTCATTTTGTACACAAAACGAATAATATTTATATGAATATAAAAGTTGTTATAATCTATTTGTTTTATTCATTTTATAGGATACTTAGTGCTATGAAGTTATTATAATATTATAATATTTTTAATTGATTTAATTTTATCATAATATTACAATTAATATATATACTCTTATTTAAAAATTATTATTATTTCACCTATACATTTTTAGTAAACTTATTTTTAATGAAGGGAGAAGAAACACACTTTTCATGCTAGGTAGTGCTGTAGTGGTTGTATGGTTTTATTTATTTTTTAATTATTATTTTGGAAATGCAGTTTGAATATATTTTTTGTTTTAATATTTATAAAGTTTCATGATTAGAAACTTTATTAAAAGATAGATATCATTATTTTAGCTTTAATTAATATATAACATCCACCATGCTTTCCAAAACCATTGAAAATTGAAAAAAAAACTTTGCTGCTATTGCATTACTTGAAAATTTCCACTTTTCATATTCAATATTAATAATGAATATCCAACAAATGCATACAAATATAAATTACTCATTAAAAACCACTTTTATAAACATTGAGGATGTAGCCCAAATGATACTCTATCTTTATATAGTTGTTACTTTATAATTGTACACTCGTAAAATTCAATTAATGTTAAACATTTTAGCTTATACATAATTTTACTTGTATTTGAACTCACAACTCTTCCTATACTTTCCATATTTAAATGTTGAAAAGGTATTTCTTTTTTATAAAATTTTGGTGAATATAACAGTTATTTAAAAATATATATAGTTTTAAATTATTTTAAAAACATAAATCAAACGCAGCCATTTTTTTCTCTTTGTTGAAATGAAACAGCTTTCAAAAAGAACCATATTTACTTTTTTTAAATGATTTGACTTTGATACATAATTCCCAAATTTTCATATACCTTTTTCCAATCGGACACGTGGTAGGATTCACAGGATTAAAAATCTAGAAGTCAAAGTCACATGGGGATGTAGGCTCAGTGGTAGAGCGCTGCTTATCATGAGAGTTACGGGATCATAGCCCGCGCCCTTTTGATTCCTTTCAATTGAAACGTGTCGAAATTTCATTCGGGGAGATCCACGAACACGATTCAAAGTCCTATTACCATTCTACAAACGCCAAGGCAGATGATAATGAATTCGGCCGACCGATTTTGCAAGTCAACACTGGGCGGCCACCCCTACTATAATAAATAATTAAAAATTCTATTTTTATTTTTAATAAAAATTAGCTCTTTACAAAATAAATATGATTTCAATATTTTAAAATTAATTTTAATATAAAAATATTTTTGAAATATATTCTTCACCAATAACTTATTCTTATTAGTATCATTCAATACTACATACTATATTATCGTATTCTTATAAATTATCCCACATTTTTACCATTTTTAATTATGCTCTAAAAAGTAAAAAGCATGTAAAAATACCTCAATTATTATGAAAATTATTTTTTTTCCCTTATTTTACCTTTACTTATTTCAATATAATCGAGCTTTTACCTCTACCCACGTCACATCTTTTTGGAAACCCATTGATCATTTACTTATCCATATTGGTATAATATTATTCATTTTGGGTTTAAACCTTCATAGCTTTATTTTTTAACTTTTTCTCAAAAAGTCTCGTATCAGTTGGATGTTATCCATATTTATACACTCGTAAGTCATCTAATTTTCAATCAATGTGGGACATTATGAGACTTTAGATGTATACTTGATAATCCTCCCATTAAACAAAATTTGATCGAGTTTTCCCTCAAATTATGATTTTTTTCATTGTGTTTGGACACACGTATTACGTAAAGCACTATCACATTATTTTGTTCAGATTCCTCTTACACTGCTTAATCCCGAATCCAAATTACGACACTCGATGCAAAATGAAGAAATTTTGCTATCTTTACTCTGTATCGATAGGTGCCTCAAGTTCAATTATTATTTTTATTATTATAGTTATTTATTTAATCGTACTTTTTAGGATTTATCTCAAGTAGTGTTTTTGTATCAATCGCTGAGCTTTTTAGGGATCATTCCATGATTTATGATTTATCCGTTGTGATTTTCTTTTCGGCCCCTATAAATAACAATCTTATGTTATCGCTTTTTATGCACTCGATTAATATCAAAATCTGCACTTCGCCCGCTTCGCTTATCTTCTTTTATTCTTCGTAGAGTCGAGCTACATCGGGCAGATCGTGAGCCTAACTTCGACCGAGATCAAGTTATCTCTATTCGCTTCAAAGCTCTTAATACGGTGATCGTGAGCTTTGTCTGTCTTCAAGATGGGATACCCTTGTGTCACAAAATTCACTAACCCAACTATCTTCGATTCTTTTCATTATTCTTCTAACCCGACGACTTCCTGATCAACCGACCGATCTATCGCCCCACTCCAAAGCTCTCGGCACCACCGCCGCTCGATCGACACCCGCGCTTCTATATGATCAAATCGCTTTCAAGGATTTAAAACCACAGCTTCCTAAGTTACATGACAAGTTTTGAACTTCATGGTTATTACTTGTTTATCAAAGTACAAGAAATGTGAGATTATATAAATTACATAAATATAATACCATGTAAGATAGCAAATTTCAAAATTAAATCAATAAATAAATGAAATTAAGATTAATAAACAACCCTGCTCAAGAAACCCAATATGAATACAAGATGATTCGAGGCCTCAGAAACATGCGCTTCCTTTAAATGAATTCGCCTCCACACACCTGCTTGGGTACAATTGGAGTGCCTGCCTCCTGCGATACAACGACCAACTGAGAATTCCTCCTGAAATCGCGACCCCAAAATTCCATACCAACGAATCCTAAGAAAGCCTTCAATTTATCACCCAAGTAACACAACGTATTTTTCTAAAAGTAAGCCACCCCTAGAGCCAATAAATAAGCTTCGCATATCGAATAAATCAAGCCCAAAACATAATTTAAAACATATTATTACAATTTATTCACAATTAAAAAATGTTGTATATTTATTACAATTTATTCACACAAAAAAACGTTACATATTTATTACAATTTATTCATAATTAAAAACGCTTAAAATTCCAACAATCCCACATGAATGAATTGTCAAATATGTAAGACTCAACTTTCATGGATAGAGCTCTACAAATGAGCCCATTTAGGATAGGGGATAGGTTTATCCTTTCAACCTTCCCCATGGTAATATATTTACTTTAATGACTAAAGGTATACCATGTCTTAACCTCTCTCGATTATGTAAAGATGATATATCTCACATGTGATCTCCTCGGCATTCCTTCAAGCCTTTCACTGTTATGTCCGCTTTGGCCGGAGACATCTTCCCGGTTTTGGTAAGAGTTTCTAAAGAATTGTGCCCTATACAATTATCCTTTTGAAGCTTCCTTCTCTCATAGGTGATTAACTGCAGATTTCCTAACATCTTTCTTGATTTCCCCACATTATTAGAATCATTAAAAGCATAGCTCTACTTCCTACTTCAATATATATCACTGTTTCATCATAGGAATGGATGAGGTTAAAAAACCCCACGTTGATCCAAACCATTTTTACGATGAAGGCTCCTTGAATCCTAGATTATCGGGATCTCACTAATTAGGTGTGGTTTCACTATTGACTCTTCATTTTTATGGGCTTGGGTCCCATTCCCTCGACATGACTTCAACTAATTCTCTATTTAACCCTTGCTGGATCCAAGAATATTATCCTGACTTTACATAGTCAATGTGAGATAACTCCAGCTTGAGATTAGTTGCCTAATGGTGTTGTGTCTTCTGATGCTGTCTAGACTTACCATTATACATCACATTTCAAGGTCATTTATCACATCGAATATCACAATGGATAGATATAGTCAAGCCACAGTTTCGCTACCTAAATCTCCTCCAAGAAATCAAGGTAACCATTCAAATTTCTTCACCACATTTATCCAGCAATGAATTATGATTCCATAAAGGATCTAAGCACATAGCTTTGTTTCGAGGATTTGCCAACTACGTGACCGCTAGTGTGAATACATATCCACTAGTCGACTTCAGTTCTTCATCGATATCCAGCTTGGTATCACTCGTATCCTTCCAATACAACCGATATCTTGTAGTGCAATCCATAATCACGAGTATACCGTGAAGTATCTTAATACTCTTACAATTCCTTTCCAATGATCACCATTTGGATTACCTGCAGTATCTACTAAGTTTACTAACCGCGTAGTTTATCCGGTCTCAGACAACTCATCAAGTACACAGTCTCCACCACCTAGAATACCCAACCTAGGACACACTTTCTCCTCTATTTTTCGACATATGAAGATTTACATCTATATGTCCTAGCCACACTTAATCATCGTTTACTGAACTTATCCAAAGATTTTATCCACATAATGCGGATTGACTCAAGAACTAGTCCATCGAGGTTCTCAAGATTTTTACCCCTAAATCACACAAGAAGTCCCATATCTTTATGTCAAACCTCAGGCTTAATATAGTCTAGTAGATTTGATCATTTTTATCACACTACCAACAATGAGCATGTCATCAACATGCATACGTAATGACATAGCCATTTACCTGTGATTCTCAATATATATGTGTTTAACACCTATCGATTTAAACCCATTGTACATATCACGTTATCAAACTTTGATGCCATTGTTTTTGTGTTTGCTTAAGGCCATGGCAGGATTTGATAACTTGCAAACTTTCTTTTTCATTCCGAGCTACAAAACCTCGTGTTGCTCCACAGACTTCACTAGATCTCTATTAAGAAAAGCAAATACATCCATTTGATGGTATTTCAAGATTTCGAATGCAAAGAATAGCGTACCATTCAGATAGTTATTCTCGCACGGAGAATAAGTCTCAAAGTAATCAAGACCTTCCTTTTGTTTGTAACCTTTTGAAATTCAAACCATTGAATTTCCTCCTAGCTTTTAGCGTATTCAACGGAATCCGTCATTAACCGACGTTGGCACTCGCGCTGCCTCGGGGAGCAAAGATCTCCTCACATCGCCATTTTCCCCTGCTCAAACAAGTTAGAAACTATTAATTCTATTGCTTTCAAAAATGCAACAAAATAATATTTCAAAGAAGACTAACCCAACGCTACACCCAAGGTGTCCACTCAAGCCTCAAAGCCCACACATATTCTACTTCCACCTCAATGTAACACCTTTACAAGCCCATACGTGACAAGCCCGCTGCTCTAAACCTCACGGCCCAGAAAGCAAAGAAGCCTGCACTGCGCTCCCAATTCTCAGAAGCCTGCATGCACTGCATCCACGCCAACGACCACGCCGCTCAACCTTACCTTCAACCTCCAGCCGAGTCCAAATGACCCATTTTCCATATTTATGCTCAGCTGACCACGATCGAAAAACACAATTCGCCACCGAACTCGGGCCAGACTGCCTATCTCTTCATTCCGACACGGGCTGAGGATCCATTGTTTGCAATTTTAATTTTGATTCTTAATTAAAATGTCCAAAAATTTACAAAACCTAAGCTAAACAAATTTAAAACCAAGTTTATGTGGAAAAAATTTAATCCGTATATTCTTGTCCCGCAACAAAGATTAGGATAAACACACACACACACACACACACACATATATATATATATATATAGTATATATATTTATATATATATATATATATATATATATATATATATATATATAAATTAACAAATAAACTAAGAAAATTTTCTTTCCTTACTTCAACTCGTTTCATCGCTTTTAAAACAACGTTTTAAGATTTGGTTGGTCAAAGTACACACAGTAAACAGAGATTATATAAATTACATAAATATAACATACCATGTAAGATAGCAAATTCTAAATTACAAATCAATAAATAAAATGAAATTAAGATTAATAAACAACCTGTTCAAGAAACCGAAAGTATGAATACAAAGATGATTCGAGGCCTCAGAAACAGGTTTTAAAACGAATCTCGCCCACACACCTGCTGTGTCAATCGGGAGGTTCGCTCTGCGATACAACGAATGCACCCCAATTGTATTTCCAACGAACCTAAGAAAACCTTCTACTCGATCAAATCTAAGCAACACAACGATTTTTCAAAAGCCACCCCTGTGAAAGCCAATAACAAGTCGCACATCGAGAATACAAACTGCTTTCCAAAACATAATTTAAAACATATTTATTACACTTGTCCACACTAAAAAACGCGCATATTTATTACAATTATTCACACAAAAAAAAAACGTTACATATTTATTACAATTTATTCACACTAAAAAAAAACGTTTAAAATTCCAACATTACTCTTAGATAGCCAATTAATACTTTGATTTCCTCGCAAAGACTGACTCCGGCACAACATCCATCGACGTATACTGGGCATCGCTATCGTCACAGCTCGATTCCCTCCAAGAGTCTCCCGAATCAACTCATCTAATCAAAAGATCGGTTCTCCATCCCTGTGGTGGATAAGAAGAGCTTGACATCAACATCCTCGATCCTGGTATCTTACCTCACTCGACTCTCCAAGCTCATGGCGTCGCCAACTCTAGTTAAAGAACATTCAAAGATTCAATCCATAAAATCTTCAAGACTGAAAAAAAATCAAACATGGATATTCGTAGAGTGTACAAAAAGAATGCGACAAATATCTTACTCAAAGCCAATGTGGATTTAGAAATTTTCATGATCACTCTTCGTAGTCGAGTTGTTCAAATCTTTATGGAATCGGCATGGAGTAATTCCCATATCTAGACTTAGACTTTGGGGATAGGAAGTCGTTTCAAGTTCAATTATTATTTTTATTATTATTGAAGGTTTATTTAATCACATTTTTTAGGATTTATCTCGTTAGTGTTTTTAGGGATTTATCTCCAAGTAGAGTTTTTATGGGATTTATCTCGTTTGAGTTTTTATATTTATTCAATAAGTAGATTCAGATTTATCCATAGAATTACTTTCTTTCATTCCTATGTAATAACACCTTACGTTATCGTTGATGATTGGACACATCAATAAAAAAATCTCTTGACTCGCCGTCTAGCTTCTTTTATTCGCTTTATTCTTCGTAAATCTGTTTACATTTATATCCCCTTTGTTAAGAATCATAAGACCATCATCATTAACATTAGTATGGTATAATTCCACCTTAGGCCCAAGCTCGGTGGCCTTGTTTCTCTTCCGGCTTCTCCCTCATCACCCTCATCTCCTAAAATTAGAGAATGTTATTCATGTTTAGATACTTATAAGTCTCCATTTCTTTAATCGGATGAGATGCAGATACTGAGACTCCTTTGACGCATACTCAACAATCCTCTCATCAACAGGGTAAAGTCTCATCAAACTTCCCCAAATCAACAAGATTTCCCTCTTTCAACGCCATTCCAAGACACGCCTTACACACTAAATAACATCTACCATGAGGGATCACTGCAAGATCCTTATCTTTGTTCTGCCCACTCACACACTTGTCTTTTGAATCCACCTAATACCATCTAAAAGCTACAGAAATTCACAGGACTACTTCCCATCTACACTCAGATGAGATATCATTCCATTTTCGACCTAACTTTATGCTGATTTCCTGTTTTCAGCTTCTCCCAAATGCCTCATCGAGACTTATATACCTTAAGCAAGTCTCTCACATTCTTAATCAATTAGAGGACGATATTACATGAGATTTTTTAAAATAACTGAATACATCCTACATGGATACAATAAAGTTAATGTAAATTTTTTAATCTAGCATATGCTTCTTTCTTTTTATCGACAAAGATCATTCAGCCACACAAATAATATTTATATGATTAGAAGAATTGTTAAAAGCCTATTTGTTTTTATTTTTTTTCTCAGATACTCTAAAAATATAATTATTATAAGGGAAATTAGTATTGTAAATTATTATAATTATTATACTATTATAATATTTCTTTTTTTAATACCTTTGTTTTATTGTAATTACAATCATTCTTTCAATTTGCTTTCTTCTAAACAAAAATTGATTTTTGTCATCTATTTCTTACATAAAAAAAAATTCAATAAAGTGGTTCTTTTATAAAAATCTAGATTTTTATTTATTTTTTATCGCCTTTATGTAACGTGTAGTATCGGGATGAAGTTTAGCATTTATGGTTTAGTTTCAAGCTTTGTCATGAAGGTCAGATAATTGATGATCTGGAACGAAAAACATATCTTAATCATGTGTAAAATTAAATCAAATCATAATAATCATCAATATCGCTTATAAAACTTGCATTACATATTATGTAATAATACATAATTATCAAATAATAGCACGTCGTTCGATTTATTATATACGTTATTAACTCTAGAGCATCGGTCATCTTTTATAGTTTTTAGTGACCTGATTGCATTTCTATCCAAAGTTTTATACACTCTTTAAACTACAAATTATTCTTTGAAAAAAATCTAGGAGAAGAAAGTCAAAAAGCAAATTTAGGTACATTTGTGAATCTTGAAATGATATCGTCAAAGTGACAAAGTCTAATATTACACATATAGATATCATTATTTTAGCATTCATTAAAATAATCTAGCCGTACTAGACTTTAATACAAATTAGTTTCATATGAATCCTTTCACGTGCTTCCATTTTTAAAAGGATTTAAGGGGTCATTTTCTAAAGCTCATTTTTAAAATCGTTTCCACTGATTTTACATAAGATTTACAGTAGTAATACTTCTATGAGGAAAGAGTAGTACTTAAGTTTGATAGATTTTCATATCTAATGTGATTATTCTTTTTTGGGTTTGGGACTTTTATTTTTATGGATATATATAAAATTATCTGTAGTAAATCGGCTAATATTTTAATAAAAATCTGATAATACATAAATTATTTAAATATTATAAAATACTTAAAAATGACTTCAAAAAAAATGATTAATAAAAAGATCAACATATATTAAACTTATTTTGTAGATATAAATTTATCATAAAATAAATATTTTTATTTTAAATAATTAAACACTAAAATTATATTGAAACTCTATTTATCAAATTAATTCCACTCTTGTATTGTTTAATAAATATATTTTTACTATTTAAAATGAAACATTCAAAAATTTTAAAAATCATACGAAAAACATAAATATTAAATATTAATTATGATAATTTCTTGAATAATATTAATAAAATAATGATAATATATTTTATCTATGCTTATATTTAATTATTATGTAAATGATATAAAATCTATAATAAAAAAATGGTTTCAGAATTGCAATTATATGTAAATATATTTTAAAATGAAATGTTATAAAAGTTTCAAATAAAGGAAATATCTGAACATTCGTCATCGCTTATCATTAGAGCCTTTCATCAGAGCTAATGACAGCGATAAATTTTTGATGAGTTCCTCTCATCTATCAGCCTAGGACCTTTTGCGCTTCACTCTCCTATTCAGCCGAGCACTTACTATTATGACTTTCACTAATAACCGATGTGTTGCGTAAAGGGCCACTTGCGAGAGAGTTATCTGATACCCCAAATGTGGGTCTGAAATGAATGTTATCCCGAGAATGAGCTAGTCGTGAACGTTCGGCTTTTTTAGGGGTGTAGGCAATAATACGATCTCAAATCAGCTCCGTGTAAGGTTATGAAATGATATTTAAGTTTGATGGATTATCTCACCTATTAAGTCGGTCTTTTAGGTTGAGCTCTCCTATTAAGCTTAAAGATTTATCAAACAACCTTTGAAAATTGTTCTTTGAAAAAACAAATAAAGAACACTCATTCTAAAAACCGCACAAAACATTAGTAAACGCCTCTATCTTTGTTCACTAAATTTAAAATATTGTTTGTGTTTATGATATTTTTTCAACCTGAATCAGCTCTGAAATAATACACTGGCTGCGCTTGGCCCGTCGATTTTGCACGCAGCCCTCCTCGCAAAACAAAGAACAAAAATGATTGGCGAGGGCTCGCCCGTTGCCTCTCTGATGCCTAAGTCAGTTATTTCCGGTGGAAAAGAATATCAACTGCTTAGGAAATGAAGTTTTGTGCATATATCTGTGTACCTTTCACCGATTTGGTGGCCTGCTATTTATAATTATGATCTTGGAGAATTTTTTACTGATGATTTATTACGACAATATCTTTCCTTGTTGGAGGATGATACTATATTCTCCCATTGCGAAGATTTTCTATCGTGAAATCGACATTAAGTGGATGATTGATAGTAATAATAGAAATATCCTACTTTCCTTATTACGAGACGAACATTTCCTCTAATAAGCACTCGCTACGCCTTTTAAAGTGACGAATAGCCCCCTGCTTTCTGGGCCTACATTTGGGGATACCATTAAGGGCTTGTCGCTAGTACTTGACCCGCTTTTTAATCATGATGTTTGGGCTTGCATCTTGGACCTGCTCACCTATAATTTAAAACCAATTTCTATGTTTAGAAAAAAAAAATCATACTTGTTGTCAATGTTTCCCTTTTTTTTTTTTTTTTTTTTTCATAACAAAAAACAAAATTTAAAAATTGCAACCAAACGTTACTTTTAAGATCTTATAAAATGAAACCCATTTTCATTTCATTGGGTTAGCAAATTTGAATGATTTATCTCCCAACCCCAACATTTAGATGTTATTAAGTAAATATTTTCAATTTTGGATTAAGTTTAGGCTTAATGTCTCATTTTACATGTAATTTACATAAATTTTGATTAAGATTTAAAAATCCGAGTTTAATCCCTAAGATTGTTATAAATAAGTAGATAATATGTGTAGTGAAGTGGTTTCAAAGGGTTCCCGTTCAAAACATGTTTTTTTGATAAATAGAACTGTATTATTTTTTAAGACATTGAACACAAATATTTTAATTTTGACATAAATTATACCATTTATTTATCATTTTTTCAAAAACTAAAAATAAATTAATGAAACAAGAATAGCTAATAAATTAAGTAGACAATGGATTGATTTGGGCAGGGTTTTAGATTTCCACTTATATCTCCATTTATTATTTTTATTTTCATCTAGATTTAGATTTTTTATTTTTATCCTCACATCTATTAAAAGATCGAGTATCCATACAGTACTTAAATATCATATTTCAATTTGTGAAATTAATTATTTTAGAAAATCATGAATATAAAAAATAATTTATCCTCAATGCTAATGAGATATATTATGATGTGATTCCATGAAACCAATAAAAATAATTTATCGTATAATAGTAATAAGTATTAAACATGTTTTTACCTCAAGAAGATTTTCATTTAAATAATCTACAATGCTACATATCTAATTTAATTGGTAGAACAATTATATTTTAAATAGACAAGACATCCAAAAAATCGTCTCATGTTCAAGTCTCAACACGAACAAATTTTACTACATAGTAACAAAATGCTTAGTTATCAAAAAATAAATAAATATTATATATTTAATTAAGTATTTAGAGATTGGTAGGATATATTCCGTCTCCATCCCTGAATTTGAAAATCTTTTAACCTAATTATCTAAATATTTAATTGAATATAAAATATTTTTCCTTATGTTCGAATCGGATATAGGAGGAAATTGGAATCCATATTCATAAATCAATATTCAACATTGATTTATCTATTGAACATAATTTTTTACCTATAAGAGTCATTTTGTACACAAAAGGAATAATATTTATATGAATAGAAAAGTTGTTATAATCTATTTGTTTTATTCATTTTTCTAGGATACTTAAAAACGCAGTTATTATAATATTATAAGATTTTTAATTGATTTAATTTTATCATAATATTACAATTCACATATACACTCTTATTTAAAAAATTATTATTATTTTTACCAATACATTTTTTAAGTAAACTATTTAATGAAGGGAGAAGAAACACACTTTTCATGCTAGGTAGTGCTGTAGTGGGTTGTATGGGTTTTTGGGCAACATATGTAAATGATATAAAAATATAAGTAAAATCATAAAATGGTTTTAATTGCAAGTATTATGTAAATATATTTTAAAATGAAAATGTTATAAAAGAAATTTCTCAAATAAATAAATATCCCAAATACTTCCTCATTATCATTTTCATTGAAAAAGTCACGCATAGCGGTAGTTGATGAGCCCCACCCATCAAGCTCCATACTTAGGTTTGACTCTCCTATTAGGCTTAAGTACTTATCATTATGGCTTTCACTGATAACCGATGTGTTGCGTAAAGGGCTACTTGGAAGAGAGTTATATGATACCCCAAGTGTGGGTCCGAAATGAATGTTATCCCGAGAATGAGCCAGTCATGAACGTTCAGCTTTTTTAGGGGTGTGGGCAATAATACGATCTCAAATCAGCTCCACGTAAGGTTATGAAATGGTATTTAAGTCATTTTCATATCCCACCTATTATGTCGAATCTTTTAGGTTGCTTCTTTCTATTGTATCTTGGTACCTATCAAACAACCTTAAAATTCCGTTTTAAAACAATAAAGAACACCCATTCTAAAAACTGTTATTGAAAACATGGATAACACCCTATTTTTGTTCACTAAATTTAGTATTGTTCGTGTTTTCTATTTTTAGAAAAAAGAAATCATACTTGTTGTCAATGTTTCTTTTTTTTTTTCTTTGTGTTTTTTCATAACAAAAAACAAATTTAAAAATTGCAACCAAACATTACTTTAAGATCTTATAAAATGAAACCCATTTTCATTTCATTAAGTTAGCAACTTGATTGATTGATCTCTCAACCCAACATTTAGATGTTATTAAGTAAATATTTTCAATATTTGGATTAAGTTTAGTTTAATGTTCTCATTTTACATGTAATTTACATAAATTTTCATTAAGATTTTAAAATCCGAGTTTAACTCTAATATTGTTATAAATAAGTAGATAATATGAAGTGAAGTGGTTTCAAAGGGTTCCCGTTCAAAAACATGTTTTTTTTGATGTTTAGAACTGTGTTATTTTACAGATTGAACACAAATATTTTAATTTAAGATAAATTATACCATTTATTTATCATATTTTCAAAAAAAAAACTAAAATAAATTAATAGAAACAAGAATAGCTAATTAATTAAGTAGACAATGGATTGATTTTAAATGGTTTTTACTCTTCCAAATTTTACATCTCCATTTATTATTTTTTGGCTTTATCTTTGATTTAAATTCTTTATCATGATCCTCACATCCATTAAAAGATCGGGTATCCATACCGTACTTAAACATATTTCACCAGTAAATGAATGTTTTAAAAAAAAAAAAAAATCATGAATATAAAAATAATTTGTCATCTATGGTAATAAGATATATTATGATGTGATTTCATGAAATCAATAAAAATAATTTTTATCGTATAATAGTAATAAGTATTAAATATGTTTTTACCTTAGAAGTTTTTCTCATTTAAATAATCTACATATCTAACTTAATTGGTAGAACAATTAAATTTTAAAAAGATACATCCAAAAAAATCGCTCCCATGTTCAAGTCCTAATACGAATAAATTTTACTATGATAAATAAAATATCTAGTTATCAAAAAATAAATAAATATTATATTTATATATTATATATTTAATTAAGTATTTGGAGACTGGTAGGATATATTCCGTCTTCATCCTTTGAATTCGAAAAATCTTTTAACCTAATTATCTAAATATTTAATTGAATATAAATCATTTTTCCATACCCTCTTATGTTGTAATCGGATATAGGAGGAAATTGGAATCCATATTCATAAAACAATATTCAACATTGATTTATCTATTGAATACAATTTTTTACCTATAAGAGTCATTTTGTACATAAAACGACACAATATTTATATGAATAGAAAAGTTGTTATGGACTCATTGTTTTTTATTCTATTTATAGGATACTTAAAAGCATAGTTATTATAATATTGTTAAGATTTTTTAATTGATTTAATTTTTATCATAATATTACAATTCACACATATATGCTCTTATTTAAAAAATTATTATTATTTCACCTATACATTTTTAAGTAAACTTATTTTTAATGAAGGGAGAAGAAACACACTTTTCATGCTAAGTAGTGCTGTAGTGGTTGTATGATTTTATTTATTATTTGGAAATGCAGTTAGAAGATATTTTTATTTTATTATTATAAAGTTTCATAAGATTAGAAAACTTTATTAAAGATAGATAATGTCATTTTTTAGCTTTAATTAATATAACATTCACCATGCTTCCAAAACCATTGAAAATTGAAAGAAAAACCCTTTTGGTTGCTATTGCATTACTTGAAAATTTCCCACTTTTCATATTTTAATATTAATAATGAATATTCAAATAAATAAATGCATACAGCATAAAATTACTCATTAAAAAAAAAATACAACTTTTATAAACATTGTGGATGTAGCTCAAACTTATTTCTATATTTTGCATATTTAAATATTGGAAATATAATATAATTTTATGCGAATTCGATCTCAAACTTTCTTTCTATACTTTGCATATTTAAATGTTGAAAAAGATATTTCTTTTTTTATAATATTTGGTGTGAATATAAATAAAATTATTTAAAAATATATATAGTTTTAAATTATTTTAAAAAAACATGGAAATCAAACGTACCAGTTTTCCTTGTTTTTGAAAGCGGAAAACAGTTTTCAAAAAAGAAACTATATTTGTTTTTTTTTTAAATGATTGACTTGATAATTACATCCCCAAATTTTTCATATACCTTTTCCAATCGGACACGTGGTAGGATTCTATATGATTAAAAGTTTGGTAAGTCAAAGTCATATGGGGATGTAGCTCAATGGTAGAGCGCCATTAGCATGCGAGAATTATGGGGATCGATACCCCGCATCTCCTTTTTTAATTCCTTTTTCCAATTGGAAACGTGTCGAAATTTCATTCGGTGAGAGATCCAACCTAACACGATTCAAAATCCTATTGGCTACTATCTCACAACGTCAAGGCAGATAATAATGAATTCTGCCGGACCGATTCCGGCAGTTAACACCGGGCGGCCACCTCCACTCTAATAACAATTAAAAATTTATTTTATTTTTAATAAAAATTAGCTTTACAAAATAAATATGATTTCAATATTTTAAAATTATCTTTTAATATAAAATATTTTTGAAATATTTTTTATTAGTCTATCTACTTACATGAATTATATTATCGTATTTTTTGCGTACCTATCCCACCTTTTACCATGTTTAATTATGCTCTAAAAGTAAAAAGTATGTAAAAATACCTTAATTATTATGAAAATGGAAAATTTTTTTCCTTATTTTACCTTTATTATTTCAATATAATCGAAGCTTACTCCTCACCCACGTCACATCCTTTTGAAAACCCATTGATCATTTACATTTATCCATGGCTGGAAAGATAATATTATTCATTTGTATTTTTAAACCTTCATAGTTTTATTTTTAGCTTTTCCCTCAAAGTTCTCTCAGACGCTTGAATGTTATCCATGTTTATACACTTATAAGTCATCTCATTTTCAATCACGGCATATCACGGTATTTTTGTACGTGACACATAGTTGTCCCATTAAACAAAATTCGATCGAGCTTCCCCTCAAATTAAGATTTTTTTCATTGCGTTTGAACACACGTCTTACGTAAAGCACTATCATATTATTTTTTTCAGATTCCTCCTACACGGCTAATCCTGAACCCAGCTATGATACCACTTGTTGGAAAATCTCATAGACCATTGTCTATTAACATTAGTATGGTATTGTCCACTTTATGCCTAAGCCCTCATGGTTTTGTTTTTTCGGCTTCTCAAAATAGCTCATTCCAATTAGATGTTATTCGTGTTTAGATACTTATAAGTCTTCCCATTTTTAACGGATATGGGACATTGTGAGACTTTTTGGATGCATACTCAACAATCCTCAAATCAAACAAAGTTATATCAAACTTCCCCTCAAATCAAGATTTCCTTCAATGTGTTAAAGCACACGCCTTATATGAAACACCATCTGCCATGGGACTCACCACAATCTCAATTTGTTCGCTTCCACTCACACATTTGTTTGAACTCGGCTCTGATACCATTTGTTGAGAAACCTCATTGACCATTTCCTATCTACATTTATATGATATTGTCCACTTTCAACCTAATCCATATGATTTTGTTTTTAGGCTTATCCCCAAAATGCCTCACATCAATACTTATATACTCATAAGTTTTCACATTCTAACCACTGTGGCATATTATAAGATTTTTTGGGTGCATTTACACGATTAGAAGAATTGTTAAAATCTATTTGTTTTATTTTTTTTCTCGATACTTAAAATATAATTATTATAAGGGAAAATTAGTATTAAATTTTTATAATTTTTATACTATTATAATATTTTTTATTTATTTTATTTCATTGTAAATTACAATCATTCTTTCTAACTCATTTTCCTTAAACAATAATAAGTGATTTTTTTGTCATCAATTTTTACAAAAAAAAATTTCAATAAAGTGATTCTTTCATAAAAATCTAGATTTTTTATTTATTTTTATCGTCTTTTTATGTAACATGCGGAGCTCAGGAGGCTTTTAGTACGATGGTTTAGTTTTCCTGCTTTATTTAATATTACAGATAATGATTCGAATTTAAAAATAGATTTCATCAAACAAAGACATCAAATCAAATCATAATCATTAATATATTGTAAAACTTAAGTAATATGTATTATAGTTATCATATAATTATCAAATATATATGTTTTAAGCCAATTTATTATATATGCTATTAACCTATATGTTGCGTTATCTTTTATCATTTTTAGTGAATTTGATTATGGTATTTCTATCCAACATTTTACTTTTTAAATCAATAAAATTATTCTCTTTAAAAAAAAAAATAATAAACCTAGGGAGAAGAAAGTCAAAGCAAATCTAGGTGAATTTGTAATCTTGAAATGATATTGCCAGTTTATAATAAAGTCAATAAATATCATTATCTTAGCATTAATTAATATAACTTGTCACCAGACTGAATAAATTAGTTTCATATGAACTCTTTTCACGTGCTTCCATTTTTAAAGGATACTAAGGGAATGATTTGGTTTCTATTTTTTAAAATTGTTTACCGATTTCACATCAGATTATAGAATAGTACTTAAATTTGATAGGTTTTCATACTTATCATATCGTTCTTTTTGGGTTTGACTCTTCTATTTTATGGATATTTCGAAAAATATCAATAAATCGATGAATATTTTAACAAAAAAATCGATAACATATAAATTATTTAAAAATTATAAAATACTTAAAAATGACTTCAAAAAATGATTAATAAAAAAGATCAACATATATTAAACTTATTTTGTAGATATAAATTTATCATTAAATAAATATTTTTATTTGAATAATCAAATTTACTAAAAATTATATTGAAACCCTATTTATCAAATTAATCGTAATTTTGTATTCTTTAATAAATATATATATATATATATATATATATATATATATATATATAGCATATATATATATATATATATATGTATATATATGTATATATATATATATATATATATATATATATATATATATATATATATATATATATATATATTTGTTATTTAAAATGAAACATTCAAAAAATTTAAAATCATACGACAAATATAAAATTAAATATTAATTATGATAATTTCTTGAAGATATTAATAAATAAACGATAATATATTTTATCTATGCTATATTTAATTATTATGTAAATGATATAAAAATCTAAGTAAAATCTTAAAATTGGTTTCAGAATTGCAGTTATTATGTAAATATATTTTAAAATGAAAATGTTATAAAAAAAATTCTCAAATAAAGGAAATATCCTAACATTTCCGGCTTTGCTTATCGTTAGAGCTTTCATTGAAAGCCGATGCTACTTGGAAGAGAGTTATATGATACCCCAAGTGTGGGTCCGAAATGAATGTTATCCCGAGAATGAGCCAGCCGTGAACGTTCGGCTTTTTTAGGGTAATAATACGATCTCAAATCGGCTCCACGAAAGATTATAAAGTGATATTTAAGTTTAATGGGTTATCCTACCTATTAGATCGGCCTTGCGCCAAATAACTCTCATACAGTTTGGCGTACTCCAACAAACAACCTTTTGAAAATTGTTCTTGAAAACAACAAAGAACACCCATTCTAAAAACTGTTATTGAAAACATGGAGAACACCCTATTTTTGTTTGCTAAATTTAGTGATTAAGCCAGGTTTTCATGTTTAGAAAAAAAGAAATCATACTTGTTGTCAATGTTTCCTATTTTTTTCATAACAAAAACAAATTTTAAAAAATTGCAACCAAACATTACTTTTTAAAATCTTATAAATGAAACCCATTTTTCATTTCCTTATTGGGTTAGTAAATTGATGGATTGATTCTCAACCTAACATTTAGATGTTATTAAGTAAATATTTTCAATTTTTGGATTAAGTTTAGGTTTAATGTTCTCATTTTAGATGTACTTGCTATAAATTTTAATAAGATTTAAAAACTGGAGTTTAATCCCTAATATTGTTATAAATAAGTAGATAATATGTGAAGTGAAGCGGCTTATAGGGTACCCGTTCAAAAATATGTTTTTTTGATAAATAAGAAATGTATTCTGTTTTAAGACATTCAACACAAATATTTTAAATTTTTGACATAAATTATACCATTTATTTATCATATTTTCAAAAAAAAAAAAACTAAAATAAATTAATGAAACAAGAATAGCTAATGAATTAAGTAGACAATGGATTGGATTTGGGCAGGGTTTTAGATTTCCAATTTACATCTCCATTTATTATTTTTATTTTTATCTGGATTTAAATTTTTTATCCTGATCCTCACATCCATTAAAAGATCGGATATCCATACTGTACTTAAATACCATATTTCAATTTGTGAAATTAATTATTTTAGAAAATCATGAATATAAAAAATAATTTGTCCTCAATGGTAATAAGATATATTATGACGTGATTTCATGAAATCAATAAAAATAATTTATCGTATAATAGTAATAAGTATTAAACATGTTTTTACATCAAGAAGTTTTTCATTTTAATAATCTACATATCTAACTTAATTGGTAGAACAATTAAATTTTAAAAAGACAAGACATCCAAAAAATCGTCTCATGTTCAAGTCCCAACACGAACAAATTTTACTATATAGTAACAAATTCCTTAGTTATCAAAAAATAAATAAACATTATATTTATATATTATATATTTACCAAGCTTGGAGACTAGTATATATATTCTCAGAACATCCCGTCCCGAGAGGGTGTAATGGTATGTGTAACCTCACCAAGGGCTTCCTTTTTTTAATTATTTTAGTGTCATAATATCATTTTTTGAAAATTGTTGTAAGGGTGAAATTATAAAATTTTCAAAGAATTGTGGCACTTTTTGTACTATGAAGATGAGGGGTGAAAGTATAAATTATGGAATTTAAAATGATAATAATAATAATAAATTATCATACCTGCCTTATAGTTTCTGGTAAATTTTCTATCCTTGATGACGAAACGAATCACAATAAGTAAATTGCCTCACAAATCTAGTGACCCATAAAATTTCGTTAAAATTCGAGATAGTCGTAATTATTTTACGATTTTCTCAGCGCGATAAATCGCTGACTTTTCGGCATGGTGATTTTTACAAAAATCTCGGAAGTCAATAAATTGCTTGATTTAAGTTCATTTACAATAAAATGAACTGAAAAGAAATAAAAATTTTCGGAGCAGAAATGGACCGAAATGGGACAATAGAAATCGTTTACCTAAATAATAATAATAATAATTTAAAAAAAAAGAAGAAAAAAAATCAAAAGTCAAACGGCCAGGGAGACGGGAGGGGCGGGAGCGTCCGAGAGACACAAGCGATTTTATTTTTATATTTTCTTTGTTTCTTTCTATTGACTAAATCTGGACGTAGATTTATCGCAGAAGGCAGTTAATCTATCGCTGATTTAGCTACGTATAGGTACCAAAAAGCTTAGCATTTTCGTCATACTTTAAGATGCAGGAAATTTTCCTATTTCAGGTTATTTCGAACTCCAGCGCTATGTAATGGCTTGAAATTGTTTTTGTAGGTCAGGTGAAAGGTCAAAACTTCATCCCAAAATTTTGGGGATCGAAGCCAGAATTTTATAATTTTTGGGACTCGTGTCTTTAGACAATCAGTGGCTGAATTTCGGACCGCTTTCGGACAGTTCGTTGAAATTCTCGTGATTGTAATCGACGTAGACAGACTTTCAGAATGTTTTCGTGCTTTTGCACTATATGGAAAGTCCCTTGAGTCAACACTATTAAACAAGAGTAGTTTTTATGGGGCATTTAATGTGTAGGGACATTTTGGTCACTCACATCATTATCGATGTCCTTATCGAATTGGGACTAGCACGTAAAGTTTTGTTAATCAAGTTCGCTCGACATGGGCCACTTTGAAAGTCACGTGTATGTTTTACGGTTAAAACGTCAAGTAAAGTAAGATTTTCGCATTCTTTGTAATGATTGCAAAGGATGGAGCATCCGACGAGAATCTAGAGTGCTTGACAAGATTTGAAATAATTAGTCGAGAAAGGTGAGACAAATCATTTTCTAAAACGGTAAAGTGTTTAATTACAAGTTTGTAAAAGTGCTTTGAAATATAAATTTATAAAACATTTTTTTTACTCACCCACTTGTTATACTTTAAAAGTTCGATTTTCAGTATTTAAGAAACGCTTGGCCTAGTTTAGCAAAAAAAAAAAAAAAAACCCTATATGGCACTCGCTTCCTGGGCCGATATTTTTGATTGCATGGCAAGGTTATGGATATTGCACTTAACTATATTGCCTGGCTCACAAAGCGATCTAGAATATATAGCGAGTCGCCCGCATTATCTGGGTATATAGTTAGCGCGCTGACTTAGTACATGGCGATGAGGTGTTGGTTCCGGAGGTTCGATTATGGTTGATCCTCGTGAAACACTCTGTGGACCATGCCTTTAGCCGTAGTGTTCCAGGTTCACTACCGGCGTCGCGTTCCGAGGTCTGGCATCACGCCTAGGTATTTCGTGAAATTGGTCACGCGGGTTGGTACTTGATTTCCAAAGATAAAGACTTTCGTATATTAACCACCACTCCAAATGCTTTCGTGAGCATAAATACTTTTTTGTATCAGCCACAGCTGGTAAATAGTTTTCGCACGCTGCCAGCCAGAATAGTTTTTAGCACGCTGTAAATGGTTTCCATAGCAAAACTCGCTTTCTATAAACAGATTTACAACCATTTACAGACAGCATTTTCATATTGGGATGTATAACAGCGTACAACAACATTTAGAACTTATAGTACTTATCAGAGCCCGTTTCGTCTCACGCTTTTATGTTTTTAAATAATTTTTCAGTACATGTGCCGGCCGAAGACCATTCCAGATCCTCACCTCTAGACGCCTGTGTTGTGATTATATATAAGATAAAGTAAATTAAAATAGTAAAAGTTAAAAATGTGGGCATTTTTGTATATGTAACATCTTTTGTAAAATATGCATGCATGGTTTTGAGAAAAACAAAGCGCTTACAAAATTATGTCGGGATTGATCCTTATCTTATATTTTGATGAAGACTGTGAGGTCCTTATTGTTGTAGTTGGACATTTGGAAAACATTAGGAGTGTATATTTTTTTATTCAAGTGATTTGGTATTTTGGGCTTGACCACCGTGCAGTCGTTATGCTGCCGGATTTTCGCTAAATCTAAAGGTATGATTTTGATAGAAAAGTGAAAAATTTTATAATTCCACGTTTTCCAAAGAAAGTTTTAGCAGTTTTAACGGCTTAGCTTCATGGTAATCTTGTCGGGCCGAGCGAGCTTGGCTTATATATCATGGAAGGTTTCCAGATTGTCACTGAAGTGAGTCCGGTCAAGTTGGTATCGGGATCGCTTTAGGCGATAGTTCGCCTGTTTTTCACGCGTTTTCCACAGTATTTCCTATAGAATTGTTTATTTATAATGATTTTCCTATTGCAACCTACATTGTTTTGCTAATCCTTGCATGCATCAAATATTGAAAAGTGTCACCAATCTTTAATTCAAATTACAAAGATTATGTTTCGACGAGGTCGTAGAGGTCGACGACTTCGCGACCGAGGCACCACCAGTGGAGATATGTCGAGCACACCCTAGATCTGAAAAATGCTTCAATGAATTAGCCCCAACAGAACTATCGAGGGTCGAGAATCTGTGTGGCGGTACCATCGCATGGATCAAAGTTATATATTGGGACAGTTACAAAGAAACACCACGGGACACCTGAGCCTTAAGAGCGTAGGGGCATGATAGAACGCGCTTATAAAAATTAGGGGCTAAACTTATGACGGTACTCTGACGACCGAGAGGCAGCGCACTTATGGCTGTAGATGTGGTTAGTGGAAATTTATGCAGCGACTAGGTGTTCCAGATGAAAGAAGTCCTATGGTTCTCGATGGTGCCTGTAATAAGGACTGGTGGGAGGCCATGAAGAGGAGACACCCTATAGGAGTCACTTAGGACCAGTTCCGACAAGCATTTACAAACAGATTTTATTCGCGTAGTTATCGTGATGTCATCACAAGGCGGAAGGTCACTTTATCCGAGACCCGGTCTACGCTTAGTAAATGAGAGACCGAGGTAGGTGCCAGTGAGCATCTACCCACTGGGCCGGTCCCGGGGCCAGCTGGTAGGGGTGGTTCAGCAGAGGCGTGACAACACCCGGTGGAGCCTTAGTGCGGAGGCGAGGCAAGACCCCTACTGGCCGTATTCGCAGTGGGACTCGTATCAGCTCCTGTCTTTATAGTCACACAACAGAGGCGTGATGATCACCGCATTACGATTACCGGTATGATTTCGCCACGATCATGATGCATATGCATTGGTGGGACCCAAGAGTCACTCATTCATTTATTTCCTCAAGACATTCACCGAGAGGCACCGATAGAGCCTCAACCTATAGATGGTCAGATGGTGGTTTCGTGACCCAATGGGGATACTATGATATCCGAAATAGTTCCCAAAAGAGCGCATTGCGACTAGAATAAGGATTTTCCAGCAGACTTGATAATGCTAGGTATCCATGATTTCGATATAATCTTAGGTATTGACTGGTTATCCAAGAATATAGCCACTTTAGATTGCTATAAGAAAGAAGTAAGATTGGTTCGGCCTGGGGAACCAGGCGTGATATTTCGGGGAATCAGAAGAAAGATCGCCCCTAGTCTCATTAATGCCATGACCGCCTCGAAAATGCTTCGGAAAGGTTGCCAAGGTTATTTGGCATTTGTAGTGGATAGGAGACAAGAGGGGACACGGCTGGAAGACATCCCCATAGTCAAAGAGTTTCCAGATGTCTTTCCAGATGATATTTCAGGTTTACCCCCGGATAGAGCAATTGAGTTTGTTATTGAACTGATTCCAGGGACCAAGCCAATATCCATTCCTTCATACAGAATGGCGCCAGTAGAGTTGAAAGAATTGAAGGCACACCTCGAGTGAATTGCTACAAGGGCTTCGATCCGACCTAGTACTTACTCTGGAGCTCCCAGTTCAGAAGAAGAAAGATGGAAGCTACTTGCTGTGTATAGACTATAGACAACCGACCTGCCACAATACGCAAACCGCATCCGCTTCTCAGAGCAGATGAGCTATTTGACCAATTGTGCATGGATCTCGGTATATTCTAAGATTGACCTAAGGTCGCGCCATCGCTTGAGGGTACGAGAGAATGATGTTTCTAAGACTGCCTTCAGGACGAGATACGGTCACTACAAGTTCCTAGTGATGCCATTCGAATTGACTAATGCCCCAACTGCATTCATGGATTTGATGAACAGGGTATTCAGTCCGTATTTAGATAAGTTTGTGATCGTATTCATTGGATGACATTCTGGTACTCAAAGTAACCAGAGGGAATCATGCAGCATTCCGCATAAGATTAGCATTCTGGGGAGCGTCGCTATACGCTTAAGTTTAGTAAGTGCCAATTTGGTTGGACAAAGTAGCTTTCTTGGGTCATGTCATTTCTGTAGGAGGTATTAGTGTGGATCCTCAGAAGATCGAAGCTATAGTGAACTGGAAGCCGCCCCTGAATGTTTCTAAAGTCCGCAGTTTCCTTGGATTGGTAGGTTATTACAACAAATTTGTTGAGGGATTTTCGAAGATAGCAACCCTGTTGACCAATCTATTGAAAAAGGATCAGAAATTCGAGTGGCCGATTCCCGCCAAAGAGGTTTTGAGGAGTCGAGGCGTAGATTAACGATGTACCAGTTGTTAGCACTACCATCAGAAAGGACGCTATGGTGTACAATGATGCCTCTGCATGCGGTTATGGTGTGTTTTGACGCAGATGTAGAGGATAGCTTATAGCTCCTGGGCTTCTGCTAAAGAAGACGGCAGAACTACCCAACCCATGACTTAGAACTAGCAAGAGGTGGTTTTCGCCTCTAAAGATCCGAGACATTATCTATATGGTGTTCTCGTCGATATTCACCGATCATAAGAGCCTCATAATATATCTTTACCTCGAAAGAGCTAACTTAAGGCAAGACCTATGGGTCGGAGCTGATTACGATTATGATTGCACAATAGAGTATCATCAGGAAGGCCACGCTAAGTGTTTATGCCTGCTTAAAACCAGGTTCATGCTTATCTGGCATGAGTATCTCCCATTGTCGTATAGAGTTGAGGATCCTCGGGAGTTCGCCTTGAAATGAATGAGCATGCGTACGCCCAGCTACATCACATTTTGGTATGCCTGCCTCTTCCTGTATCTGATCTAATAATGTCAAAAATATACTAGACAGATTGTTGATAGAGATTTGAGTGCAGGTGAAACCGGGTATCTCATCAGAGATCACATGCAATAGTTAGAGGGAGTCTAATGTGTGTACCCTGGAATAGTGAATTAAAAAGGGAAATCATGGAAGAGGTCACCTTCAAAGATATGCCATGCACCCAGAAGACCAAGATGTATCATACTCGAGGGAGCATTATTGGTAGCGGCATGAAGAAGGAAATTAGATTTCAGATCTACGCCCAACCCTGTCAAGAGGTAAAGGCGAGCACCGTAAGCCGCAGGAAAGATACAAATTTCCTTCCGATTCCTATATGGAAGTGGATAAGATTACGCGGATTGAGTTAATGCAAGCCCGAGAACCTAGATATCACCAGATGCTATATGGTGATAGTGATAGACTAAATTTAAATCAACTACATTTTCCTCGCTTAGCAATGATATCTGGATAAGTTAGCCCAATTATATGGAGAGATAGTTAGATTACATGGTGTTCCTATATCGAGAAGTCTTTACCTACACCCCAAATTGTACATCCAGATTTGGTCCAAATTTTACAGGATGCCATGTATCTGATTTAGACTTTAGCATGCTTTTCCATCCTCGCATCATGGTCGGCTTAGAGAGAACTATCAGGACGTTAGGAGGATATGCTAGAGCATGCGTGATAGAGTTTAAGGGAAGCTTGATATGCATTTATCTCTCATGGAGTTCAAGTACAAATAAATGCTATCAATCCAAGATAGGCATGGCTCCATTTGAAGCATTGTATGAACATAAGTGTCGATCCCCATATGTTAGACGAACTAGAGAGAGGAAACCGATAGGCCCAAAGTTAGTACAGACACCTAGATAAGATCCGTGATTGTCCTAGATGTACCAAGATAGCCGCATTATAAAGTTATGCGGACAAACGCCGCAGAGAGATCTCATGCGAATGTGGGATGACAGGTCTTCCTCAGTGTTTCCCCTTGAAAGGTGTCCCCACATTCGAAGACGCAAAGCCGAGGCCTGTATACATATGGCCAGTATGAGATTAGTCAAGTAGAGGGGACTCAGAGCACATAGACAGACCTTCCTCCAAGAGTTGCCCAAGGTCTATAATATGTTTCATATATCCATGCTCCGCTATCCATGTCTGCAAGTATGAGTCCATCCCTCTCCCATGTACTCAGATCAACCGCAGAACTAAAGGATAATTTGACCTATTAGGAGTAACCAATGCAAGATAGAGATCGCAGAGAGGAAGCTTTTATGAATAAGGTCATTCCGTTAACAAAGTTTTGATGAGAATCATGGATTAAGCATACGCGTGAGTCGAGGCTCGGGGATGCGCACTAATATCCTCATTGCTTTTCTGTATTGTATATCTTCTTATATTAGTTTGCTCATTTTATGACGTAAACGTTTTAAGGAGGGAGGATTTGCACGCCTTCATTCCGGTATGCCAGATTTCAGATGCTAGAAACGTATTGCCAGATTTTGCCATTTTTAATTATTTTAGTGTCATAATAGAATTTTGAAATTGTTGTAAGGATGAAATTATAAAATTTTCAAAGTAACTGTGGCACTTTGGGTACTACAAGATGGAGGGTGAAAGATAAATTATGAAATTTTAAAGGATACACACAATAAATACTATAACGGTTCATGCTCTGCAGTAAAATCTTCAGATCCGGATGACTAAACAACATCAAGCGCCTCGTTAAATTCGCTCCTCACAACCCTAGTGACCCAGAAAATTCCCTGGAATTCCGAGACGTCAGAATCGCTTTCTTACGATTTTCCTGATGAATCACAAAGGATTAAAAAGTAAGATTTTACAAAAATCTCTAAGCCATGAGTTATTGATTGGTGCCATTTACAATAAAGCTTAAATGAAAAGAAATAAAATTTTCGAGTTAAATGTAATTCTTGTCAGTGACAATAAATCGCTATCTAAATAATAATAAATAATAATTAAAGAAAAGAAAAAAAAAAATCAAAAGTCAAATGGCCAGGGGAGACGGGATAAGTGAGCGTCCAGAGAGACACAAGCGATTTTTATTTTTATATTTTATCTTTGTTTCTTTTAGATTTACGTAAACCTAATTTAGATTTTATCTACAGGCGCAAAGTCGATCTACTAACTGTGAGCTACGGTAGAGTACCAAAAGCTTAGCATTTCGTCATACTTTAAAATGTGAGGAAATTTTCCTATTCATGTTATTTTTACCTTGTGCCGCCATGTACATTAAATTGTTTTGTAGGCTGTAGTTGTCAGAGAAACTTCAACCCCAAAATTTTTAGACCTGAGTTTAGAATTTTTGTAGAAATTTTGACTGTCTTGATAGTCGGTAGAATTTCGAGACTGCTTTCTTGACATTTCAGTTGAAATTTAAGGATTAGAAGTTGGACAGTTTGAAGAATTTTCGTAAATGTTTCGCCAAGGCTTTTGTGATCATTGAAAATTCCTTACTAAAAGTTGGCTAAATGCATATAGTTTTATGTAAGATGAACAGTATGACATTTTGGTTAATTTTACATCATATTATCGATGCCCTTATCGAATGAGACTAAGACGAGCCATAGGACGTTTCGTTCGATAGTCACTTTAAAGCCCTGTATGTTTTTATGGTTAAAACGCTAAACTAAGGGCATTAAATTTGTATGGATTGTGTAGATGATTTGAGAATCCGACGAGAATTCCAGAGGCTTGACAAGATTTGAAATAAATTGGTCGAGAAAATGAGTACTCAAAATCCTTTTCTAAAACGAAAGTGTTAAATTATGTTTGTAAAGTGCTTCTTGAAAATATAAATTTATAAAACATTTTTTTACCCTCCCACTTGTTATACTCAGCAGAAAAGTCCGATTTCAGTATTTAAGAAACAGTTTGGCCTGGTTTAGCAAAACCCTGTATCGCACACCGCTCCTAAATGGCTGTATTTCTGACACGCACTGCAATGCTACGACGACTAACTATACCGCCTCGGCCTGCACTCAATGGATCTAGAATATATAGTGAGTCAGCCCACGCATATCTGTGTGGTATATGTTAGGCGCTGACTTAGTACATGGCGATGAGGTGTTGGTTGGGGTTCCATCACCGGGCATTTTGGTTCCGAGGTTCCATTATGTTTATAGAGATCCGTCGTGTTCACTTGGGACGCCATCTTGGCCAGGGTAGTGTTCAGGGGTTCACTGCGGAGTGTCGGGTTCAAGGGTTCCTTGGCATCACGCGTGCAGGAGTATTTGAGAAATGGGCCCGCAGTGGTTGAGTACTTGATTTAGGTATAGCCTTGGCTTTCGAGATAATGCCAGCTGAAAGCGAGTTTTCGGGGCGTAAATAGTTTTGAGAGCAGTTTTAATGAGTAGAAATAGTTTTAGCACGATTTTCCGAAATGGTTCCAGTAGCAAAAGCTGGGCACCTACCATGCAGTTTTACACAACCATTTATGTCTGATTTTCATATTGGGAGGGGCGAGTGACATGAACATTAAGTTATAATTGCTCTGTGAGCTGTTTTGTTCGCGATTATGTTTTGCGATAATTTACCGGTGAGTCCTGCAGAGAAGATCTTCCCTTTCAAGTCTCGATCTTAGTTGTGTTTATGATTATATATAAGATAAAGTTAACTAAGTAAATAGTAAAGATTCAAAATGTGATTTGTGTATATAAATATCTTTGTGAAACTATCGACGTTTCGGGAAAAACATATTGCGATAAAATTATGTTGGATTGATGCTTATCTTATATTTTGATGAGGACTGATGTCCTTTATTGTTGTAGTTGGACATTTGGAAGCATTCAGGGAGTGTATATTTTTTTATACGGGTGATTTGGTATTTTTGGGCTTGATCATCGTGCGGTCGTTATCTTTGCCGGGATTTTCGGCCCAAATCCCAAAGGTGTAATTTTTGATATAAAAGTAAAGGTACATAATTCCACATTTTCAAAGACGGTTTAAATGAATTTTAACGAACAGGCCTTGCATGTGCTTTGTCGGTCAGTGAGCTTGGTAGTTTGCAATGGAATTAGCAGAGCATATTTCACATCATTTGGGAAGGGGGTCTGTCATGTCAAAGTCTTCATCCACGAATTGAAAATCTTTTAACCTAATTATCTAAATATTTAATTGAATATAAAATATTTTTCCATACCCTCTTATGTTCATATAGGAGGAAATTGGAATCCATATTCATAAATCAATATTCAACATTGATTTATCTATTGAACACAATTTTTTACCTATAAGAGTCATTTTGTACACAAAACGAATATAATCTATTTGTTTTATTCATTTTTCTAGGATACTTAGCTTACAGGTTATTATAATATTATAAGATTTTTAATTGATTAAATTTTATCATAATATTACAATTCACATATATACTCTTATTCTGAAAATTATTATTATTTCACCTATACATTTTTAAGTAAGCTTATTTTAATGAAGGAGAAGAAACACACTTTTCATATAAGTAGTGCTGTAGTGGTTGTATGATTTTATTTATTTTTTAATTATTATTTTGGAAATGCAGTTAGAATATATTTTTTGTTTTAATATTTATAAAAGTTTCCATAAGATTAGAAACTTTATTAAAGATAGATATCATTATTTTAGCTTTAATTAATATAACATCCATTTTCATGCTTTCCAAAACCATTTGAAAATTGAATTGATTGTTGCTATTGCATTATGAAAATTTCCACTTTTCGTATTTTTATGCTAATAATGAATATCTCAAATAAATACTGTGTCAGCATAAATTACTCATTAAAAAAAAAAGACCACTTTTATAAACATTGGGGATGTAGCTCAAATGATACCTCGCATCTCTATATTATTGTTGATTTTTTTATAATTGTACAATGCAAAATTCAATTAATAGTTAAATATTTTAGTTATAACATAATTTTTACTCGTATTCGAACTCCAACTTTCTTCCTATACTTTCCATATTTAAATGTTGAAAAAGGTATTTCTTTTTTTATAATATTTGGTGTGAATATAAATAAAGTTATTTAAAAATATATATAGTTTTAAATTATTTTAAAAAAACATGGAAATCAAACGTACCAGTTTTCTAGTTTTTTTGAAGAGAGTCGAAAACAGTTTTCAAAAAAGAACCATATTTGTTTTTAAATGATTGACTTTATTCACACTCCCAAATTCATATACCTTTTCCAATCGGACACGTGGTAGGATTCTATAGGATTAAAAGTTTAGGAAGTCAAAGTCATATGGGGATGTAGCTCAATGGTAGAGCGCTCGCTTTAGCATGCGATAGTTACGGGGGTCGATACCCCGCATCTCCTTTTTTTGATTTCTTTTTCCAATTGGAAACGTGTCGAAATTTCATTCGGTGAGAGATCCAACCTAACACGATTCAAAATCCTATTGGCTACTATCTCACAACGTCAAGGCAGATAATAATGAATTCTGCCGGACCGATTCCGGCAGTTAACACCGGGAGGCCACCTCCACACTAATAACAATTAAAAATTTATTTTATTTTTAATAAAAATTAGCTTTACAAAATAAATATGATTTCAATATTTTAAAATTAATTTTAATATAAAAATATTTTTGAAATATTTTTTATTAGTCTATTCACATTACATACACTCAATATCGTATCTTATGTACCTATCACATTTTACCATTTTAATTATGCTCTAAAAAAGTAAAAAAGCATGTAAAACTACCTCAATTATTATGAAAATTAAATTTTTTTCCCTTATTTTACCTTTATTTATTTCAATATAATCTAGCTTTTACCTCTACCCACATCACATCCTTTTGGAAAACCCATTAATCATTTACTTATCCATATTGGTATAATATTATTCATTTTGGGTTTAAACCCTCGTAATTTTATTTTTTAGCATTTTCCTCAAAAAGCCTCATATCAGTGGATGTTATCCATGTTTATACACTCATAAGTCATCTCATTTTCAATCAATGTGGGACGTTGTGAGACTTTAGATGTACACCTAATAATCCTCCCATTAAAAAAAATCCAATCGAGCTTCCCCTCAAATTATGATTTTTTTTATTGCGTTTGGACACACTTCTTACATAAAGCACTATCACATTATTTGTTCAGATTCCTCCTATACGGCTAATCCTGAACCCAGCTATGATACCACTTGTTGGGAAATCTCATAGACTATTTTCTATTAACATTAGTATGGTATTGTCCACTTTAAGCCTAAGCCCTCATGGTTTTGTTTTCTGGGCTTCTCCTCAAAATACCTTATTCTAATTGGATGTTATTCATGTTTAGATACTTATAAGTCTTCCAAATTTTAACCGATATGAGACATTGTGAGACTTTTTGGGTGCATACTCAACAATCCTCTCATCAAACAAAGTTCTATCAAGAGCTTCTCACCAGCGAGTTTATTCCAATGTGTTCGAGCAGCCTTATAAGCTTGCGGTGCCATGGGACTCACCACAATCTCAATTTGTTCAAGCCGCAGCGCCTTTTAGTCGATATCGTTGTTGAAAGCCTCATTGGCCAATTTTTATCTACGTTTATATGATATTTGTCCGGCTTCGACCTAATCCATATGATTTTGTTTTTAGGCTTCTCCCAAAATCTGCTCCAACGTCGATCTTATATGTTGTAAGTCTTACGTGTTTTTTAACCAAGTAGAGACATTATGAGAGTTTTTTGGGTGCACACCCAACGCATCTTACATGGGATAAGCAATAAAGTTAAATGCAAATTTTTTTAATCTAGCAGATGCATTTTTTTTTTTACCGACAACGATCATTTTGTACACAAAGCAAATAACATTTACACGATTAGAAGAATTGTTAAAATCTATTTGTTTTATTTTTTTTCTCGATACTTAAAATATAATTATTATAAGGGAAAATTAGTATTAAATTATTATAATTATTATACTATTATAATATTTTTTAATGATTTTATTTTATTGTAAATTACAATCATTCTTTCTAACTCATTTTTCTTAAACAAAATTTGATGATTTTTTTGTCATCTATTTTTACAAAAAAAAAAAATCAATAAAATGGTTCTTTCATAAAAATCTAGATTTTTCATTTATTTTTATCATCTTTTTATATAACGTGTGGTTTGTATAGTTTTAGTACGATGGTTTAGTTTTCCTCGTTTTATTCTTACTTGCGGAAACTTTAGCACGTGTATGAATGATTCCAAGCGAGAAAATAGATTCCGTGACAATAAATTAGTAGTCATGATCGTGATATCTTTGTAAAACTTAAATAATATGTATTATAGTCATCATATAATTATCAAATATATATGTTTTAAGCCAATTTATTATATATACTATTAACTTAAATACTGCGTTATCTTTTATAGTTTTTAACAAATTTGATTACGTGTTTCTATCCAACATATTACTTTTTAAATCAATAAAATTATCCTCTTTGAAAAAAAAAAACCTAGGGAGAAGAAAGTCAAAGCAAATCTAGGTGAATTTGTAATCTTGAAATGATATTGCCAGTAATAAAGTCAATATTAACATAGATATCATTATTTTAGCATTAATTAATATAACTTGTCACCGAACTCGATAAATTAGTTTAAAATTGTTCACCGATTTCACATAAGATTACAAAGTAATACTTAAGTTTGATAGGTTTTAATATCTATCAAATTGTTCTTTTAGTTGCTTTTTATTTATGGATATCAAAAATTATCCCGATAAATACGATGAATATTTTAACAAAAAAATCGATATCATATAAATTATTTAAAAATTATAAAATACTTAAAAATGACTTTAAAATGATTAATAAAAGATCAACATACATTCAAGCTTATTTTGTAGATATAAATTTATCATAAAATAAATATTTTTATTTGAATAACCAAAATTTACTAAAATTATATCGAACCCCTATTTATCAAATTAATCGTAATTTTGTATTCTTAAATAAATATATATTTTACTATTTAAAAAATGAAACATTTAAAATTTTAAAAAAATCATACGACAAATATAAAAAATTAAGTATTAATTATGATAATTTCTTGAATAATATTAATAAAATAAACGATAATATATTTTTATCTATGCTTACTTATTTAATTATTATGTAAATGATATAAAAATATAAGAGTAAAATCATAAAAATAGTTTCGAAATTGCGATTATTATGTAAATATATTTTTAAAATGAAAACGTTATAAAAAAATTTCTCAAATAAAGGAAATATCTTAACATTTTCAGGAACTTTGCTTGTCGTTAGAGCTTTAATTGAAGAAAGCCCAGATACACATACTTGGCCGGCTTGATGAGTTACTCGATTTATCGGTCGGCACTGGGTTTGAGCTCTCTGTGGGGCAGTGCATCGTTGCTGACTTTATTTGATGTGGAGTGTGTTGCGTAGGGGGCTCTTGGAGAGAGGGTTATCGATACCCCCAAGCGTGGGTGCGAGGTGTGTTATCCCGAGAATGAGCCGTCGTGAGCGTTCGGCACCCAGGGTGCGGGCATTGTACGATATGTGAATCAGTTCGTGAAAGGTTATGAAGTGGTATTTAAGTTTAATGAATTGTGCTGTGGAATTCGGTCTTTTTAGAGTTGAACTACTCATATTAGGCGTGGAGTGCGCATCAAACAACCTTTTGAAAATTGTTCTTGAAAACAATAAAGAACACCCATTCCAAAAGCTGTTATTGAAAACATGGAGAACACCCTACTTTTGTTCACTAAATTTATTATTGTTTGTGTTTTCTATGTTTAGAAAAAGAATCATACTTGTTGTCAATGTTTCCCTTTTTTTTTTGTTTTTTGTGTTTTTTCATAACAAAAAACAAATTTTAAATTACAGCAAAACATTGCCAAAGATCTTATAAAAGAAATGAAACCCATTTTCATTTTCATTGGGTTATGACTTGGATGGATTGATCTCATAACCCAACATTTAGATGTTATTAAGTAAATATTTTCAATATTTGGATTAAGTTTAGGTTTAATGTTCTGCATTTTAGATGTAATTTACTAAATTTTGATTAAAGTTTAAAAAATCCGAGTTTAATCCCTAATATTGTTATAAATAAGTAGATATGTGCAGTGAAGTGGTTTCAAAGGTTCCCGTTCAAAACATGTTTTTTTGATAAATAGAACTGTATTATTTTTTAAGACATTGAACACAAATATTTTAATTTTGACATAAATTATACCATTTATTTATCATTTTTCAAAAAAAAAAAACTAAAATAAATTAATGAAACAAGAATAGCTAATGAATTAAGTAGACAATGGATTGGATTGGATTGAGGTTTAGATTTCCAAATTTACGCATCTCATTTTATTATTTTTATTTTCATGATTTAGATTTTTTTATCCTTGTCTCACATCCGCATTAAAGATCGGGTATCCATATCGTACTTGGAACCATATTTAATTTATTGAAATTAATCGTTTTAGAAAGAGAATTATGAATATAAAAATAATTGTTGTCCTCAATGGTAATAAGATATATTATAGCGTGATTTCATGAAACCAATAAAAACCAATTTATCATTATAATAGTAATAAATAGTAAACAATGTTTTTACCTCAAAGTTTTTCATTTAAATAATCTACATATCTGACTTAATTGGTAGAACAATCAAATTTTAAAAAGACAAGACATCCAAAAAATCGTCTCATGTTCAAGTTCCAACATGAACAAATTTTACTACATAATAACAAAATGCTTAGTTATCAAAAATAAATAAATATTATATTTATATATTATATAATTAATTAAGTATTTATTTGAGTGTTAGAGATATATTCCGTCTTCATCACTTTGAATTCGAAAATCTTTTAGCACAATTATAAATATTTAATTGAATATAAAATATTTTCCATACCCTCTTATGTTGGAATCGAGATATATACTTAAAACACAGTTATTATAATATTATAAGATTTTTAATTGATTTAATTTTATCATAATATTACAATTCACATATACACTCTTATTTAAAAAATTATTATTATTTCACCTATACATTTTTAAGTAAACTTATTTTGTGAAGAAACACACTTTTCATGCTAAGTAGTGCTGTAGTGGTTGTATGATTTTATTTATTTTTTAATTATTATTTTGGAAATAAAGTTTGAATATATATTTTGTTTTAATATTTATAAAAGATTCCATAAGATCAGAAACTTTATTAAAGATAGATATCATTATTTTAGCTTTAATTGATATAACATACACTATGCTTTCCAAAACCATTGAAAATTGAAAGAAAAATAAAAATAAACTTTGGTTGCTATTGCATTACTTGGAAAATTTCCCACTTTTCATATTTTAATATTAATAATGAATATCTCAAATAAATAAATGCAGCTGGCATAAATTACTCATTACAAAAAAATACACTTTATAAACATTGGGATGTAGCTCAAATGATACCTCGCATCTCTATATTATTGTTAATTTTTTTATAATTGGCACACTCACAAAATTCAATTAACAGTTAAATATTTATTATGATATAATTTTTACGCATGTTGAACTCCAAACATTCTTCCTATACTTTGCATATTTAAATGTTGAAAAGGGTATTTCTTTTTTTATAATATTTGGTGTGAATAAATAAAATTATTTAAAAATATATAGTTTTTAGGTATTTTAAGAAAACATGGAAATCAAAAACGTACCAGTTTTCCTTGTTGTGAAAGCCGAAAACAGTTTTCCTTGTTTTTGAAAGCGGAAAACAGTTTTCATAAAGAACCCTATTTGTTTTTTTAAATGATTGACTTTGATATTACACTCCCAAATTTTCATATACCTTTTCCAATCGGACACGTGGTAGAATTCTATAGCATTAAAAGTTTAGGAAGTCAAAGTCATATGGGGATGTAGCTTAATGGTAGAGCGCTCGCTTAGCATGCGAGAGTTATGGGGATCGATACCCCGCATCTCCTTTTTTGATTCCTTTTTCCAATTGGAAACGTGTCGAAATTTCATTCGGTGAGAGATCCAACTGAACACCATTCAAAATCCTATTGGCTACTATCTCACAACGTCAAGGCAGATCATAATGAATTCCGCCGGACCGATTCCGGAAGTCAACACCGGGCGTCCACCTCCACTATAATAACAATTAAAAATTTATTTTATTTTTAATAAAAATTAGCTTTACAAAATAAATACGATTTCAATATTTTAAAATTAATTTTAATATAAAAATATTTTTGAAATATATTCTTCATAAATAGCCTTTTTGTTTTTGTCTATTTACTTTAAATACTATATTATCATATTTCATGCACTTATTCCACCTTTTTACCATTTGAATCATGAGAACTTCTTCATCAATATATTAAATGTAAAATTTTAAAACTATTTTTATATTTTTAATTATGCTCTAAAAGTAAAAAGCATGTAAACACCTCAGCGAATTATTAGCGAAATTAAATTTTTCATATTTTACCTTTGTTATTTCAATATATTCGGACACCTCTACCCATGTCACATCATTTTGGAAAACCCATGGATAATTTGCACCATATTGGTATAATATTATTATTTTTGGGTTTAAGCCCTTATAGTTTTATTTTTTAGCCTTTTTCTTAAAAATGTATATCAATTGGATATTATCATGATTATATACTCGCTAAGTGAATCCCATTTCCAATCGATATGAGACATTATAAGACTTTGGATGTACACACAATAATCACTTTCCATTAGAAACGAAATTGATCAAGCTTCCCCTCAAATTAAGGAATTTTTTAAACGTTTGAATGGCATGTTTTATGTAAAGCACCATATATTAGGATTCCACCACATTATTTTGTTCAGATTCCTCCCACACGACTAATCCTGAACTCGGCTATGATACCACTTATTATAAAATATCATAGACCAATTATCTATTAACATTAGTATGATATTGTCGGCTTTGGGCTAGCCGCCGTAGTTTTGTTTTCGAGGAGCTTCTCCTCAAAGCGCACTCATGCCAATTTAGTGTTATTCACGTTTAGATACTTATAAGCCCTCTGGAACTTAGCAGATGTGGGATATTATGAAGAGCTTTTTGGATCTTGTGTTTCCATGATCCTTCCGTGAAATGAGAGTTAAAATTTGTTCATAGTCGTGATTTTCTTGATGCGTTCGAGCACACGTTTCATTAAGCAGCGAAGTCTAACGAAATGGACTCACCACCATCTCATTTTGTTTGCTTCCACTCACACATTTGTCTGCACTCGGCTTTGATACCACTTATTGAGAAACCTCATTGACTAATTCCTTTCTACATTTGTATGATATTATCCACTTTTTGTCTAATCCTTATAGTTTTATTTTTAGACTTTTCCCCAAAATGCCTCACACTAGTAGTATATGTGTAGTTCAGGTGTTCGTTTAAAACTAGAAACATAAAGGCATATTTGGAAGGAAACAAACACAAATACAAACAATAGTTAAGCGGTCATTAATGATAGCGTTGTGTCTTAAGGCTAATTTGGTATAGCGTAATGCAGGGATGGTGGTGATCGTGCTCCCGGGGATATAAGCAGGATCTCGTTATATCAGGAAATTAGTGGATCGAGAAGGATACAAACGAACTTCGACTTATAGAAACAATCGCACAGAAAATGAAATGATGATAATACGGTGAAGTGAGGAGAATATTTTGTATATTAAAAATGGAAAAAACGGGTATAAATAGCAGGAAAAGTGTGCGAGCAACATCTCGGTTCGAAAATGTATGAAACGATAAAATATACATTCGATGGGGCATATTTTTATTCATTTAACGAATTTGTGGATACCAAAGTCCCAACAATATGTTCATAAGTTTCACATTCTTAACTAATATGAGACATTATGAGATTTTTTGGGTGCACACCCAACACAAAGCTAATAACATTTACACGATTAGAGGAATTGTTATAATCTATTTGTTTTATTTTTTTTATCGATACTTAAAATATAATTATTATAACGGAAAATTAGTATTAAATTATTATAATTATTATACTATTATAATTTTTTTTTATTGATTTTTTTTATTGTAAATTGCAATCATTCTTTCTAACTCATTTTCCTTAAACAAAAATTGGTGATTTTTTGGTCTTCTATTTTTACAATTTTTTTTTCTTAATAAAATGGTTCTTTAATAAAAATCTATATTTTTCATTTATTTTTTTGTGTTTTTATCGTCTTTTTATATAACATGTGGTTTGTATAGTTTTAGTACGTACAATGGTTCAATTTTCCTCGTTTTGTTGAGGCACTTTTTTATGTGTGGATGATTCGAACGAAAAACAAATTCAATCAAACAAAACATTCATCAGTCATCGAATAAATGTGATCAGCCAATATCTTTGTAAAAGCTTGAGTAATATGTTTTATAATCATCATATAATTATCAAATATGAATGTTTTAAGCTGATTTATTATGTTATTAATTTAAATATTATGTCATTTTCTATTGTTTTGCAATTTGATTATAAGTTTTTATCAATATATTACTTTTAAATCAATAAAATTATTCTCTTTAAAAAAATAAAATAAACCAAAGGGAGAAGAAAGTCAAAGCAAATCTGAATAAATTTGTAATCTTGAAATGATTATTGCAGTTTATAATAAAGTCAATATTAACATATATCATTATTTTAGCATTAATTAATAGAGCATCACCAAACTGCTAACGGACTTTTTTGCCACCAGAATGAATAAATTAGTTTAATATGAACTCTTTTCACGTGCTTCCATTTTTAAAGGATACTAAGGGAATGATTTGGTTTCTATTTTTTAAAATTATTCAATAATAATACATCGTTTTACATAAGATTATAGAGTAGTATTTAAGTTTGATCGGTTCTCATACCTATCAGATTGCTCTTTTGAGTTTGATTCTTCTATTTTATGAATATTTTAACAAAAATATGGATAACATATAAATTATTTAAAAATTATAAAATACTTAAAAATGACTTCAAAAAATGATAAATAAAAAAGATCAACATATATTAAACTTATTTTGTAGATATAAATTTATCATTAAATAAATATTACCATTTGAATAATCAAATTTACTAAAATTATGTGAAACCTATTTATCAAATTAATCATGTAATTTTGTATTCTTTAATAAATAAATATATATATAAATATATATATATATATATATATATATATTACTATTTAAAAATGAAACATTCAAAAATTTTTAAAAATCATACGATAAATTAAAAATTAAATATTAATTATGATAATTTCTTGAATAATAATGTAAAAATAAATGATAATATATTTTATCATGCTTTATATTTAATTATTATGTAAATGATATAAAAATCTAAGTAAAATCATAAAAATGGTTTCATAATTGAAGTTATTGGGTAAATAAATTTTAAAATGACAATGTTATAAAAAAAAATCTCAAATAAAGGAAATATCCCGACATTTCGGTCCTTGCTTATCATTGAGAGTCGGTGCATGCTTGATAGGCAGTGAGTTCTCAGCTATCATCTAGGTCTTTTTGGGTTTTGGCTTCTGCATTAAACTTTGGTATATCATTAGAGGGCTTTCGTTTAATAATCGGTGCGTAGCGGTAAAGAATTTACTTGGAAGGGTTATTTGATGCCACCAAATGTGAATTTGAGGAAATAGAATGTTATCTAGAGTATGAGTCGGTCGCAAAGGTTCAACTTCTTTAGGGATGTGGGCAATAATACAATTTTACATCAGCTCCACATAAGGTTATAATGGTATTTAAGTTTGATAAGTTATCCCTCCTATTATACCGGTTTTTTAAGTTGAGTTATCCTATTAGGCTTGGGTACCTATCAAATAACTTTCTAAAAATTGTTCTTGAAAACAATAGGGAACACCCATTCTGAAAGTGTTATTGAAAACATGGAGAACACCCTTCTCAAAACTATTTTTGTTCTCTAGATCTAATGTTGTTTGTGTTTTATCCGTTTAAAAAAATAGGAATCAGATTTATTCTAGGTGTTATCCTTATTTTTTGTGTTTTTTGAGAACAAAAAACAGTTTTTAAAATTTGTAAACAAACATGACCTAAGTTTTTAAGATCTTAAAAAATGATACCCATTTTCACTTCATTGGGCTAGTAACTAGGATGGATTGATCTCCCTAAACCCAATATTTAGATGTTATTAAGTAAATAATTTTAATATTTGGATTAAATTGAGGTTTAATGTTCTCATTTTAGATGTAATTTACATAAATTTTGATTAAGATTTAATAATCCGAGTTTAATCCCTAATATTGTTATAAATAAGTAGATAATCTGTGAAGTGAAGCGGCTTATAGGGTACCCGTTCAAAAATATGTTTTTTTGATAAATAAGAAATGTATTCTGTTTTAAGACATTGAGCACCAAACTTATCTTTTCTGACTTTCTGACATAAATTATACCATTTATTTATCCATTTAAAAAATAATAATAACTAAAATAAATTAATGAAACAAGAATAGCTTATGAATACAGATGAAAATGGATTGGATTTGGATAGTATTTTATATTTTTTATCCTATTTCCATTCATTATTTATATCTTCATCTAGATTTAGATTTTTTATCTCTATTCCCACATCTATTGAAGAATTGGGCATCCATACCCTACCCAAAAACCATATTTAAATTTGTGAAATTAATTGTTTTAGAAAATCATGAATATAAAAAATAATTTATCTTCAATGGTAGTAAGATACATTGTGATGTGATTTCATGAAACCAATAAAAATAATTTGTCATATAATAGTAATAATAATTAAACATGTTTTTACCTTTATAACTTTTTAATTTAAATAGTCTACATGTTTAACTCAGTTGGTAGAGCGTTCAAATTTTTAAAAGACAAGACATCCAAGACGGTGTCTCAGGTTCGAGTAGAGCTGGTAATATGGGTTTAGTTCAATGGGCCGGTGACTTTAACTTGGGGCTTTGAGAAGTTGGGTTGTAAAATTTAAGGCTTTCCCGAATCTGACTCAGTCGATTTGACTAGTTTTGGCTGATGAGGTAAGTATATGGGTTTGGTTTGGAGTTTCTTACAGATTCTTTGCAATCTTTTATTTGTTATTTTTAGTAATTAGGCAGTAGTTAAGATTTTCCAATGATTCATCTACAAAAATTCAATATTTTAAGTTTTAATATAGAGTCGATATATGTTTTTTTGTAGTATCAAGGTTTTAAAAATAATAATAATTATAATATATGATTAATATATTAGAATTTTTGTTGTTTTAACTATTTTATTTTCAAAATTTTAAATGTATTTTTTGAATATAATTTATATGATAAAGTTTAGTATTTAAAAAATTAAAAAAATCTTGTGAAAAATTCTGAATGCATTTTGAATTAAACAAATTATAGTTTTTAATATTGAATATATTTTTATTTATTTCATTAATCATATTTTAAATATTATTTTTTTATTTATCATTTAAATTTTGTTTAATCATATATATTTTTATAAAAATGAAGTCGTCTTAGTTTATAAAATTAAATTAAAATAATTTTATTACTTAAACTAGTGTTAGTAACAAAAAATATATTTTTTAATACACTATAGTTTCAAGGTCGTAAATTGTTTCTCCTAAGACTCGAACATGGGACACCTCCCCCCTCCCTAAGCCCTTATACTTATTTTAACGGTATTTGATCTACCACTTGAGAATAATGATGATGATGATTCAACTAACTTTGAATATGTATATATTTATAATGGGGAGTCACATGTTATTATTGGATATAATGAAGATGATTATGAAGATTAGAGGCAAATGAGAATTCATTCGATACTTTGAATTTGTTTTTTTTAGAGATGTTATTAAGTTGTTACTTTATTGTTTTTGTACTATTTAACTAGTTAGTTTAATACTTTGATTATAACAGTATTGTAACACTATTTATTTATTTAAGTTTGTTTACTATTATTATATTGTTTAGATTCAATCATTTATATATTAATTATTATTATATTTTTATATATTATTTATTTTATTCGAAGAATAATATAATTTATAAAATTAATTAATTTTAAAAAATATTTTTAGGTTTTTTAATCAGTTTTAACGCAGTTTGACTTGCATTCGCATGGGTTGGGTTAGATTGTCAGTGGCGAAATGGAAATGAAACCCCGAGTGGTCAGCTTCGTTTTTTGATCCGTGGCAGAAATAAGTGGTGACTGGATTTCCCTGGAGTTATAGGTTTAAGTCCCAACATAGATAATTTATTACACCATGATGGGGTGGGAGGAAATTGGCATCAATATTCAATATTCAAGCACAATTTCCACTCATAGGAAATAAGTGTACTAAATGTTTCATCAAAGTCAAGGCTTTCACAAACCCACAAAGATATAAAATTTTACAGCCCTTCACAGTCTCAACAGCTAATCTCTCTCCTCTCTCCTCCACTTCACCGGCCATGGTCGAGCCGGAGCAAGTCCGGCCACTAGCTCCGGCCGCCCAACGCCTCAGCAGCGACGACGACGAGGTCTCCAACAACCTCCGCAGCCGCCGCCGCCGCAAACACCTCAAGTGCTGCGGCTGCATCGCCGGCGCCGCCCTCATCCTAGCCGCCGCCGCCGTCGTCCTCGCCTTCACGGTATTCCGAATCAAAGACCCAATCATCAACCTCAACGGCGTCACCATCGACCAGCTCGACCTCGTCAACGGCACCACCCTCGTCGGCGGCGCCAACATCTCCCTCACCGCCGACGTCTCCGTCAAGAACCCTAACTTCTCCTCCTTCCGGTACAGAAACGCCACCACCACCATCACCTACCGCGGCGCCGTCGTCGGAGAAGTGCGTGGGCCGCCGGGAAAAGCCAAGGCCAGGAAGACCGTGAGAATGAATTTGACCGTTGAAATCATGCCCGATTCTCTGATACACAATCCAAACTTGCAGACAGATATCGCTTCTGCGATTCTTCCATTGAACACGTATTCCAGAGTTCCTGGGAGGGTGAAGATGCTGAATATGATCAGGAGACATGTGGTTGTGAAGATGAACTGTACGGTCGCTGTGAATATTACGAGCATATCGATTCAAGAACAGGAGTGTAAGAGGCATGTGGATTTCTGAAATTATTTTCTGGGTTTGTTGGTTTTCATCGATTGGATGGAGCTGGTTTACACTCATACGGATGAACTGATATCAGGGTTGATCATGTTTTGCACGTAAAATATGTTTTATTTTTGTTTTCATTTCTCTTCTTTATATATGCTTGTATAGTATTTGTAAGATATTTTAGATTTTTAAATAAAACCCTACCTTTCCTTATAAATTAAATATCAGATTACATGATCCTAGAACTTAGGATGCATAGTAAAATTCGGGACGAAAATATGCATCAATTAGTTTGTTATCATATTAATAGGGTTTTTTTTGTTTGGTATAAATAGACTACGAAATAAAGTACTTTTACAAACACGATCGATAAGAGAACCATCAAAATCTTCAAAATTAATATTTATAATATCTTTAAAAAAATTTGAATGCCAAACATTTAATCTAAAATACTAATTCATTTTTTACTTATTTACTTCCCTATAAACACGAGGATAATCATAAATATTTAAAAGCTCTAAAGGGTTTAAAACCCTTGTAAATGCCCCCCAAAGCATCGCTTAGATCTGGCCCTCAACAAATGTCACTCTAAAGATTGAAAATGGTATCCAAATAATAAATCTTATAATAGACCATGATAGTTTCCAACATATCATTATTATCAAGGCCAAGTGTCATCGAATGATGGGTCATCAATTGTTGCTCCACTTTCGTTCTTGCCTTCTTTTTTTACATAAGCGTGTTTCTATCAATATGAGACACGTACTACAACATAAACATAATTATTTTTTTTTATAATTATTAACAAATATTCATGTTTATTCATCTTCAAAGTAACAAATATGAAAAAAAATATATATGACAAATATTAATTACAAACCATTTTTTTAATTGCTCCTTTTACAATGCCGTACATGCTAAGCGACTGAAAGTGGACAAGTCCTTGTAACTTGAGACTCGTCTTTTATTAGTCTTTGGTGGTTGAGAAAACTCATCATTTTATTAAAGAACATGAGCACTTTGGGCAAGCAAAAAGCCTTTATTGTAAATTTAAAAAATATAAAAGACTTTGGTAGTCTTTGAGACCCGATTCAAGTGATAAAGAGATGATGGATATACGAAAAATATCTCTGACTTGAGTCATTATAAGAATATATTATTATAACGATATAATGTAAAGTAAAAAAAATAAAATACTTTTGTCAAATAATCTTAATATTTATAAATTTAAGTAGGGACCGAGTATTATAACTAGGTTTGAATCAATTTAGTAAAAACAAAAATTCAATGAAAGCATTTATCCTCGGGTTAAGATGGATTGATCCATGTACTTGAATAGTGCTTTTCAATTAAATACCATCTAACTACTTTTAATATCAATTGGTCAATTTTGTGGAATTTTTTAGTATACATATCTACATGTCCTTTTCAATTAATGCCGCAAACTTTAGGCTAAAAGGAAATAAAAAAAAAAATCAAACAAAGTCGTTTTTCGAAATCAATCGTATTTATATGTCATTGTAATTAATAAATAGGTTTCATTTAGACGTCTTTAATTAATTTTATTATTAATTTTTTTAAATGAATAAAAAAGCAACGTGTGATACTTGCATTTGAGGGGTGAGGTGGCCTAAAATTATTAATGGTTCATGACCCATTGCTTTCAACTTTCAAGCTTCCAACCACCTTCTCCGATGAGTTATTTTTTCCACTATTTGTTCACAAATTATTCGTAGAAAATTTATCTTTTTATTAAGTATTTTACTATTTATTTTCAAGGCATTCTATAGCATTGAATAGGTATGCTGTAGGAATTTTAATTGTGATGTAAAATAAGGCTTTTAAGATGTTTAAAAATTTTATATGTTATTTGACTAATCTTTTTTTTTCTTTTTTTTTTTTTGCTTTTGTGGATGTTAAATTTTTTTCACAAAGCTGTCACAAATTGTTATGCTAACAATTGTAATTTGTATCATATTAGGGATTTTAATTATATTATTTTCTTTTTTCTCTTGAAGCCTAATTCAAGTAGTAAAGGGTAGGACGGGGTTAAACGGGAGATTCCAAGTTGAAATCCAATAATAAAGTATTACAAATAATGCAATACAAGTAAATAGAAGTTAAAAAAAATAATTTGTTTTTGTTTTAAAATAAATAAAATTTAATTAGTAGTAGCAAGTTTTTTGGGTTACTTAAAATTTTCTATTGTAACCGATTCTTAATTGTCTGCCTATGGATAAGATGAGGAAAACGTAAATCTTATTGAAGTTTAATTTTAATAACTCTCCAATAGTATTTGAGGATTAATTCATTTGATTTTTGTAATAATTTTAAAATGATTTACAGTCAATTTTAATTTATAAGACAAAATGTTTACAAACGTTCAACTTTTTCATTTTGAATGTAATTTTTTTTAGTCAAGCGAGGTATTTGGAATGAGGTTTATTCGCATGAAAGCCATTTTAATCTTATCTGGGGTAGTATTATTCGAATCGGAATTGATTACAAAGACGATAAAGGCTACATAACAAGCAGGCCCGATTTCTTGAGAACTGAACAGAGACGTCGATTAAATTCTGAAGATAATGTCTCACGTATATGTTAAAGTATTCGCACAGATATAATTTAAGTTTATTAAATGTTAAATTTTTATAACAAAAAATCATTTAATATATGAAACAAAATTAGAATACTCTTATTAGTCATTGTTGTATTTTTACTAAATGTTTGAAAATGATTTATTTAATTAAAAATTTATTACTTATAATATTTATGAAACAATAGACACATGATTTTTCTTAAAATACTTTTAGAAAAAATATATTTTCAATAAGAACATTTTAAATAAAAATATCAATGGTTTTATTCTTTTTTATTTTTATTTTTTATAAATCAATAGTTTTATTCTATAAAAAGTTTTAGTAAGACTTTATTATTTTTGGGTGTGTTTCCAAAGTCTTATAATAACCCATTTCCATTATGAATTATAAATAGATAATATTCAATTGGTATAAAGCATTTTTTGGAAAAAGTAAAAAAATAAAATCCTGATAGCTTAGATAAAAAATTAATATAAATAGGAAACCGTCTATAAGGTTTCATAAACAAATAAACAATCACTAATATAATTGGGTGGAATAAAGTGTGTATAGAACAATATTTACATTTTGAAAAAGTAAAAAATTAATGTATAGGATGTGATCATGTGACAGGTATCTTGGACTACACACTTTTGTTTATTATATTTTAGGCTTTTTAAAAGAGTTCATTGAACTTAATTTTATTTAGTTTATGGGGGGTTAACACCAAGTCCTTTGGAATAATTAAAGGACATCCATTGGCCAAATATTAAGTTATTAACTTAAAAATTCTTGGTATGTAATTTTATTTAAAATATATTTTTGTAAGTAAAATTTAATTATTGTTAATGTTCTTGGGGACCACTCATAGCTGGTAAAGCGATTTAATTGACTTTTTGCAAAATGTGTTTCACACTTACGCTTTGACTTTTACCTATAATGCCAACCCAAAATTTACTTAGGATAAATTTTTTTTTTTTGTTGGAAAAAGAGATAAATTTGTTGATTCATGAGACATTCGATAGAACGATGGAATCAAGAATGTTTAAAGGATGTATTGAAAATGATCGATTTAAGGCATATATATTTGATAATAAAAATAATATATAAAATTTTAAGTCGCAATATATTGTGAATATGATTTGATATGATGGTATATCGATTAATTTTAATTTATAAAGTATGAATAAACTATTATTATGACTCATAATTACCGTAAAAATCAACGACAAAACATATTCTGAATCAAGCTGACAAAATACGAATAAATAAATAAAAAATAAAAAAAAACTCATATCGATGTGGAATAAACTACTTTATTAGAAAATAAAACATGAATTTGAGGAAAAAAAAATGATCGAATAAGTGATTTCAAGTTAATTATCTTTGACGAACAAGGTTTGAAAGAAATTATAAAAAGCTACACTAAAAGGGTTTTTAGAGATAAGTTATGAGTGCTAAGAATATCTTAAAACTTTAACTTAGTTAAATTTTGTTTCTTCCCATTTATTTACGTTATAGTAAGTCTCCCTCTTATAACAAGGCTGGGCCCAGCTTTGGATATCCTAAATTTTAAAATTTTGAATGTTTTATCATTGAGTTAGATATGTAAATAAATTAATTTTTATTTTAAACATTAAAAGAAAGGAAAAATATTATAATATATATGATAAGAATTTTAATGAAATATTAAAATATATAGTAATATTGTAATAAATAAAAAAAAACCCTAAACCGTAAACCCTGATTAAATAACGTTAACCAACAAGAAAGACGGAGGTTGAAAAAGGGCAGCTGTATATATATAATGAACGCCAAAGGGAGGGCGGAGGAGTGAGGAGTGAGGTGAGGAGTGCAGAGGCATATGAAAATAAATGCAAAAATCCTTTCCAACCCTCAAATTAAATGCCTTGGCTGAAGAATCCACCCACCTCCCTCTGTCAAAAAAATCTACACTATTCCATCTCTCTTCTCCCTCTCTCTTCTCCCTCCAAATGGCCCTTCAACCCCGTCTCTTCCAATGTCCACCACCCCCATCACTCCCTCTTCGTACTCCTCCTCCGCCGCCGCCACTCCTCCCACCTACCTATCCAACCTCGGCCTCGGCTACGCCATCGCCATCGCCTTCGCCTTCCTCGTCCTCCTATCCACAATCCTTCTCGCATCCTACCTCTGCTGCCGCCGCCGCCCTCCTTCTCCTTGCAGTGCAGGAGCCCTACTTCACGCCCGCCAAACTCCTCCGACGGAATCGTCCTCCCATCATATTCGTGGCCGGGGACGACGACGTGACAAACGTCGTCGTCAGGGCTGGAACAGGCTGTGATCGACTCGCGCCTGGCTCACGCTTTCTCCCGAATCAGACGCTCATCTGGATTCTACGGTCTGTTCGATCTGGCGCCTGCCGATACCGGGACTCCGGAGATGCTGAGGATGCTGCCGGACTGCCGCCACTGCTTCCATCTCTACTGCGTCGACGCGTGGTTGAAGCTCAACGCTTCCTGTCCTGTTTGCCGGAACTCGCCTCTCCCGACTCCTCTCTCGACGCCGCTGTCGGAGCTGGTTCCGTTATCGCAGTATCCGGCTGATCGGAGGAGGAGGTGACCGAATGCGATTTGACTCATCCTGATTTTAGGATTTAGCCCTTTTGAAATGTAAAGGTTTTGTCAGTAGTGACAGTGGGAAGATTTATATGGCTTGGATTAGGATTTCTAGTTGTTCTGTGCCATTTGTTTCTCTTTTCTAAACGACAATGAAGTTGCTGAAGTATTTGTGAAAGTTTTTAGCTGAAATCAAATTGTTCATAGCTGTTCTGTTTTCCATATTGCAGAAATTTTATGTTGTTCATTATCTTCTCTAGACATCATGAGCAACCCATTTTCCAATTGAAATTTTACATTTTGGCGATTGAATTTATAAATTAGGTTAGCTGTTCTCTGGTTTATAGTCTGCAGATGCATCTGGGCTTCAGGTACCTCTTCTTTAACCCTATCTCCCCATGTCTGGGGAAAATTGCATCCGATTCAGATAAACTCTGTTTACATCTTTGTGAGAGTAGTCAATTTCATTGAAATTCTGAATGTAGATACAATTTTTATGGATGGTCAGTTTCCTTTATTTATAATTTCCTAGGATACTCTGCTTGAACAAGTTGTGCAATTAGTAAGTAGATCCATTCAGAAGAGTAACATAGAAAAACAGAGTTAATCAAGAAACTGCAAATGCCCCAAAAAGAAAGGTAAGGTGTGTTTGCTTCTTCTTCATCTTTACGTGTTTCAGTTTTAGATGAAATTTAATGTATAGTTTTCAGCTTTTTATCGGCTTGCTACTTCTTAACAGTTATACTAGTACTGTTGACATGCTGCCATCTATATGTGCTTTACTATTTGCTTCTTGAGTTACACTCAATAGGAATATGGATATCTGCTTGAACATATTGTTTATATAGTATTACTGCTTTGTTAAGTAACAGGAAGACTAAGATCTATTGTAGCCAATGCTTGCCTAGATCTGTTTTCTGCTGTGATTTCTTTATTTTTGATTGCTAATTAATATGATGCATGAATAGAAGATGCCCTTTTCGTGAAAACAACTTCCCAAAATTGTGCAGGATTTTGTGTTTGTTGCAGTAATTCCCGATAAAATGTGTTTGGCATATATGTATCATCTGTATTACTCATGAGAGCGTTAGACTGATTAAGAAATTGAAAAGTGTTGGCCATTTATCTTACGTCTTTGAACATATCTGTAGTAACCATGCTGGGATATTCTTCCCAGGAGTATTCAAAAAAAAAATGGTGTGGTAAATGAATAGAAAATAGAATGTAAGCAAGGACTCTGATCTCAAAAACCTCAAGTTCCCTTTTCTTCAGCTGTGATCATCATTAAAATATGTCTCCTGAGTCAACATCAGCCCTATCTATCCTTCAGAAAGAGCTTCGGCTGAAGCTTTCCGGTTGTAATTTCTTTATTCATACATTTTCTAATTCCTCTCTTCTCGATCTCATAACTGGTTGTGATGTTAGAATGCTTTCCAAGTTCTTGTTAAATATTTTTTATTGTATTACTGTGATTTGAGTATGTTATAGGACTTCGATTTTGTATTTGTATTATTTGAAATTTATGGTTTTGAAGTGTTGATAGGATTGCTACTGACCACCTCTGCTGAGAATGCCCGAGAACCTGTAATTTTTCAACCTTCAGGAGCTGGAGATGGCAAGAGCAAGCGTTTTCTTAAAGTTCAGAGCATCGAGATGGGTTAACGGGCTGACTGTTGGACTGGGTATCCTTGCTATTCTTATCTGTGTTACTTTGTCAAGATCACCAAGATCTCCTGGTTACTGACACTTTCAGCAATGGTGTAAGTCCTGAGAGCCAGGGCATGACCCAAAGTGAAGTGAGAATAACTGTCGAAAATGTCATTCAGAAAATTCAGCAAGAATTGGAAGAGATGCGAGAATTATCAATGAACCCATCATCATCATCATCTTGTTCTTCGTCTATGTTGAAATTCAGTGCCTTCCTTGCAGATATTCTGGGGCATATTGAATCAATACATGCATCTCTACCGTTTTTTGAAGGAACATGTCAACAAAGCGAAGAAATCAAACATATTCATCCTCTGTTGAAACCAAAGCAACAATCTGATGAGCCCTCGAGTTACCTCCTGGTCGAAGAACCGAGTCATGTCAAGATCAAGCCCAACAGACTGGGGAAGCAGAACTTCATGGGAGCTAATGGGACATTCACCAGTATCGGTCACGCCTGTTTCTCAATGAAGAAAGAACTCGAAGATTACATGGACTACGACATCGGTGACCTCTGCCAAGACGACTGGAGACTAGCTCAGCAGCTGATGGTTCATGGATGCGATCCATTACCGAGAAGGAGATGCTTCGCCAGAGCTCCACAGCTCTACAGCCAGCCATTCCCCATCAACAAATCAATGTGGAAGCTCCCTGACGATCGAAATGTCAGATGGAGTAAGTACAGATGCAAGAACTTCGCTTGCCTCGCCAACAATTTCACTCGCAGAGGGTTCTTCAAGTGTGCAGACTGCTTCAATCTTTCCCACCATGAGATGCCGAGATGGATCCAGCTCGTAAATCCCCACCCCAGCTCGAATCTGACTGCAGATTTTCTAATCCCTGATGTTCTTGATATCAAGCCTGGAGAAATCAGAATCGGATTGGATTTCAGCATTGGAACCGGAACATTTGCAGCAAGGATGAAGGAGTTCAATGTAACAGTAATCTCTGCAACTATCAATCTCGGAGCTCCCTTCAGCGAGACTATCGCCCTCAGAGGACTTGTCCCTCTGTACCTGACGATAAACCAGCGACTCCCCTTCTTCGACAACACCCTGGATTTGATCCACACGACAAGATTTCTCGATGGCTGGATCGATTTGTTCTTCCGGGAGCACGCTGGTACGATTGGGGACCGTTTTGAGGCCAGGGGGATTGCTCTGGATCGACAGCTTCTTCTGTTTGAAGGAAGACTTGGATGACTATCTAGATGTCTTTATGATGCTGAGGTACAAGAAGCATAAATGGGTGGTTGTTCCAAAGCTGGACAAGGAAGACGATCGAGAAGTGTTCTTTTCTGCAGTTCTGGAGAAGCCGCCAAGACCATTTGGATAAGTTCTATGTATATATTCTTAATTTCAGCTTCATATCTTGAATTCTTGCTGCCATTAATGGTGATAGTTGCATTTTGCTTGATTCATAACTAAGCTCATAGAATTATCGAACATGTAGATGAGATTATTGGAGTCTCTCTGCTTTAATCACCCAGCCTGAGCTCGAAGTTATAAAAATAAAGTTGTGTTATGCAGAAGATAGCTTTTACCGTTTTGCGATCCTTCACTACTCTAATGCGATTAATTTTTACCAAAAAACTAGGCTCATAATAAGGAAATGGATGATGAAAGACGTCCTATTCACATACACAAAGAATGGAAGAAGATTTTGTTGATAAGATCATTAGTCATCTCAGTCATATCATTTTTAACATTTTCATTCATGTATTTGATTCAATTATTTTAGAGTTATCTTTTAGGGTGTAATTGAGTCGGTTGATACAAACCCAAGCTTGAACTCAATTCGATTAAAAAGTTTGAATTCGATTGAGCTTTTTCAAACGTTTCAAACCCGATTCGAAAAATACTGGTGTACTTGAACCTGACTGATAGGGCTCATGCCGATTAAAAATAATAAATAATTATAAATAATTAAAAAATTAATAAAGAGCCAAGTTGAAGTTTGACTCAATTAACAAGCTCGAACTCGATTCAAACTTGATTGATTTTTTTTCTTCAAAAGTTCAAAACTTGACTCAAAATATATTTAAGTTATTCAAACTTGATTCGATAAATCTCGAATCAATTAAAAAATAAAAAAATAATTATAATTAATTAAAAAATTAATAAATAATTATACTTGACTCAAAATTGTCTTAACTTCTACTCAATTAATAAAATAGTAAAACTCAATTAAACTTACGAATAGCTCGAGTATCGGGTGGATACCATACCGAATCTCGATTGATTAACTCTGAGGAGGCAGCATTCAGATAAGCAAGACTAAACGGAGTAACTTAAAAGGTTGTTCCTTGTCCTCAAGAGAAGGAAATGACACCGTTTAATGATTAATGGAACGACATTACCTTATAGAAACGGTTCCATTGTTTTGGCTGAAGAAGGGGTAAGAGCAACTCCAATGGGAGTTGCCAAACGGTGTCAAATGCCATTTTGGCAACTCGAACAAATTGCCAAGACTTCGAACAAAGGTTTTTGCTCCAATGGTAGATGCCAAAATGGGATGTCATTTTAATAATTTAATGTTTTTTTATTAAAAAATATAATTAAACTTAACGGTTATATTTTAACGGATATATTTTTCATAACGATCGCAATTTAACGGATATATTTGTATAGTAACAATTTTAAATTTCAAATTTCAAATTTTGTTCGCCGAAATTCAAATTTCAATCATTGAAATTCAAATTTGAAAATTTAACCGTCAAAATAAAAATTAAAAAAAGTATAATTCGTCTATAAATATGATAATTTTTCTCATGTTTTTCATCCATCTATCTTACATTCTATTTATAAATTCAATATCTCATTTCTTTTTTACTATTTATCCTTTCTCTCATTTTCATTCATCGTTTATCAATCAAGCTTTCCTAATATTTTAGGAGAATCCTCAATATCAAGCAAGACAACGACGACTTGAATATGTTGTATACCGCAACTAAGATCCGACGCATGAAGTTAGGATGGATAAGCATGATCGTGGTCTGCCTCTGTGCTCACATAATGGTTAATCGCGACAGCTTAAAGGTCACGAAAGACTTATTGTGACTATTGCTACCTTTACATGTGAGGCTTGAAAGTTTTTTTTCGGGCTGATAGTTCCGACGAGTCGCCCTTTTTCAATAAGAAATGAGGTCGAACAATACAATCCATACTTCATCCAAAGAACATGTCGTTGAGTTCTGGCTTGTCATCCCTTCAAAAGATAACAAATCGCTTATAGAATTTCTGCTTAAGAAACACCGATGCATTTTGTGTGGATGAATACATCGACCGAGAAAGATCGCCATAAAGAGTTCGGTAAGGTTTGTGGAAAGCCGCATTGCAATGTTTGGCGATCATTACCCGAGGTCACCAACATCGATATTGCTCAATCGCTACAAACAAGTGAACAACGCGGCTTTCCGTGATGTTAGTGGTTACTGATCAATGCATCGGTTTAAAATTCAAAACCACAAGGGCGTATACCGGCTCATTGTCATGAACCAACAACTCATTTTGTGGTCGTGGCATCTCAAGATCTTTGGATATGGCATGCATTCTTTCGTCTACCTAGTTCTTATCAACGACATAAATGTTCTGCATAGTCCCTGCTTACATTATTAGCAAACGGTCACGCCTCCAAACTAACTATATAATTAATGGTCATGAGTATAAAATGAGATATTATTTAGCTGATGGTATTTATCCAAACTGGTCGACATTTGTAAAAACAATTCCATGTCCACAAGGTTTGAAGAAAAAACATTTTGCTAAAGCACAAGAGTCGGCAAGAAAGATGTGTGAAAGGTATCTGGGGTACTTCAAGCTCCGTTTGCACCAGGTGTGGACCAACACGTTTTTGGGATGAAGAAACACCATATATTATGAAAGCGTATAATAATGCATAATATGGTCATTGAGGACGGCGAGATATCGTAACAATGACTTTGATGGAAGTGATGCAAATCCGCCTGTGTGGTTGGCCACATGCGTATACACTGCACTGTAAGACTTCATGCAAACCCATTATCAGATCGCGACAAAGGTTACTATTCTCAATTGCGCCGATCTTATTGAAAGATTTGTGGGGAACGACATGACGACTAATAACCTCTATCAATTTCTGCCAGTTGTATTTTCAATTCCACCTCTATTTCATGTTGTATTTAATTCCAAATTTCAATTTCATGTTGTATTTTCAATTCCACCAATTTCAAGTTATCTTTTCACTCCAATTGCAACATAATAAATAATGACTACAAATTAAAAAATAGTAACAACATAATAAATAACGACTAAAAATTAAAACCCCGCTTTTTCATAACCTCTGTCTTCAGGTTATTCCAATATATTGCAGAAATTGGGTCCATGTCAGTAATATTAGTTTCCATGATTTTCATCTCATTTTACATTTGAATTTCTTGCACCTGTCTTTCTTCAATTTCTAATTGTTTACGATGTTGCTCCAATGCTATCTCCTGTTGAGCATAAATTTTGTCGTGTCGCTCAACTTTTCATCGTTCCACTTCCATTCTTCATTCCCCAAAGGTGATGATCTAGTGATCTCTCTTCAACATCTGGGCTTGCTTCTTCTTGTTTTTAAGTTGTTTCTTCTCGAAGCCTTTCGCCAATGACCTATCGAGGTTGGAAGTGGACGAGGGTTCAGTTGTCATCCCCTAAATATGGAGTTGAATAGTAGGATTCAACATGAGTTGAATAGTAGGATTCAACATGAGTTGATTTAGCAGGACTACCAGTTGAATGAGTTTTTGCTCTCTTATTGCTAGTCAGATTATCAGTCCATTTCCGCTCCATTTTCAATATATTCCAACAATGTCAGATTGAAATGGTTTTTCACAATCTAGCAAACATTTCTTTCTCGCTTCATCAACCTGAAAACATATGAAATTATTCGGGGCCAACAACCAAATATCAAATCTCATGCCAGTGTCTAAATTAAAAGTTTATATCTCACATTATTTTGCTCTAGTGTCCACTTTGCCTGAAAGCCTTTCAATTTGACTATAAAAATTCCATACAAATTTGCTGCATTTTGTATTTATATGTCCACCGAATTTTACTTAGAAGATTGAGAACGCCTTCATGATTGCCCCATGAAGTTCTAAGTATTGCAATATTCTTGCTAACGCATCACCTTGTTGTTCCATATCCCGGGCAATTGCATCTTTGTCAGATATTAAGCCACGCAAACACAATTAATTTATCTTCTACAGTAGTTTTTCAATATTCTTTTCAAGGATTGTCAGAAATACTTAAGCTTAATAAAAACAAAACAAAAAAAGTTGTGTCCCATATGAAACAAAAAGATAAGTTTTTTTAGATTTTGAATTCAAATTCTAATAACTAAATGTGCATTTAATACATGACGGTTTTAATTATTACAATTAATTTTTCATTTAATTCGTAACGTTTCTCATTAATTATTACAATTAATTTTGCATTTAATTTGTAACGTTTCAAATTAATTCTTATTCTTAATGGCCAACGACCATAATTTTACTTATAAAATCAAATGGAGACTAGCTTTGGAAATGGATCTTCTTCATCCTATTTTCCTTTCTACCAGTATTAGTTCTCCTCCTTGTCAGTTCTCGATCCAGACTTCCTGGCTCCGAAGGACTCCGTTGAATCCGGGGAAATAAATTCCTAAGGACAGTTGTTACACACACCTCACCCTCGACACGGCCTAGATCACTACATCTCCGGGGCTATTGTTTACGTGTACGCCATTTGTTACACTATCGCTTACTCCACACCACACGGCCGCAATGCTCTACACGCATACAACTTCTCTTCTCTACTGATCATTTTCTGCACATAAGTGCGCATAGATTCGAACTCCACAGCCAGCGCCAAGTGCTCTAGAAATCTTGTCATACCACTTCATAGGAGCGGCCCCACTCCACACTTATATAAGTGATTTCATCAAATACATACTGCATTTATGTATCAATCTTATAAGTGGATATGAAATCATTAAGAATATTAATCAACCTCTCAAATTATGCATTCTAGCACCATAATCACACACCATAGGAAGGGATCATTTTGTTGGTGCTAGCAGGATTAACAAGTGACTTGTTATTACCCATATGAACCTTCTTCATGGGATCTCCAATCACAAAGGTTGGGTTTCCATCACTGTTAATCTCATATTGGCTTAAGTCGGATTCCACTCGATGTTTCCAAAATTAAATTTCTTCCCAAAGGCTTAGTCAGAGCATCGGCCAAATTCACTTATGACTTTACATAATCAATAGAAATGATTCCATCTTTCAACAGCTATTTCACTACCTCATGTCTTAGACGAATATGTCTGTTTTTCCCATTAAACGCTTTATTCTTTGCGATCGATATTGCCGTTTTTGGCAATCACAATGATAGACACCGAAGGTGTTGGGCCGTATTCCCAACGGAATCTCTAATAGAAGTTCTTAACCACTCGCCTTCTTAATTCGCAGTAGACCAAAAGCTATAAACTCTAATTCCATGGTAGAAGAAGCAATGAGAGTTTGTTTAGATGATTTCCAAGCCACAACAATTTCACCTCCCTAAAGTAAAGACATAACCGCCGTGGATTTTATCTCATCTCGAATCGTAGATCCACTAGCATCGCCGTATCTCCAACACATTGAAATCCACTATATAGGATACCATAGTTCATGGTACTTAAGTATTTCATTAGTCTAGCTAATGCACTCCAATGATCATTATTGGGATTATGTGTATATCTACTTAATCTACACACTGCATATGCTATGTCAAGTCTAGAAAAGTTCATTAAATGCATCGACTTCAATAATATGTGCATACTCAAACACTCCATGATCACCTCTATTTTTCATTAAATGAGTGTTTGCATCATAAGGGGTACTCATAGGTTTGGCATCGAAATGTCCGAACCTCTTGAGTATTTTCTTAACATAATGTTCTTGTGATAGCATTATACTATCATCCATCCTTATAATTTTCACACCCAAAATGACCTTAGCTTCACCTATATCTTTTATGTCAAACTGTGAAGCTAGAAATCTCTTGGTACTATGTACCATACTCAAGCTAGTGCCAAAGATCAACATATCATCTACATACAATGCAATGATTACACATTCTTTCCTCTTCAGACACTTGTATATACAATATTTATCCACTTCCAATGTAAGATAAAACCCGTTTTTTAACAAAGTATTATCAAATTTCTCATGCCATTGTTTAGGTGCTTGTTTTAAACCATATATAGACTTGTTTAATTTTCAAACTTTATGTTCTTTTCCGCATGTACATACCTTCAAGTTGTAACATGTAAATTTCTTCTCATCCAAGTCCCCATTTAAAAGGTCGCTTTTAACATCCATTTGATGGATAAAAAGTTTTATGAATTGAAGCCAAAGCAATTAAATACGAATAGAAGAGATCCTAGTAATGTGAGCAAATGTATCAAAATAGTAACATTCTTTTTGCTGTGAAACCCTTGGCTACTAACCTAGCTTTGTATTTTTCAACGGAACTATCTCGGGAAAGTATTTTCTTGAAAATCCCACCTGTAACCAATGGGTTTTTCTATGAAGGTAAATCATCAACTCCCTATGTTTGATTCTCTTCTTAAAATATAGTCAAGCTCAATTTTAATGGCTTCTTTCCAAAGTAATGCGTCAGTGGGAAGAAATCGCCTAAAATAAGATGACAGCTCATTTCAATTAAGTATAAAAATCATCTCCAAAGGAAACCTCTTTTCTTCGTCTCTTACTCCTTCTCAACTCATCATGAGAGCTTTCCATATCATCCACACTAGTGGGCACATGCTCATCATATGATTTTTCAGCATCCACAATTGTGGGTGTATGAGAAATTTGTTTAGAAAGTGGGAAAATGTGTTCAAAAAATTCAGCATTTTTTATCTCAATAATAGTGTTGTTTTCTAGAACATCACTTTTCAAAACTAGAAATCTATAAGTTGCACTATTACTAGCATACCCAATAAACATGCAATCGTAAGTCTAATCTCTATTTTCCTCTTTTAGGATCGTGTAACATGTTTGGCAAGACACCCCCACACTTTCTTCAAATATTTAAGGTTAGGGTTCATGACCTTTCCATAACTCATGTGGTGTTTTACCGCTTTCAGATGAGATTCTATTTGTAGATGACATGCGGTGAGAGTATGGCTTTCACTTAATAGATTGTTAGGTGCCAAGCACTAACAAGTAGAGAATTCATCATCTCTTTAAGAGTCCTATTTTTCTTTCAAGAACTCCATTTGACTCTGTGAATAAGGAGGAGTCACTTCATGAATTATTCTTTCCACACAATCATTTAAAGGATGTATTCGCCTTTATAAGATCTAACTTTGATTTTTCTATCAAGTTGATTTTCTACTTCAAATTTTATAGCTTAAGAACATGTCAAATGCTTCATCCTTACTTCTAAGTAAGTAAATTCTAGCAAACCTGGAATAATCATCAATAAAGGCTACATATAATTTCTTACCTCCCCTAGTCATGGTTTGTTTTAAATATCCTAGATCATAATGAATAAATTCTAATAACTTTGTTTCTCTAGTCACTGAGCTACATTTCTTTTTAGTTAGCTTAGAAGTGACACATATTTGGCACTTACTTAAGCCTGAATAATTAATATTATTGATTAGGCCTAGAGTTTGCATGTCCTAATCTAGCATGCCATATATCATATGAATCAACCAAGTAAGTGTATAGTTGTAAGCACTCTCATTCATAACTTTTCGTAGATACTAAGCACAAAAGAGCCTGACATAAAACCCTTTCCCACAAAGATATTATCTTTTGTCATTATAATCTTGTCATATTCAAATGACACTTTAACCCCCATCTTTCCTAATAGAGCCACTAAAACTAAATTTGCTCTTATATTGGGAACATGTAGCACATTATTTAAGGCCGTAGTCTTTTCCCGAAGTGAGTCAAAGATAACTTGCCTCTTTCCCAAGACTTGAGCAAGCAGGAGAGTCACCAAGATAGACAACCTTTTCATCATCCCCTACCGGAGCGTAGGAGGTAAAAGCATCTTTGTTTGCACAAATATGCCTTGTTGCACTAGAGTCTACCACCCAATTCTTGGAATTGGTCACCATATTAGCTTGTGAGATAACAGCAGATATTATGTCATCTCCTTCACCAAGCTGGGCTTTGTGGGAGGATTTCCACTGCTTCCAGCTTACTCTCTTCGCATTATGATGCATGATTTTACTGTTTGCCACAAACAAAACAGGTCTCTCTTTTCAAAGTACGAGGATTAGAAATTTCGGGTTTGTTCTCTGAGTTTTGAGATTTATGTTCAGACCTTTTGTGTTGGTTCGACCAGTTTGCCTTTGTCGACATCTACTTCGCTTTGGCTACCTTTTGGTCTTTGCGGTTTGTATCTTCTATAATGATGTGAGTGATTAGATCACCCAGGGATAATTGCTTTGGTGGAGTTGCGACCGATGCCGGGAGTGATGCAAGGCGTAATCAGAACAGATTCCAAGAAAAGCTACAGTAAAGTCATTGAGCATTTGTTTCATAATCAAAGGAAAGAATAAATTCCAAGATTGTTGGCTAATAAATATCAATCCAAAGAAGAACAGATAAATGATGTAGATGGCAACTGCAACGAGGATGATGGGCAACAGCAGTAAGGCAACAACAACAAAGATGATCAGTAGAGAAGAAGCTTGCATGCATGTGGTGTCAAAGAACACATTCGTGTGTGGGAGTTGAACAACAAGTGTAACAAGTAACTGCATCAGAACAATAATCGAGATGCAAGATCTAAGAACCGTAATCGAGACTCCAGGTGTGTGTAACACCAGTCTCTTAGGGAATTTATTTCCTCAGATTTAATAAATTCTTCATAACCGAGAGGTCCGGATCGTGAATAGCAGCAAGAGAATCGACATTTAGTAGGAGGTCCCATCAACACGATTTTCAATCTTAATGACTTCATTTCAGACCGCGCCATCGCGTATCAAGCTCAATAGTATCATCATATAAATCGATGTCGTTCATAAACAAATCAGTTAAAGAACCGTCATATTACAAATCCATCTACAAAAAAAATAAATTATAATCAATTTAAAAAATGAGCAATTTATAAAGTATACAAATAAATCTAACAATTACAAATTTATAATCAATTTAGAGAATGAACAATTATTTTCACTTAAAAATTATCAATTTATCAATTTAAATTTAAAAATCCTAATTTGTCAATTTAAAGAATGAGTAATTTATCAATTAAAAAATTATAATCAATTTAAAGAATGAGTTAATTTATAAAGATACAAATGAGTCTATCAATTATAAAATTTATAATCAATTTAAAGAATTAGCAATTTATCAATTTTAATTTAAAAATCAAAATTTCAATTTAAAGAAAGCAAAGAATTGAAAAACCACCGTCTTTTTCTCTTTTTCTTTCTTCCTCTTCCTCCCTTTCTCCCAAGAACTTTCCTCGCACAATGACAACAAGAGCTGCGCTCAGTGGTGCCTGGCAGGTTTTCAATATAAAAAGACAACGATGGCAAAGCTCATTTTCCCCCTTTCTGATTCTCTCAGATTTTTATAAAATTTGATTGAATATAAATACAGAAATCGCTGGTATTTAACAAGTAGCCCACCACGCTTATTGAGATCATCTCAATTTTCTTCCAAAAGCTACTTCAACATGACATCTCAAAATCACACATACCTTGACGCCATTCCGTTTAACTCAATTCATGGCTAGATGCCATTTTAACAGCTGGCTTTTTAAAACGATAAATGAGTAGTTATGAAAGAGAAGTTGTAGCATGTCGTTTTGGTAACCCTCAGGAGAAAACGTAGAAACTCAAGCAACTGTTTTAACTTTTAACCGTAGGATCGAAAACGATGCAGTTCTTCAGAGATCAGGGAGAATTTGAGCGAACGGTGTCGTTTTATAACTGCAGATATTTTCACAGAAATAAACATAGTAAATTTAAGGATGAGGAGAGAAAACCTCACCATTGTCCCGAAGAAGTTTTGTTCTCTCTCTCTCTCTAAAATGACATCGCTTCTCTCCCTCACTTCCGTGACTCCCCACGTCAATTTCCCGCACCGAAGTGACTTTTTCCGACCAAATTGCCATCTCAAAACCCACAGATTCCGGTGCAATTCAGAGAATCCAAGAAGTAATTCGTCAACTACTCAAGAATCCGAACCAGAGAACGCGTTGCTCAAAGTTGCTTGGTACGGTTCGGAGCTGCTCGGAATTGCCGCTTCTTTTTTCCGGCCACCGTCGATTGTCGAAGCTCCAGAAAGAGCTCTTGAGCTCGCCGGAGACGGGACGGGAGCCCTTGATCGCGCCAAAGTTGTGGAAACCATCAAGGAGGACTTTCAGAGATCCTACTTCGTCACAGGTTTGCAAATAGTGCTCCCTACTTAGACCTTAGACTTTGGCCCTAGTTGGTTTAGCTGAATGGAGAGTAATCAGAGCGAGGTAATAACCGATTCACCTCCGATTATCACTTGTAGGGTGGTTCATGTTGAATATGGCTAATCAGGAGCGGATGGGAAAAATTACAAATCGTATCTTTTGTTTGGATTCTGAGAAAGCTAAAAAAGGAAAAAACAAAAAAATCATTCTCATTAATTCTGATCTCAAATTCACGCCACTTAGTTCCCAAAGAAAATTAAAGGGTCGATTGAATTCAGCCAAATAATTGTGCGTTTCTTTCAGAGGAATGGACAAAGAATATGATCTAACTTTCGCTTTATTTTAGTTTCTTGCTAACCAAACAAAAGCGGCATCATTAGTTATGAGTTCAAAATTCTCTACTACGAGAAAATCTGTTTTTAAGCCCAGAAAAAAAATTCTTCCCAAGAAAACCTACAAGTTTTTCTAGTGAAGAGCAACCAACAACTCTTCCTTCCCCATGAACAGGGAATCTGACAATGGGCGCCTATGTAGATGATTGCGAATTTGCCGATCCTGCTGGTTCCTTCAGAGGGCTACGCCGATTCAAAAGAAACTGTACAAATTTCGGATCCCTAATCCAAAATTCGAATATGAAACTTATGAAATGGGAAGACTTAGAGGTTAGCTTGCTGTGAAAATGAATACACAGCTCATGCATTGTCTATAATCTGTTCGACTAAATGTTTCTGTGAAAAATTTCTTTCCATAAACTGGTTACAGGACAAAGGAATTGGCCACTGGCGGTTTAGCTGTATCTTGTCATTTCCTTGGAAGCCCATTCTTTCAGGTACATTTTTTTATTCATTCATTTTATTTTATTTTTTGAGTTTTGTCCCGAAATAATGCATTTTAAAAAATAAAATCAATCTAATATGTTTTTTAAAATATTATCAAACTAGATTTTATAAACTGTAGGTCAAATAACATGGTTTTAAGTTAAAAAAAATTAAAACCGTAATCATTAACCACGGAATTGATGAAGATACTCTAGTTTGAGCATTTCTTTTAAAAACATATCTGATTGGTGTTTATTTTAAAAAAAATGTATTATTTTGGGACAAAACTTTTTTTCTTTTTTTTTTGTGTAGAAAGAATATTGTACATTGTTTCTTATATATTTGTGGCCATGTTGTGTGATGCTGCAGCAACTGGGTATACAGAGTACTATTTTGATCCTCAATCTGGGAAAGTATGCAGGTAGGTGTAGCTTAATAGAGATACACCTTTTGTGATTGGTGCAGCAAATAGTGATAAAATCATAAAGGAAAAACAAATGAAAACTGTTCTTGTTTTTTAACTTAAGTGTTTTCATAACAAAAAAAGGAATCAAACATGTTATTTATGTTTTTCATTTCTAATTTTAGAACAAAACTGATTTCAAAAACTTGTAACCAAACATACCTTTATGCTTATATCCATAGGAACGATTTACTCAAAGCTTCACTATATCAAAATAATGTTAGTTAAGACTTAAGATGGTATTTATGGTGACTTTGGGTATAACAAAAATACCCTTATAGCATAGAAAGGGGCGAACCCTAACCTATTATTATTTATCCCTTCATGCGCTCACTCTCCCCTCGCTACACTCCGCTCCATTCCGGCATTTGCCAGTTTTTCTCCGTAAATACGAACCACATACTACAACATACTTGGATTCTTCCTTCGTTCAGAAGTGGACATGAATATGGTTTTTGATTTTTCAGGCATGTGGAACACTGGAATGTTCCTAAAATGGCTCTACTGAAGCAGATCCTGAGGCCCAGCCGAGGATTTTGGAAGAAAAAGACAGAAGGTTGAAGAACATTGTGTTTACTATTTAGTCTAATTACAGATGGGAAGGAAAAGATTGTCTCAGCTTCAGATCTCCAAACTTGTTGACTAGTAAGGAAAATGGCATACTTTTTGAAGCTTCATTTCAGAACTGTAAAGCTATGGCGGCAATTGCAAACCCACCTCAGTCCAGGAAAGGGTCACCCACCTATCCATCCATCAACAGCTGCTTCTTCCTCTTCCTCTTCCTCTTCCTCTTCTTCCAAATGATGCAGTGGACAGAGAATGATCCAGGCATGAGCAGCATCAAGGACATGTGTGAACTGCAAAGAATCCTTGATGTCATTTTTTTTTCACTTGCCATATATATATATATATATATATATATATATATATATATATATATATATATATATACTTCTATTTACTAAGGTTATATACTTGTAGTAAGCTATATTATAAGGACTAGGGATCTAGGGCGGAGCCACCTAAGAGCAACTACAATAATTCTCCATTTCCATCTCCAAATTTGGAGATGTGAACTTGATATCCGAATATGAAGATGCACTATTCACCTTTTTTTTAAATAATATGTGATGGACCTATGTAAGGCTACGAGGGGCGGGCCTCCCTGAAATTTTTTTCAAAAAATTTTATATGTTTCCAAAGGGAATTGAATTTGGGCATATTAAAAAAAAAAAAGTTGATATTTTTAAAAGGGAAAATTAGTATTAAAATCCTGAACTTTAGATAAAAACAAGATTATGTTACAAATACTTGGGTAGAAGTAGAATCACCCTTAAAAGCTAGTTTTTAATGGGTGGGAGCTCAAGTGGTTATAAATGTGAGATTCTCGGGTTACAGACCTGTTAACTTTCAAATTTAAACTTTAATTTCCAGTTTCTGGATGGTTCATAAAAGACGCGATTCTCAATTTAATCCATAAATATATATTCAGTGGGGCCCCTCTGCATCAATTAAAAAAACAATCCATTTTAAGAATACCATCAAATAAATGAGAGAAAGCAAGTGGAAAAGTTTAAAGTTTTGGAGGCTTAACATCGTAGTTTCAGAATTGAATTACTGGAGGTGACAGAATCCTATTTCATTTCACGTTTCCATATTATAAACACGATCAAGTCGACATATAAGTCTTTCATTTGGCACGAGCAATGGTTACACCTCCGCCTTTGATTTTCTCGCAGTTTCTTTATATTCTAAAAAAAAAAAATTTCAGAAGATACGAAATTCATAGCATACGATCTCAATTTTCCATTTTTTAGATCTCTTGATTTGACCTTTCATTGTTTTAGAAGCATTAAATCACATTTCCATTTGTTTTAATGTATTATGCGATTATATTTTATTACCAAACGCATGCTATTTCGACGGCTTTAATTATTGTCACCATAATGCTAAGATGACTTAAAAAAAACAAATAAAAACAGTCTTCTTTTATAAAAGTTTGTTCAACATAGTTCTTATTTTATCCAAATTTATTTATTTTATAAGGCCTTTTATTTTCAAATTCACAAGCCTTATTTTTGTGCTTTATAATATAAAGCCGCTTGCTGGAAACTTTGTGCTTTAAAAAAAAAAACGTCAGTGATTGGGGGCGTCAACCTACGAAGAAAGCCGCTCAATTAAGAGTTTCTTCCACCAAATAACTCGTCATGTTAAAGTGTTTATATATTTAAATTTTATACGCCTTATCTATTACAGGTTACATTATTTATTAATTGCTCAAATCATGTTTATTTAAGAATAATGCTAATAAAATTTACAAATTTTAAGGCTTTCATGCATGAATATATTATTTATGCTTTGGATTCTTTTGTATGAAATCAAATTGTGTGTAATAATTATGATTAATTATACAATTTTTATAGCATAATAAGAGTGTTTAATTATGCTACCAAATAAAAATTTGATATTATACATAAACGAAGTTTAGTGCCCAATTTAAGCACAACTAAAACCTTATAAAATGTCCAAGTGATCAAATAATTTTGGTTAGTTATTAGAATAGCCACAAGATCTTTAATTAATAAAAATTATTTATTAAGTTAAGATCACATAAAGAATGAGACATAAACTTGTAATTAATTATACTTAATATAATAAAACTTATCCCACAGAAATTTTGTTATATTTATATACTAATTAGGATGATACAAATTATTTTCATAATCTACCCACAGAATTATGAATTGATACATAATTTGGTAGTTTTACTTTATGACAGAATGCAAATTATATGCGGCTTTAACCTGAACATTAAGTACTTGTGCGACTATACGTTTGCAAAGTTTCTCGACAAAAGTAAGGATAAGAGCCTCGCTGCTGTTTTGGATAACGTCATGATCTCCTCCACTTACCAGACTTCCTACAGATATAAAAACTATCGCACTTATCTCTGTTTGACAGTTATTGTTCACCCATTAAAATTAAATAATTTACAATTTCTCATCATAAAGTTAGAAATAACTAATTATAAAGATTTTGCCCATTAAAATCTTTATTGGAATTAGATATAGTTTAGCTATGTTTTACATCGGGTAACACATGCAATTAGTAATATGCCCTCACATCTAACATGTTTTTGGACCTTATAGCTTAAACCGCTAGCTACACTGATGCACAGACCTAGACATTCCGTAATTTAGTTACAACTACAAAATATAGTTAAAGGATTCTCTTCATTTAGTAGTATGGATAATTCATCGCCATAAGGAAATCGAACCACCAAGACATAAGAAAGCACATCAAAATGGTTATGCTATATGAGCGATGAGAAATCCACCGACAAGCAGAATGTTCATTAAGACAAAATCATCATTTATTGGGGGTTCTCATGAGCAATACGATAAGGTCCAAGATTTGCTAAAGCCATCGAGAAACAATTTGTCACTTCGTGACAAAAAGCTTTAGCAAGTACCTGGAGCAATGAAATTTTCTTCCATTCGTGACACAGCTGCTAGTGTGCGTGAGCACATCATGCAAATGAGGACATCGCGCCTCAACTTAAGAAATCTCCTATGATATTATGTTCGGATTCCTTTCTAGTGCACTTATTCTCGACACTCTTCCTCATCAATGGACCTTTTTAAGATCTCTTATAATACACATATGACAAATGGTCAATCAATGAATTAATGACCATGTGTGTTCAAGAAGAAGAGAGGCTCGATGGAATTGAAAGTAAAGTGCTATGTTACAACTTTGGAAGAACAAAAGGAATGTGATACATCTCGTAATTTACACTTAAATCAAATCGAAGGGAAAGGCACACACCTCAGCCGGAGCATCAAGAAGGAAAATAAGTGTTTCTTTGTAAAAGAAAGGGACACTAAGAAAAGACATTCTAAATTCAAAGAAGGCGCTTGAGAAGAAAGGTAATATATCATCCTTTTGTTTGTTATGAATCTAATATGGTTAATGTTAATATTAACACCGTGGATCGACCTCCGTTCTACAATCCATATTGCAAACTCTTCATGGTACGCAAACCCATGAAGCCAGTGGGAAATGAGCTCAAGATCTATCGCAAGTAAATAAGATTAGCTCAATTGCAGGCTATCTGACATGCACATTAACATTAGACAATGGCTTTGTTTTAAATGAAATGACCTTTTATGTACCAAGTTTCACGAAACTTGATTTCGCTTTCTGTAATTTGTTCCATAGGTTTTTCTTTTACTTTTCAAGACAATGTATTTCTAACTTATTTTATAAATCAAATAATATTGGAACAAAGTATTTTAGCTACATGGTCTATATAGAATCTGCTTCACAATGAAGCCACTAATAATTCTTTTGCATGTTCATATTGGTACTAAGAGGTGTAATATTAATGAGGATTCTTCTATGTTATGGCATCGGGAGATTAGAATACACTTCCATAGATAGAATTAGATTAGTAAAAGATGGAGTACTTAGTACTTTAGGATTATATTCGATTTTCAGACTTATGACTCCAGATATGAAAGGCATAAAACAAGTCTAAGAAGCATGCCATCAGGAGTTCAAACATATTAGAAATCATACATACCGACATATGTCAGTCTGATATGGATATGCCCGTCAAAAAATATTTCATCACTTTCTATCAGATGATTACTCACGATATATATGTATACTTACTTATAATAAGTATGAAGCATCGATGCCTTCAAAATCTTTAAAGTCAAGTTGAGAACCAATGCGAAGCAAATACACATAGTGAGATCCGACAGAGGTGGTGAATACTTAGTGGTAGGTAAGAATCGAGAATGGATGTAAGCACCTGTTCCTTCGCAAAGTTTCTTCAAGCACGGATGAACGCCCAACACACTACGCCCGGGTTCTCCCACTAAAAATGGTGCAGCGTAAAGAAGAAATCGAACTTTAGCGACACGGTGCGAGTATGCTTAAAGAACTCCAATCTTCCTCAATTTCGGATCGGGACGACTTCGCATGCCAGCTGTATATATTAAACCGTGTTCCAACTAAGGTTGTCCCAAAGACACCTTTTGAAATATGGAAAGGTTGGAAACCGAGTTTGCGACATATGCGCGTTTGGGGTTGTCCGTCTGAGGTGAGAATATATAATCCACATGAGAAGAAATTGGGACCTAAGGACACTTGAGTGGTTTCTACGGCTACGCTAAACGCCTAAGGGTTATAGATTTTATCGTCCATCTCATTCAACTAGGATTCTGAATAAAGGAATGCCAAGTTTCTTGAAAATGACATGATCAAAGGGAGGGATCGATTCAGTGGATTTAATTCCCCGTTCACACCATATAGAAACTCAACCTTCCACGTCACATGAGATTGGTTATAGTTCATCACACCTCAAGTTCCAATTAGTGTTGAAATAACCAATCATTGAAGTTCCACAAATAGCCGAGGTCCTTCCAGAGGATCAACAAGTTCGGGAATTACCTTATAATCTTGGAACAAACAATTTGAAAACCACAAGCTCCTCCAGGAGCGTATTTATCCAACATTAAGACGACTACTCCGGAAGGAAGTCTACGATTCCTGATTACATAAAGGTATTTACAAGAAACCTATATTAGAGTCGAAAATGATCTCAAACCTTTTCACAAGCCATGTTGTACAAGTCCGACCAGGGTATAATGCTAAGTGAAGGATGAGTTAGATTCCATGAAAAAGCAACTGTCCGGGACCTCGTAGTCGCTTAAAGTGGGTGCAAAGCCATCGGGTCGTAAATGGGTCTATAAGACTAAAAGAGACTCTTAGGCAACATTGAAAGATATAAAGCTGACTTGTCGCTAAGGGATTTACTCAAAAAGAAGGAATCGACATACGTAGACCTTTTCTCCTCGTATTCAAGAAAGATTCTCTTCAGATATTTTAGCATTATCACACTTAGACCTCGAGTCGCAACAAACATGAAAACAAAGATTTCAATCTGGATCCGAAGAGGAGGTATACATGAAACAACCTCGAAGGTTTCTCTCTTCTAGGAAGGCGTAGCACCTCGTCAGAAGCTTAAGAATCCATATACTAAGCTAAATGTGTTCCTCCCGCCACGAGATACAAATCTATGGAGTAATTACTTCATTCGCTCTCATTGAAAACCCATAGATCAATGTATATACCGTATGTCGTTGGGAGTAAAACTTGTTTCTTTGTTTTATACGTGATGACATTTTACTAACCAATGATAAGGGAATGATGCATGGAGTGAAACAATTCTCTCCAAAAACTTTGATATGAAAGATATGCAGGAGGCATCTTATGTCATCGCATTATGATCCATGTGAGATAGATCTCGTGGTATTTTAGGTCTAATACAGAAACCTATATCAACAAAATTTTCGAGAGATTTCTGATGAAGGATCGTCACCAAGTGTTGCTCCCATTATGAAGGGCGTATAAGTTAAGTCTAAATCAATGCCCGAAAATGATTTAGAAAATGAATCTATGAAGAATATTCCATATGCTTCAGCTTGAAGCCTTATGTATGCTCGTGCTCAGAATAAGACCCGATATTGCATATGCGCTGGAGTGTTGTGGCGTGATCAAAGTAATCTGCGCAGGACCACTGAGAGTCGCAAAGAAAGTCATGAGTTATCAAGGAACTAAAGATTATATGCTTATGCATAGACAAACTGACAACTGGATCCGTCATATTCTCGATGCGGACTTCATTGGCCAGTGGTTGACCAGAAATCAACATCCGGTACATATTCATTATGGCCGGTGAGCTGTTTCTTAGAGAAGTGTCAAACAGACTTTGATTGCCACTTCTACCATGGAAGCCGACCGATTTTGTTCAAGCTACCTCACAAGGTGTGTATGACTTAAGAGTTTCATTTCCTGCCAGAGTTACGGATTCTATTTCTAGGGCCTCAGAAGATTTTCAGGATAATCACCAAGTAAAGGTTTTCGCTAAGAATAACAAAGTGAGTCGAAGCAAGTACATCGATCAAATACTTAGCCATTAGAGAACATGTTAAGGAAAAGAAAGCGGTCATTAAGCATATTAAGATCGAGTCATGATCACTTAATCCTTTGACTAAAGCGTACGCCACCAATGAAATTTAAGGATCATGTACGTAATGAGGATTGTTTCCTCTTCAGAATTGTATATATACATTCACTTTATGAAATTCTAAGCATTCCATTATTTTTTCTCATTTTCATGCGCACTTTTAATCTATCTCGAGAAAATATATTTTATTTGGACCTAGAATAAAACATGCGTTTATTCATTGTTTTTCATTACCACATTAAGTACTCGAGAAGAAGCACAGATACATAGTTGATAAAACTCATTATTGAAGGACCTATCTCTACGATTCATGTATTTTGTTACTAAAGAATTTGATTAACTTTGCACCAAGTGAGAATCATGAGATTCGTTTCACAAGAACTGTTAACTTTTGAATTCTAAACTCAATTTCCAAAGGTGATATTCATAAAAGACGTGATTCTCGCAGACTATAACATATCTAGTATCCTCTCTTTGCTACTTCACTGAAAAACAATTCATTTTAAGAATACCACTGCAACAGTCGGAAGAAAGCATTTAAAAGTTTAAAGTTTCTTTATGCTTTCTGACATCGAGTTTCGAATTCACTACTTATGTGACAGAAATCCTATTTCATTTCATGTTTCCATATTATAAACATGATCAAGTTGACATATAAGTCTTTCAATAAACCCATAAGACCAAGTCGTAATACAGCAATGTGGGATTTAGAATGAGACTATAACAATCCATTCATCTTTCAGAACCGACGTCCACGACGACTGGTCTCTTCATGGACCCCATGAGTAGTAGTTCTCCCTCAATTTGGAGATTATGGCCCTCCTCAAATAATGAAACCCTTTGAAACTACTCTTACAATCACTTGATATAACTTACTTTTAAAAGCTATCTGTCAAAACGAGGGAGCTAAAATGTTTATAAACCTATAATGGCACAATACCAAGTTGTAACTTAATGACGTAGACTCGTGAGCGTAATAAAAACAAATCCTGAACTTTTACTTGATTAAATTTAGATAAAAGTTGGAAAAAACAAATAACTAAATACTTGATCTTATTAAGCACTACAAAAGTGGTGTTTGATTTTTAACTTAATGCCGAATAAAACTTTTTTCGAAGATCACAATACTTAATAGCATTAAGCACAAGATCGTTTGCTTTTTAACATCGAAGAAATGTGGCAGAGTAATTTACAACTAATTCATTATTTCGTGCTCCCGCCCACCTCGCTAATGACGAGTTCTGGTTTAATTGTGACTCGATTTTTTATGTGGCTCAGCTTATTTTCTCAAATCCAAGACGTGTTCAGGCTGGGCTGTATTATTATTACTTCCGGGTCCCACTCCCGAATATATTTTAAAAATATTTTTTATTATTTTATTTTATACTTTAATATAAATAATAATAATACTGTAATGTTTTTTAATAAATAATTTATAAATTCATAATATTTTTATTTTTATGAAATATATTAATTTTAATATAATAAAAAAAGCAAATATAAAAATAAAATGTAAACTAGACGAGTTTCCAGATTCTTCATATTCAATTCCGTCCGCTTAATTTTTTTAAATTTATGTTCAAAATCAAAAATAAACGGCCCTGGCCGACGGGACCTCCTCGTCCTAAACCCTCCCACACATCCATAATAACGCGTATTACTAGCTTATTCTTCTTATCGGAAGAACGACAATTTTTCTTATTTTAAATAAAAACGATTTTTTTCAATAAAACAAAATATTTTCATTTTTTTTATTCATAAATTTTTAAAAAAATTTCAACAATAAATCATACAAATTTTAAAAAATAAACAATTTAATACAAAAAAAACTATTTAGCTTTCAACGTTAAGTTAAAAAACAAACAAGCTCGGACACCATCTTAGATTTACAAATCTTAACATATTTAGAGAACTTTTAACCAAAAATGGGAACCGCGTCGGGTTGGAAATGAAGTAGCCGGTCCGGAGCCATCGGCCCGCATCTATCACTCTCATTATAAATCCATCTAACAAAAGGAGATTTTGATTGGAAAAGAGAAAAACCCCTGTTCTCTCTCCCAGTCTCCTCTCTAGTCTCTCTCTCAAGAGCCCTACTGAGTCTACCATGGCGTTTCACCTGGAAGCCAAGAGCTGGTACTCTCGCTCTTTCTTGCTCTCTCTGTTCCTTCCATGCTTATTGAAATCTAGGATTTCTTGTTCATTCATTCACGTTTGATGATTTTATCGGTTCCATCGTGCAATGATTTCGGTTGTCCATTTTTTTACTTTGTTTTATTTTTTTTTTGTAAATCTTTTTTTTCTTTGAGGTGGATGATAGGTTTAATCCGATGGCTGTTGGGGTTTTTCTTTATTCAATACTGAAGTTGGGTTTATTTGGATGAAAACCCTAATTTTGCTGTCTATAAGGTCGGAATTTATGGGTACGCCTAATGTTAGAGCTAAATATTTGATAATAAGAAAAAATAAACACTATTGATTGACATTTTTAAAGGGTATCTGTTAATGGTGGAAATTGCAATTGATTTGCCTAATTTAACAAAAAGAAAAAAAAGTTCTCCAACGGCGATGAAATCATACGGAATCAGAAGTTTCCCCATCCCAGTCCTTAAAAGACGCGGGTGGAGAAAGCGGCTGCCAAATTTTTTTTTTTTGGAAGCCTGAAATTTTAAGATTTTATTATTTATTTCCCATAAAAGTTTGTTTAGTTCTCATTGACATAATGGATGGCTATTTTTTACTGTTTTCCATTAACGTTACTTCCCTCCTCAATTCCCCGTCATTGTTTTGTGATGAATCTTGTTCTCTCATCTAGTTGTGTGGTTTCTAAGCATATGGGTTGGTTTTTTGTTTTTTATTTTTTAATATATTTTCCGAAAATTTTTCAGGTATTATGATTTTATCGTATATTTTTGAAAGTTATCTTGATCTGCGTCAACATGCTGCTCACAAACTTCCAAATCTTCCAAAAACATTGGAAGGAGTTATCAGCCAAGAAAAATTTGAGAAATCTCGAGCCTACAGTCTGGATAAAAGGTTTGCTTTTTTGGTTCTATTAAAATTCTTAAAGTATGGAGTACTACACCAGATTTTTCATTAGTAGTTTATTTCTTCTGACCTTCACTGTTTTGTTTTATCTCTTTTTCTTTTTTCAGCTACTTCCATTTTGTCCATGAGTTTTTTACAATATTCACGGACTGTATGATTTTGTACTATGGAATATTGCCTTGGTTTTGGAAGGTGAGTGACTGCATTGGTGAATTATGATAGGCACCCTTACCACCCAACATACAGATGCATATAAAATAATTGTTCCCATTGCCTGATATTTCATCGTGACTGCAGAAATCGGCAGAATTTCTACTGTTGGTTGGCCTAAACGTAGAGAGTGAGATATGGCAGACCCTTGTGTTCTTAGCAGGTCTTATGATTTGGTCACAGGTGCGGATCTCTTGTGTGATATGACCCTTTTTAACCAGCTGGAAAATCTAGTGGAGTGTCTATTATGCGGCTTCCGATAGCATTATCTATATATGACTCCACTATGTCCCATGTGTATTTCGAATTACTTTTTTGCCATTTTTCTGTTTTAATATATTGATAAAATTATCTTAAACATTCACTGAGGAACTTGTTTTAGATGGATCATAAGATGCCAATATCCATATTTTACATTTATACAAGAAAATTGGGGATTCTTACTTTTTGAATGGGTATTCACATGTATGCAATGAAATGGTTATATCTGTATTCTGCTTTAGTCAATCAATAACATTTTGTTTCTAATTATATGCAGATTACTGATTTGCCATTTTCTCTATACTCTACTTTTGTGATTGAGGCCCGCCATGGTTTCAACAAGGTTTGTATTCATTATTTTATCTTCGGTCATATTTCCTTGAATCTGTATTTGGAAGATCTAGAGCTTGTTTGGAAACATTTTTAAAAACAGCTGTCAAAGAATAGTTTTTGATAATTGTTCTTAGTTCTCAAAAACAAAATTCTATTTGGAAACTCAAATATGAAGAACTGTCTTGGCTTATTCTTTGTGGAAGTACTATGCACTGTTATGTAATATAAAAGTTCCCATGGTAGCCTTTATATTTTCAATTGTCTTGAGAAAACTCTGAAAAAAAAATTGAAAACACCTCATATTCATTCTAAGAAACATTTGTTATGTACAAATTCTCAAGAAACTTTTTTAGTACCAAATTTGTTAATGTGTTTTTTTGAGTTAAAAAACTGTTTTCAAAAATAGTTCCCACCCGGGTCAAAAATAGTTCCCACCCGGGTCCCTACTTTTCACTACTCTTCTTCTTAGCATGGTTTGAATTTCTTGGCTTTGAACTTCATTTGCTTTATTCCTTCTTTATTGCTAGTCTGTTCCTTTAATATTTATTTATTTTTCTCTATTACCACAGCAACAATTTGGTTATTCTTTAGGGACATGCTCAAAGGAATTGGGCTGTCCATTCTACTTGGGCCACCCATTGTGTCTGCACTTGTTGTTATAGGAAAGGTAACATAATTTGCTAGTATTGAAAACAACTACAGGTTATTTGCAGCATTTGGTTGCTATTCTTCACATGATCTAATCTTATTTTTCTGCATTCCTTTGCTTTCCCAATTACTGTCAAGCATTCTCCAATAATTAGTGAATGACACTGTTCATTTGCTTGTTGGCAGAAAGGAGGACCTTATTTGGCTATCTACCTTTGGGGATTTATGTTTGTTCTGTCTATTGTGATGATGACACTATATCCTATTCTAATTGCCCCACTTTTTAACAAGTTTACCCCAGTGAGTATTTTCATCCTTTCGTGATTTAAAGAAGAAATACTTTCCGATTCTTGTCAAGTGTAACAGTTCTCTTTTTCTTGCCCTGCTGCAACAAGTAGCTTCCTGAAGGTGAGCTCAGGGAAGGAATCGAGAAACTTGCTTCCTCCCTTAAGTTTCCCTTAAAGAGGTTGTATGTTGTTGATGGATCTACAAGGTCAAGCCATAGCAATGTGAGTTTTCTTCATGGTATATTGTATTGCATGTTTTTTGTACGTGCCATGTTGCATTGACTTCGTTTTGAATACAGCTTCCTGCCTTATTTTTCATATTCCCCTTTGTTTCTTCAGATCCACTTTAAATTAAGTATTAGATTTAGTAACTAGGCATGTTGCGGGAGATATGCATGGGAATTGTGTTCTTACCTTCAATTGACTAAACTAATAAAAGATAAATAATTTTGTTTATAAAAATGGATCTATTGATTTCCATAAATAGCATATGAATGTCTATAAATAAGAGATGTTTTGCAAGCATTCATTGAGCTAAATTATCTAGAGGCTGTCTAGGCATGCTGAAACTTCGTTCTAGAGTCTCTCCACTGACTGATCATACCCTTGGAGCTCATCCTGTGTAAATCACCTCTGTTTCTTTCATTAGATGATCAGTAGCACTCGTAGTCAAAGCTATAGCTCTATCTTGATTACAATTTTTTTTTTTTTTTGATGGAATCTTGATTACAATTTTTATACCTCATAAATCATATTGATTTATAGAATGGCATTATGTTGACTCTCAACTCATAGGACTATCAGTGCTATGATTTGGGCGATATACTCCTATCCATTTTTTAATGAGTGGAACCCTGGTACTGGAAGTAGCAGGATTAATTAGCTGAATTATGATTAAGTTGCACTAAATATGTTGAGTTTTTTTCTTTTGTGAAATTATTGAAATCCAGGGGTACTTAAAATTTTGTACTTCATAACTTCTCTATTCTTTTCTGGTTCCTTATATGTGTGCCTTCTATGGATGACTAGAGGATGGAATGTTAATTGGTTCTAGCTCAGCATATTCTGTATGTAAAACGATTCTCTTTTTAAGAAATGAGTCACAAACTTCCCATTCTCAATTCTACTGTGGAAGTAATTGTAGTCTGAGCCTAAGATGAAGTCCACCCTTCCTTACCCTCCTAATTTTAATTTGTACTCCAGCTGAATAGTTTCAGATTAGTCCCCGGCACCTCACTTTGTTTTTCATGCACATTGATTCTTATAAGGACATGCTAACAGGAATAAATGGAGGAGTCAGCTTCTATGCTCCAAAATTACATATTTTTTGGAGGAATAAATTTTTTAAGCAATCTCCTGAGTAAGAGAAGTTGTGGTTGAGGTTTCATAGACCATGTGACGAGCATAAGTGAAAGGATCTAAGGCAGATACATTGAATGAGTGGGTTTTTCTCTCTATACATCAAGTTGAAAATGAAAGGGGAATATTGAAATGTTATGTTGCTGCACTAATATTATCTGCTGGTGCATCATTACTAAATGGGGAACAATAATTTCTTCTGGTTTCTCACTATATGCTGACCGATTTAATTTGAGATTATGACTTTTCTCTTGCTGTGCGATACTTCATATTATGAAAACTATGCAGGCCTATATGTATGGATTCTTTAACAACAAGCGGATAGTTCTCTATGACACATTGATTCAGCAGGTGTGGATGCATTTTTAATTGGAAATTTTATATTAGCTTTTTCTACATATTATCATTAGGTTTTTTATGCAGTTAATGTTTTTTCTTGCCATTATTCTGTTCCTTCCACTTAAGGCATATTGCTCAGTATGGTGATACTTGAAAATTTGTTGTTTAGCTGAGCTACGATGTTTTTGTACCTCTGTGAGAAATGATGTGAAACCATTTTTTTTGTTTGCATATAAATTAAATGAAAAGACTTTCCATCCACCCTTAAGTAAGATGTGATGACCAATTATGAATTTTGCTGCTGCTAGTAAAAAAAAGAGAATTCTGTTGCTATTGCTACTTGCTTCCTTGATATCAAACTCTTTAGTATCCACTACTATCCTATCTGGTTGTCTTACTGCTATCAACTTATACACACACAAACACTCAAGTCTAATCTGAATCTATTGCTACTGTCATCCCTTGATATTTTTGGGATATCAAACTTTCGAGCTTCTGATGCTGGTTTTGATCTGGTTGAGGGTATATAAGCAATATCTGCAGATAGTACATGAGTGTTTGTGTGTACAAGTTTATATCAGTTTTGTGTGTATGATGAATGTTAGATTTGTCTCCTTGGACAAAGTCAATATTTTTAATTTTGTTTTTTTAGTAATTATAAATTTTGGTCATCCTTGAGTTCTGAACCAGCCTGATTAGGTTTTGGCATGATTGTTCTCTTGATAAGTTTTCTCCTATTTTTATATCCTTGATTTTTTTTTAAAATTGTTTTAGGAATTCTGTACTTACAGAACTGCACAATTTATTGCACCTATATCGTCACACGGGTTTTGGAAAAAGATTGTCTGACATTCCATGTTTAAACATTGCTATATGTTGTATTAACTTGAAGTTACTTATCTTCCAGTGCAAAAATGAGGAAGAAATTGTTGCTGTTATAGCCCATGAGCTGGGGCATTGGAAGCTTAATCACACGCTGTACTCTTTCGTTGCCGTGCAGGTATGCTTCTATTGCTTTCTTGAAAAGCGATTTCTGAATGATCCCTTAAGTCCTGTCTAGTGATATTGTTCCCGTGCGGGGCGTTCACAAATCCATAAATTAATTCCAAAAGCTTAAGAATTAGTATTGGTTTTTCCACCCTCTTTCCCCTGCCTGTCTTGTATGCGTCTTTCAACATCTATATTATTATTCAATAGCTCAGATGATGGATGAGATATGGAACATAGTCTTGGAGGAAGAACTTTGGTTTGGGGTTCCCTTAAAATAATCTTGACATCAAAATTTGGATTGTTACATCTATATATATATATATATATATATATATATATGTATATTTATATATATATATGTATATATGTGTGTGTGTGTCTTAAATGATTGATGAGATTAGAACACGGTTTTTGAAGAAGAACATTCATGTATTGTTCTGAACTTCATACATTACATCAATGCAGATTATTACGTTCTTGCAATTTGGAGGATATACATTGGTGAGGAAATTAGTCGGCCTGTTTCGAAGTTTTGGATTTGATACACAGCCAGTTATCATTGGTCTCATCATATTTCAGGTATTTTTATATCAAAATAGCGATTATCACGAGAAATGGTATTGGTGCTTGCCTGCATGGTATCCATGTACTAACATTTGTTTTATTAACAAGTTTCTATTGATTTCTGAACTCATGTCAGCAAATCAACTTAGGTAGATCACTTGCCTCAAGGCCATTCTAAAATTTTATGATTCAAGACTGTTGAACTTATACTACATAAAACAGAATGAATTTTTGGGCAGGCTTTAGCTCATTTACTTATCGCCTTATTTTTTAAGATCGCAATTCTAAGAATTCCAGTTCTGGATATAAAGAACCGATATTTCCTGAGGAACTTTTGAGTAACATCTCAACCTTTTGCAGCATACTGTGATACCACTCCAGCACCTTCTAAGCTTTGGTATCAATCTTGTGAGCCGATCTTTTGAATTTCAGGTAACTTTATGCAATGCTGGCCAGATTTCTGGATTTTTAGAATCTCTTTCAAACCCAAATCCTCTATTAAGTAAAGGGAAAAAATCCTTTCAAAACTCTATCCTATCTAATATATGTTCTATCTGTGTAGGCTGATGCTTTTGCTAAGAAGCTTGGTTATGGTGCGGCCCTTCGAGCTGGACTTGTGAAATTGCAGGTAATTTTATCCTTAGTTCCCCCCTTTTTATTTTTTTTGAGGTATAGCCCTTTTTCAATTCCTTGGGTATTCTGAGCTGAAGGTGGTGGATTTATATCTACTAAAACCAACCTGTCATTGAAATCTCCATTTCATACTGTTTATCTGTGCTGTTAGTTTCTTTTCATTGAGTTTGAATTATGACTTTTTCTTCATTCGAAACTTCCTCCCAAGTTCCTGTTTTGCTTGCTTTTTGATACAATCCCACATCGGTTCTATTAGAAATTGTGGAATGGTACTTAAGCTTGAAAGGTTTTCCTATATCATGTCGGTATTTTGGGTTGGGCTCTCTTATTGGGCTTGGGGGCATCTATTATTGGTGACCCTCCCTTGGGGCACCAGGTAGCCCTTTCCCGCTACGCATCAGCTCTTAATAAAAGCACCGATGATAGGTACCCAAGCCCAATAAGAGAGCCTAATCCAAAAGACCGGCCTAATAGGTGGGAAAACTTCTCAAACTTTAGTACCATTCCCTAATCTATTGTGAAATCGATGTGGGATCGTAGCACTTTTCCTCATGGGTTGTTGGCTGCATCAGTTATTGGCTTGCCTTTTAGGCTTTTCCAAATCAATTTGTGGTGGGCGGGCTAGCCATACAATTAGGCACCTTTACGATGAATATGATAATTTTTCGGCCAATTGCCTGATTTTAGACGACACCAAATTGTCAGGAAGAGTTTTTTTTTTTTCTCAATGCAAATACTCTTAAAACATGTTTTCTTCGTAAACCTCATGCATTTACTCAACAGAAGATCTATCATTTTTCAGGAAGAAAATCTGTCGGCCATGAATACAGATCCATGGTACTCAGCGTACCACTACTCACATCCACCACTTGTTGAAAGATTGGCTGCAATAGACGAATTGGAGAAGAAAGAAGATTAAATCGCCAAGTCCCCCTCATCTCAGACGGTGGCAAGTTTTTCCTTTTTTCTTTTTAAAAATCTTACCAAATATGATAAAAAATCCACATCCCCCCTACCTCTCGATTTGTTTCTTATCCATTACCCTTCCTGTTGCTGCTGTGTTGTCTACATTTTTCCACCATATTATCCACATTTAGCTACCTGTTTCTGTTTCTGTAGTAATGTTATTTTCTTTAGCCATATGATCCACGTCCAAACCCGCTTAAGGGAGAAGAGTTGGGGAAAAAGACACAGAAAAAGGAAAACAACAAAATCCTGTTACAGTTTTAGTGTGGATGTTTGAACATTCATATACTGTTTTTGTTAGTTTTATGTGGATGAGTTTGGTTTTTTTTTAATTTTTATTGAACGACTGTTTTGGATTTTCCTCGGATGTTAATGTGTTAATGACTATTTAAAATACATTTCCATTTTGGTTATTTGCCATGTAGATTTACATTTTTACATATTTACCCTCTTGAAATTTTCCTCTCAAATGCAATTAGTTGATGCGTTGAGATATTAGTACATTAGCTTGCCGTGTAGACTTAGCAGGATCGAACTCACTCTGGTTTATTTTTTTATTTTTATGGTTCGGTATTTTATTATGATTTGATGTTAAAAATTAGGAGTAAAAGTCTCTGTAGGGGGTTTACTGTGATGCAATTGGTAAATGATGCCCTCCCACACCCCCCCAATCACGTTTGCGTAACTGTTTTTCAAAACAAAATTTGTTTTTTGTTTAGGACTGTTTTGGTTCATATTTTTTAAGACATAGTATATTTTGGTGTCTACTGAAAATCATTCTTGTTTTTTAATTTAGTGTTTTCAAAACAGAAAAAATTGGTACTAAATGTGTTGTCTTTTTTTTTTTTTTTTGATTTTGAGAACATAAAACAGTTTTCAGATGTAGGACCTAAACATGCCTTTTGTTTATGGTTTTTTAAAATTATTTTTTGTTTTGAAAAATAAGGAGAGCAAGTTTGTTTCTTGGAAAAAATAATTTGATACAATTTTACAAATTTATTTAAGTAAATTTATGAATGGAAACAGAGAAAAAGAGGGATGTGGACTGCGTACCAGTACCAACTACCAAGTAAATCGTCTTAGTTAGCCCAACCATCTCTTTCCTACATTAAAGTGAGGATTGGAGTATGGTTTTAAATAAGCAAAAAAAAAAGTCCATAGTATCAATTGGATGTAGATATAAAGTAATACAAAATGACGATTGATACTATGGACATTAAAGTGATGGCCTTCACGCTAGACTCAACTCGACTCAAGCAATAAAAGAAGATGGGATATATGGGAAGTTTCCGTATAAGTCTTTATAAGAACAAAATGATACAAAAGGACTAGATATATAAAAAAGTAATACAAGAATGTAATACAGATGAAATAGATATAAAGAAAAGCAATAGATTAGAGTGCAATTAGAATTATTCCATGTGGCATTCTTATGACCCAAAAAAAAAAAAAAAAATCAATAGTTCAAATAACATATCTAAAGGGTAAAGGTTTAAAAAAACCCTCTCGTATTTTACCGAATATCCTGATTATAAACCTTTTTATCTCTAAATTGACCCCTAACACCTGTTCCATTTATCAGCCACCATAATGGTTCTATTACGAAAAAGACTTAAGTGGGATACGAGAATAGATGTAATGAATCTATTTAGACACAAAAAAGATTTGAGGTGTATGTGAGATATTTTGTAAAATAAGAGAAGTGGTTTTTTGCACCTTTACCCCGTACCCAAATGCTGAATCAATAATTAAACAAAAGTGTACCCAATTAAATGCCAAATGAAATAATGTCACTTTATATATTAACTACATATGTAGTAAGTCTTAGCTGGCCCCTACTCAACTATATGGAAATACATCTTCTTCAGTTCATTACAAAGAGCCAGCCAGCTAATTCACATTCCCGGAAACAAAAATCCTTCATTTTCCAAGGAAAGAAAGAAACATTATTATTCAAAGAAAAAAACTCATTACCCAAAAAAAGATAAAAGGTTGAGCATCTCACGTGCGTGCCGCAAGATCATCAACAAATCCTTTGAAATTTTTTAAAAGACGATAATAATTATGCTGTCTTAATCATTATTATTAGACAGTAATACAAAAATAAAAAACCCTCCCTAAAATAATAAAAATAAAAATAAAAACCCAAGTGTCGATTTTTCTTTTTAAGCTTTTTCTGATCCAACGGCTGAAAAGGCTCACTGCCAAGCCTGTCTTGCGATCATCAAAGTCATCCTCTTTGTGGGCCCCAGACGTCTAGGTCCCACCTTCCAGTCTTAATCAATTCTCCCCTACTTCCCAGCTATAAAAATAATCGGCAAAATCTACGCTCTTTATGTCGCCACGTGGCATTGTTTTCCAGCCGTAGATCATATCTGTTCAACGGTCACGCTCCCCCGTCTCTTACCCGTTAAAGATGCGGTCCCCGAAATATCCCAAAGGGTATTTTCGTCATTTCAAATGGGTCTGTGGGTTGACATTTAATTACTATTTTTGAAACAAAATAATAAAAGACAACATAAATAAAGTCATGCGTTTGGTACTACCGAAATACTATATTTTTCAGACATAAAATAATCTCGTAATGTCATTTTCTAGGTGAAATCAATCATAAATAAATATAAATATTTTTTAAAGGGCCGACTTCAAGCTTAAAAGAGATGAATGTAAGAGCACAACCCAAAATTTCCTGTTCCAAACTCGAAAGAAAAGGGAGATCTGAATTGGAAGATTGCTCGCTTCAACTCTTAACCACCGAATCATATTCGTTTCGATAAAAACTAAAGATATATAAAAATATTACTTAAAATAATTATAATCATGATCCAAAATATCATATTTAGCTTTATAATATCATTCATTATTTAAAAATTTTTAAATTAAAAAATTATGATTTAGTATAGAATTAAAATTGTTTTTGTTATTTATTAAGCTCATTAATTTATTGAAATAGGATTTATGAGCTTGTTTTGAGTAAATAAAATAAAGAATTGGGATTCATTAAGACGTTTGTCTAAATATTCCAAAACTAATTATTAATTTGGCTAATTATTCCTTATTTTTGTTGCCGAGAAAATAGTAGAAGGAAAAAAAGATAAACTACATTTTCACGTGTCATGGAAAATTCATACAACCAAACCAGCTTAATGGCACGTATTTATATATGTACAGAGAGAGAGAAACACGTCAGTCTGCGTTTGTAGAGAGAGAGAAACAGATCTCACTCTGCTCTCTCTGTTTCTCCGGCTATGGCTTATACTCCGGCGAGGACAATGCTTTGCAAATTTTGATTTCTCTAATCGGTTATAGAATTCCTGACCCCTTTTTCTATCTTTCCCTGTTCTTTCTAAAATGTCGGTATACGACGCTGCGTTCTTGAATAGTGAGCTTTCGAAGCCGACTTCTATCTTTGGGCTAAAGCTATGGGTCGTGATTGGAATCTTCGTCGGAGCTGTCATTGTGATCATTTTATTCCTGTTGTCCCTCTGCATCACTTCTCGCCGCCGCCGGCCACCTGGTTCGGGGAAGCCTGGCGCCGGCGAGTTTACTCCGGTGGTGTCGAAGGAGATTCAGGAGATCGTCCACGAAGCCGCTCCCGAGCACCGGCCGGTGCTGCCTCCAGCGCCGGAGATCCAGATCGACATCGGGAAAGTGGAGCACCGCGTTGTGTTCTCCGACCGGCTGTCGTCGCAGGCGAGCGGGGAGAGCCGGGCGACGAGTGTGACTGAAACGACGTCGTTGGGGAGTGGGCCGCCGGAGGTGTCGCACCTCGGGTGGGGACGGTGGTACACGCTGAGAGAGCTTGAAGCGGCGACGAATTGTTTGGCTGACGAGAATGTGATTGGAGAAGGAGGCTATGGTATTGTGTATAAGGGTGTGCTGGCTGATAACACCAAAGTGGCTGTGAAGAACTTGTTGAATAACAGGTATTTGCTTTGTTTGCATGCTAATACAATGTGAGAAAACAAAGGAAAATGAAAATTTTAATCTGCACACGGTTTGGATGAGAAAATGTGGGGAAGGGAAAGAAATTAAAGTTCTAGGAATCAAGTTTCATATTGTTTTAGGCACAGTGGTACAGAGGATTTTTATATTCTTTGTGATTTGCTGCCATATAAGAAAATTAATAAGTAACGATCCTGTTTGGTTGCCGAGAAAATGTAGGGAAAAGGAGAGGAAAATAATTGCTGGGTATTGTATCTTGTGTAATTTGGTTTTCAAAAAATGCAAAGAAAGAAAAGAAGACACTAAAGTTTGATCCAATCAGGGAGGAACCTTTTGTTCTGTTTCTTTAATCATCAAGGGACAAAACTTTTTGAGATTCTCTTGCCATTTTATTCTCCTTGCTGGGTTTAGGTGTTTTCCTTTTTTTTTCCTTTCTTCTCCTTTTTAGCTTTGATTCTCTTTACCATATTCCATATTCTTATCTTGTTTCATGCTGGAATTTAGCCAAAGCTGTTCACTTTCAGAGAAAAGTGTTCTCTTTTCTGAATCCATTTTGACCATAATCATCGTATCTTAATCAGCAGTTTCAGCAAGATAAAGTTTTGATTGCATTCGAATTTCTACTACTATTCCACTTTCTCAGTAGCTGCTCAACTCAATAATTTGCATATATGTTCCCTTTTTTTTGTATATTTGGATTCTTCATGCATTACCTTATGAGATTAATGAATCACTAGAGGCCAAGCTGAGAAGGAATTCAAAGTGGAGGTCGAAGCAATAGGGCGTGTTCGGCACAAGAATCTTGTAAGGTTGCTGGGATACTGTGTTGAGGGAGCTTACAGGTATCAGACATTCTTCTTCTTTTGCCAAATCTCGACTCGGTTTTCTTGAGATACATACAGAAGCCTAACATTTTTTTTCCATATCTCATTTGGTTTTTCTTGGTTCAGGATGCTTGTGTATGAGTATGTACTATGGTTTGGATCTGGCTTCATGGAGATGTAGGTGAAGCCAGCCCTCTGACATGGTTTATTCGGATAAACATAATACTAGGAACAGCAAAAGGGTAACCTACATTAATCCAATTGTCTGAAAAATACCTGACTTTTGCTCAAAAACATTGCTTGGCTGGTTAGTTGTTCTAATGCGCTTTGCTATCTTTGATTCTTTGTTGTTGTAGATTGGCCTATCTTCATGAGGGTCTCGAGCCAAAGGTTGTTCATCGAGACGTGAAATCTAGCAACATACTACTTGATCACCATTGGAATCCTAAGGTGTCTGATTTTGGGCTGGCGAAGCTCTTATGTTCTGAGAGAAGTTATGTAACTACTCGCGTGATGGGAACATTCGGGTTAGTCTATTTTCGTTGTGGTAATGAATCCACCTTCACTTAAACTAGTACTACATTGAGAAGATTTCTCATATGTCCCAATGGCTTTTCTTCAGTTATGTTGCACCAGAATATGCTTGCACTGGTATGTTGGAATATATGCTTTATGTTTATAGCTTTGAATTTTTTATAATGGAGATAATGCAGAGAAATCCTGTCGACATAGCCGAATTCCCCTGAGAGGTTAATCTCTTGAAAACTTCTTGAAAACATGAATTTACAACTCTCCTGCGATTAGGTTCATGATCATCTTTCTGCTTGCAGGTGAATTTAGTGGATTGGTTAAAAACAATGGTGGGAAACCGGAAATCTGAGGAAGTGGTAGACCCTAAGTTACCTGAGATGCCTCCTTCGAAAGCACTCAAACGTGTTCTTTTGGTTGCTCTCCGGTGTGTTGATCCTGATGCAACAAAGAGGCCTAAAATGGGACATGTAATCCACATGTTAGAGGCGGATGACGTGCTGTCCCGAGATGTATGCACCATTTGTTTCATTCATTCGTTTCTTCAATTATGAAACTTGATTGTCCAAAAACATCACAGCACAAATGACAAAACAATGATTCAATTACTGATTGAATTTCCAACCCATTTTTGTTTGTTGTCTTTATTTTGCAGGAACGCCGAATTGGCAGAGAATCATCCAATGCCCATTGCGATTTTCAGCGAGATAATCAACAAGCTAATAGGAAATTAGACAATCAACAGTCGGGCGAAGGGGCTTGTGACTCAAGAGAATGCGGCGAAGACAGTGGAAGGAGCCAAAACCCACAGACTAAATGGAGATAACACCATGGATAGGATAGGTGACTAAAAGTTCACCATTCTCCAACCTCCCCCTTTTTTTTTTTTCTGTCAATTCTTTTTTTCCTGCTAGTTCCCAAGTTAGCTTAATTTATCTTTTGATTGATTGATTCCAAGAAACATTTTAATCTGTTTTCCAGAATGTTCTTAGTTGAAAATTTACATATTTTTTCAGACATGCCCTGCTTCAAATTGGGATGCATTTGTATACTATAAAGGATTCATTCATCATTCTTATAGGATATATTCATAAATCATAACCCAATTATGTCCACAAACTGTTTTGGACTTTTTTCCATCTTTGTATTATAAAACCAGCTTCTGAGTTTTCACCTACCTTCGCTTTCGTTCACTGTCATTCCCGTGAAATCCGATGAACATGGGCAGGAAACCGTAAACCCCACACACCAGCTACTCAAATAGAAACATTTAGAGCCCCATCTACATCCCTGCCAACTCCAGAATTGGATGGTTATAACTCCTTACATTCTATTGTTTCTCTTTGTCCTTGCTGGACCGACCCCCCTGACCCTTCTTCATCCATGTCTACCACCCTGGAAATGGGTCCATGGTTTAGAATTCCCCATCAATGCCAGAGCATGCTTTTGTCCAGATATCATCGTCCCCGTCCCCGTCTCCGCCCGTTGTTTCCGGCTCATCCTTTTATCTGTTGCAGCTTCCTAATTCTACTCTTCAGCCAGATTGAATGTGTGACTTTTGGTTTTAAGCTCCATTGAAAGGGTCAGACATACACATTCTACTGAGTTTCCTTGAGGATTTTCTGCTTTTTATTTTTATTTTTTTAATACACTCTAGTAGTAAACCGTCTCAAACCTGAGACCCCCCCTCCCTATATCGCTATAGGTATGAGGATTTCCTAAACCTTGATTATATATCTTATTAGTTGACTGGGTGTTGGGTATAGGCTGTGTTTCTTTCTTGTTCAACCTCTGTGGCAGAATTCTGTATAATCTTTATTTATTTTAAAGAGATAGATAGATATAGATAGATGTCCATGCAGGAGTATTGAATTGAGAAAAAAGAATAGAAGTGGTGACAGATTCATTGTGAAGAAGCCATGACCATGTGGGGTTATAAAATATCCACAGGCTGGCCAAAGTTATATGATTTTGTTTCATAAGTGGGGGTGGGGCGTGTGGTATTGAGGGCCTGCCCCCACCATGTGTCGTGTCTTGTCCCTTTGTGGATAAATATAATCATATGTTACTGTTAGACCCAAATTCTAAAGAAAATAAAGGAAAGGGGAGAGAGTGGGGGAAAGGAGATTGATACCTTTCCCTTCTATAAGGTAACCCCCACCCCCCATGCGCACACACACTATGATCAACTAGGCATTATTTTGACCACTTAATATATATATATATATATATATATATATCCTTCTTCTTTTTTTTTTTTTTTTTTTTTTTTCTGTTTTTAACTTTTTTTTTTTAATCATTGATTATCCCTAGTTTGGCTATGGGACGAGTTTTTTCTACTACACATTCCACCAACCCCTAAGGGATGGTTTAGGATTTACCTAATTGAACTTTTAGGCTACGTTTAGAACTTTAGAAAGTACTAGAATAAAGAAATTTTTTTTTTCTTATATTTGGTTTTAACATGAAAATGTAAAAGAAAATTAAATATAATTAAAATTTCTTAAATTGTTTTTTTTTTATTTTTTTAGTCTTACATAAGAAAAAAAAGGTTTAAATGAATATATAGAATTTACCTAATTGAACTTTTAGGATTAGGATTTACTTATATTTACCTAATCGAGTTTTTTCTACTACACATTCCACCAACCCCTAATTGAACTTTTAGGCTACGTTCAGAACTTTAGAGAGAACTAGGAAAATGAAAAAAAATAATTTTTTTATATTTGGTTTTAACGTGAAAAATGTAAAAAAAATCAAATATAATTAAAATTTCTTAAATTGTTACATATTTTTAAATTTGTTTAATCCTTACATAAGAAAAAAATATTTAAATGAATATATAAAATTAATTTATTAAGTTCAGTTCTAGCTTATTAAGTTCCTCTAACTTTTCCTCTTTTTTTTTTTTTGTATTTTTTCTAAGATTTTCGAGCCCCAATTGTAACTCGGATTTTTTTTCAAAATTAGAAAGGGTTGCTTTATTCCCTCATTGTTTATATATATAAAATGAAAAATGATTAATATTAACGAAATGGATTTGGGATGAAGTTGCCCCTTTTCATACCCAACCTTCCTAATCCCATGTTTGGTTTTTGAAAGATTTGTAGAAAATTGCAATTTCAAATAAAATAAATGAGAAAAAATAAAGGGCTCGTTGTTTCGGTTGTGGGTATTTAGTTGAAATATGAGGAAAATTTGTTTATTTTATTTATTTCAAATAAAATAAAGATTTGTATTGTTTATTATATTGTAATTAAAGTATTTAGTTGTTAAAATATAAGAAAATAAATGAAAAATAAAAAAAAATTATCTAAAATTAATGAATAAGTCTTACATGATTTAATAAATTTTATTGAAGAATTTAAAATGATGCATTATCCTAATTGAAATATGAGAAGATCATATTTTTAGGCAATGTTTGATTTCAAAAAGTTTCGAGAGCAAATGTAAAGGAAATTTTTTACTTCAAGTCATTTTTATTTATTTTAACTCATAAATATTTTTATATTTTTCAACTTATCATGTTTTTTATTGTGATGTAAGGATTAAAGTAAATTTCTATCAAATTTTAATTATACATCATTTTTTAAAACTTAGTTATTATGTAGCATTTACATATTAAAAAGTACTGCCAAAGTATCTAATGGAAGCACTATTTACATCTATTTCAATTTAAGACGAACCATAATATAAGTGGTAACGGTACAATTTAAAATAAATCAACCATAGTTTGTAATAATTCATCGAATTTAAAGTTCTAGATTAATTTTTTTAATATCTTAATCGGCATTTTTTTTAAATTTTTTTTTAAAAAGGAAGGTACGAAATTTGAACGGATACCTTGTATTATACGAAAAACATATGATGCTCAACGAGGACGGCTCATGCAACGGTCCATTTCTGCTTTATAAAAAGCCATTATGGCCCTCTATAAAGCTCTTTACTTTATGATTATTTTTAGTAAATAAAAAAAGGATTTTTATTTATTTTTAAATTTTTATACCATATGTCATCAAAATTGGTACAACCTTAATGATTTTATCTCAATTTAGTCAAATTTCCTTTATAATTTGTATTGAAAACATGAGTAACGTTTAAATTCTTAATTTTTAAAATAATACAAATTTGAATAACGACAAATTCTTAATCTTTATGTCATATCCAATAGTAATTTTTTTCCTCTATGCTTCCACGTATTTGATTTCTTAAATTGGTTTTTCATCGATTACATATAAAGGTTTAAGCAATGTATCTGACGAACGATAAAATACGATAATGCATTTTCAATCTAATCGACGGAAAGGCCAATTGCTGGTTTGGCTCACACTTCACGCTGACACTCCTCTCGCAAAACAATAAACAAAAGCGATCAACGGGGCTCGCCTCGCTGCTTCCGACGCTAAGCCGCTTCTAAGAAAAGACAATCATGCGAATTTAATTTACACAGACTTTCAATCGACGTACGACCGATATTTATAATCTGACGATCGCGATAACTTTCCTACTGACGATAACATCATCACTACGCTTCCTCGTCAGAAACACACTAAATAATACAAGCTCGCCGAAAAAGATGATACGACATTTCTTCCACCTTTGCAGAGATTTTCTTTCCCTTATCAGAAACAAATATTAATACGGATAATCACTAGTACACCGAACATCCTACTTTTCCATCAGGAGATTGGGTGTTTTCCTCTAACACGATTCCTCGCTACGCCTTAGCGACGAATCGCCCCCGTTGGGCCTTCCTCAGGGATAACACATGGCCTATCATTTCAGATCGCGCCCATTTCTTTAATCCCAACGCTCACTCAGACCAAGCCCGCGCGCCATTATTTCAAACCCCATTAGTCAGCCTCACCCTTCGACCAAGCGAGCAGGGTAAGAGTCAGACGCTCGATCGGGGCCGACACCACTTTACTACTTATATGGTCGACAGCGCCATTTCTCCCACGTCTCAGGACATGATGGCTTCTCGATTTTCGCTGCTATTTCTGGCCGCGTCTAGGGCTTCCTTAAAAATGTCCCCGACCGTCGCACTTTTGCTCTCGTTTCTGTGGGCGTTCATTCGCAAATTTCAGGCTTCCTTTTTCCTCAATTCGTCCGACTAGTGTTCAGGATCGCTGCATCCTCGATATCTCGCTGGGCCGGTGTCCCCTCGCCTTGTTTCCGGGCCTCGTGACATTTTTTCTTCTCCTCCGCCCTTTCGGGTTTCGTCTCATGGCGCTCTAGTACAAGGCTTCGCCGGTGGCTCGTGATTTCTCGATTTCTCTTTCTTCCCGCTGACCGTAATTCTACGGGTCCCGGTCGCTCCTCGTTTCGGGGCATAGTGGAGTAATCTCGAGGCGTCTACCGGCCTGACCGACCTGGGAACTACACTATCGTGGTGGTACACCGAGCCGCCCCGAGGGGAGCCTCCTTTCCCTCGGATAAGGGCAAGCAAGGGAAAAATTAACGAAATCTCTGGTGATCCCAATGGGCTCAATATCTGAGGATGCCATACGTAACGCCGAGGTCGCTGGGTCTCACGGTTGAACCCTTGTACTAAGGAGAACTCATACCGGTATGGGCCCCCGCTTAGGTCCAGTTTGGTGCCCCGACGTATCGACCACCTACGCCTCAAGTGCCTAAGATGTGTGTGTTTTTCGAGGTGGTGGCTGCTCGAGAACCCGCCTCCGGGCTTCCCTCGCATCCTTTATAAAAAGGGTTCGCAAAGATTTTCAACGTCGCTCTCTCAGCCTTTCCCCCCAACTTCCGTGGTGTTCGTGTACGCATACCGCTTTCACGACAAAGGCTTGCGTGTTCCCAGATTTCATTGCTAAACTTTCGCGGTAAAGGAGGCCGCCGAAGGCTTCTTTATATCTCTCCAAGCATCACGCTAAGTTGATCATTTCGCACTTCCATCTTCTCGCACGTCTCCGAAGGAACGCTATTTTTGTTAGCGTCGCTTCATTGGGATTACAATCCCTTTGATCGAGACACCGAGTTCTTGCCGCCTGTATCACCCCGAGAACCTACGGAGCTTTCCTTCGCTTTGATTTGTTTGGTTTTCGTATAGCCATAGCAGATTCTTAACATCGCTTCGTCATATGGCCTTAGTGCTCTACCCGATCTCAAACCTGAGGATGAGAAGGTGAAGCGGAAGTTGGTGAAGTGCGCCCCGCGTGCCTACTCCGAGCTCATCAGTCGGATATTCGATCTGGTCCGTGCGAGGTCAGCTCGACTTCATTTTCGAGATCCTCTCCCCTCTCTCGTCATGAGCCGGGCCCCGGTCCCAAATCTTCCTCACCGCCCGCTTCAGAGCTCCACATCGCTAAGCCTACACCTGGAGAGCTTCTGGCCCGCTCGGGAGGTGCCGGGGTAAAGAAGAAGAGGAGCGTGAAACGTAAAACCTCCTCGAGCCGCTGCAGGGTCAGCCCTCGTTCGGGGGGCAAGACCCTAAAGGTGGGGCCTCTCCCTCGCCTTCATCCGCCGTCGGGGCTGGAGACTCTCATGGAGGCTGACGGTACTCGAGGTTCTCCCTATCTGTCCGAGTCCCACGCCGCGGGCGCCGCCTCCCTCTTACAATGCCGGGACGAGGTGATCGACCGCGACGCTTCAGAAAACCCGAGAAAATTCAATTTTTTCTCAAAAAGCAGAAACTAAGAATTTACTGAAAATCTAAAATTCTCTAAATCTCTGATTTACCTAAACTGGATCGCGCCAAGAATTCATCTCAATAAATCTAATGACCCATAAAATTTCGCCGACTCGAGACAAATGTAATATTTTACTTAATTTCTATAGCGATAAATCGTCACTGCAGTGACGGCATTTTACGAAAATCCTAAGTCGTAGGTAAACGACGCAGCTTGAAAGCTCATTTTAAAGTGAATCGAACCGAAGTGCTAAATAAAAAATTTCGTGAAAGAACTGATCCGAATGAGACAATATAAAGCGCATGATTCAAACGATAATAATAATAATAATAATAATAATATAATATTATAATAATAATAAAAAGCCAAATAAAAACAAGCAGGAGGCCATTTTGTCGGGAGAGAGAGAGGGAGAGCTTGGAGAGGGAGAGAATTTTTATTTTTTTTATTTTTCTTCTCTTTACTTATTTTTTAGATTCACTAAAATCGACTATTGATTTCGTCTTACCAGCGCAAATTCGATCTACGCGACGGTGAGCCACGCAACCTGACACTAAAAATGAGCTGACAAACTCTACAGAGGCTTTTATCCTACTCTTGCTTTACTCTTGTTTCTAAGAAGCTTAGAATATCATACTGCTGGAGGCCATGAAATGGTTATTGGATTCTGGCCCCAAATCTTAACCTAAGCTAAAATTTTTGAGACTTCGGAAATTTCATTCGGACATCCATGACTGTAGTAGCTATTTCAAAATATTATTATCAATTCTGCTTAAACAAGTGTTGTGCAGATAAAATTTACTGGTATAAAATTACGATTTACTCAATTATACGAATATAATCGCGAAGATAGCCATCGGAGACGAATCAGAATCGTCGTCGAGCTAATTTGTCATTTGATCCGTATCACGAATTACACGCGCAATAATGTAATTCGAGAACGTTGCATATTGATATATTCGATATATCAGATAAATGGTTTCGAATTGACATAACGCATTTTCATACGCATCGCAGAACCTGTAATTTGAGCGCGAAACAGTACGATACGAATTTTCCGAAAACGAATATCACAAGGAAATGAATTTCATTATACGATTTTCCTAGACCGGCTTAGACAATAACAGATCATTTCTGGACGGCGACCACGATCAAGCCTTTAAAGCTCCACCAACCAATTCGCCCCTGAGCATCCATTTTTACCGAGACTTCAGAACAGATTTTCAAGAACAAGTTTTGTTTCGAAATGATTACTTCATTATCCATTAGTAAGCAAGTAGAGTTTAGCCCACAAGACTGAGACACGAGAACCCGACATTTTTGGTATTATCCAAGCAGTGATCACGATTTACTGAAACAAGGCTATTAAATCGAGATTTGTGATACGCACTTGGGACTGAGAAGAACTCCATTTAGAGCGATTCCACTACTGGCGATACAAATTTCACCTCGTCGAGGAACATTTTCGCGTGACAGTAAAGGCTCGGTAAGATGGCTCTTCTTAGAGACCGATTTTGAAGAAAGCTTCTGCCAGGCTTTGATGGTTTTTATAATACGTATTAGAATTGTAAATTTTAATACGATACAGATAAGAGAAATGTATAACTTTGGACTATTGAATATAGTCGATATTTATTTTCAGTGACGGCGATGGGCCCAAGAGGCCATTTTTACTCATATGCCGCCTCGTGATACGAGACAGATGATTTTTCGCAGGCTGACGAGCAAATTGTTAGACCCTGCCAGCCACACACTGGCGCCATAGTGACGAGGACTCTCTGGTCTCATGAGCTCACGTCGGGGAATATTTCCTCCATCCCGCGACCCGACCTCGTGAGGCGGCGCCTTACCCGCCGAGGAGGCTCGTTCTCTTCTCGTGGAACCACCCCATGCACGTCCGGCGTTCATCGATCTTTTCTTTATCGCTTCGGCCGGCTTAACCCGACTTTTTTTTTTTTTGGCGTGTGGCTACTTATAAAGGCTCGGCAGGAAGGGGAGTGGTCACTTGGTCGGTAGGCCCGCCAGCATGCGGTCTTCAAGGCTAAGGTTGCTTTCCTAACCTCCGAGAGGGTCGGTCTTTAAGCTCGATAAGGAACTCGATCGAGGAACTTGTGAAGCATAGGTCCGACTCAAGCACGCCCAATGGCGAGGGCGGCCGAGGACTGCAGTGCCGGGTGCCTCCCAAGGATGCCAAGGTCGCAAGACAAGCCGCGGCCAGCTGCAGGAGTCAGCAGTCACAAGGGTGACCCGTGGGCCAAGATGGCGGCTTTGGAGCGAGCCCGCCAAGAGGCTCTGGAGGCGGGTAACTCTGTGGAATGCCTGACGGAGGAGCTCTCAAAGATTTCCTGGATGGACTCATGAGGTAGAGGCTTTGCCAAATTCGGCCAAGAAAGCCGATAATGGAAATTTTAAAGACGATAATAGACCCAATGGGCTTTCTTGGCATTGCTTTCAACGTCTGCTTCCCGAGCTTCCTGCATACATGGAGTTCAACATTCAGCTTTCTGATGAGGAGGTTGAAGGATCTACTTCCGAGGCTGAGGTTGATGTGGGCGCCGAGGTGTTTTCAGGCCCCGACCGTGCTCCTCGTCGGCGATTCCTGGGTTCCTCCGAGCTTCCTTCCGTCGCTATTGGGCCCGATTTTTACTCTACTCCCAAGTCGAGGCCCAATCGCCGCGTTTAGGTTTTTTTTTTTTTTGGTGTATCCCTCGTGAGCCTGGGTTTTCAGATATTACTCGATTTTAATTATTTGCTGATATACCAAGATTCATCGACACTCTCGCGCCTCCTTTCTCCCCGTTTCATTGATTTAAGTCGCTCGGGTTTTCAAGCCACGAGGTCTCCTGCAGAGCATACCCGCAATCCGAGCCTACTGGGTCCTAAGCGCCAACATCATGATCTATCGGCTCGAGCGCCTAAGATCTCCTCGCAACCGAGCCATCGCTCTCAGCTAAGTCCCTTCCCGAGTCGCTAAGCCCCATGCGCTGCTCTACTGCGCCCCCGGGCGCTAAGACCCCGTGCCGCTGAGCTACTGGCTTGGGGTGCCAAGACCCTCTCACGCCGCTGAGCTCTACAGGCCGAGCTACCGGGCTTGGGTGCTAAGACCTCCCGCACCGCGTTTTTTCACGAGCTATCGGGCTCTCTGAGCTACGGCTCCGCCATTCGCTCTGAGCCAAGGAGCCTCGCAACCAGCCAATGGCCCCTGTTACATGGCTCCGTGGCTACTACCTTGAAGGTTTAGCCCTCGCAAACCGAGCGCCACTGGGTTCCTCGAGCTACATGCATTCGCGGGCTACTCGCATTTTGGTCGTTAAGCCTACGAACCGAGCGCCACCGGACTCCTCGAGCCATCAGGCCCGTGGCTACTTGGCCTTTTTGAGTCGCTTACCGCAAACCGAGTTACCTGCCCCCCGAGTTACATGGCCGCTGGTTACTGCATTTTTTGGAAATGTTAAGCTCGCAAATCGGTGCCATCGGGCTCCTAAGCCATACGGCATCGTCTACGAGCCATACGGCTCGTGGCTACTGGGTCTTTGCCTTCCTTCCTCGAAAGGCGCGTGTGGCTTTAATGCAGTTTTATGGAGAATTGGAACGGATTGCGAGACTTTCCAAGCGCCTTGACTCCCTTATAAATAGCGACTCCTCTGTGATGGTGCTTATGCTTCCAACTTTCATCATTTTTTAGGCATAGTCGGAGTCCACCCATGATGAAGCATCGTGGCTCAATATCACCAGGTCCGTCCATGACTGCGAGCCGACGCTTGGTTCCGATGGTCTACCGCTTCAGAGCTGTGTTTTTCCTACCTCCCTCTGGGAGCTATGTCGTTTCCTAAATATGTCCAATGATGGAACCGTGCTAGCAACGTATCCGTATGATGTAATTGAAAAAACTTTTAGCACCGCTTCCGGTTCTTTTTTTCTTTCTTCTCTTCTTCCCTTTCTCCTTTCCCTTTTCCTTTTCCTTTTCCCTTCTCCTTTTCCTTTCTCTTCCTCTCCCCTTCTTTTCGTACTCTCTCTTCTTCTTTCCTTTCCCTTTCTCGTGATTTTGGTTTTTTGGCCTTGGATGTGGTGTAGCCGGTGTGAGAACGACTTCGCTTAACCGGTAATTTCGAGAGGCAAAGCAGATTTTGTAAATTTCCCCGAGGTAGTCAGAATCTCTATGTACGAAATTTTTATTCAACTCGTAGTTCCTTTCAAATAAAGAATTTCACCTGTGGAGTTACGTGTTTCTTCCACCGTGCCTCGGCTTTATCATTGTAACTTATTATTTGGTCCCCCATAACATCAAACAACTTAAAAAATGGAAATAGAGTGTTATTTGAAATCAGGATGGTGGATCTTTATTACAAACTACGCTTCGGTCTTACCGAGAATCAAGCTGAGATGTTCTGCCCATGAGCGCTGTGGTTTTTCCTTCTTCCGTTTGAGCCTGGTAGTTGCTGTGTCATATTATGCGAGATACGATGTAGGCCCTTCCCACTAGGTCCCAGCTCTTCCCATGCAAGGGGTCCTTCCTCGTCGCGTAGTTTTAATCCAGTCAACCGACTTGTAACTCCCCGGGCTTGACTCGGGTCAGCACACTCATCGTTTTCCCGTGATGGTCTTCCATACGCTTCAGACTTGCTCACGTTTCTTCTGGTGAGATCCGTGTTTAGGTGAAGAACCTCCTCGTTGTGTTCAATGTTTGCTAGTTCAACTTGAGATTTTAGTCTCACCTTGACTGTGCTCCACCGGCTCTGTCAGCTGTGAGCAAACTGGGTTTCCTCAGTCGCCGACTCAGGCGTAGTCTCCGTACGCCCATAATATCTCTGTGGAGGTAATTCTACCCATTTTCCTCCTTTAGGTCTCTAGCTCGGGTTTCTTCAAAGGTCGCCTTTAGAGTCCTTATAAGGACCTTGCTTCGTCCATCGACCGCTAGGATGAGCTGGGGACAAGTAGTAGTTCTTGATTCTGAGCTCAGCGCAGAAATCCCGAAACTTAAGATTATCGAATTGTTTCCCATTATCGCATTACCTAGGACCTCGTGATCCCAAACCTACATATTATAAACGCCGCATCTAAGCTGCGACCGCTCGTGATCATGGTTAAGGGTTCCGACTTCCGGCCATTTGGTAAAATAGTCCACGACCACAATGATAAATTTGCATCGCCCCTTCCTCGACGGGTAAAGGCCCTTAATATGTTTAAATTTCATCGTTGAAAAGGCCAAGGGTTTTGATCACGTTAGCTACCGTGATGGGAGATGAGATATCTGCATGCTTCGACAAGCCAGATTTTCTAACCGCTTATCACGCCTTCGGTTAATTGTGAGCTGCGAATACCCCGCCTAAGAGTTTTCCTCGCATAGTCCGAGCTCCAATGTGGTTACATATGCCCCTCGTGTACTCCCCTAAGCTCAGAGTCAAGGCTTCCTTCCTACGCACTTAAGAATGGGCGCAGAGTAGCTCCTGCTATAAAGTGGTCTCCATGAACGCGAATCTTACGACCGCTCCGAGTTCGACGCCTCGGGTCGCCTGAAATTTACCATCTACTAAGTAATCCTAAATGGGTCCATCTTAGCCGGCCGACATCACAAGTGAGACTTCTCCATCAAGCGACGCCACCGAGGGTTCCGAAGGTGCTCGATGTATCACCGCGAGGTCTTCTCAGGAGGTCAAGGCTGGGCCAGCCAAGGCATCGCCTAGAATTCCTTCGATCTCGTACATGTTTGATCCGAACTCGCGACGAACTTCTTAAGGCTCGCATCTAAATACAAGATCATCTTCTCACCTCTAGCCTCGTGAGGAATCTTCATCCGCTTTACCAACAATGAGTCCCGCCACCTCCAACTGACCGTCTCCACGGCGGGCGAGGTCGAGTCCAAATGGCGACAAATTTCATATTCGACCTTGTTATCGAGGCTCGAAGCCGAATCAGGGCGCATTCGCATCTATCCCGCCCCCGAGGTCAAGATCAGCCCCGCACCGCCTCCCTCAAGGCACTGCCCTTCCACCCACGGAGCACTCGATGGGAGGCCTGCAAGCGCTGTAGCCTCCGTAGGATGTGCTAGAGTGAATTCTATGATGAAATTCAAGATCCGCTTTTACCGCCGTCCCTGCTTCAGAATCGATGTCACCCACTAAGTTCTATAGCCCACTTCATCAGCCCTCACGAGGTTTCTAGTTTTCGCAAAGATTCGCTTCCATCAATATTCACGGACTCGGCGGCATGAGCTCGAAGTAAGGCCTGAAGCCGAATGTGGTTATCAATGCCAGGGTCATATTTTCCATCTTTGGGTACCTCTTTTCTGCTCATCTCAAAGTTTGACTACAATAAGAGGACGGCTGCCGTGACCGTCTTCTTACCAAAGGCAAGACTCAGTTGCAAAGTTTGAAACGACTAGCAGAGGAGGAGTTCTCCCCGGCTGGCTACCGCAATCTGGGGGAGAGCTTGTAGGTTTCGAGCACCGTGAACGCCTCCCGCAATGTAGCGCCCCACCGAAGGCCTTTTTCGTAACTCAAAGAAAGGCCAACATTTCGTCGGCCGGCTCCCAGACACGGCTAGCCACCGCGCCTATTCTCCCCGCTGCCGCTGGAATGTCTTTAATGTTCGACGAGGCAAAAGATATCAAGCACCGACCTTATCTTATCTCGGGTTTGCCTCATTCCTGGGGCTGTTGACTACAAGCCTTAAGAACTTCTCGACGAGACCTCAAAGCGCATTTGGTCAGGGCTTACGCTTCATATTATAGTTTTTAAGACCGGAACGCCCTACAACGGGTTATGCGAGCTCGACTTTATCGATTTAATCCATCATGTCGTCGATATACCTCCATAAATGTCCCAATTTGTTTATGGAACATCCTATTCACCGTACCGGTAGTGGCTCCTCGCATTCTTTAAATTCGGGCGGAATTACTCGGATAACAAAGAGGGTTCCCGACCTGACAAACGAGGTATTATCTTGGTCGGGTCCATATCGATATGGTCAGTTCTCGAGAAGGCGTCCATAAAGCCGAGGAGTTCGCGACTGTACCGCAGTGTTCTTACTATGAGATCAATCCGGCGTAGGGGAAGCTTATCCTCGGGGCGTGCCCTTTCGATAATCAGGAAATCGGCGCAAAGCCGCTCACTCGCGCTTGCTTTTGACAAGAACAACGCTGGCTAACCATTCCGGTACTCTACTTTCATCGCTCGTCGGCGAGCTTACCGACTTCTTCATTAATCGCTTCGCTTTTACGTGGGCAAAACTCCTTCTTTGCTCGACCGACCAGCCGGTGGGATCGACGCTTAACCCGTGGGTGATCACCTGGTCGACCCCACCCACGCCTTCCGCTTCCAGCGAATACCCATGTCTCCGCTTTAGAAAATGGACAAGAGAGCTTTCTCGACGCCTTCGCTAACTCGACCCTATGAAGACGAGGTGTTCTCGGGCCGGGTCACCGAGTCGCATGTGCCTAACTCTTATGAGGGTGCAGGCTCGCTACCTCGCCTCTTATGTCGAGCCTGGCCCATGCAGATGCGTCGTCGACCATGTTCGGCTTCATCGATGTCGAGTAACATTCCTTTGCTATGCGCATTTCCCGACCATCTCACTCCATCTGCAGCTTGAAATTGATAACCACGTGATGTTTTATGAACGACCCCATGGCATTGGAGCGAGGGCTCACCCAAGAACATTGCCAGAGCCGACGCGGCTGCCTACTATGAGGAATCTCACCGTGTCGTAGCCCCGGCACTTGGGTCTCCTAGAGTGAGCACTAATTTGCACTGATCCCAAGGGCAAGACTCTTTCCCGAGAACTCGCAGCGGCGCTGGGCCGACGGCCGCCCTTCCAATGCCCATCTTGTCAAAAGCTAATGCGAAGATGATATCGGCAGAGCTTCCGTTGTCGACGATGACCCAGTGGATCGTTTTATTAGCTACTATGGTTTTTATCACAAGTGGGTCGTCATGGGGATGTTAGCAGCCTTCCATGTCGAAGTCTGAAAAGGTTATGGTAGTATCCAACAGAGGAAGTTTGGATACTATTTGTACTTCTAAGGTTTCCGATCCGACATCACAAGTAAGTGGGCCTTCCCGGGCCGAAATGGGACTCTCCAATTCCGCAAACCCTCCGGGAGATTACATGGATTTCTCCTAAAGGCGCCGACGCCGAACTCGGGGTCATCGACGAGGTGGTGGTGGTCGGACTCGCCCCGCCTTCGAGGCCACGATCGCCGAGATGTCCACGCTCGATCAAGTATTCAATCTCCTTTTTAACCGGATGCGCTCATTTTGTTCTGTCCATGATCCTCAGGAACTCACACATTTGGTGTCGTCTTTCAGCTGGCTCGACTTCCCATCTAGGATGGCCACCTCAGGAACCTTTCATGTCAGACTCTCGTAGATCTGCGACACACCGAGGCCGTTGGGGAGGAGTGTACTTCGAGGTGAATACAATCACGCAAATGGGCCGAGGTGGTCCCCTACGATCCCCGACGTTCCTCGTCGTCTGGGACCGCCCTCTGCTTTCTCCGCTCCTCCTCGGACTGGTCTCCATCTCGCCTATCTCTTGGGCTTCGTTTCTCTATTTTCAGAAATTTCGATTTTTTCTATCAGTAGGGTTAAGAGCTTTTCGCTGTATATTGAGGGCTTCTTCAATCACGATATACTTCTCTGCTTTCATGAGGACTCCTACCATGTCGTTTCAAGGGTTCTTAAGAGAGAGAACATTAGGTCTTTTCGACAGACCCTGCCTAATGAAAGCAAAGAATCTACGAACTTTCGTCAGAGATCCACCTTAGCGACCAAGAACCTTTAAACATAGCGGACCTGTGCTTTCAGAGAGCCTGCTTTATGGTCGAAGGTGATAACTCCTAGCTCTCAGACTCGTTCGATAAAGGAGACGAATGCGATGGAAAGTTTTGTAAAGATGAGACTAAGACGGCGAGTCTCGTTAACCAGCTAATGTCGGGCTCCTTAAGTGCGACAAATGGGGCGCCTGATCGCACGTGGCCTCATATCCGTGTAGCTCCATATGATTTTTATAATGTGACAGGTGGCTCATGGGTCTTTTGTTCCATCGAACGCCTCGACTGCGGTGATTCGAACTTTGCCTGAAGTAAAGACCGGCAAGTGAATGGAGATTCATTTGTTACACTGTATATGGAGATCGAACTCTACTTTTGATCGCTACCTTCATGTGGCTGATTGGCCGGAGGTCCGAACCTTTGCTCCCACGACCTCTCCGGTCGCGATCCTCCTCCCGGCTGGTAAGGACTATGTTCCCCTCACAGGCTAGTTTCTCCTTTCTATCCGCTCGACGAGGGTCGAGATGTCGCTTTGGATGAACAACACAATTGGAGCGATAATTATAACCCGAATCTAACATATTTAAATCACAACGCACTCACATTTGGCATAAGAACAGTACTTCTAATCTCTTCGTTTTTAGATTTCCAGGCGTGCCCTTCGTGTTTAAAACGTAAGTGCACAAGGATGTAAGCTCTGTAGCTAATATGAAGCAATGTGGATGTGGGTGAGAAATTGACGGTTTCGAAACCCCAAAGTGAAGCAAGGAAAGACTGCAGACAGTCCCATCTGGCATCTCAAGTCCCACCCAGAGAACTCACGAAATTCGCAAAGGACAAGTCCTACCTAAGAGAACTTCAAGTCCCACCCAGAACTTGCTAGAAAATTGGCAAGTAGCAAGTCCTACCTAGAACTTAAAGTCCTAATTTAGAGGAACTTTATGGAACTCTGAATCATTCAAGAATTCAATCCTGACGTGAGGGCACTTTCGTGTTTAACCAAAATGGGAAAATCACTTTGAGTGGGGCTATAAAGGAGGAGGACACAAGTAGCAGAGGATCTGGGAGTCTTTTTAGTTTTTCTCGAAGTTTCAGTTCTTCACTTCTAGTGGTTTAGGTTTTTAAGAGTTTTTCTCCACTTTTGAGTTGCACTCGTATCCAGATTCGAGATTTATTCTTTAGAAGTTTTCGATTCAATAGCTTGTACCTTTCAAGATAAATATTTATTTCGCTTTTAAATCTAAGATTCCATATTCTTCTATTCTCGCTTTACAAGTTAATTCCGCATTTCTTCAAGGTACTGCTTTTATGATTAATCGTTCTCAACTTTAATTGTTCATATAAATTTTATGGAGTTCTAAACCCCTATCATTGATCATACTGGGAGTTCCACCCCCGATCAAGGTAAAGTCCTCAATTCCTTTCTTGATTTTCAATGGATCGCTGTGAATATCGATCACTTGTGTAGAAAGAGTTTAAATCCTTAGTCGGACAAATTCGACAACGTGTTAACGAGATATTCATACACGCGCGCTTGATCATAATGCCAACTAAGGGTTCATTTTAATTGAGAACAAGTGTTTAGTTACTTGATCATCTTTATTTTCCAAAAGCATTTAAAGATAAATCCTCCATCAAGACCATTTATCAATGGTTCCTTGGATGAGTTTATAAAATAAGAGTGTGGGATCTACTCGGGACGTCGAGCGAACCCTAAAATCCCAAAGAATTGTCTTTCTATTTAAACATTCAAACCAATCAACCATTCAATCAAACAACACAACACTACGCTTTCTTAAATCATACTTTAGTGGAGAATAGTCTTATCGATCAACCGAATCGTAATTTCACTCCTCGTGGAGATGACCTGTGGATTCCTACAAAGACTACAATGCTGGGACGACTATAATTCCTACGTCAGGAATAGAATTAGGCATAATTAATCGTGACAAGACGCTATTCCAGTAATGGATTTTGGTCTTTTCGGGCCTGTCGCTTCTCCTGGGGGCGTCTTATTTTCCTGGTAAGTTGCTCCAACTCCTTCAAAGAAGTGTCGGTTGGTGACGCAAGCACTTCCACTCGTCCGCTATTGCCGCATAATTTTAACGCGTCCGGAGGCTCATTGTCTACGCCGTCTCTACCGGGTCTCAGATCCTCGAAGATCGGGCGCTTGTTCCCGCCGTGTTCCAGTCGATACCCACCGTCGCCGGTATGGGCCACTTATTCAGAAGGAATACCACTCCTACGTGACCGCCTAAACTCGACGACACGCTTTTTCAACCTAACCCGGGCTTAGAGGTGCTTCAATCATTGGGTCGGCCCGCTTAACTCCGTACGCCGGACTCTTCCGCAAAAACAAGAAACAAAAGGATCTGGGCGAGCTCGCCTGCCGCTCCGACTAAGTTATTTCTTCCGGGAAGCATAAGATCAATCGCAGTGAATCGAATTTTCGATCTTTCAATCGACTGGGTGACTCTATTTATAATTGACGATCACGATAACTTTCCTGCTTTAATCGACGATTAATCAATAATATGTTTCCATTTAGTAAACATTAATCGAATAACACGTTTCCTCGGTTTATGACGATACGATATTTCTCCCACTTCAGAGAATTTCTTTCCTTATCGTAAACAGATTAATAAGGGATAATTGATAATAATAACCTGGTAAACATCCTACTTCTCCCGATCGCGAGATTTGGAAGTTTTCCTCTAATACTCTGACTTTCGCCTACCGCCTTTAGCGGGCGAGTCGTACTACTGCGCCCGCCGGCGATACCATTGGGCGCCTATCACAAGATTGTACTAACATTTAATCCCAACGTCGGGCTTCTCAGATTTCGCCTCGCACGCCTATTATTTCAAACCTCATCAAAACATATTTGAATAACTGAGATAATAAATCAAATTATGATAGTTAATATGTTGTATAACTAGAGTTATATATATTATAATCATTATAAGATTATTAAATATATAGGTTTTGAGCCGATTCATTATATTATTAACTTGGATACTGCGTCATGAATTAGTACAATTATATATTTATAAGGAAACGTGTTTTGAATAGAGATAAATGAAGCATAATTTAAAAAATATAAAAATATATTAATTTAAAATAATTTTATATATAATTACAATGTAGTAAATTATTCATATTTATTCAACCCGGCACCCTTTATTTCCTTACATACATTTTTTCATAATCATGAGCTGTCATAAGCAAACTCTTGCATAAATGAAAAATAACTTCAAGCTATATCATATCATACTAATCCTTATATGAGCTCGAATAATTTATAAGAACGATAAAACTTTATCACAAAATAAAATTGTATTTTTAAGGCTCAAATTTAAGATTATTGATTAAGTGAAAATGAAAAAACATTAATCATCTCATTTATATGCTTGATGCCTGTATTATACCAGTTTTTGAAACGTTAAACGTTTTATTACATGACATATACAAGATGACCAATAATTTTATATTTGAAATTACTTTTTTTTTTCCTTTCAATTTTTTAGATATTAAATTTTTCTTAAACTATAAGAAACTTAGAAAAGTGAGACGCTTTGTATGCTTTTGCTGATACGTGTGAGCGTGCGCCTCGTGATTCGTACATATGATCGGACGGACAGCTCACGCCTTGTCCATTAAGACCGACTTCTACTAGAAATTTCCAGACAATTCTCCATCATAAAGTAGCATATATTGTTGACTATTTCTATGCACCCGGTTTCGATTATCTGTGTGCCGCCCCATACTAATATAATAACGCTATCCTTCACCCATTCATCTTGTCACGCGTGTCCTCGCACCACCGACTTTCCATAAAACAACAGGTCAGCATATCAACGGCCTTTTCTTTTACCTAGGAGGCATTCACAATCACACGTTTCTGAGATTTCAACGAAGACTATCTCTAATATCTCGTTCCCTGAAACTTCCTTTGAGCATACCGATCTGAATTACTACTTCATCTGGTAAGGTTCTTTGTTCATTTTTTCTTAGCTTTGCTTTGGATCCATGTTTTGCGTGGATTTTGTAAGGGAGAGGTAGGGTTAGGGGTAGATCTGTGAATTTGTTTCAGTTTTTGTGTAAATCGGTTGCTGATCGACAGATCTAACGTTTAGGTGAGTTGTATGGTTTGATTATTATCAGATCTGCTAATTTTTATGTTTGTTTATGACTTTTCTTGTTGAATTCGATTGTTTAGGCTTTTATGTGGTTGATTTTCGGTCTGTAATCAGTCACAAATTGGTTTTGATTTGTTGAGTTTTGATTAAGCTCTGTTTTGTTGGTGAAATGGAAGAAAATGAAACAAAGTTTTGGATCTTGTTGTTTTTGGGATGGGAGCTGGATTTACCCAGCCTTGATAATCGTTGTAGGAGGTTTGTTTGGGTGGCTGCTTGTTTACTTGGATGTTTGCGGTGAAAATTGTCTTTTGAGAATATGATTTTATTTCCTTTACATGGGATAGTTTTTATAATTTGTTATTCATATGTGTGTTGTTCAAAAGATGAACAGATCATCTGAACGCATATGCTGGGTAGTTTTTTTTTAATTTGCAGATCCTAAATGTGTAATTTTTTAGAATTTAAGGGCCTGTTTGTGTACAGTTTTGGAAACCTGTTTTTTCCTTGTGGAAAACAAGGATAACAAGGAAAACATAAAAAGAACAAGAACTGTTTACAGAAAACACCAAAATGGTGTTGTTCTCTTTGTTTTCAAAACTGTTCTTAAAAGAGGATGAACCATATTATCTTTTTTCTTCTTCTTTTTTTTTTTAAGCAAATGGATATGGTTTTTGAAAACATTCTTGTGGAAGTTTTGTTATCACTGTTCATTATTGTTATTTTCAATATATATTTTATTAAATTCGAGATTTGAGTGGAAATGATTTTGCATATACTTGGATATGAAGAAACAAACCTTGAAAATCCTTCACAGTTGCCACTTAATTCCATCATCGAGGTTTTAAATTGTTATTTCGGAGTGGTAGGTGCTATCATTTTTGTATTTTCTGAATTTGAAGTGCTGGTATGGGGTTTACAAAACATAACCACTGCATTTTTATTTGATATGCTGATTTGTTTTGGATTTATATTGTTTTTATACCTCTGTGCAGTTAATCAAAATGAGTCGTCCCCAAGAACCACACCGACCTTCCTTCCCTTTTGGCAATCCTTTCCGCATGATATTACCCAAAGGGTCGTATCTCTCTCCAAGGCTTCTTGATCTGTTGAACAATTTCGAGAACACCTTGGCAGAGAGGCTGAGAAAGCTTAAGCCAAAAGGCACGGAAGATGTGCTTAGCTGTTCATGGATGAAATCAGTCATGGAGTGTCTTTGCGAAACCCATAAAGACATAAAAATCACTTATTACCGATCTCGAACTCCTGTATGCGACTGGGATGATAAATGGATAGATGTATCTTAGACAACAGTGTGAAATTGTGATGTTTGCATTGCTGGGCTCTGAGCTCTCACGGCTCAACCAAGGCCATCTTTTGCTCCAGTTTGTCTTGCGCAATTTGGACCCCGCTTCACCAAAACAGCCTGAGCGATCCCGATCTTCGCTCGAAAGTTGGAGGAAGCATATTGGTTCCGAGAACCCCAAACTTCTGAAGAGTTTGACGATCTTGGAAAGTCTTACTGAATCAATTAATCTCCCCAAGGTTAAAAATTCGGCCAAGGGGAAAGTCTTGATGCGTGCCATGTATGGAGTAAGGGTTGTAACAGTGTTTGTCTGCAGTGTCTTTGTCTCTGGCTTCCGTGGATCTGCTGATAAGTTGATAGATTTACCCGTTGCAGACTCATACTTGTGGTCTAAAGCGTTTACTGATTTGCAGTCTTTTGTAAATGGAGAAATTAGAAATGTATTATGCGGTGGAAGAGTTGCAGTTCTGAAAGAATTGGAAGCTGTTGATACAATTATGAAGAAATTGTATCCCATGATCCAGAATGGCCAGGACCCTTTTGAAGATGGCACATTCCAAACTTCAGTTTCGGATTTAGGTAAAAGCGCGGAGAAACTTTCTGAAGGTCTAGATCTTCTTACCAAAGAAGTGGACGGTTTTTTCCAGGTGGTTTTATCAGGTCGTGATGCATTGCTAGGTAATCTCAGAGTAAGTCCGATGAAAGAGGATGATGTACAGCAGCAGCAGAGTTTTGAGATCATTCTGATGAAGAAGAAGAAATCAATAATATATACAGATATGGTGGGTTTAGGTATGAGGGCTGCTGTAATCTTGTTCTATGTGCAATGCATTGTAACCTGTAAGATGTATTTATGCTAGTAATGTAGTGTATACCTGGATGTTGTCCTATGCTGTAATGTTAATGATATATGAAAGGGTTTGTAATATTTTCAGAGGGTATTTTTGTATCGTCTTTACTGATCAAATGGTCCTAACTATGATGCCATTTTTTTTATTTTTTAGGAGCCGGAGAAGGTAAAGGTCTCATGCTCTGCTCCGGAACCTGACATGGTAAGAAGTAGAAAATTCCAAGGTGTTGGTTATTTCATTGATCAAGTCCCCTTTCTCTCCCCTATATTCTTTCTTTGTTGATCGTTGTGTTAGACTAGGGGCTAGTTTGAATGTTCGTTCTCTAACACATTGTGATCTCAAAATTCAGCTGATTTGAGGGAGGGTAGTTTTAAATCAAATGTAAATTATGAAATTCGATCAATAAGTTTTGCCACATCTATCCTTGTCTTCTATTTCACTCTCTTAGTTTTTTTATAGTGTGGGACCTTAACGGTGATCAAACGGGAAAGTAATTATCAGAACATTGATTAAAAAATAATGAGATATCAGTGATTGAGAAATATGGGGAATAGGTCTTTCGGTACATATTCTAAAAAAGAAAAGAAATTGTCTTTTGACTAAATCTTCTAACATATTGTAATTTCTATTGTAATATACTATCCTCTAAATAAAAGGTTAAAAATTAATTATATTTTGGTTAAATACTATTATAACGTATTATAAATATTATTATAATTAATGTTTTAAAATTTGGAAAAGTCATATCGATTGGGATTGGGAATCAACAATAAGACCAGTCTGATTTAAAGGTTAAAATCCCATAGATAAAAAGCCAAGACGCCTGGGCTGGGATGGCCATGCCCTTGAGTGGGGTTGTATGTAATGAATGGATTCTATTTAATTTCCTTGGGATGTCACCATGAATTGAATAGCGGAGGTCCCATTTCTCTGAGATAAGGATTTAGCCTCCTACTCGATCTAAAGAGTAAAGACCTTGGCAAAGGGAAATGAAGAGCGAAAATAAGGTCATGTTTGGTTACCCTTCTTAATTTTTTTTTTTGTTTTGAAAAAAATAAGAAAAAATAGAAAACATATTTGATATTTTTTTTTATTATTCAAACACGTATGAACACTAAATCCAGCAAATAAAAATAGTTTTTAAAATTTATTCTGAAAAACTATTTTAAAAGACAAGAACCAAACACAATCATCTCATTCTCATTTATTCTTAGGTTGGGATGACATAAATAATATAAAATAATTTACCAATGAGACTACGTAAATTATATGTTTCCAATCACATTCCATTATTAAATAGAGAAAATGGTTTAAAAGAGATAAAAACAAAATTTATTTACAAAACTAATCTCCTGTAAAAGTAAGTGTCTTGGTTTGGATAAAAATGTCCTTAAAAATGTAAAAGTAAATCCGATAAAGTGATAAAAAAATGCACAAGGCCATTTTGTCAAATGTCCCAATGTATAAAAATATACACTTTTAGACAAAAATACGATTTTATTTATTATTTAAACCCGAAGAATTTAATTTATCAATTTGCACTCAAATTGGGTTTCGGCCCATTTGTTGTGTACATGAGGACTCCTATTTTCTCAAGTCATATAAAAGCTTATAATTAGGTTTTAGTATATAAACCCAATAAAAACTTAATTGAAAAAAAAAAAAAAAAACACCATAGACTTGAATATTGGGAAGTTAGAAAAATGGTGCTTGAATGAGAGAAAGTCAATGGTGGAGCTTAGCTCAAGCAGTTCTATTTTGAAAGGGGTGCTGTGGAATAATAGTTCAAAGCAGAGCCCCTAGGAAGAAACTTCCTTCCCATACACGCCTCTCCTCTAGTCTTCTGATTTTCTTTTCAATAATAAATACAATTAAATGTCCTCTCTATGTTCATAATTAATTATGGCACGTACTAGGGACACGTATGAGATGGAGTAAAGTATTTTTTTAATTTAATTAATGTTTTCAAATTTAAATATGAGTTATATAAATATGTTATATGATAAAATTTTATCATAATTATAGTTTATTTAGGTATTATATGTTCTTAAAATGACTACAAATAAAATAATGTTCCCTTGTTAAAAATTTTAAAGTCAGAGGCAAATATGTTCCCCCACCAGCTGGTTGTCCCACCTCATACTCTATGATAGTATGATTATTAATTTATTATCTTCCCAATCCCAGCGACCGTCCCAATTTAATTAAATACTTCATTAGAGCCGATACATCACATCATCACACTTCCTAAATAATTAGTTACATAATTGGCTTCTTATTATTATTATTGTTTTTATTTTTTCCTTTGTAAGTGTTTCCTTCTTTTAATTTTCTAAATTTATGTTTGTTATAAATAATTTTTTACATAATCGGCTTGTTATTATTATTATTTTTATTTTTTCCTTTTTAAGTGTTTCCTTCTTTTAATTTCCTAAATTTATTTTTGTAAAAAACATGATATTTATGTTAAACCAAAAATTTTAAAACTTTGAAACATGTGATATCGTAAGCTTGATTTAAGGAGGAGTCTTGGGTTAGAATGTCTGCTCTGATTTATTGAAGCTATTTGATTTGTTGTTTTAAAGTATGCGGGTGCGGTATCTGCGAAGAATGTCGTAAAAAACACATGTAAAAGCCAGTTTTTAAAAGCGTATTAAAAATAATTTTTAACTTAATAGCAAAGTGTGTATCTAAACGATTAACATTATAAATTAGTAGCTTTACGTTGCTATTTTCAAGACAAAGAAAAATAGAAAAAGAACTAAATATTTTTCTTTCTTTCTTGTCTCGTGCAAAATAACTTGTTTTATAAAGCTAGCCAACAAACAGACCTGAATTCGAAAATGAACTAAAACATATTAAACAAATTTACAATGGCTTGCTATTTTGTTCCATAAATCAAGAAATGAAGCGATAAAATTTTCCAAACCTCTAAAACTATGCCTTACACCACATACATGTAAGATTCTCGTCAAAAGTCTGCTAATGGGCTACAAAATTTTCTGTTGACCAAACAAATTTATTCTAGAATTGTAAGACTACTGAAGAAGAACTAGTGGTCCAAATTTATTGATGTGGACCAATGAATCAAGATGACCAAATTCACATAAACCCTTCTAGACTTTATTGCATGAAATTGAAAGATTCAGTCATTTACTACACCCCCCATTGACAACCCCATACCTAACCTACACCAATATCGATAAAAAAAAAATTGTAATTTTTTTTATAAAATAAAATAATTTCTTTTATAATATAATTAATAAAAACATTTTATTAAGTTGGAGAAGGGTTTCTAACTATTACAAATCGAAATAAAATATAAATTCAATAACTATATTCTTAACAATATTAAAACACACTCGTAAAAAAAAAATTAAAGCATAAGAGCCATGATTGAATAAAAATATAGTACTATAATATCATATATGCAAAAATGAATAAAAATGTAAAAGAGAAATAGACTAAAATAAAATGAAATCCATATTTTAATTTGAACATCTATCTCTTTTTTTCTTTATATAAAAAATTAAATGTTTTTCCTTCCTTCTAAAAATTATATTATATTAACACTCTTTTATATTTATTCATTTTATATTATAATATTATAATAATTTATTATCATGAAGTCTCTAATCTAATTGTTTCCCATGGGTCAGATTCGATTTTTAATCGCTGGTCGAATGCTTGTGGCAATTCTCTAGACGTTTGACTCATGCCAAAGTTTTTATAAAAAATTAAATAAGTTAAAAATATATAAAATTTTTGATATCTTTACAGAAATAGAGTTTGTATATTAGACAAAAAGGAAAAAGAAAATAACCTAGAGGTAAATGTAATTGACAGGGAAAAAAAACATGGGAAAGTCCATTTCTTCACGGTTTCCAACCAGCTGCTTCCATTTCAAAAGGTCTCTCCATAAAGTTCACACTTTCACACTGAAAACCTTATGCATATAATTTATATAAAATATTTTTTATTTTATTTTCTTCTTCTATAATCCTTTCTATCTCTGAAAAGCCGAAGAAATGTCAAAAAGTCCAGGCAGATGTACTCCAAGATTCTCCACGGACTTAGATTTTACGCCAAATCGGGAATTAGCTCTGCCGATAGAGGCTAAAATCCTTATTGGGTCGTTTTCGTTTTGGCGTTTCGGGTTTTGGGAGTGAATCGATTTGTTCTATGGAGTCGAGCTCTGGTTCTGGTGATGGAAATATCAGAGGAGTGCCGACTCATGGTGGACGGTATGTTCAGTACAATGTGTACGGGAACCTCTTCGAAGTTTCTAGAAAGTACGCGTTTTGCCAATTCGTCCTGTAGGTCGTGGTGCTTATGGTATCAAATCTGGTAGAACTGCTTCCACCCCCCCGGAAAGCTTTGCTTCGGTTTTCATGGTTTTGATTTTTGGTGATTGGCTTCTTCGAGGTTTTCATGGTTATTAATTCTCATGATCTCGTTCAATCTCTGTGGGAACTTTCTGGGGTTTGGCTCTTGTTGTGAATATTCCATTGGTTGAAGTTTTTTTTTTTTTGCTTATTGCTTAAAAATTGAGGTGGGATTTTGAATATCCTGCTGACTTTCTGTAGAAATTTTGATATATTTTTTTGGTTTCTTGATTCTGTGCTATGTTGATGGGTATGATTCAGGTAAATTTTAGGATATTTCTCTGTAACTACAAAACTAGAAGCCACTGGCACTATTGAACTAAACAAACTCTTGGGAAATAGATTGAGAATAATGGGATTTTAGTGTTTAGAGGTATAATAGAGAACATTTATTGTATGGATGATCTGCTTAAGACACAGTAGAAGCTCCACAATTTTATCTAGTGACAATTCTCTGTTCTATCAACAATGTGAAGGAAACATGTGTTTTTTTCATTTCCTTCAGCGCGGCTGTGAATTCAGAGACTCGGGAGGGAGTTGCCATTAAGAAGATTGGTAATGCATTTGATAATAGAATAGATGCCAAGCGGACATTACGTGAAATCAAGCTTCTTCGTCATATGGATCATGAGAATGTAAGTTTTGCTTCCTCCATGACTCTCAAGTTCCTCATACCTCAAATGAACGATTGCGTCTACGGTTTTACAGTCTATGTATGGCAGATGATTATGTTTTGGTCTAATAATTGTTTTCCTCTTGGCCAAAATTTAGTTATATCTTTTTACCTTTTTTTCCCTTTTCCTTTTGTTTTTTTCTCTCCATAGTAGATGTATTGTGCTGTTCAGCTCAATGGATTAACCAGCCCAGTTTAGGTATAATTTATCTGACTAGTATCCTAAAGGCGATATTAGTTAGACCTTTATGAGTGTTTGATAAAATACGGTGTGAAGACTATGGAGTTAGCAAAATGAGAAAACCGTTTCCTTTTTTTGCAAGGATGGAACTTTACAAACTTGTCCATCTTTTTGTAAATATTTGCACTTGCCTATTAATGCAGAGACACACACTGCATGTGCTCTCACCATTAGTCCGTATCAAAGCAAAACGCCTGGGATCATACCATTTTTGGGGAAACACTTTTGTATATATTCTATGGCTATGCTTAGGTGCTTGTTTTTTGGGCTGGTTTGGTTGCGTCTTTCTTTTTCTTTTGCCCATTTTTGTTGGCTCTTAGGGCCTCTCTTGTATACTACTATATCTTTTTTAATCGATATATTCTTTTTATTGGTAAACAAAAAAGCATTTTCAGGGAAACGTCATTTGAGTTGTTTGATGCTCATAAATTCATAAACCAGGAAAAGGTTTCCTAGGTTTCAAATTGTATTAAAGAAAGGAAGATGGGTTAAGCTCTCACAGCAGGAACAATTATATAAAACACATCAATTCCCATTCCCCCCTTTTTTGTTCTTCTTATAGTAAGAGTACCAGTGGCCTCAGACCTTAGATTTGCAAAGGCAGCATGTTGTTTTTAAAACGAAATTTGGAATACCCTAGGTGGGTACAACAGAAACAATATTAGTATGCTCTTAATGGTAACAATAAGCTATTGTACCTTTGTGTATTGGGGGTGTATTTGTGATTACATGACCCTACTACCTACGGAAAACATGCTTCTGCTGCTGCTTTAAGCAGTAAACATGGAATGAAATTATAATTCAGACAACATTCTTTTTTTTTTTATGGAATTCCAAAATAATGTAGATCTTTTCTTCAAGTAATTTTAATCTGTGATTATTAATGATGGAGGTGTCTAAGGTATAAAATATCTTCCTGAAGCCTGAACTGACCTAGCTGACTTGTGTGGCTCTGTCGGGCTTCATTCTCCAGGTATAGCACTGACATCCTTTTAGTTAAATAATGTGTTGTTTCCTGGGGCGTTATAAATTGGTTTTGAAGATTATTATGGTTTATCTTTTAATCGATGCGTGTAAGTTTCCTTATTCATAGTCTTTTTCACCAACAAGTTGTCGTTTCCCTACACCAGGACTTTGTTTTCCAAGTGTGAAGCCATCAGGGCACTATGTTTTGTGACTATATTCTTATGGCGAGAAAGTGTTAGTTTCCTATGATCAGTGATTCTTCTTATTGTTTTTTTATCACGGTGGTTCATTTGTTGGATTTAGTTCTAGAATTTTTATGTTCCTCCTGGTGGAATACTTAATATTAAGTTCTCTTCTGCAGATTGTTTCCAGCAGAAAGACATCATCGGCCACTAAGAGGAAAATTTCAATGGCGTTTACATCATTTATGAGTTACTGGACACTGATCTTCTGCATCCAGATAATACGTTCAACAGATCTGAATGACCATTATTAGTTTGTCTCCAAAAACTTTTATTGAACAATTTTATGTATCCTTGTGGCAGAATTTCTTTTGAGTTGTTGTGTCATTTTGTATCATTCAGCTGTTTCTCTAACAGTCCGGGACGAGGAGACGGAGGCTTGGGATTAAATATTGTGATGGGAGACAAACTTAAATAATATAAGAGTCTTTGATCAATGGTTTAAGTGTTTATAAATTTTTGTGAAGGAACGAATAATTGAGTTCAAATCACCTTAGCTACAAAGAAGAATTTAAAAAAATTAGTCAAATTGCCCTCTGGCATAGGGGATCCACCCTTGGTCCAAGATTTGATACCTGCAACTCAAATAATAGAGCAATTCTACATTTACACTTGTACCAGTACTGCTAATTATATAGTGCCAAATCACTTTTAGACTGTTGCATAGTGTGGGTTTTATATATTAGTTTGTCAACTCATGCTCTGATACCACTATGGAATAACGATCATCATACCAAAGAAAAAAAAAAGAAAGAAGAAAAGAAAAGAAAAAGAAAATTTCTCTTGTTATATCCTATCTGCTCACAGTTAGCTACAAGAAATTTTTGGTTTGGTTGCCATGGTCCTCAAATTTTAAATTTTGCCTCCCTCTCCATATTAAAAAATGCGCCATTTATAATTTAATTTGTTGAATTGACCATGCGATTTTAAGCTACTACCTTCAACATAACATCTTTTTGGCATAATTTCTATATGATGCCGAACTGGGGTGTTCACAGCTCTCAATTCTCCTTTTGCAGTACTTCCTGTTATCAGTTGTTGGGGACTTAAATATGTACACTCAGCTAATGTTTTTGCATCGTGATTTAAAGCCACAGTAATTTGCTTCTGAATGCAAACTGTGATCTTAAGATCGGGGATTTTGGACTTGCTAGGACGACATCTGAAACAGACTTCATGACTGAGTATGTTGTTACCAGATGGTATCGTGCTCCTGAATTGCTCCTGGTGCTCAGGAGAATACACTGCAGCGTCGATGTGTTGATCTGTGGGTTGCATACTCGGTGAAATCATGACCAGGGAACCATTGTTTCCCGGCAGAGATTATGTTCATCAGCTGAGACTTGTCACAGAGGTATGCTTTATGGAAACTTCACAGATTTAACCTACTGTCCTGACATCTTTTAGGCTCTGTTGGAACCGAGAGAGTAGGAAAAAAGAACATAGTGAGGGAAAAGAGGAAGGAAATAAAATTTGGAGAAAAATAAAAATGAGTTTAAACTTAATAAGCTAATTCTATGTTTTATTCAATATATTTCTATATGTTTCCCACTATTATATAAAGACTATGAAATTTAAAACATATAAAATTTTGAGGAATTTTGATTATATTGATTTTTTTTATATTTTCCTTGTGGGAATCAAACATGAGAAAATAATTTTCCTTAGCATTTTTTTCCACTTTCTCTGAGTACTCGGGTTCGACAGAACCATAATTTTTGAGGAAAATAGCACAGATTACCAGGCTTTATTATGTTTGTTTATATGGAAACTGAGCTGGTGGTGGTGTTGGAAGGTGAAGTTTCTGTTCTCTTAGCATTTGGTTCAATTCTGAGGCTGCTTTTTTTTTTTCTTTTTCATTAGAAAAACATGGGAGGTTCACCTGATGACTCTGGTTTTTCTTGAAGGCGAGAATGCTCGAGAGATACGTTAGGCAACCACAACTCACGAAGTAACAATTTGCAGCTAGATTTCCCAATAAGGTCTCCTGGAGCTATTGACTTGCTAGAAAAAATGCTCGTGTTTGATCCAAACAAGCGTATTACAGGTACATTATGCATCTTTATGATATGACATCATATAGTGACTAATTCCGTCGAATATTATTGGCATTAATGATTTGCATAGAGCTTTAGGAAATTGTGTGAAAACAACGGGTCAAGCAACCAATGACAATAATATAATATATCAAACTTTATTTTAAAAAACAAAAAAGAAGAATTATTTTAAGGAAATCTTTGTGGATTGGGAGAAGCAATGGTAACATGGTGTTGGTTTTAGATCTTTTTGGAAAATTTTCTTAAAATTATACCACACTTACAAGATATTGTCTACTTGGGATCAAGGTCTTCATTAAAATGCGTCTAAGTTGGGCTTTGTGCCTTATATAGTGTCGAGAAAGTTTATTTATTCGTGTGGGATGTGATAAGCCACCCCCACTCCCCCAAATGTAGGCATAGCATTCTCGTTGTGTCTATGCTCTGATGCAGGCCCAAGCGGAATAGACCCCGCATCGGATAGGGATCGCTTTGGGCTGAAGTTGTTATATCTTGTTATACTTTCTCCTGTTTGCAAGTTGAGAGGCATTGTGTCATCCATACTTGGCACCTCTGCATGATATCAACGAGGAGCCCGTTTGCCCTAGGCCCTTCGTTTTTGATTTCGAACAACCGACATTTACTGAAGAGAATATCAAAGAACTCATCTGGAGGGAATCCGTAAAATTCAATCCAGACCCACCAGTTCATTGAAGCATGCAATCATGTTATAGCAGCTAAAAAAGGTAGGCTCTGACTATGATTTCAAAATGTTATGTATGAAAAACCATGATGATCGCCCTGAAAAATGGTGAATTATGCTTTGGAGATATTGGGAGTAAATTAAAACTTATCCTCATATCAACTTTCGCACTTAATTTCTCTTTTTCAGTGTCTGAAATATTCTTCGTATTATTCTCCATTTTCTTCTTGGGACAGGATCTCTATTGCCATGGTCGGCCTAGGAAGCACATTTGGTGCTAGACACTGTTCTGCAAAGTTGTATGTATCATTTGCTTTCTGAATGTTTAGGTTTGTAATTATGAAGTACAACATATGAATATTTTCAGACAATTTATTTCAGTTTTCTAGACGTGATCTCATGATCTTTTTCATCATTTTCATTACTTATGGAATACATTTATCATCATTGTGAATATTGCTGTATGAACTTGAATTTTAGAGAGAATGTTGAGTACGGAGTAACATTTATTATTGTTTCTCCTCTTGTCTAGAAATCCTAATTCCTTTGTTTCTGCCTTTTTCACGTTAGAAAAGAGGTGTTTGCCTTCTTTGACCTGAAATCACCTCTCTTATCGTTCGTCCACTCTGATTTAGCCCTTTTTTTTTTTTTTTTTTGTTTTTTTGTCGCAATTTGTTGTGGGCGATTTGTGCCAGTGCTAAGTGTTAGACGTTTTTTGTATAAACAAAGCTATTCAAAACAAGTGCAACTCTGTCACTAAGGATTATTATCAATCCTAAACAATGGCGCCAAAAACTTGTTAAAAGACCGGTTGTGATATAGATAGACCAGTGGACAAGCAGAATTATATATATATATACTTATATATATATATATATATATATATATATACACACACACCACTGAATTTGTAGTGGTGCTGAGGTTGCATATCTGAAGAGACTAAATCTTTTTCCTTGACAACGACACTAAAAACTTATTAGAACGAGGAAATGTGATGAAAATATGGTTTGTCCTTTCTTGTAATTGGATTAGAACAAAGATTTTGGTTAGTGCTTGTCGGCTACTTGAGTTGCGAGATCGTCTGTAGTATAAAAGTGGATTTTAAATTTAAGAATTAAGATATCGTTCACGAGTTGAGAATGAATCATAAAACCAACTACCCCAACTGCTCAAGATCCTTACAATTGAACTCCAATATTAAGATGATTAGATAAATGAATAAAGGCAGTACTAAGTAATTTCACTAATGTACATACAAATATTAATAAGAATGGAGTTGAGGATTCACGCACAAGGTATAGAGACAACACTAGGTCATAGACCAATGAATAATTATCAATTTCTGCATCATTTTGAATCTTAGCCAAGCCATAAGTTGGAAAGCTGAATTTGTCAAAGATGCATTGTGGTATATTTTGGATTTCTCCCTCAACAATACCTTTCATTAATTAGAGATTCATGTTCATTTATGACATCTGTAGTTTGTCAACTACTTATGGAACTATCTGTCCCTCTTTCTTAGATTTGAGTATTTTTAACTGGTGCCATCGAGGAGTTGAGGATTGATTTGAAATCACATGAATTACCTTTTTGCCAATTTAAGTCACATGCATATGCTTTTTTTTTTTTCACGAGTAGATTGATTTGTTAGTTGATTTTCTTGTGGGCGATTTAGTGAGGTTGTTTAGATGCGACGAGGAAAAGTCATATTGAATGTGGTGAGTCGTATTTTTACGTCATCAGATCTGGAATCTTAGGTGTCTGGCCATTATGGGATTACCGATTGTGGTAGCCAGTGATTATCTTTTCTTGATAGCACTTGGATGTTATATCGAAACTCCGTGTTTTTTTAACACGTTGGTTTCTCTATTCAGGATATAATGTCTTGAAGTAATTTTTGAATCAATTCAAATTTCCTCCTTTTAGAAATAAGAAAAAGAAATAATAATAATAATAAGAAGAGAGGCGGGTTCTTTTTGGCACTAAGGTGGTGACATGTCGAAACAATAGCACACTAGACTGGCAGAAAAGACTTCCCACTCAGAAATTTCATGGATGTTCAATTCTTGGCGAGCACTTCTGCTGCCAATGTATCTATTGCCCAGACTCTCCGCGGAAAGTCGCATAAAGCGCGTCTTCTCTACCGGCCCCTGATCCGACAACGGCTGCATGGCGTGGCGTGGCGCGCTCCGATATCCCCTCAACATCAGTGCATGTCCGGGTAGCCTGGCACGTAGCAGCTGGTGGGTGTGACATTAAGTACAGATTCGGTGACGGTCCACGTTCCCTCTAATCCTGGCTGCCCGATGATGATTCTCAGCTCACCATCATCTCTGTAATTGATACACACAGATCTTGGAAGACCGCACAGATTCATGGTGGTAAATGTGCATGAGAACCATAGTTTCCAGTCATCCCAGAGATACCCATTTCATGGTCTTCATTGTCATTCCTCTTACGTATATGTCTTTTCCATTGCCTCTCATACACTATACCGTCTTGATCTGACCCCAGATTACGACGGTGGCCGAAAGAGATGTCTTCGGCTCCTGACGTCTTCGATCCCGCCTGACATCTCGCGCTCCCAATGCAATCCTGGCACTGTAGAAGTTGTGCCGTATTGAGCCATGCGATGCCGCTTTGTTTTATTGGGCATACCGTAGGCTCGTGCCGTATTGTCAACGCTTTTAACTGCCACACGGTCGTCCGAGATCTAATGTAGCAGTCTTCAAGTTTCTTGTGTTGATTGCAAAATCTGAGACCAGAACGAGCATAGGTGAATGATTTGTGTTGGTGACCTGGGGCGCTCACCGGAATAAAGATCAAGACATAAGTTAGAATATTGATGATTGCTGTTGAATTGCAAGAATCTGAATAAGTCGCCATAAGTTAGAATGATGATGTTCCATATAGGTTCTAGACTATTCGGTGTGCAGTGAACAGGCATAGAAGGGTTTTTCTACCTGTCGTATCGGTTTTTGGGTTGAGTTCTCCGGTGGGCATCACGCATAATTTTCGTAAACTTTTATTGAGAGTCGATCGTAGCGGGGAAATATTATCACAGAAGAGGGTTATTTGATTGTGTGAGACTGAAGTGAAGGATTATCCAAGAGTGTGAGCGATCATGGATGGGATGGTAATGATGCGCGATCGTATGACGAGTTCTACCCAGTGATTGTGGGTGATGCAACCCAAGGCAGTTTATGCGTATTAGGTCGGTCTTTTGGTTTGGGTTTGAAGTACGCATCGTTGATCTTTCGTTTGAGTCGGTGTGTAGTGGAAGAATTTGCACGAAGAATTTCTTTCAGGTGTCTGAAATGCGAGGAAGTGTGGTAGGTAAGTGTGTTACCCTGCGAAGGTGGGCGATGATATGATCAGCATCGGTTCGCAGAGATATTGTGGAATTAGTGCGAAGGTTGAGAGGTTCTTGGCTATTAGTTTGGGTTTAGGATTAACTATTGGGCTTGGTTGAAATTTTTATCAAATGATCCCAGCCATTGATCAAGTTCAGCGATTCCTTTAGGGAAAGTCATCTAATCAAATGGTTAACACATTATGTTAAGCCCTTTGATGGTTAGAAAATTGGAAGTCAGCCAATCAAATGGCTGTAATTGTCATGATTGAAAGTCATCTCATCGTGCGGCTGTGAATTTAAGATCAGGCAGTGGACGAACCTGGATTGATTCCGTCAGTGTTGGTGATCTTACCATGCAAAGTTTGTAATACCTTGAACAGAATATTCTAAAGAAAAAAATAAATAAAATTAGCTAAAATAAACCAACTCATGTTTGCCGTGGAAAGATCAATGAGAAAGCATGAAAATGGAGTCATGCCCCAAAACAGCTTAAATTTTTATTTTTACCAAAATAATACGTATTTCAAAATAATATTAAAATAACGTCTGATTGTATCCGATTTGGTAATTGATGATAAGTGATGCTATAGTTTTACAATCATTTTCAAAACCGTTACTTATCATATCTTCGGAAATATATAACCATAATTGAGTGGGTATGATTTTAATTATTGCAAATTTTTAAAACAATAGTCATTAACTATGATTTGATGATATATGAAAAAGTTTAGACATTATTTTTGAAATATCTATAAGGTATGTTTAGTTTTATATTTTTAAAGTAATTCTTAAAAAAACAGTTTTAATAGTATATAGCGTTTTATCGTTAATTTAGTGTTTTTATATTTTTTACATGTTTTATAATAATAAAAAATTAGAAATCAATATATTTGGCGCCACATTCACTTTGTGTGTGTGCGAGAGCATCAAAAGCGATTTTGGGAATAGAATAACTTTTGGAATTAAAAAAAAAAAAAAGTTATTTTAGGACAAAGCTGTTTCAGGGATAACATTATAACTGAAAAAACAAAACCTAAGAAGAGGAAAAACGAAAGGGTGAGTGAGGGAAGTAATCACCTGCTGTAGACAGGATGAATGTTCCATGAAGGCAGGGTTGAGGGCATCAGATTAGAGAAATCTGAATACCATCAGTGTATTACATGAGCTCCGATCAGGTACGGTCGAGGTCATGCACCCCAGATGACACCACCCGTGGAATCGCTGCCTACAAACACCCTGACCGTCGATCGTCCATTACCTCACCTGATCTCATCACATCATATCTCTCCGTTAGTATAAATAATATTAACCCCAAAATAAGAAAAAAATTCAAATATTTTTATTACTTTTAAAATGAGGTGATACCAGTAATAATGACGTCGTGATGAGGTTTGTGCCGAATATGAGACTGGTGTATCTTCCTGCTGCTGCATCTCGTCCTCAGCCGTACGATCATAAAGGGTTTTAATCACAGGCCATTGGTTTATATCCTACACCAATTCATTGATTCATAATTCAAAGAAAATTTGATGGATTTTAAATCTATATAAAATATTGGGTAGCTGATTAAAACACCTTTTAAAACCCAATTTCGAAAATTCAATCCTCTTTTGATTTTGATAAAAATGCCCTTATTATTATTTTTGTAAAAATAACATCTTGGTTTTTTAGAGATATTTTTAAATACATAAAATAAAATAAATTTGATATTTTATCTAGAAATGAATTAGATTTAGATCATTTGATGTCTTTTACCACCAATATTCCTTAAATATTTAATAAATAGAAACTTTCTTTAAATAATTGAAAAGAATAAATAAAATAAATGGTTATTTGATTAAAATACCTTTTAAAAACTCAATTTTTGAATTGTCTCTCCATCAAATTTTGGTCTGATTTGATAAAAATAACTTATTTTTTTAAAAGACAATGTAAATATATGAAATAAAAAATTTTATTTATATCCAAAATAGGTTATTTTAAAAGAAAAGATGAGGGTATTTTTTGTTTCATGTTTTTTAAGGGTGTTTATATTCTAAAAAATAAGGATAATAAGAAAAATATAAACAAAAAATAGCACTCTTCCCACTTCTTTTTTCTCTAAAAGCTGCTCTAGATACAACAAATAAAAACAAATAGAATTTCCAGAAAATATCAAAACAATGTTCTTAGTGTTTTTTGACAAACTGTTCTAATAAACAGGAGCCTAATATTTCTAAATTAGAAAAAGAAAAGAAAAAAGGAAGTGGAGGTGAGAGACCTGAGAAGCAAGAAGAACAGCATCCCTATGGAGAGACAGAGTAAAGTGACTGGTGAGGCTGAAGCTGCTGGTCAACCATTTTCCGGCGGGAACAAACAGCTGAGCTCCGCCGTCCGATCCGTGTACCACTCAACGCATCCACTGCATCCTGCAAAACGCCTTCGTGTTCTCCGTCTTCCCGTCCCCACTCCCAAAATCCACCACCGATGCGCTGTGCGCTCTGCAACTTATGGCTGAATACTCCAAATCCAAATTCTCCTTCAAAGTTCTTTCTTTCCTGCATTCGCCTCTGCTTACACTCACCAACAAAACCACCACCAACCAACACACACTGAGAAATCACCTGCAAACAGTAAAAAAAGAAAAACAATGGGTTGTGGTGCATCAGTTTTTAAATGGTATCTACTGTAACAGCTACTCTGTTGGGTGGTGGTGTGTTTGGATGCTGAGAATGTGAAGGAAAATGAGAAGGAAAAAATAAAGGAATGATTGAAGTTTAGGGTTGTACTTGAGTTTTGAGAGGGGCTTGGCCGGACAACTCCATTTGTGGAATGCAGAGTGGAGCATGTTTTGGTGGTAACTGACTAACTTCTGAGTATTATAATCACAAGGGAAATGGGGTATATTTATAGGCTCAAGTTAGTATTCATTTAGATTTTAGTTAGTGGGTTAACCATACAATTTTGGAAAAATAATTACAACATAAATATATTTTTTTTCTCAATGTAAAATGAATTTTAGAAACTTGTCAATGAGACTTGACTTAGTAGTTAAATGTTAGGTTCAGTGGTTAAATGTTAGGTGAAACATATGAAAGGGACAAGTTCGAGTTTGGGAGAACAACATAAACAAATTAAGTTGTGTTGCAAAGTCTTAAATGTAAAAAAAAAAAAAAAAGGAAGCTTTTTAGTTTTGACAAGATGTGAAAAGCTTTGTAAACTTCTCTAAGAAAAATGAAAAATATTTAAGCCCCTGTTTAGTAGGTAGAAAATTTTGTTTTACTACATTATTTTTCGAAATAAGAAGCAGCGTTTGAATTACGAGAATTAGATAAAAGCAAAAATTTGAAAAGCGAAAATGAATTATTTATTTTGTATTTTATATATGAATCGAGGAAAAGCTATTTATCTTTGTTTTCGTATTTTTAATTCGTCGAAAATAAGAGATTTTATTTTGATATTTTATAACCGTTTTGAGAAAATGGTTTCTAACAGTTTTCTTTGTGCTGTTCAATCGAAGGTGATCTGAAACGTATTTTAAAAATGAAGGTAAAGATTAGAATCGTTAAAAATTTTCGTATTCGAGATTTTGGATAGAGTTGAAAATTTTAGTAGGCTAAGCAGTACAAGAATTTCATGTGAAAGGCGATTTTTCGAATAACATCTTTCCAAATAACGTATGTTTAGTTCTTAATAGAATAAAAATGTTGATTTTTAATTTAAATAAAAAAAATTAAAAAATTCAATTAGATCTCATTTAGTAGTTAAAGGTTGTATGAGGCAGCGTAAAAGACACAGATTAGTCACCATGATAACAAATCTTATATGATATTTATAATGTCGAAAGTGAATAAATAGTAAAAAAATTTAAATTTATTTATCTATTTAGAAATGACTAAACATTGAATATGATCGGGTTAATGTCATAGGGTAGCTAAGTTGATATAAAGCATTGGGATATGGTTACGGAGTTCTTTCGATAAGCGGTTTGAGTTTTTAAGGTTATTGAAGGTTTTATTTGGTATTAGCTTTAATATCTTATAAAATTAATCGAAATAGCTTGTCAACTGGTCGGGCATCCGCGGCTATAAAGAAAAGATGGGGATAATGCAAGAATTGACGTGAGGGTTGGCAGTGACACTAATTTTCGATCCGTGAGTCGTGAGAGTGTCGCTTCGACGCTTCAGCGACTCTGTGGTTGGGTGGTGGGACCATTTTTTTGGACAGACCAGTTTTTTTTTTGCTATTTCTCCCATAAAATACAACCTTCCTTTTCTTCCATGCCTGCTTTAATGGTGGTTTCCTGGTCGAGCCTTTCTGCTTTATGGTAGTTTCTTCTTTACTTATCTGCAATTTTATATACTCATTGCATCATGGTCCAAATTCCATCATTTTTTTATGAAAGGAAACTACCACACAAGAAATCACATACAAATTCTATCAAGCATTGGTCCACGATCATCAGGCTAAAGTTTGCTTAATGTTATGGCATGTGATTTATATTGAGATTAAAAGAGGGTTAGTGCTAGAGCGGAGCTCGACACAGTCTTTTTTGTTGGAGGGATCAAATAATAGGTTGAGGATGAACCCTCATGATATGGTACGGTATATTCAGGATATAGAGGTATTTTGTAATTGATCGTATATGATTGTATAGATATCGTTTTATGCTTAGTATTTTAGCGATAGTAAAATTTTGGCCCATTATTAGGTGAATGTAGGCAACGTTGAATCGCGTAAAATTTGTGTATTGTGTTCTTGCTGCTTTGACATCGCAATTGTTCTGTGATTCAATTTATAATGCTCTAACAAAGTTTGATTATCAAATATTAAATTAATATTACGAATCACTAACTAAATACTCTATGTAGGTACCATAGGCCCAGAGCCCGACTCTCCCGTTAACAGGCCCGGTAGGCGAGGACCATACGAGGATGATGGCCCAATTGTTACCGTTTGAGTCGTGTTGAAGCATCCACGTCACATGGTGGCGTATCCATTTAGATACGATTACATCGTAGTGCGGTAATCATCTTTAAAAGGCATCCGGATGACTTCTCCTGCGCTTAAGCAGGTATGAAGTCGCGCGAATAACCACCCGAGGTGAGTGAAACGTCTTAGAGCGGAAAATCTGGACGGCTTGGGTACATGAAGGAAACAGTCATGCTTGTACGAGGAAAACGCAACCTTCCCTTCGTTTTTGGAAGGGGATCATCCCATTTAATGGAAATAGGATTGTCTCTCTTAGATAAAAGAAGGAAATGAAAAAATGTACGAGATTAAATGCGAAAAATGGCGTTTCACTCTTGAGGCTAACTAATCCCCAACAAGCGTCGGAGCGGGCGAGCGCCTCAGCCTTTTTGGCGGTGTTCTGGGCGTTCATTGCATTGTAGTTGTCTTCGACGATTCGGTGATTTAGAAAGTTCGAAGCGCGGCTCTGTTGTATTTGTTTCCCAATAAATATGACTCACGTTGTGAGATATTTAAATTACGAGATGATAAAATAATTAAATGAGGTAAACTACTTTTTTTTTGTTATAACAATTTATAATTACTTAGAAGTTCCCTTCATTTTTTTTTATTTTTTATGTTAAATTAGAAGAATCGATAATTTAATATGATATCATAAGTTGGTCTACTAGGAGGTTAAGGGTTTGACACCTTTTTTTGTATATTTTAACACATTTGTATATTTGGAGGTTCGCTAGTGAATTAGATTGGATTTGTTTGGTTACCATTTGCGAGTACGAGGTTGTACTTTAAAGGGTGTCAAAAGTATAAAATTCGTATGAAAAATAAAATACCATATGTTTAAGTTTTTAAAAAATTGGTAGTTTAACAAAATCGCATCTAAATTGTCAAATCTTTTATTTAGCGTATATTAGCTAAGAATATCTTACGATGTAGTCTTGCTTGTAACTCATGCTCTTTTACCTTAAATCAAGTTCGAAGAATGATTCCGCCGAATACAGCTGTACACTTTGTACCTCTTACTATAGACTTATATTCTTTAATTTATTAAATAAATCTAAAATGATTGATTGTAATTATGATCCACAAATATGTATCTCTTGAAATTGTTAAGGTGCAATCAAAGTCTCATATAGGTTAAAAATAGGAAGAATTATAAATTAATTATCATAGACCATATCTTAATTGGAATAATGCCTTCTAGGTAGAACTTAAAAACAAAATCACAATATCGAACAAATTGCGAATAGAAATGCAAGAGGTGTTAGGTCCCACTACTATAAGATACCTTCTTTGCACACCATATAAGGGAGGGACGAAACTATTGTAACTTAAAAAAAAAAAAAAAAAAAATAATAAATTCATGTTTCGTTGAGTACGTTTCAGTATTCTTTTTTTTTTTTACACTAGTATACATTTGTGTAATATAATAAGTTATTTTTATTAAAACTTGAATTTAAAAATCTCTCAATTTTCTAAACTTTGATCGATTTATCAATTAAGTTATACATACAAACGATACACGTGTTAATTATGATCTATCACGAATAGACTATAGGTAGGTCCATAAGATTCCCTTATAAAGTTTTTGATCGGATAAGTATAATAAATGTAAAAAGATAAAAAAAAAAAAAAGATTCACGAGTGGGGATCATAAAGAAGACACATGTAACCGACTTTGTCTCTCACAGTCACCTTCACGTGACTCCTCCATGCTTTTTCATAATCTGCTATTGTCAGCATTCAGAAAGAAATTTGACAAATAGTTGAAAGTAGAAGGAGGAGAATCTAATAATATTCCCTCCCATCCTCCCTATGTCTTATTAATTATTAGATCATGTCCGTTACTGCCTGTGGATAAAAAGCTACTATCATCTCTAACAAACTAGTAATTATAAAATTCTTATTATATTTCACATGTGACACCTACTTTTTTTATCAAGGTGTTTTGAACGGATTTGTGTATATATAAAAGATACTTTTAAATCATATCGCATTTAAAGTAATAAAGTATTTAATCGGGATGAATGTGAAACAGCTAATGGGAGTTGTTATCGAGTCTTGTCACTATAAAGTTAAAATAATGCGCGTGAAAATTAGGCTTGATAGAGGTAGCGTAAGGTGTAATCTGTCCAGGGATTTTGGGGTAGCGTAGTTAGCGGCTTTGAAAGAGAATGAAGAGGTTGAAATAACGGTTGATGGCTTCTTATTCTCTCGTGGTATATTAAAATGCTTATATTTGTGAGTTTAATTATATTTTTAATAAGAAGCGTTGAATTGTAAAATAGCCTTTGATTTGTAACTTCTTATTAAACCAACATTTATTCGAATGTGTAGCATTTGTTGAGATTCTGAAAAATTGCATTTAATATCTAAATTTTATAACTCATTAGATTCTTCTGAAAGATAAAATTATATCATATAATACAACTATATTTTTAGGGTTCCAACTTAAAACTTTTGATTAAGCTAAAAAAGACTTCAACCTCCTCATTTATATGTTCGATACCGAACACCCACTTTTAACCCCGTTCCCAATCAATGTGACATCAATCCCACGATTCAAGAAAAAACGACCTCCATTTGTGTAATTACATTTTTATCCTTCTTTCCTATCCGTCCAACCTTTTTATCTAATTTAACTAAATGGTGATATTCTGTCAAAAAAAAAAAAAAAACCTAAATGGTGATATCATTTTTTCGTAGGCCCATGCAACAGGTGTAATGTTGAGATCATGATTCAAATCCTTTGCTGTGTTTTTATTTTTATTTTTTTATTTTATCTTCACTTACTCTCTACTTTGGCAGCTAACAAGATAAGCCCAAAGTGAAATGTTTTGTCGTTGGAATCCACAAGCCCCCGGTTGGGCCAAATTTGATATGATTTGCCAACATGATTCGAAATCGACATGTATTTTTTTTCTTTTTGAGTTTAGGTTGATTGTAATTGTGTTTGGACCATTTTTATATGAACCGACATAATCCAAATTTGATAGGAATGATATGTTAATCATATAATTGACCCTTTAAATTTTGATGGCTTATTCGTGTCAAAGTTAATAGGTTAAATTTAGATATAATCTTAAATGATTATTTAAGTGTCATTGTTAATGTGTGAAAGCTTGATTGAAGGTATCGTTTTTAATAAGTATCATTATTCTTATTAGACTTGATATTTTTAAAGTGTCATCGAAGTTGTTTTTCAAAAATGACGTTCGTATAAGTGTCGTTATTAAGCTAGCATATAATATCAACCCAGATAGACCATGTTTAATTAAAATCAAATCTGATTAAAGCTTTTAGTTTTAAAAGGTAAGCGTTTTAGTTATGATGTAGTAAATTATGTAATTAAGGTTGAACTTAGGCCATCTTTCCTACGCCCTTTTCATGCAAATGTTGAGTGTGCTACGACATGAGATAAACATGATACTTCTGATTAAACTTAATTAAAAGATTATAGATTGATGTGATAAAATAAAAAGAAAATGATAAAATAAAAGATTATGAAATGTAATGTAAACACCTTGGAACTTATACGTAAACATAATATTTGGAGTTACTAAAAATTGGACCTTCTATAATATGTCTACCTCTAAATTTCAGCTTGATAAATAGGATTTTGATGAATGTATGGTAATTGTTTTTTTTTTAAAAATAATTCTTAAAGTATATTTCAAATCTATCATAGTTTTTGTTGAAAAGGAAAGAGAAGGTTCTGCCTCAATGTTATAGAAGGTCCATAGTTGAAGACGACCTTGACACGTGGCAGGGAAAAGAAGGGAAAAGGAGGAAGGCGGGTTTTTAAATAAAATATTTGGTTAAAAGAGTTCAAATAAATCAAAATTTGTAAAATTGATCCTTTTATGTTTTTTCTTGAAAAATAACTTATTACAGATAAGATGTGTTTGGTCGTGTCATGTATATATATATATATATATATATATATATATATATATATATATTTTTAAAAGGAGTTGTTTTTACAAAAAAAAAAATGACATTTTATCAAAATGATGTTAAAGTTTGACACAAAGATTAGATTTCTAAAAAATTTAGTTTTCTTAATTAGGTAATTCGTTTAAAGACCATTTGAAAACCTAATTTTGACAAAAATACATTTTTTATTTTCTTAAAAAAATTACCCATTCTTTTAAGAGATAATGTAAATACATAAAACGGGAAAGGACATTTTGGTCCAAAATAATTATTTTCAAGAAAAAATATGAGAAATTTTAAATTTACAAATTTAAGGTTATTTGATGTCTTTTAACCAAACTAAATTAAAAAGGGGAAGCATGTCATGTATTTACATATATATTTTTTTAAAAAGTGTTGTTTTTACAAAAAAAAAAAAATAATAACATTTTTATCAAAATAATATTAAAAATTGACTGAAATGTTAGATTTCAAAATTTTAGTTTTCTTAAATTAGGTAATTCGTTTAAAAGATCATTTGAAAACCTAATTTTGAAAATTTTACCCTCTATTAATTTTTAACCTAATTTTGACATAAATACCTTTTTTATTTTCTTATAAAAATTACCTATTCTTTTAAGAATAGTATAAATATATAAAATAGGAAAATACATTTTGGTCAAAATAATTATTTTTCCAAGAAAAATATAAAAAAATATTATATTTACAAATTTAAAGGTTATTTGATGTCTTTAGTCGATATTAATTATTAAATTAAAAGGGAAGTGGAGGATGAGAGACGTGAAGCAAGAAAAGAGGCACAATGCAATGTTTTAAAAGCTGGATCGATAAGCGAATCGAAAAAGTTCTTGGTTCATAGTTCGTTGGTCCAGGCAGGTGGCATCGCTAAATATATATTTATGTTTTATTAAAATTATAAATAATTAAAAAAAAATTATATATAAGCAAAATAGTAATATTTATAAAATTATTTATTGATATTTTATATAATTATATTAATGTTTTAAATTATGTGAAATAAAATATGTATAGTATTTAAATTTAAAAATATATTAAAAATAGCACAAAAAAAAAAAATTATGTGCAAATATTTATGATATAGATATAACAATACAACCAATTTTAACAAAAGACTTGTTTGGAGTAGTGGTTTGCCTTTCTTTACTCAACCTTAAGCACTCAAGGTTGCAACTTATAATTATGATATTTTTTATTGAACCATCCACATTTCCTTGTCTCATATCAAGGATGAGAAGGAAAAAAAGAGTCATTTAAACCTTAGACTTATTAATTATCAGCAAATTGTAGATTAAGACATTAATTAGTTTAAAGACTTAACCCATTTGTATTTAAAATTTTAATCATGCGGTTCCACATGAAGCCCATCACGATTCATCCGATTTGATGATTGAACCATCGGTTCAAGAGGTTCAATACCGGTTTGAAGGGATAACAGTTTAAAGACATGAATCGGAACCCGAGGAGAAAGGAAGGATGTCGGTCTGATGGTTGAGCCGGTTGTGGTAGTGCAATTAGATTTTCAAAACATTATAAAAAAAAAAACCAGCCCTTCTTCATATCCTTATGTGCTTATTTTTTTTTTTGGGTCCTTTTCCGTTCATAGTTATTCCTTGTATTTTGAGTTTTAAGTTGACCATATTTAGAAGTTTAATGTCACTAGAGTTGGTCAATATGTGTTGGATTGTGAAGTTTAGTGCTTCATTTAAAATGTTGAGGGTAAGTTAATTCTTTGATTTAGCTCTTAAGGGTCTTATTATACTTATTTGTTTTAAATTGTGTTTTCTTAACCTTTTTTATTAGTCAATTACAATTGACAGCTCGTGTTGAGAACTCCTAATTCATTTTGATTAGTAGATTGAAAAGGTTGCTACAACCTTATGAATATGTTCCGTTTTCGGAAAATTTGAGAGTACAAAGGAGAGAAAATAGGGAAGAAAAGTATACTACAAGAAAAATCGAAATTAGAGACGGATAATTCGATCTCTGTCAAATCTGAAGCGAATTCTAGGCAGTTAGAGATGAAATTTTGATCTCTAAAACACGATATCTAATTATGTTGTCTCAGTGCATCTCTACAATCGAAAGGGCGAAAATATTCCATATCTAATCAAAGACAAATTAGAGATGGAATTTTCCGTCTTATTATAATCGGAGACGGAAAATCCGTATGATTTTGTACATAAATGCGGGACTAATTTTCGAAGTCTAGGTTTTGACTTTTATTACTAATTAAATCTATTATAGTTGAAGATTTCAATTATATGTAATCATAAAGTTCTAGATTTAAGAATTAAATTAATAGATGTCATTAAATAAGTTAAAACGCTATATTTTTCATTAATTATAAAATCAATAGTACACGTAGATAACAAAATAATAATATTAATGTCAAATGTACTAAATACAATATACTAACTACTAATCAAACAACAAATTCTTAGTGTCCTTAGGAACATTCTTTCGAGTATACTCGTCCTTGTGAAGTCGTTCCTTAAAAATCTTGGTGGCTTTCTATGAGCATTCTTCGTAGGGTAGCAACCTCTGATAAAAAATATTTTCTTGTTAATTACATTATGTTATTGCTAATGCTACAGTATTACTTAAAACCATAAAACAAGTTATTAAGTAGTGCCCTTATTTTTTTTTATTGAGAGATACAATGGACTTACCCTATGCAATAAAGTTTTCAAAGTTAGTAATCTACATAAAATAATTATAAGCACATAAATAACCATCATTAAAACTTTATTTTATTTTAATAAAAAAGTAATGAAATGCACAACCGCAAAACTAAAGTTGTTTATCTATAATTAATCAAAAGCATTTATTAATATTAAAACAATTACAAGAAATTGTTGACTCATAATTATGATTAAGTACACTTATGGAACCTAAGTATTGTCCGTGGGTGCAAGCAAATTCATTACAATTGGAAAAGAAATATTTCTACAGCAGTAGTTATTTTGGGGCGTAGAGTCCTTTGGTCGATTGAAGCGGGAAAAGAGTGAGTGCTCCTATAGAATCACACATCAAGATCGCTCACCATAAACACAGAAATATAGATGATTTCATGTATACATCTATAATCACTATGTTCTTTAGAGACAAAAAATTCAAGAAAAGGCATAAAATACGAAGCATACACAGTGTCTCCTTCAAGCATGTGAGCGAAACAATCTGATGGAACCACCGGTGCTTGACTTTGGACAACTTGGAAGTGCACAACCTACAAATACCATACAATCAGTAAAAAAAGACTTTATGCAAATAGCTGCATAGACCAAAAACTTCGACATCAGAGACCAATTAATTATTACCATCAGGAAAAAGAAAAGAAATACATTTGCAGACCCTCACACTTCCTTTAACCAGATCATCATCCTACAAAAAACAAAAATCATACCAATCATAGCTCAATCAACCAATCAAGTAATTAAAGATGACAACCTCCATAACACAATTGGCTCTTTATGCATAATTCTTTATTACCTTAAACAAACTCATGTAAAAACCATATTGTTCATATAACTCATCCAACACGATCCCATTTTTCAACTCAACTTCAAAAATAAGCTTCTTTACAAATTTCTTCACGGCCCATACCCTTTTTCACCTTGGTATCAATGACACAAGCCCAGACAATCTTTACATAAAAAAACCAACATTCAAGTCACCGATTAAGAAAAAACTTTAAACTTGAACAAAAGTTCCAATCTTTATTAAATAAAGGCCACATAATTGTACTTACAACTTTACTGCTAATACAATGGTCCCAAATAAACCTATGCACTCCCTCTGTAACCAATCCTCCATCACATTCTCTAACATTTCAATCAAAATAAAACAAACCTATTAGCTCCAATCCCTTAAATTTGCAAAGAGCAAACAAATAAATAATTGCAATGCAATCATCGATCAATCTTCAGTCATCTACGATAGAGATGATGGTCAAATGATAAGGATGGAAGCGGGTGATTGGATGCAGAGGGATGGTGGGGTCGAGATTTTGTTTTGCCATGGCTGGGACCGAAGTTCTCACGGTTTGAAAGCTGGGTTTTATTGAGAGTAGTTGTTGGATTTAGCTCGGTGTGATGTGCCTTTTGCGGTGGCTGGTTGTGAGAAGATGAGGAAGAAGGAGTGATGGTTTTCTAGATTAGGTTTCCACGATGAGGTCAGGTTTTGGGTCTTGATTTTGTTCGATGGGAGTCTGGATTTGCTTAAGTTTGGGGAGGTATGTACTAGTGGCTGGTGGCTTGAGTTGTGACGTGGTCAGAGACGGAGAGGTCATTGGTAAGGGTGGAGTTGGATTGGGTTCAGTTTATAGGAAGAGCTTTCGGTTTCAGGTCAGAGAGAGGAATGGGTCACGCGGGTCTAGTTGTGGTGACCTATGGGAGGTGTTTGCTGGTGGATGGTGATAGGAGACGAGAAGGATTTCTCATCCTTTCACTTTTCAATTATAATACAAGTTTGTTTCCGATTAAACAAAAAAAAAAACCTAAAACCAAAACCATGATGTTGTCTAAAGCCAAGCAAACGTGAATCCAACCTAAATCACAACAAAGTTTGAAGTAGATGTTTATGATGGTTGCATTTTCACAAAACTTTCTTGGAACCACATAAGCCATTCTAATAAAAAAAAAAAATTTTGATAAGTAAAAAGAGCATATAATGGAAAGAGGCGCTGAAAAAGCCTTCTAGAGGAAAACAGGAGAAAGCTTACCCCATGAGAAGCCAACTGTTTCAAGCCTTCAAAACAACCAAAGATGCACAGGGACCCGCCTTCAAACTCTTCGCTATCTTTTGCAAGGGGAAAGAACTCTTCCATCCCATGATCCTAACTGAAGCGGTCAAACCTAGGAGACACCAACTAAAGAAAAGCAGTTAACTAATATTTTACTAGCGGATTGGTTAGAAGCCTAAACAGTATGATCAA